>CM029012.1:60343819-61083818 GCA_016801055.1 Panax notoginseng
AGGTCCACCTGAGTTTAAAGGTACATCTGAACCTGTAGATGCACAAATTTGGATTATAGAGATAGAATTTTTTTTTCTTGGTAACCAATGTTAATGACAATCAGAAGACAATTTTTGCAACCTTTTTCCTAAAAGGAGAGGCCAATTACTGGTGGGAATCTACTAGGGGTCGTGTAGAAACTGAAGTCGTGTCTTGGGATAGATTCAAGGAATTGTTCTTTGAAAACTATTTTTCCTAATCTTTGAAGGATCGTATGGAAGTACGATTCTTAGAATTAAAGCAAGGAGAACTTACTGTATCCTAGTATATCACCAAGTTTAACGAACTGTCCAGGTTTTCTCCGCATCAAGTTGATACTGAATCTAGGAAGACTCGGAGGTATCAAGAAGGTTTGAAACCTCAGATACATAGTAAATTCCAAATAAAGACTTTCCCTAAAATACTCGAGAAACCTTTCATAGCGAAGAGTGAAAATAAAAACCTCATTAAATTTCACAAAGATAAAAAGAGTCAAAATGAGGGGGGGGGGGAAATCTAAGACAGAACCCTATTCAGGTGGGTTTAATAATAAAAGGAAATGAGATACTAACTTTTCTAACAGCTCTGGGAATAAGGTAAGTAATAATAACAACAATTTTAACAGTAACAAGAATAACAAGATTGAACCTTGTCCTACATGTGGAAGAAGACATAAAGGTGAATGTCTTAGAAACAAATGTTTTAACTGTGGTCAGGAGGGACACTATTCTCTACAGTGTCCTATCCCTAATAAAAATAAATGTTTCAATTGTGGTTCATCGGATCACATAGCAAGGAACTGTCCCAAACCCCAAGAACCAAGGAATAGGGGAAATAGAGTACCATAGAATAATAATAATAGGTCAACAATAGCTGCAGTTGGAGCTCAGAGTCGACCGACTGCCAGAACGTTTAATATGTCGGTGAGGGATGCTGTTACTTCAAAGGACATAGTGACAGGTATCATCCCTATCAACACTTTAAATGCATATGTGTTATTTGACTCTGGTGCTACTTGTTCTTTTGTGTCTAATAGCTTTTCTAAAAATTTGAATATGCCATGTGAAGACTTAGACATACCATTTTGCGTAGAAATTGGAAATAACGAAAAGATCCCTGTCAAAACTATATATAGAAATTGTAGCGTGGATATAAAGGGACACAAATTTTTGGTGAACCTTATTCCAATACAGTTAGGGGAATTTGATGTAATCCTAGGGATGGATTGGTTAGTTAGTCATAATGCAATGATTGACTGTCATAAAAAATATATAAACCTATTGACTGCATCGAAGTCAAAGGTAGTGTTCAACGGAGGTTGTTCACCTAAGCAATCTCAATGTTTGACCATAACTCAGGCAGAAAGATTACTTAGAAGGGGTTGTACAAGTTATTTGGCCTATATAGTTGATACTCAAAAGGAAGGAGTAAAACTAGATCAAATACCTAAAGTTAAGGAATTTCCTGATGTATTTCCAAATGACTTACCAGGTCTTCCTCCAGATAGGGAAATCTAGTTTATATTGACCTTGCACTGAGTACGACACTAGTTTCTAAGGCACCATACAGGATGGCACCTGTATAACCGAAAGAGTTGTTAGTACAATTATAAGAACTCTTAGACAAAAAGTATATACAACCTAGTGTTTCACCTTGGGGAGCACCGGTATTGTTTGTAAAGAAGAAGGATGGAACCATGAGGTTATGTATTGAATATAGGGAATTAAATAAATTAGCCATAAAGAATAAGTATCCTTTACCAAGAATTAATGATTTGTTTGACCAATTAAAAGGGGCCGAACACTTTTCAAAAATTTACCTTCGGACAAGTTATCATCAGTTAAAGGTAAGAAAAGAAGATGTGCCGAAGATAACATTTAGGACACACTATGGACATTATGAGTTTCTTATGATGTCCTTTGGTTTGACAAATGCACCGGCATCATTTATGGACTTGATAAATCGAGTGTTTAAACCATGCTTAGATAATTTCATTGTAGCGTTTATCGACAATATTCTGGTATACATAAAAACACGGGAAGAACATGCCGAACACTTGAGAATCGTATTAGATATATTACGAAAGGAACAACTTTATGCAAAGTTTTCCAAGTGTGAATTCTGGTTAAGAAAAGTTCAAATTTTCGGTCATGTAATCGATAAAGATGGAATTTCAGTAGATCCAACTAAGATCGAAACGGTTGTGAATTGGGAATAACCAACAACTCCAACAGAAGTAAAAAGTTTTCTCGGTTTAGCGGGTTATGATCGACGTTTCATAAAAGACTTTTCAAAAATAGCAGCCCCACTAACCAATTTAACTCGAAAGATGGTGAAATACGTCTAGACATATAAATGTGAAGAAAGTTTCCAAGAGTTGAAGAAGCGTCTGAGCATGGCTCCAGTGTTGTCCTTACCAAATGATACAGGAAGCCTTGTAGTATTTAGTGATGCGTCACGCAAAGGTTTAGGGTGTGTGTTGATGCAACATGGGAAAGTGATTGCTTATGCATCATGACAACTCAAAGATTATGAGAAGATGTATCTTACTCATGACCTAGAGTCAGCCGCTGAAGTTTTTGCCCGAAAAATTTTGAGGCATTACTTATACAGGGAGAAGTGTGAGATATATACAGATCACAATAGTCTGAAATATATTTTTACACAAAAGGAGTTAAACTTAAGGCAGAGAAGATGGCTAGAACTGATAAAGGATTTTGATTGTGAAATCTTATATCATCCCGAGCAAGCCAATGTTGTAGCAGATGTGTTAAGTAGAAATAACTAAGAGAAGTTAAACGTAATAACCAACAATGAAGGGTTAATAAAAGACTTTGAAAAAACTTGAAATTGAAGTTGAATGTCCAACTACCTCTACCCAAAAGATATTCATTCTAGAAGGAGTTTCGACTCTACTAGATAGAATCAAAGAGATGCAAGGAAAAGACGAGGAGTATCAAAAATGTATATCTGATATAACTCACGTCAAGAAAATCAAATTCAAAATAGACAAGGAAGGAGTACTAAGATATGAAGATAGAATTTGGGTTCTGTTAAATCAAGCATTAAAAGACGAAATCTTAAATGAAACCCATAATTCTAAGTTTGCAGTACATCCAGGTAGTACTCAAATGTACAAAGACTTAATTCGACACTTTTGGTGGTCAAACATGAAAAGAGAAATAGCGGAATGGGTAAGTAAATGTCTCACGTGTCAAAGGGTTAAGGCTGAACATCAAAAGCCGAGTGGTTTAGTTCAACACTTACCAATTCCTGAGTGGAAGTGGGAACACATAATAATGGACTTCGTGGGAGGCCTTCCTGCTACACAGAAGGGCCACAATGCCATTTGGGTAATAGTTGACCGACTTACCAAATCAGCTCACTTTCTACTTATCAAAGTTACTCATAACCTAGACAAACTTGCCAAGTTATACATTAATGAAATTGTCTCTAGACATGGAGTACCTATTTCTATAGTGTCAGATCGAGACCTACAATTCACCTCAAATTTTTGGGGAAGTCTTCAAAAACACTTAGGAACTCAGTTGAGGTTAAGTACAACATATCACCCTTAAGCAGATGGGCAAAGTGAGAGAACCATTCAAACACTAGAAGATATGTTAAGAACCTGTATCATAGACTTCAAAAGAAGTTGGGAAGATCTGTTACCTTTGGTAGAATTTGCCTACAATAATAGTTACTATGCTAGCATAGGTATGCCACCATATGAAGCCTTATATGGAAGGAAATGTAGAACACAGTTATGTTGGGATGAGGTCGGGGGAAAGACAGATGCTAGGACCTGAGATAATCCAACAAACTACTGAGACAATCCGAGTTATACGTAAACGATTACAAGCGTCTCAAGATTGACAGAAGAAATACGCTGATCCACATCGTCAACAACGAAACTTTAGCGTAGGAAGCCATATATTCTTGAAAGTGTCCCTTTGGAAGGGCAATATATGTTTTGTCAAGAAAGGAAAATTGAGTCCAAGATTCATTAGACCATTCAAAATTTTGAGGAGGATATGTGAAGTTGCTTATGAGATAGCACTACCTCCTGAGTTAAACCATATTCATAATGTGTTTCATGTGTCCGTTTTACGACCATATAAACCCGATTATAAACACGTTATATGTTATGAGCCGATCCAAATCGAAGAAGATCTATCTTATGTGGAAGAACATGTGCAGATCATCGACCGTAAAGAGCAAGTCCTGAGAAATAAAGTGATAGCATCGGTCAAAGTGATTTGGAGGAATCAGAATGTTGAAGAGGCTACATGGGAGCTCCAGGATAAAATTTGAGAGAACTATCCCCAACTGTTTACTTAACTTGTACATTAATTTCGAGGACGAAATTCTAATTAGTGGGAGCGAATGTGAAACCCCAAAACCCTAATAAGACTCGATTATGTAAATTTAGTAATATTAAATAAAATCTCTCCGTTCTGAAAGTGTTTTGTGTAATTATATACTCTGTTATAGAATTAAGTCAAATAAATTTTTGTCCAAAAATTTGACGTGCTTGACACGTCGTGCTTAAAAATTTTCTTCTTAAAACGGACTTTCTGGTATATGTATTTTGACAAGTAGCTTTGTCGTGCTTACACTGACAAAACGCTTTGTCTTGCTTGTTAGGATTTGTGTAAAAATCTAAGTTAAGAACCCTAATATCAAAATCAGGAATCCTAACCCTAGATTTATAAACCTTAACCCTAATTTACAAACCCTAACCTTAATTAGTTAGATGAAACCCTAATTAGGTTATCCTAAACCCTAATCATGATTATTAAACTTTAATTAGGTGTTAATAAACATCATTAAGCAATCCTAATCATAAAAACCAAAATCCTAATCAAGATTAAAGAGGATTAGGGCATAATCAAGCAAGTCCCAAGGCTGCACATAACTAGGTATCAACTCCCAAGTAGCACAAGTATCAACCATCAGATCTTTTTAGAGGTAAGAAGGTCAAAAATGACCAAAAACCCTAGCTTGGAAATTCTATAAATAGCAGCCCTAATTCAGTGCAAACTGATGAAATTTCTAAGCCTATACACTCATATAACATACCTAAACAAGCCTTGGTGATAACAAGAACATAATCAGAAGCCAGAAATCAAAATCAAGTAAGAAAAGGTGCAAACCCTAATTTTAACCTAGATCTTTGGTGCTATGTTTAATATGTAGTTTAGATGTTTAGATATGTGTAATATCATGTTAGTAAGTATGCTAAGTTGATAGAACATGTTTACATAACATCTAGATGCATCAAAATGATATTTTAAGCAATCTGGAAAGTTTTGGAAAAACAGGTCTGACAGTCGAATGTCAGAGCCTGTAGATCCGTGTATGTTAATAGTTAGGTCTGTAGTTGTAGTATTACATGAGGTCTTTAATTTGAAAAAGAAAACAGCTCAACTGGAATCATATATTGAAAGATATAAGTGGTCAAAAGCGGTTGACCGGCAACGAAGTTTTGATTTCTGGGTTACCCAGAAATCGCAAGAACAAGTTGAGCTGGCTACTTTGACCAACCTTTAAATTGCTTTCTGTTTGTTGTTAGGATGTCTAAGTGTTATGAAATGATACCCAGACATACATACTACATATCTATAACACTCAAACTCTTAATTAATTCATAGGATTACTAGAATTAATGGTCAAATATCATTGACCGAGCATGACTACGTTTTCTTGAAAACCTAGAAAACTGACGAACATCTTTTGGCAGTACTTTGACCAACATAAATCTAGACCTTAGGATCTTACTCTGTCCAAACCAGTGTAACATATATGTACCTTGATATATAGACTATGAAACAACCCGGGTCAAATCCCGAGTCCAGAACAAATCTCGGGTCAAATCCCAAGTTCGAATCGAATCAAATCCATCAAAATAAGGCCTCAAACCACTGGCCCAATAGTATCTTCTTGGGTCATCTTAGCCCACCACAGGCTCCCAAAAGGTCATGACTTGAAGGTACTATTGGTAGTAACTTATTTCCTTATATGCAGACAATTTTTTCCCCTATCTTTCGATGTGGGACTGGGGTGTTACAAACTCCCCCACTTAAATTTCAGACGTCCCCGTCAGAACCGATCACACACACGGCCCAAAGATCTTTACCTCTCTAGCCATTGTGGGATAATACCGGCTGGCTTCGTGTCCCCACCTCCGGACCTCCATCTCTCCATTGTGGGATAATACCACCAGCCTTTGTGTCCCCACCTCCGGCAACCCGATCGGATGACCCGACCCGAGCTTTCGAGAGTCGGCTCTGATACCATATGAAACAACCCGGGTCAAATCCCGAGTCCGGAACAAATATCGGGTCAAATCCCAAGTCCGAATCGAATCAAATCCATCAAAATAAGGCCTCAAACCACTGGCCCAATAGTATCTTCTTGGGTCATCTTAGCCCACCACAGGCTCCCAAAAGGTCATGACTTGAAGGTACTATTGGTAGTAACTTATTTCCTTATATGCAGACAAATTTTTCCCCTATCTTTTGATGTGGGACTGGGGTGTTACAGACTACATATTACAACAATCAAAACACACATCTATCACACGGATTGAAAGATATAGAAGCCACAAAAGCGTTAACCGACCATGACCGTTGTTCTGGGTTACCTAGAAACCCAAGAACAGCTCTGACAGTTACTTTGAGGCTCTATAACTTCTTTTTATATGTTGGTTAAAGCCTGATTTTGGTATGTTGTTATACTACTACATGAGTACTATAACACCTATACACTTACAAACCCATAATCATTAACAGTTAAGAGTTAGATTAAGGTCAAAGTGACCTCTAAGCCTTAAATAAACTGACCCCAAAAAATGAAGAACACCTATAGCAACACTTTCTGTCGCTATAGGGCTTTAACGACCGACAGTAAATATAAATTTAATAAATAAATTAATAAAATTAGAAATAATTAATAAATAAATATAAATAATTATAAAAATAGTTTTAAAAATTATTTTAAGTTATAACAATTAACTTTTAATATTTTTACATAAATTCAATAAATATTTTATTTATTTAAATATTATTAATAATTAGGTTATTAATAAATTAATTAGAATAATCATTTATAAATAATAAATAATTATTTAAAAATGATATTAATGGTTTAAAAATCATATTAAATGGTAATAAATTATTTAAAAATAATAAACAAGATTTTTATAATTTTTTAAGTAAATATTAATTATTTAGAAATAGAAACAAATGATTTAAAAATTATTTAATGGATAAATAAATATCTAGAAATTATTATAAGCTTCTCGAAGTTATTATAAAGGATATACAAATTATCTAAATATATAATAAAGCTTATAATTAAATTTTAACCAAGATAGTAGCTTATTAATTATCCGGTAAAGTTTTAGGACACCGAAATCATATTGAATTTAACCTGAACATGAATAGTTTATGTATTTGAGTATTGCTATCAATACTAATGTATTAGACTTATATAAATGAACATCTTAGGTGTTTATAAACGAATCGAGTAGCGTTGCTTAATCGATCTTCGCTCAGGCAAGTTCCCTAACCTATCTTGTTATCTATATAAGTTCTCGAACCCTGTGTATTCGTTAAACAAGATTTCTATCTTGATTTGCTTTTGATATACTATACCAAACTAATGTTGATTGCCAATTATTATAAAGTTATCGCTATAGCTTCAGCATAACTAAGAAATAAAATAATATTCAAATGTCATTATTATTTATTAAAGCATAGACTGTTGTATCAAACCAAATTGCTTTGGTAAGACATCCTATATTGAGTTATAACTCCCAGAAGGGAAACAATTGTGTGCCGGTATATCTGACACTTAGTGTAAGTTGGGCACGATTAGGATGCTATGCATACTACTAGGATATTGAATAGGTTGATCCCCTGCCTCACATCTGAACAAGATTTCTAAGTCTTTGTGACTGACAGAAATAATAAAAAGTCCAGAAATGGTTGAAATGATAAAAATTCCAGAAATGGTATGCAACACTCAGCTGAGAAAAGTTTTGAACTGTTATACTTCTTCAAATCCTATATTATGTTATAAATATAAAACCTGTTGAGCATGTCATAGCTCATTCTTGCAAACCATTCCCTTTGTAGTATTAGATGGTAACCTTGGCACATCCGGAGTAAACAATGTGAAGCGACCATGCTTAGATTAGTTTAAATTACTGTCTAGCTGAATGTAATACTTTTGTAATAAGAAATTCTTTATGAAGAATCATGTAATCGAACCCTTATATATATGATATAATATCATCCTTTATTTTTGCAATCGTGTTTCCTTTACATAAATAGATGTAGATGAAACTTTGTATTTATTTTGAGATCCTTGGGAACTATACATCTGATTAAGGGTATTGGCAATATGGACTGTTCATGTTGTTGCTGATACTCTGAATTTTAGATAGATAGGTACTATCGATACGATAGGGTAATCCGCAAGATATAGACTATACATCTGAGTGAGGGTATTGATAATATGGACTGTTCATGTTATTACTAATACTCTAGATTTTGGATAGATAGATACTATTCGAAGATACAGTCTATACATCCAAGTGAGGGTATCCAAACACAACAATAGTTCTATAATAAATTATTATCTGTTATGGGATACTGTGAACCTTGAATCTATGGGAATTGTATCTTGTAAAATATGTATAGTAGGCTAATTAGATATAAGCATCAAATCGAATATCATGGGTGTATAGATTTGGATGCGTTATATTAATTGATTAATTGTGAACACCAAATCGGATACCGTGAGAGTATAGATCTGGGGGCGTCACAAAAAATACGTAAACTTAAACTTTCGATTTCATTTGATTAAGTATTTTTAAAAAGTATGATTTGTTAGAGCACGTTTATTCCAGAGGAATAAAGATGGCTATTAGTGAACAAAAACATTAATAAGCCATGTATAAGTGAGAATCATAATCGAATAAGTAAGCTTTAATGAAAAAAGGCCATTAAAACGTTGAATTGGATTATTAATGGACAAATTAAAAACCATCGTATATAAGTTAGATACAAATTATTTGGTTAAGATATAGATAATTGACCAATAGATTGATTCCATTTGGTTTGCTGTACAAATCTCGAGTAACAAAATTATGACGAAATTTAAGAGATTAGACGATAATCGTCGACATCGTAAAATTTTTGAAATGGTAGTCAAAAGTCACCGTTTAACTCAGAAACCTTAGTATTTGATGGCGTATCGTAGAACATAGTATTTAAGAGTCGTGGACTCAAGAATGGTCGAATTCTGACTTAAAACAAAGAAACAAGTTATGAACGTTTAACGAACGCGTAATAGAAAATTTAAACAGTAAATTTATTATTAACAGATTCAGAAACTTATTATGACCGAATGAAATTGAAGTATACGAGATATGTGAGATAATGGCTTTTGAATGAGCCAATTCTGACTAATAACGATCAAGTTACGAGCCTGGAAAGAATTGGAAATGAAAAACTTAAAAAAATTTCAAAGGCTCAGGGCTGGAGCTGCAACGCCTTCCAAGCCCAAGAAAGTGGTGCCGCAGCATCAGAACGGGGGGTCAGCTACTGCTGAATGACGCCACATCGCAGCTTGTACACCTATAACTGGCGCCACATGTGACGCTCCCAAAATAGGTATACACCATCCATTCTGAGTCGCCAAATACATGGTACAGAAAACAACTACAACTTCATTATTACAATTATCGTGCAAAATATGACAACATATATACTGTGAGTTTAAATATAAATATTGTCTAATAGACAGTGTTCAAACTCAAAAGGAGTCCTCATTACAATTATTATCACAATATTTTACAAAATAGTGAGGACTGCAAAAACAACCGTCTGGAAATATCACTCCATACCCCGACTAGTTCCTGCTATATTCTCGCCTCCTGAGAAGAAAAATGGAACAAAAAAAAAGAGTGAGCTCAACTAGCCCAGTAAAGAATATTATGACTAAGATAATGTAAAATAAATTATCGTTAGCCTTTAATAAATCAGATAAAATATAATGGACAACTAGTTTTAGAATAATATTCGCAGTGGAAATAATAATTTATTAGAAGAGTTTAAGTAGAGAATAAAATCTACTATCATCTATGAATTTAAAAGTCCATCATCAATATTTTATCCCTGTAACATCAATCAATATACATCTTAAATCAAATATTCATCTTTGCACTACGGCCCAAAGATATTCATTTGTATCACCAGTTGGTCATGTTCATCTCAACACCTGTTCATATTTACACTACGGGCCAAAGATATTCATTAAGTAATCATTCATCTTTGCACTATAGGCCAAAGATATTCAATTATATCATCATTTATGACTGAGGATGATGAAAATATTTTCAAGAAAACAAATCTAGTGAGATAAAAGATCAAAGATTAGGGATTCGTACTTCGGTTTATCCAAGTTAAAAAATACTCCATAATAAACCATAGCTGAATAAAATTCAAGAATAAAGATCAAAACATGGATACAATCAAAGCTAGTAACCATAATATAAATCTTGGACAAAGAAGAGAAAATTTTATTTTTCTGTGAATAGTGTCGTATTCGTGAATAGTGTCATATATGTGAATAGCGTCGTATACGTGAATAGTAACCTCGACACGAAAAGATAGAAATTCTACAAGAAAAATCATACTTCGTGAATAGTACTCATGAATAGTGTCGTATTCGTGAATAGTGTCGTATACGTGAATAGTAACCTCGACATGAAAAGGTAAAAATTTCATAATAAAATTCATACCAATATTTCGGTATAATGATATTGAACGAAATAACATTATTTACGAAGAAAATAACATCCATTAACCGAAAAGAACAGTACTTCCAGCTGAAATATCAGGTATAAGGCTGAAGGAAACTTGCACTGAATAGCAACTCTCAAAGTATCTAAATACTCACAAAAATATGCTCGATAATATAGAGAGAGAAAGCTTATGATTCTAGTGTGATTTTCAATTCTAACTAAGCACCCTATTTATCAAAAAATACTAGAACGCCAAAGCAGACTAACCCACTACCTGATGGCTTTACCTGCTACTATTCACACCCACCACTTTTGAAATAAAATTTTAGCACATTTCTAACTAACCAAAAGTGGGGTCCACCCATTCTAGAAAATTTCCAAAATATTTTAAATTTAAACAATAATCAGTAACTTCAATAATTCATAATAAATAGCGTTTTTATCCGAAAAATACGAATTTTGTGTTCATTTCATAGGAAATTTAGTTATCTACAACTTTGTAGAAGAAATTTTCTCCAAATTCTGACTAGAAAATGCCCGAAATCCACACACGGACGATTTTTAATACCTCCATTCCGAAAAAATACGTACCTGATGTTTCAAAAAGGTGAGGATATCTCGCTTTTATTTTTGACTCCAACTCCCAGGTCATTTTCTCAATAGCATGGTTCCTCCACAAAACTTTAACTTGTGGTATAACCTTTGTGTGTAGGACATGCTCCTTCCTATCCAAGATCTTGACATGTACCTCTTTGTATGTTAAATCTTCGGTTATCTCGTCTGGTTCTAACTCAATAATGTGGTTTGGGTCTTTCACATATTTACGAAGCACATATATGTGAAACACATTATGTACACGAGACATACTTGGAGGTAATGCGAGTCTATATGCCACATTTCCTATTCAGTCAAGAATCTCAAATGGACCAATAAATCGTGAATTGAGCTTTTCTCTCTTTTCATATCTTATAACTCCCTTCCATGGAGCAACACGTAATAATACATGATCCCCAATATTAAATTCCACTTCCTTTTGATGAAGATCCGCATAACTCTTTTGTCGATCCTGTGCCATTTGTATACGTTGTCGGATCATTTAGATCTTCTCTGTAGTCATGCGTACTAACTCTGGTCCCAACAACGTTGATTCTCCCACCTCATCCCAACATACTGGAGAGTGACACTTTCATCTATACAATACTTCAAATGGAGCCACAACTATATATACTTACCTGATAACTGTTATTGTAGGAGAATTCTACAAATGGTAGGTACTTATCCCAACTCCCTTTGAAATCTAGGACACAGAGTCTTAATAGATTTTTAAGAGTTTGAATAGTCCTTTTTGATTTTCCGTCTGTTTGAGGATGGTATGCCGAACTGAATCGTAAATCCGTGCCCATAGCTTTTTGCAAGCTAACCCAAAATCTTGAAGTGAATCTTGGGTCACGATCCGAAACTATAGATACTGGTATGTCATGCAATCTCACAATCTCATTCGCGTACATACGAGCAAGACGTTCAAGGGAGTAAATCTCCCGTATCAGTAAGAAATGAGCAGATTTGGTTAATCTATCAACAATAACCCAAATCGCATCTATGCCTTAAGAAACCTTGGGAAGACCCGTAACGAAATCTATGGTAATGTGTTCCCACTTCCATTTTGGGGTCTCAAGTGGTTCCAATAGACCCTTTGTGTAAGACCCCGAATTTTATGAAATAAAAGTATTCAATTTTTCTTATAATTACAATTCAGTAAATGGTTAAATTGATAAAAAGTTAAAGTTATGGGTGAAATGTGAAAATTTTTCAAAATACGCAAGTGGTTATAAAATATTCATTGTTGTCGGGAAATATTCGTTTGGTCGTGGAATATTCTTTCTGTCGAGAAATATTCAAACGACGGCGCAGTCATTTGTGGGCCCCATAACAGAATAACTGTCGGATGAAGAAAACGACAAATTTGAGTTTTTATAAATAACGGCGTAGTTGTTACCATTAACACTGTTGGAATACCCGGTGGTTAAAATACAGTAATACGCGTGGTTGCACAGTAGCACATAGTTTTGCACAGTATTTTTAAATTATTGATCCTTACGTAAGAAGGCACTACTCAATAATTGTTACAGTAGTTACTGTTCAATATTTTATTTTATTGATTCAATAATTGCTGGTTGATATTTTATATTATTGTTGTTTCAATAATTGTTGCTGCACAGTATTTCCCATTATCAGATCAATAATTTATATTATTTGAATAATATTATTAGATAACATTATTGGCAATGTCTAGAAAGTTCTGTCTAAGGAGAGGTTTGGTCACCTAATTACGCGCCAATAAGAATAAATCTTTATTGGAAAGCCCCCTCTTTCCTGGGAACGGCCTGGTTGTCATAAATGTGTTTCTGTAATATTATTTATGAATAATTAATTATTGATTCATATGATAAGGATATATTTATTTTTATGTGGATCTAAATGTTGGATATATTTATTGTGGTTAAAAATGAAGGAGTTAATGTTGAGATTTTTATCAGTATTTTTATCGGAATGGAGTAATTAAAAATCAAATTAGAGTTTTGAGATATTTTGCGAGGTTTATAATTTTTTAATCCGACCGTTGGATCGTGATAATTTTTGGATATGTTATACATATATAAGTTGAGTATATGTCCACAAATTTTGAACCGTTAAAAATGAACGTATGATTTGTTATGAATTTTAAGAGATGACTGGTTCAGAAATTGTTGAAGTTTCGAAATTTATCATTTTGGTGGAAAATTCTAGAATTGGTGGGCCCCACTCTTGGTTGGTGAAGAAATGTACTGAGATTTTTATTCAAATATGGTGGGTAGGAATAGTAGCAGGTAAAGCCATCAGGTTGCAGGTTAAGTCTGCTTCGGCGTGCTAACATTTTCCTATAAATAGAGGGCTAAGTTTGAATTGAAAATCACACCAGAAACATAAGCTTTCTCTCTTTCTCTCTCTATATTATGAAGCATATTTTGTGAGTATTTAGAAACTTTAAGAGTTTCTATTCATCAGTGCAAGTTTCCTTCAGCCTTATACCGATCAGAAGTACTGCTCTTTTGAGGTAAGGAATAGTAAGGGATTTTAAGGGTTGTTATGATTTTCAGTTTCGTAATTTTTCTGAACTTCAAAAATTCTGAAAAAATTTGAAATAATATTTGATTAGTTTTGTTGATTGTGTCCAAAAATGGTGATTTTTGGATGTATAGATTAAGAGTTATGAATTTTACGGGAAAAGACTATTTTTAAAAGTAACCGCTTATAACTCCTTGTAGTTAACTCCAAAATTGATAAAATTTTTATTGGGAGTACATCTATATAATATCAGTGTACTCTGTGAATTTTGAAATTTTTGGATAAAAGTACAATTTATGATAAATGTCTAAATATTCGACGGTTTTGGCCATATGAAAAATAGTAAATGAATTTTAAAAATTCTGAGAAAAATATATGTTCAATATGGGACTATATTCTGCTAAATCCCAGAAAAGAAATATTTTTGGGATTGATTTGATATTTTTCATGAAAATAGTCTAGTTATGAGTAAATGAATTAAATATGTTTTGTGAAGTAAGAAAATTAGAAAATAGGATTTTATGGCTTGAGAATCCTATATGAGGTATATATAGATTTTTGATGAGGGTTTTTGGTTATTGGTGATGAAATCTTATGAGTTTGACATTTTAGGATGATTAAATGCATTATTTAGTAAAGTGTAAACAATTAAAATAAATTATTTACATGCTTAAGAAATATTATTCTTTCAATATCATTATACCGAAATATTGGTATATATTTTATTGTGGAATTTCTACTTTTTTGTGTCGGGTTTACTATTCATGAGTTACTATTCACGAAGTTACTATTCATAGATTACTATTCATGAGTTACTATTCACGAGTTACTATTCATGATAAAATTGGTTTCTTTTCTAACCAAATTATAGTTGATTTATGAATATTACTCTTGATATTAAATCTAGATGTTTTGATTATATTGATTTTACTATTATATATAACATTTTTATAACCTTAATGTTGAATTTCTCTTTCACTTAAGTGTAAAGATGGGTAAATTATTGGTATGATCGTGACTGATGAATATCTTTGGCCTGTAGTGCAAAGATGAATTGTTAACTGGTATGATCATGACCATTGAATTTATAATTGAATATCTTTAGCTTAAGTGTAAAGACGAATTGATTAACATGGTTATAATTATTGTTTATATAATTCTGAAATGATTATATATTTCTTTGAGATATTAATATATTTGGCCTATAGTGCAAATATGAACTGTTGAAAAATATCTTTGGCCTGTAGTGCAAAGATGAATTATTGATGAATATCTTTGGCCTGTAGTACAAAGATGAACTGTTGATGAATATCTTTGGTCTGTAGTGCAAAGATAAATTATTGATGAGAGCGAAGATGGATTTATTAGCATGATTATGAACAGGAACTGTGATTTGGTATAACCATGATCTTTGATATTTCAGGTAAAGACATGTGATGAAAATTATCTTCGTCCTGAATGCGAAGAGGAATTTAGAATTACAATTATGATTATGTGTTATTCATATAATTGTGGAAAGGAACTATTGATTAATGTTACAGGGATAAAATATTGTTGGTAGATTTTTAACATGGAGAAAATAATAGACTTTATGGTCTATTTGACTCTTCTAATGGTTTGCTCGTTCCGCTGCAACTATGGTTGAAATTTTTATCATTTACCATATGTTCTAAATCTCTGATTTAATTCTGTTGAAGGCTATTGATAACTTATTTATCTTTAGTTATGATATTCTTTACTGGGCTAGTTGTGCTCACCCTTCTGTTCACAATTCCTTTCAGGTAATAAGAGTGTAGCTGGGTCGAGCGGGGGTAACAGGGGAATAGAACGGTGGTCATCATTTAGTAGTTATATTTTGTGAATCATCTAGGGCGAGGCGAACCCAACGTTGGAAGGGTGTTTTGTCACTATCATACAAGATGTCTAATGACATACAATCTCGTGTCATCATAAGACAGGGTTGTGCTCATCCACTTGCTGAATATATCTACGAGCACTACCTATATAATCTTGGTGTTTGTTTGAAGTATAATTCACGATTAAAGACAATGGAGATAATGATAAGTCAAGAGAAGACTCACCATTGGGAAGAATATGATAGTAATCTTCTCGTTTTTCTTTGGGGTCTATTGGGTCAACCAAGGATAATTCTGTGGCCATATGATATCTATCATAACCTAGATGCATGGTCTCCCATGTACGAAGGTTTCCTTGAGCACTTCCCAAAGATTCTAATTTCTAAAACAGTTTTTGACTATACCTTTATGTAAGGTATCATTGTGAGGTGCTGTCCACGATTGAAACATGAGTCACATTTGGTATATATTTGTATCCAAACTCACAGCATATGTGTTGTTGTATTTTGCACGACAATTGTTGTAATAAAGTTATAGTTATTTTCTGTACCATGTATTTGGCGACTCAAAATAGGTGGGATGGAATGGACCTATTTTGGGGCTGTCACACTTTGGTACTTAATGCACCGCCTTTACACGTTGACAAGTTAAACACCTCGAGATAAACTCCGCAATCTCTCTCTTCATATTGTTCCACTAAAATATATGTCGAAGATCATGATACATTTTGGTACTCCCAGGATGGATTGCAAACAGTGTGTTGTGTGCCTCCATCATGATTCTATGCTTCAAGTCAGAATCGTTAGGAACACAAAGTCTGGAGTTGACTCAAAGTATTCCTTCATCTATTCTTGCTTCTGGAATAGCATTTTCTTGCACTTTCTTCTTCATACGCATTAGCTCCATCCGAACTAGATGGTATTGTCAGAACAGGTGCCGAAATGAGTCTCCTCTTGAACTCTTGTAAACTCTTCTCGCATTCCTCGCTCCATACAAATTTTGTATCTTTCCAAGTTAGCTGAGTTAACGGGAGTAGCGATTCGAGAAAATCCTTCCACGAATCTCTGATAATAACTAGCTAAGCCCAGAAAGCTACGTACTTCGGTTACCGTATTCGGTTGCTCCCAACTTTGTATTACTTCAATCTTCGTCGGGTCAATAGATACTCCATGTTTTGACACTACGTGCCCAAGAAATGCTACTTCCTCAAGCCAGAACTCGTATTTCTTCAGCTTGGCATAAAGCTTGTTATCACGAAGCATTTGAAGTACTAGCTTCAAATGGCGCTCATAATTTTCACGACTTTTGGAATAGATGAGGATGTCATCAATAAAGACGACAATGAACTGATCCAAATATTCTTTGAACACACGGTTCATCATATCCATGAAAGCAACAAGAGCATTAGTCAATCCAAAAGACATGATTAAGAATTCGTAATGCCGGTACCGAGTTCTGAAGGCAGTCTTTGGAATATCCTCAGTTTTAATCTTCAGCTGATGATATCCAGAACGAAGATCAATTTTTGATAATAATTATGCTCCTTGCAACTGGTCGAAAAAGTCATCAATGTGAGGTAGCAGATACCTATTCTTGATGGTGACATGGTTCAATTCCCGATAGTTAATACAAACTCGTATACTCCCATCTTTCTTCTTTATAAATAAAACAGGAACACCCCAAGAAGATGTACTAGGACGAATGAAACCTATGTCTAACAGCTCTTGTAGTTAGACCTTTAACTCCTGAAGTTCAATAGGAGCCATTCGAAATGGGATTTTAGAAATGAGTTTTGTACCAGGTTCAAGGTCAATAAAGAATTCAACTTCACGTTCTGGGGGTAGACCGAGAAGTTCTTCAGGAAATACGTCAGGAAATTCACTAACAATAGAAATTTTATTCAAATCTGACGTATTTTTCTTCAAGTCCATGACATGGGCTAAGAGAGCTTGACATTCATTTTTCAATAAACGAATGGCTTTATGGCTTGATATGACAGTGATTGACTTTAGTGGTTTGGTTGCTTGAATTCGCATAACAGGTTGGTTAGGAATATGAAAACTAACAACCTTACGAAAACAATCAATTTTAGCATGATGAGTGGTTAACCAATCAATCCCTAAAATCACATCAAATGCAAGTATTTTTAACGAAATAAGATCGACAAGTAATGTGATGGTTCCAACTTGAATCAAGTAAGATTTATAAACAGTGGATGTAATGAAAGTTTCTCCTAACGGAGTCTCAACAAATAAGTCAAAGTTTAATTTCTTCGGAGTCAAATTTAAACATTGAACACAAGCAAGAGAGATAAAAAATGGGTAGAACCGGTATCTAATAAGGTATAAACTTTGCAAAAGTTTATGATTAGCTTACCCCTGATCACCTCGTTTGGGTTCCTCATGTTTTGGCTAGTCACGATAAACGCTCTTCCAGGAACTGCTGACTTTAACTTGTTCGGGAAAGCCTTTGGAGTCACCATCCCCGCTGGACTTGGTTTCGTTACAGAATAATCTTGAGCTATATGACCTTCCTTTCTACAGTTATAACATATCTTGGATTGTTGTAGGCAGTTTGGGCTGATGTGTCCCTCTTTCCCGCATTTATAATATACAACTGGTGGTCGTTCTCCTCCCCTAGAAATAGTTGATGATGGTGCTGACGTCTTCACGTTATCATTGTTGTACCTTCTCTTTTTGAAATCTCTCCTCGACTCGCTTCTTCTACTATCACGGCCATGATTACCACCAGAGTGGTTACCGCTTTTGTTCGTATTTTTCCCTCCCCGCTGGTTGTCATTGCTCCGATGACTGCTGCCACATGTATGACCCTGGTTATGGTCCGTCAGTTGAACATACTCATTATCTTGCTCTAATAATTGAGCCCTGTTCACAACATCTGAATATAGAGAAAATTTGTGAGAAATAAGATATTGTCGAATTTAAGTTTCAGACCTCTCAGAAACATTCGCGTCATACATTCCTTATTCTCTACCAAAAGAGGTGCAAACTTGGATAACTCTGCGAACTTAGCCTCGTACTTGGACACAGTCATGTTGTTATGTTCCAGTCAAATAAATTCTATCTCTTTTATATGATGAATACTTTCAGGAAAGTACTTGTCATTGAACAATTTCTGAAATGTTTACCAAGACATGTTGAGTGCGGTTGGCTGGGTACGCTTCACAGATTCCCACCAGTAATCTTCCTCACCACGGAACATAAAGGTGGAGAATGGAACCTTCTGTTCCTCTGTGCATCCCAATGTTAGGTTTATAAGATTCATGAACGCAATCAAATTGCACAAAATAAGTGAAAGCGTGGAAAATCAGAGTTTTAAAATTTTAAAAACCATATACCCGGATCATCTTTTATGCACAATTATTAATCAAACGAAAAGATAAAGAACAAGAATCATACTCTTGAAGATTCGAGCTTCCTCAATTACAATTTCACCTCCAAATTCTTTCGCGTTCAACTTGAATCCACCGAGTTTGATTCATTCCTTTGATCAACGTTAGCCACCCAAATATTTGGCCTTTAGAGGTGATCCACCGATGAAGAAGAAAGATTCAAGAAGATGGGTATTTGGCAAAACCCTAGTTTTTCTATCTCTCATAGAAAAGGGTGTACTCTCCTAACTATTGGAATTACGTCTGTTGTGAAAACGTTAACAATCACACACCCATAATAAGACTCCTCTTATTTATAGATGTAGGCAACCCTCCTTAACAATTAAGGAATTAGGTTTTATTTTAATTAATTAAACTCCTTTAATTAATTAGGCTCCCAATCTTATTAGGAATAATTCGTTAAACTCTTTTAATTAATTAGCCTCCTAATCTTACTGGGATATAAATGAGAGTACTTTTATTAATTAATTCCCAAACTCCTTTAGGAATTAAATAATAATAATAGTAATAATAATAATAAGACTCCTCTTATTAATTTATATTTAATATTTTCAAAATATTAAATAATAAATCTTAAGCTATTTAATTTATTATTACGATTATGTCATTAACTTCTTAAATAATTATTCTTTATTTTATGGTGTGACCCTTTAGGTTCTCCATATTAAACCGTTGTGAATAAATCAATTAGAACAATTCTAATCTTATTTAAATAAATAAATTAAACTATTAAATTATTTAAATAAATAATATTTATTCTACAATAGGGATAAGCCTCCCTAGTGATTAACGGCTTTCCAGATAATATAGATTTCAACATTAATCATAAAAGAACCTTTGAGTAAATAGTTACCATACAATTCAATCCTTCCACCATACAATATCCCAATTAAATATAAGACATGGAATTACTGTCAAGTCTTATTTTATTTAATTATATGTATTTCGACTATTAAATGCACAACTCCAAATAATGTAAATTAGAAACTCCTTTCTAATTTAATTCTGTCTTGACCAAGGACTACTGGGTTGTTATTTATCGAATCACATATGACATTTCTCTTCTTTTACTAGAAGCAGTAGATTCTTTATTGATCATACATTATCTCTATGTACAACTTATTATACCCAAGCATACCTTTTGATATACCCTAAGGGTCTTAAGGAATAGGTCAAAGTATAACTCATCATACACAAGATACTATGATGATCTCAAGTCCAAAGATCACTTGTACTACTATCACTACAGGAATTTCTATTGACAGGCAAGTAAAACTCCATTAGGTATTCCTTAGCGACCCACATTCAGTGAACTTATTCTCTAATAAGCACCTACATACTTGCTTTAGTGTCTCCACACAAATGATCATGATATCAATCATCCTCATCCAATGAGCAAACAACGTATGTACCAATCTATTCGGATTCACTAATCCCCAATTTAGTAATCCAACGATTGGGAATTATTTTAGTTTTAAGCTTTCTAAGAATTTAGATCTCATTAGAATGATCATCATCATTATTCTAAAAGTATTACTTAAAACTATGGGTTTATCACATATTATAAAACAGCATTATGTAGATAATTAAAAGCCTTTAATAAATTAATACTTTTTTTATTAATAAATGAATAAAATTGTTACAAAGTATATGCTTTATCATCAAACATGATTGACTTGTGTGCATATTACTTTCAATCTCCCACTTGCACTAAAGCCTATCACCATTGTATCTCATACCCTTCTTCTCTAAGTGACGATTATTCTACTGTTGGATAAGCTTTAGTTAATGGATATGTAATGCTGTTCTTAAGAATCCACTATCTCTATAGTGATTTCCCATCTTTCAATGATTCCTATAATTAAATAAAAGTGCCACAACACATGTTTAGATCCAAGATGAGACTTAGGAACTATTCCTAGTTCAGTAATGAACTTTACATCCAAACAATCAACTTGCAACTTCATTTACAGCTATATACTTTGTCTTTATCACTAAACCAGCAACGCTTTGTTATTTGAAACCTTTCCAATTTGATGCACCACTGTTCAAGGTAACGCTTTACCTTAAAGTGGATTTTCTGTCGTCTTGGTCTGTCTGAAAAAACTTGAGTCTGTTAAGCCCTCTAGTTTTAATTCAGATCCACCATGAATATGATCACATCCTTAGTGCCGATAAAGTACTTTAAGATGTTTTTCACTGTCTCACAGTTAACTTCTCCAAAATATGACTGATCAACATCAGGTCTCGTACATTTCATTGCATACATGATAGTTACTCATGCGATCTCTCTTTTATGAGTCTATGGGGACTATCAAGAGAGATGCACGCCAGGGCTCATCAACATAAGACATCCCATGGAGTTTGCCGTGCTAAACTACTTTAGCATCAAATGAATATACGTTTCTTGGGCTAAGCCGATCATCCTTTTAAATCTATTTATATAGATTTGTATCCCCAATTAAGATACGCTTCTCAAATCATTCATAGAGGAATATTTAGACAACTTTATCTTTACTGATTGTAGTATTGGTATATCATTTCTTATCCGTAGTATATCAACATATAATACTAGGAATGTCACGACGCTCCCACTAACCTTTTTGTATACACTAGGTCCATTTTTATTTTTGATAAAATCAAACTCTTTTGATTGTCTCATCAAAACGAATGTTCTATTTTTGAGAAGCTTGCTTCAATCTATTTCTCTAAGTGTCTACAACTCTTACCTCATCGTATGTAACCGGATCATCATCTTCTATGATGCGTACCTCATCATCATCATTCATGATGAATCCATACCTTCTAGGTATCTTCGGTACTATTCCAGATTTACGATTCGGTTGTGGTACAATAGGTCTATCTACATGTTCCTCTTATTTGAGTTATAGTGTTTTGTGGTTCTTGAACTCTTCAAGATCTATTATCCTCCCACTAGCCCCTTTAATGATAATCACCTTTATCTTAGAAGGTAGCGTTTTTTGCAACAAATATTTTTTGCTAAGTAGAATTATAAAACATATAACCTAAACTTACTTTAGGATGTCCCACAAATTTGTACTTATCAAATTTTGTCCCAAGCTTATCTTTTGATACCTTTTTCACATAAGCTGGATAATCCCTTATCTTAACATACTTAAGATTATGAATTCTATTTGTCCATAACTCTTATAGAGTCTTGAGACTAGATTTTGAGGTTACCTTTTCGTAGATATGCAGCCATTTCTAGGGCATGACCCCATAGGGATACTAGAATATCAATTAAATCATTATGGACTGTACCATATCCAACAAGGTACGATTTTTCCTTTCAGATACATCAATCAATTATTGGGTATCAGTAGGCGTCTACTGTGTGAAAACCATTTGAGATGATCTAGAAACTTATTGTACAAGTATTTCATCATCGATCTAATCAAAGAATCTTAATACTTTTAAAATAAGTTTCACTTTTTGAATTCTTTGAACCTTTCAAATAATTCATACTTGTTTTTCATCAAATAACAAACATTCATCTCTTTGAATAATCATCTCCTTTTCTTATACTAGTTTGTTCAATTTATAAAATAATTTTTCATGTAAGTCAAGTACACAAAATCCATTATGTAATATTCCAGTTCTATAAAAAGCATTATTATTATAAATAGAACAACAATTGTTCTTAAATATAATACCAAAGATTTTATTGTCCAACAATAAAATGGAAATAATATTTCTAACGAGAAATGGAATACAATAACAATTTATTGACTTAATAGATTTGTCCGTAGGCAATGCTAAACTATAAGTTTCTATGGCTAATGCAGCAACCTTTGCTTCATTTTACACATATAGGATTACTTATCTTTGTTTAACTTTCTACTTCTTCTTGGTCTCTTCATAAATCTATATTTATGATAACCAAAGTCGGTATCCAATACACAAGTAGAACCTTGACCTAAAGAAAAATTTATTTTAAGCATGAACAAAAACTATATTTGTAATCGAAGCTTCACTAATCTTCTTCTGGTTAGCCTCTGCAAGATACTTCTCGCAGTTTCTTTTTCAGTGTCTAGGCTTATTGCAGTGGAAGCAAACTCCTTTGCTATCCGTATCAGTTTTGTTCTTATTATCCTTTATTTTTGCCTTTCTATTTACCTTCTTTGAATCGTTCATCCTTTTAGAAGATCCTTTTACCCCTACCAGTAAGACTTGGTCTTTCTTGGTCGGAAAGTGACTCTCAATATTTTTCAACATGTTAAGCAAATTAGCGAAGCTGATATCTAGCTTGTTCATATGAAAAATTCACAACAATTATGAGAAGGAGTCCGTGAGTAAATGCAAGATCAAATCTTGGCTCAACTCTCCATCCATGACAAAATATGTTGTCCTAATTGTTTAATCAAATTGATCATGTTTAGGATATATGTTTGTACTGTAGTGTCGTTGGTCATTCTAGATCGAAAGAGTTCCTTAGATATCTGATATCTATTAGTCCTACTTTCCTCACCATCAACTACTTGATGTGCAGTAGTATAGTAGGAGCATCCATAGTTTCATGCTGACGCTAAAACTCGTTACTCATGGATGCGAGCATGATCCATTGAGCCAACTATGCATCATCTTGCCGCTTTCTAAAAGTAGCAATTTCTTCCTCAGAGGCATTGTCTGCAACCATTGCAGGGATAGGCATATTAAGGACATAAGATAGCTTTTTAGCCGTGAGAACTATTCTCAAATTCCTTAACCAATCCATTTAATTTGGTTCGGTTAAATAGCATCAAATATGTTTCGCAGTGATAGTAATTTAGACATTGTAAAAATCTATAGATGAATTTGTAATTAACAATATTTTAGCATACATTCCTTTATTAATTACTAAAATAATTTAGGTATTATTTTAAATTGGTATCTCCCACTATTTTCATCAAACTATATTACCCTCAAGTTATATAGTTCGGCGATATCTAATTAAAGATATACTAGTGATAATAAGGATCCCATTTCAAATGTATATAGCATTGTGTGTGCATAACAAACCTTATATAAATAAATAGATAGACAACTCTTGTCAATTACATCAACTATGCAACTCCTTGTATCTTGCCTCTTAGATCATAATGGTCAAGTGTGTGCACATCCGGACTAAAATGATCTAAGTCAAGTCATACCTAGCAGTCCATATATTTAAAAGAAAAACATTGTCCTTGTGTGTGCACAATAAAACAACATTGTTCAGTTTATTTATAAGCATTAAATGTGATAAAATAACATCTTAAATATTTAATACTTTCCTTGTGTGTGCACAACAAACTCATATTAAATATTTAATACTCTATTATTTTACCGTGCTAGAAGGCGACGTCCGATATTTCAAATATCTTTGAACGTTACAACTTAATATAATATTTAAGGGATTTGTTATTAATTTGTCTCATCTTGTTTAGCACGCATTCACACACACACACACAGATATATATATATATATATATATATATATATATATATATATATATATATATATATATATATATATATATATATATATAAAATACGCGTCATATTAATTAACATGCGAAGCATGTTTACATAATATATAATAGGCATAAATATAAATTATTACTCTAAACTATAGGTTATATTCCACTTTCGTGATTCACCTTTTAATTTTGTCAATTAGATGATTGAACTATTAATTTTTTTTTAATTATAACAAATTGAGCATGTCACGTCAGAAATTGCTAACGTGGCTAACCGAGTGGGCCATTAGTCAGCTAAGTTGTAATGAGAAAATAGTATTTTATTTATTGATTAAACAATTTTGATATAATGGAGGGTAAAATAGTCATAGCCCATACATTAATTAAAATTAAACAAATCAAAAACTTCAAAAACAACAATAATCGATCAAAAGCAAAGGTCAAAAAGCAAGTCCCAAAACTACTGGAACCCAATGGGTTAATGGCACTTGATGAGAACAGGCCCGCGGAAAGCCAATACTTGGCAACATGGTTTCGGAACATCAAATCTAGCAAAGAGAAGTTGATGGATGCAATTGACCCATCCCTTGACATGAAAGAAGAAATATTTGAAAGCATTTGTGTTATTACTGAATTTGATGGTCACTGCTCGGTAAGGGAGCCTAGAAGGAAAAGCATTTCTCAGTTATTTGTATCTTGAAGACAACAAGATACACACCAAATCCATTTCAGAAGGAAAAGACCAATATTCAGAAGGAAAAGACTTCAGTTATATCTAAAACCCCCATTCATCTCTCGATATTCATCTTCTCCATTTCAAACAACCCACCAAATCCATTTCTCTGCCATGTCCCTCTTTCTCTTTCTTTAGTGATGGAGTAGTACTAATTAATCCCACCCATTTCCTAATTGTAGCTCATATGAAACCCCTTTTCTATTCTAACATAATTAAACATCTCAAATAATTATTCGGCTCTTTTGATCCAAATCTTGGGGGCAGATGACTGAAACCCTAGCTGGCTTTAGGGCTTGTTGTTGATCGATTTGTTTTTCTCGGACCTTCTTCCCTGAAATCATTGAGCAATTTGTATTTCTTAGAGCTAGGGTTTTTTCGATTCGACTTTGGGGCTTGCTTTCTTAGACCTTTACTTTTGATCGATGATGTTATTGTTTTTAAAACTTTTGATTTGTTGTGACAATTTTACCCTCCATTATATCAAAATTATTTAATCAATAAATAAAATATTATTTTTTTATTACAACTTAGTTGACTAATGGCCCACCCAGCTAGCCACGTCAGTAATTTCTGACGTGGCATGCTCAATTTGTTAGAATTGAAAAAAATTAATAGTTCAATCATCTAATTGACAAAATTGAAAGGTGAATCACTAAAGTGGAGTATGACCTATAGTTTAGGGTAGTAATTTATATTTAAGCCTATATAATATATATATATAGTATAAGCATGCACATATAGAATACTATATTCTACCTGGATTGATTATGAACTTTTATTCTAGTTTAGTTTACTAGAGCCACCAAGTGAACCAAAAGGTCAAATCCTAGGGGTGCAATAATTAATATTTAAATATAACTATTACATTTAAACCCGGACTCCATTACAAACGGGTCTTCAAGCGCTCCTTGCTCCTTGATATCTAATTATTCAAAATTAATTCTAACTATTGCTATTACAAAACTATTTAAAATAAATAGAAACTTTGATCAACAGTCAAGGGGAAGTACATAGGAGGCAGATAGAATTTACATTAAGAAAAATTAGAGAAGACGAGGTACGCATACCCCATTTAATAAAATCCATACATTCATGCATCCAACTAAAATATAATTCAATCACATTGGTCAATAGTCCATAATCAATCCCATTTATTATTATACACATCACCATATGCATCAATAAATAACATTCATCTCATGAATAATAAACATTCAATATATATATATATTGATATCATTTAATGGGCAAATTTAGTTAGCATAAAATTTAATTTTGAATCAAAATTAACTCCTTTATTTTAATCTAAATTTAAATTAAAATAAACCTCTTTTATTTTAATTTATCCAATTTTGAATAAAATAAATTATTTTTATTTTAATCAAAATCTTTAATCAAAATAAACTCATTTATTTTAATTAATTATGGAATCCAATTCCAAGTAAAAAAAAACTCATTTATTAAGAAAAATACGGATTCTCTTTCCTACTCACAAATAAACTCCTTTATTTTAAATAATATGAAATCTTATTTTATATCTAAATAAACTCCTTTATTTAAGGAAACACGGATTCCCTTTCCTATTCACAAATAAACTCCTTTATTTTGAATAATATGAAATCTTATTTCAAATATAAATAATCTTCTTTATTTAAGGAAACATAGAATCTAATTTTAACTCCAATTAGTTATCATGGAATCTAATTCCAATTCTAACTAGTTAGCATGAAATCTAATTTTAAAATTAAAACAAACTTTTTATTTTAAAATTAAAATAAACCTTTTTATTTTAAGATTAAAATAAACTTTTATTTTAATTATAAAATTATTAAGAATAATATATATATATAATATATATATATATGTATATATATATATATATGTATATATATATATATATATAATATCACCATCACGTGGGTTCTATAGTTTCACAAAATGTTGTAAGTTAAGCTATATATAGATTATATATATAGATGAAACTTAGTAATACGCCTGTATGAATATTATATATATAACTGAAGTTAATAGTAACCATGAACACAGCTCGCGATTTTTACTTATTTATTTTTTAAAATTTTATATAACAAAATTATACTCAATTAAATTATTCTAAACACATATCAATACACATATTAAATTAAAACAAATAATAATTTGCATAAAGGTTTGACTCTGATACCACTGTTACGTTTGTAAGATTCATGAACGTAATTAAATTGCACAAAATAAGCGGAAGAATGAAAAATCAGAGTTTTAAAATTTTACAAACCATATACTCGGATCATCCTTTATGCACAATCATTAATTAAATGAAAAGATAAAAACAAGAATCATACCCTAGAAGATTCGAGCTTCCTCAGGTACAAGTTCACCTCCAAATTCTTTCGCGTTCAACTTGAATCCACCGAGTTTGATTCCTTCCTTTGATCAACGTTAGCCACCCAAATGTTTGGCCTTTAGAGGTGATCCACCAAGAAAGAAGAAAGATTCAAGAAGATGGGTATTTGATAAAATCCTAATTTTTCTATCTCTCATGGAAAATGGTCTACTCTACCAACTATTAGAATTACATATGTTGTGAAAATGTTAACAACCACACACCCATAATAAGATTCCTCTTATTTATAGATGTAGGCAACCCTCCTTAACAATTAAGGAATTAAGTTTTATTTTAATTAATTAAACTCCTTTAATTAATTAGGCTTCCAATCTTACTATGAATAATTAATTAAACTCTTTTAATTAATTAGCCTCCTAATCTTATTAGGATATAAATGAGAGTACTTTTATTAATTAATTCTTAAACTCTTTTAATAATTAAATAATAATAATAGTAATAATAATAATAAGACTACTCTTATTAATTTATATTTAATATTTCTAAAATATTAAATAATAAATCTTAAGCTATTTAATTTATTATTACGATTATGCCATTAACTTCTTAAATAATTATTATTCTTTTTATAGTGTGACCCTTTAGGTTCTCCATATTAAATCGGCTGTGAATAAATCAATTAGAACAATTTTAATCTTATTTAAATAAATAAATTAAATTATTAATTTATTTAAATAAATAATTTTTATTCTATAATAGGAACAAGCCTCCCTAGAGATTAACGACTTTCCAGATAATATAAATTTTAACATTAATCATAAACAAACATTTGAGTAAATAGTTACCGTACAATTCAATCCTTCCACCATGCAATATCCCAATTAAATATAAGACATGAAATTACTGTCAAGTTTTATTTTATTTAATTATATGTATTTCGACTCTTAAATGCACAACTCCAAATAATGCAAATTAGAAACTCCTTTCAAATTTCATTCTGCCTTGGCCAATGACTACTGGGTTGTCATTTATCGAATCACATAGGACATTTCTCTTCTTTTACAAGAAGCGGTAGATTATTTATTGATCATACATTATCTCTATGTACAACTTATTATACCCAAACATACCCTTTTATATACCCTAATGGTCTTAAGGAATATGTCAAAGTATAACTCATCATACACAAGATATTATGATGATCTCAAGTCCAAGGATCACTTGTACTACTATCACTTAGAAATTCCTATTGACAGGCAAGTAAAACTTCATTAGGTATTCCTTAACGAGCCACGTTCAGTGAACTTATTATCTAATAAGCACCTACATACTTGCTTTAAAGTCTCCACATAAATGATCATGAGATCAATCATCCTCATCCAATGAGCAAGCAACGTATGTACCAATCTATCCGGATTTACTAATCCCCAATTTAGTAGTCTAACGATTGTGAACTATTTTAGTTTTGAGCTTTCTAAGAATTTAGATCTCATTAGAATGATCATCATCATTATTCTAAAAGTATTGCTTAAAACTATGGATTTATCACATATTATAAAGCAGCATCATGTAGATAATGTAAGACCCCAACTTATTATAAATAAAATTGAATTTTCTCTATTTATTATTTTGAAATAGTAAGGATTGTTTTGATTAATGTGGTTAAGTATGGGTAAAATGCACAAATATTTCAAATAAGCAAGTGGTTATAAAATATTCACTGTTGTCGTGGAATATTCGTTTGGTCGTGGAATATTCTTACTGTCGGGGAATATTCGTACAATGGCGCAGTCTTGTGTGGGCCCTATAACGGAAAGCGATTGGATGAAGAAAATGACAAAAATAAGTTATTTATAAATAACGGCGTTGTTATTACCGTTAATACTGTTGAAATACCCGATGGTTAAAATATAGTAATACGCGTTGTTGCACAGTAGCACACGGTATTGCACCAATTATTGATTCTTACGTAAGAAGGCACTACTCAATAATTGTTACAGTAATTACTATTCAATATTTTATTTTATTGATTCAATAATTGCTACGTTGATATTTTATATTACTATTGTTTCAATAATTGTCACTACATAGTATTTTCCATTATAAGAGCAATAATTCATATTATCTGAATAATATTATTAGATAACATTATTGGCAATGTATAGAAAGTTCTGTCTAAGGAGAGGTTTGGTCGCCTAATTGCACGCCAGTAATGAAAAATCCTTATTGGACAGCCCCCTCTTTCCTAGGAACGGCCTGGTTGTCAGTATTGTGATTCTGTAATATTATTTGTGAATAATTAATTATTGATTTATATGATGAGAAAAATATTAATTTTATGTGGATATAGATGGAGAAAATTTTTAATGTGACAATTGTTAAAAATTAAATATTTTATCTTTTTTTGATAAAATAATTCATTTAAATATATTATTATATTTTAATAATATAATAATGGTGATATTTTTACAATGAATGTGGGATATATGAGGAGGAAGAATATTTTTGTTGCATTAAATGATTAACACAAGTTTTGTGTGTCGGTGGACCCCATTTCTTGACTGAAATTTGATTATAGCCTGTAAAATCGTCCGTTTGTGGATTTCGGTCAATTTCCTGCAAAATTGTAGAGAATGAAATTTTCTATAAAAAAGACATGAGGTTTAAATTTTTCTGATAAAAGAGCTATTTATTATGAATTATTGAAGATCTAAAGTTCCTAAATAATTATTTTTAAAAGTTTTAAATTTGTTTTAAAAGAAAAACGTTTTTGTGGTTGGTTGGTGGGCTCATGTGTTGTTAAGCATGCTAAAATCTGAATTCAAAGGTTGGCGTAGACAAATTTTAATAATTATTATATTTTATTAAATTTTCTGCTTTGGTGTTCTAAATATTTTCCTATAAATAGGGTGCTTAGGTTAGAATTAAAAATCACACCAGAAACTGAAATCTTCTCTCTCTTTCTCTCTCGATATATTGACCGTATTCTTGTGAGTATTTTGATACTTTGAGTGTTGCTATACGGTGCAAGTTCTCTTTAGCACTATATTCAGTATTCCAGCCAGAAGTACTATTCTTTCGAGGTAAGGGATATTATTTTTTGGTAAATGATATTATTTATTTCAATATCATTATGCCAAAATATTGGTCTGAACTTTTTATCAAATTTAGATTTTTTTGTGTCTGGGTTACTATTCATGTATATGACACTATTCACGTATACGAGACTATTCACGAATATGACACTATTTATCAAAAAATGAAATTTTCTTCTTTTGTCTAAGATATCTATTATGGATACTAGCTTTGATTGTATCCACGGTTTGATCATTATTGAATTTTACTCCACTATGATTATTTATGAGGTATTCTTGGACATGGATAAATCGAAATACGAATCTTTAATATTTATTCTTTTGTTTCACTGGATTCGTTTTCTTTAAAATATTTTTCATCATCCTCAGTCCTAAATGGTGATATAACTGAATATCTTTGGCCTGCAGTGCAAATATTAATGATTTTATGATGAATATCTTTGGCCCGTAGTGCAAAGATGTACAGGTGTTGAGATGAACATGACCAACTGATGAATATCTTTGGCCTGTAGTGCAAAGATGAATATTTGATTCAAAATGTTTATTGATTGATGTTACAGGGATAAAATATTGATGATGAACTTTTAAATTCATAAATGATAGTAGATTTCATCATCTACTTAACTCTTCTAATAAATTATTATTTTCGATGCGAATTTTGATTTAAAATTTGTTGTCTATTGTATTCTATTAAATTTTTCCCTGTTGAGGACTAACGATAATTTGTTCTATATTATCTTAGTCATAATATTCTTTACTGGGCTAGTTGAGCTCATCTTTTTCGTTTTTGTTCCATTTTTCTTCTCAGGAGGCAAGAATGTAGCAAGTACTAGTCGGGATATGGAATGAAGGTACTAGAAAGTTGTTTTAGTAGTCCTCACCATTTTTGTAAAATATTGTACCAATAATTGTATTGAGGACTTATTTGAGTGTGAATATTGTCTAGAAGACAATATTTGTATTTAAACTCACAGTTTAAGTGTTGTCGTATTTTGCACGACAATTGTATTAATAAAGTTATAGTTGTTTCTGTACCATATATTTGACAACTCAGAATAGGTGATGTATACCTATTTTGGGGCCGTCACAGATAATTAAAAGCCTTTAATAAATTAATACTTTTTTATTAATAAATGAATTAGATTGTTACAAAGTATATGCTTTATCATCAAACATCAAGACATCAAATATCTTTGTAATTTGCTTAACCCACATTTCCGCCTTGATCGGATCCGACTTTCCCATAAATTCTGGTGGTCCCAACTCTTTAAACTGGTTGGCTGTGACAAGCCACGCGTTACTATCATTTCCACCCTTATTTTGTACACAAGTCTCCCTCGTCTGATTTTGCATGAACTACAAAAAGCTTCAAAACATCCCATCATTCATCATTTGTTTGGTAGTGTTGTTCACAAGAGAAATATGGCCTTCCTGTTGCACGTTCTTCAAGTTGGTGATTAAATGTAACATCCCCAAATTCGGGTACATTTTACCTCAGATCTGATACATCATTTCTATAACTATTGCGGAAGATAAAAACATAAATTGTTTATACATTAAACTTTTACACATCATTCCCAAGGTCTACAACTTTAACTAAATACATACCTTTAATATCTAAAAAGGTTTACAATGCTATTTTCATCAGAAAATTTAATAGATCTAACTGCACAATAATTTAATCTTGCACTTTGTCTTTGCTTTTGTCTTTACTCGAGTTTTCACCTTAATCTGAAATTTTTTATCATGATATAGCAAGGGTGAGCAACAAATTTGCCCATCAAGTTTTAAATACAATGAAGATATATCATGATTGAAAAGAATGAATAAGCTTTCACGTTTTTAACAATATAATAGTTGTGAAATAATATGAATCAAGTTTCAATAATTGCATGATTGAATCAATAATGTCTGAAGGTCAACAATGACCATGAACCATCTAACTGAACCTTATGGTAATGAAGGTGATCAGCCTTTCATACCTGATGAACATATGTAACATGCACTAAGTGCGAATCAATAATTAGTATAGACGTGAATAATCAACAACAATTATTCACTAACATGCTTTAAACATACAACTCAAGTTTGAGTTAGGAAACTTGCCTGATTCGTTGACTACTGCTAAGCAATCTAATGTAATCTCATATGAAAGACCTATCAATTATAAGATTGATCTTTCAATTAGCATATCATATTTGTTATCTTATAATACTTATTACTTTATCAATCAATTATCTAACACTTAATCAAATATTAGATAACATCTTAACACATCAGTATTATTATCGTCCGTTGATAATTCTTTAATCACTATATCATATCCATTATGATTTAACACTCGCTTTTTCATTTCATAAGTTATTCTTTAACATCTAATAAGTCAAATACTAATGCAGTAACTTGGATTCTAAATCTAGCAACCAAATTGCCAATCTAGCAGACTGGATTCCAAATCCAATAACATGGATTCAATAGATTTGCAATCCAGCAAGCCTGAATTCACCAATCCTTCAATCCAGCAAACTTCTTTTCAATCCAGCAAGATGGATTCATCAGATTTTCCAATCCAGTAAACTGGATTCACAAATTACTCAATCCAGCAAGCTGGATTCCATATCCTTTTCACGAAAATACCAAATCAACTTATTATTTTTCTATCCTTTGTCCAAACATATATGCACATTTTTCATACACAAAAAGTATTTTTCCAAAATTTTCCAACTTTCTTGGGTATTTTTCAAAAATCATTTTTAGTGTGTAGCTTAAGAATTTAGTCCCATCATGCTCAACTCCAGAAATTCCCATCTCTTAGCACAATCTTATACATGTTAACATGAGCCTCCAGTTTAAATTTCGTGGCCATCGGAGTTATAGAACTCCGGTTATAGCCATTTTCGTTGGAAAATTACAAAAATTGAAATGAACATAACATGGTCATTTTAAGTCGGAATGAGCTCATTTTTGGACAAGAGATACTTTATACCATATATTTTCATATCCCAAAAGACCAGAATTTATTTCACAATTTAATTTGCCAAAACAGCCCGCACAAAATCTTGGACAATAGCTATTTTAACGTTTTTACTTTTTCATGCTTTGTTAAAAATATTCCATACAGAAAAATACGACTCCTTTTTCAGTGATTCAACTTGGAGATGTTAGAAAACTTATCATATTATCCTCCAAAATTTTTTCAGAATTTTTGAATGTCAGAAAAATGATGAAACTGCCCCTACCCTTGATTGTCCAAAACAGTCTATTTTTCCTTAAAAATACAAAATTGTTTTTGCTAAATCAGTCACTACGGATTGTGTACTCAATATTTTTGAGTGCTACCACTTGGGTTTAGTAGTTAACTTATATATCTAGCCCATCTCTTTGATGGATCACAAAAAGAAGGTGTAGAACAAAAACGGTGAAAATCTAAAGTACATAGAAATTTTAGGGCTTATAAACTAGAAAATCACTTTTCTTTACTTTTGATTTCCAACTAAAACAACACCCAATATGTGTATATCTAAACATGAAACACTCATAAACACATAGATCTAAGGTTTTAAACCTCAATATCATAACTTCATATTATCAAATATCACATCAAACCAAAAAGGAAATTAGACTACATAAGTAGAAATTTTGTTATACCTTAGCTTTTCCTTCTTCTCCTTCTAAAATATGAGATGAATCTTAGTTTTATGAAAATCAAAAATCTCCTCTCTTCTCTCTCTCTAGGGCTGCCAAAATTGGCCCCTCTATTCTCTCTATCTCTCTTTGGTTTTCTTAGCAAAAAGGAAGTAATAGGATGAGAGAGAAATGAAATGGCTTTTGTGGTTTTGTAAAAAAATGTATAGATATAATTGTATATCCAATATTCATTTCCCCCATTCACTCTCTCTTTCTCTTTTTTAATCATTTTAGTATTGCTTGTACACTTAAATAAAAGTGTTGAATAAACAAAACAATGACACATAAGGAGGGTTGATGAGAGTTAGTAATGACTTAGAAAATAGGGAACTTAGCAATGATTAAATCACATGGTCTCTCCTTTTTCTCCTCCATAACCCACCGGCCATGCACCTTAGATTGTCCAAAATTTAATTTTTTGTTTTATGAAATATTTAGTATATCAAATGACTAAAATGCCTCTCAGCCATTGGGCTAAATGTTGGGCCATTCCTTTAATTCTCTTGGGCTACTAAATTTAGTTTCTTTGGGCCATAACAAATAACATCTTCCAACACTTCTAATATTACCATTCCTTAATTATTTAATTAGGGTTTTCATTTCCTCAATTATAACATAAATCCTTACTCATGCACATTTAATTACTTAACCTAATTAGACTTGCTATTCTTCGGTTATAAAATTAATTAACAGAGATGTATAAAATAAATCTCTTAGAATTAGTATATATTTTATATACTAATATTCTCCCATATTATAACCTCTTAGGTTATTTAATTATCACATCTAATATGTATATATTAGGTTACATAACTTAATTCATAATTCACTTTTATATACAAAATAAATGTATTCACATTATATAACGTATATTTATTTAATGATATACATAATTCACATAATCATAACATATTTCACTTCTCACAATAATTTTGACTTTTCTCCATAAAAAGTCAACTGTTGACTTTGACCAAAAAGTACACCCTTACCCATTTTGTGTTTATTGTCCATTCTGACTAAACTTGACGTTCCGGACGCAACCGAGTAGTCCGTGTTTCAAAATTCTATCTCTAACTCAAATTTTGAGTTTTAAATTACCCTCTTCTTATTGCTAATCGTATTAACTAACGACTTTATACTTATTCAAATTCTTATTTGCCAGTTAAGGCCAACGTTCAAGCTATGTTAATTACTAACATAGTTTTATCTTGATCCTTATATCATTAACTTAATTTATCATTCCTCTTGCTAAAATATATATAGCACCTTACTAAGTATATATATATATATATATATATATATATATATATATATATATATATATATATATATATATATATACTCATCTTCGTTTAACCTCATAGCATCTCTTCATGTGAAATCTTATCTCCTTAATAAAATTTTCATATGTACTTATATAACATTTCTTAGACTATTCAGTTCACATCGAATTTACAGGTATCGTAATACCTTATTCTTGATATTCCTTCAATTACATATTAATTCATTTCTAGGGTTTTAGAATTTTGTAACCCATATTTTCTCTATTCTCATTTGAATAGCAAACCATATAGGTTTTACTTGAAAATTTTAAATAAATCCTCAAATTCTCATCTAGGTTTTATTATTTAACCTTTATTCTAATCATTTAAGATTTTATGAATTTTTGGGTTATCATATTCACCCCTTCTTCTAAGAATTTCGTCTTCGAAATTTCAGTCTACTAAACACCACTCCTTTTAATCATCAAAACTAGGTTTTCAAATTAACTATTACTTGTTTTCATGCTCAATTTAATGAGTACATCTTGCTTCCTACTATGAGGAGCTCTGCAACTATCACATTTTTCCATGACTTCAGTCTTAGGAGTTAAAACTTTTCAAATCATACTGACCATGAACATGTAGTTTTAACGATATTTATATCTCAAAACAGTAAATTACTAGGTATGTTTACAATCACAAAGAAGGTAAACTACCGTTGCTAGTACTTTAGGTGATTAGCCTATCGTACTCTTACGTCATGGATAACGTATCAATCATATCTAGCAAATATTTATGCTACTAGATTGGATTATTTTATCCAATCAACATAGTTCACCTCAGTCTTATCATAGGATTCCGCACCAAAACAATTTGGTTCGGGATAAATTCTCAAAAATAGTTTGAATTTTCATAAACATTTGTCTAGCTGAATCAAATAGCTTAGACGCATATCAAATAATTCAAATTTTAATCGAAACATTGCTAGACAAATTCAGTTGGCAATAATTTACCTTTAACATTCTTAAAATCATATTATGACGTCATGATACCGCAATGTATGTACAGTCCGTTTGAGAATTCCGTCATTCTGTGACTTTGTTATTCTACATCATACTATAGTGTGCTGACGATCTTTAGACCACATCCAACACTAAGTAATTCTGCATTGATAACTCCGCCATTTTTATCATCTCTGCCCCAGGTTACATGATGCATTAATAATATAAAAATACATTATGATAATTCAAATAATTTTCGTCTAGCCGAATCAATTAGCATAAACTCTTCTTTAAACAGTTCAAAAACTATTAAAAATCATCTTTGGTGTCATCATGCCACAACAGGTAACGTTGTGTTAGTGGCCCAAAGTCCACACCTACACACTTGTCACCATGTGTTGAGGATAACAAAAATTCATTTTTAAAGGTACATCAGTACGAATTTAGCTTGATGTTAAAAACTTCGAAGTCTAGCATAGCTAGAAGATTTGGAATACATATGCTTCCATCATCAACTTTAATTTCTTTAATGATCCATTGCTTAATAAATTTATCTATTCTATAATCCTCAATTCTCCATTCACACATAACTATACCCAATTTGTCAAACTTACCACACATTATGAGTTCAGGAACTTTTCATAATCATATGAGTTTCAAAACTTATCTTAGTCGGACCATAGGCGTCCATTCGCTGAGCGGTTTAAAACATACCATATGATTATGAGTCATGAACTTATCATAAGTATGAGTTTTAAGAACTCACAACTAACCTTATATTCTTTACCTATTCGTTATACACATGAGAAAAGAATCATCTTATCAACATGCATATGGCAAATAGCGCGACATCAGGTTCCAATGATTATCAATGTAAGAAACTAAGTGGTTGTCAAACCAAACTCGGCCACTAATCAATATAGAAAGCTAAGCGGACAATTCCCCGCCCATACAAAGAATTGGTCAATCTAACCACTATATCGACCAGGAAGCTAAGTGATTCTAAAACCAAGTACAAATTTCCCGCACATATAAGGAATCATACAACTCAGCTGCTGACATGAGTCCTCAATTGAAATCCCACACCATTCTTACTTTCTCTTTTCTTAATACGATTTTTTTTTAATCCGTATCTTAACATTTACCACCCTTTTCTGAGTTTACATTGTACCATTTCATAGTACCTTCTCTTTATAGCGTCAAGCTATATCATTCTAATCACTTAACATTTAATATGTTATTCAACGATTTAATCTGATCACGTCGTGATCTTATTTTGTAATCATTTCTCCTGATACTCATGATCATTTTATACTACGATCTTCTTATTCTTCTCTTTAATCATATTATATTATGACTTTATTTACACTTTTCATCTTATAGACATCGTCTATTTATTATCACTTTTCATCTTTATTACTGGAATCAGGTAACTCCGAATTCTTATCCTTATATCTCTTCAAGATTCTTCTTTGAATCTTATTTATCTTTCTCTTTACTTTAATAATGAATTTTCTAAATTCAACTCTTATCACTTAAACTCTATTCAAGTTTATTAATTATTATCATCTCCGCGGTTATAGTCTAAGGTACCCCTACCTAAGGTTTATAACCTACGACTTTGATACCAATTGTAACATCCCCAAATTCGGGAAACTTTTTACCTCAGATCTGATACATCATTTCTATAACTAATGCGAAAGATATAAACATAAATTGTTTATACATTAAACTTTTACACATCATTCTCAAGGTCTACAACCTTAACTAAATACTTACCTTTAATATCTAAAAAGGTTTACAATGCTATTTTCGTCAGAAAATTTAATAGATCTAACTGCACAATAATTTAATCTTGCACTTTGTCTTTGCTTCTGTCATTACTCGAGCTTTCATCTTAATCTAAAATTTTTTATCATGATATAGCAAGAGTGAGCAACAAATTTGCCCAGAAAGTTTTAAATACAATGAAGATATATCATGATTGAAAAGAATGAATAAGCTTTCACGTTTTCAACAATATAATAGTTGTGAAATAACATGAATCAAGTTTCAATAATTGCATGACTGAATCAATAATGTTCGAAGGTCAACAATGACCATGAACCATCTAATTAAGCTTATGGTAATGAAGGTGATCAGTCTTTCATACCTGATGAACATAGGCAACATGCACTAAGTGCGAATCAATAATCAGTATAGACGTGAATAATCAACAACAATTATTCACTAACATGCTTTGAACATATAACTCAAGCTTGAGTTAGGGAACTTGCATGATTCATTTACTACTGCTAAGCAATCTAATGTAATCTCTTATGAAAGACCTATCAATTATAAGATTGATCTTTCAATTAGCATAACATATCTGTTATCTTATAATACTTATTACTTTATCAATCAATTATATAACATTTAATCAAATATTAGATAACATCTTAACACATCAGTATTATTATCGTCCGTTGATAATTTTTTAATCACTATATCATATCCATTCTGATTTAACACTCGCTTTTTCATTTCATAAGTTATTATTTAACATCTAATAAGTTAAATAGTAATCCAACAACTTGGATTCTAAATCTAGCAACCAAATTGCCAATCCAGCAGACTGGATTCCAAATCCAGCAACCTGGATTCAATAGATTTTCAATCCAGCAAGTCTGGATTCACCAATCCTTCAATCCAGCAAACTTCTTTTTAATCCAGCAAGCTGGATTCATCAGATTTTCCAATCCAGCAAACTGGATTCACAAATTACTCAATCCAGCAAGCTGGATTCCATATCCTTTTCACGAAAATACCAAATCAATTTATTATTTTTCTATCCTTTGTCCAAACATATATACACATATTTCATACATAAAAATTATTTTTCCAAAATTTTCTAACTTCCTTTGGTATTTTTCAAAAATCATTTTTAGTGTGTAGCTTAAGAATTTAGCCCCATCATGCTCAACTCTAAAAATTCCCATCTCTTGGAAAAATCTTATACGTGCTAACGTGAGCCTCCAGTTTAAATTTTGTGGGCATCGGAGTTATAGAACTCCAGTTATAATCGTTTTTGTCAAAAAATCACAAAAATTGAAATGACCATAACTTGGTCATTTAAGTCGGAATGAGCTCATTTTTGGACAAGAGGTACTTCATACCATATATTTTCATGTCCCAAATGGCCGGAATTTATTTCACAATTTAAGTGGCCGAAATAGCCCGTACAAAATCTTGGACAGTAGCTATTTTAGCATTTTTACTTTTTCGTGCTTTGTTAAAAATATTCCATACGGAAAACTACAACTCCTTTTTCAGTGATTCCACTTGGAGATGTTTGAAAACTTATCATATTATCCTCCCAAAATTTCCTAAAATTTTTGAATATCAGAAAAATTACAAAACTGCCCCTACCCTTGACTGTCCAAAATAGTCTATTTTTCCTGAAAAACACAAAACTATTTTTCCTAAATCAGTCACTACGGACCTTTTACTCAACATTTTTGAGTGCTACCACTTGGTTTTAGTAGTTAACTTATATATCTAGCACCTCTCTTTGACAGATCGCAAAAAGAAGGTGTAGATCAAAAACGGTGGAAATCCAAAGTACATAGAAATTTAGGGCTTATAAACTAGAAAATCAGTTTTCTTTACTTTTGATTTTCAACTAAAACAACACCCAATATGGGTATATCAAAACATGAAACACTCATAAACACATAGATCTAAGGTTTTAAATCTCAAGATCATAACTTCATATTATCAAAAATCACATCAAACCAAAAAAGAAATTAGACTACATATGTAGAAATTTTGTTATACCTTAGCTTTTCCTTCTTCTCCTTCTAAAATATGAGATGGATCTTGGTTGTATGAAAATCAAAATCTCATTTCTTCTCTCTCTCTAGGGCTGCCAAAATTGACCCCTCTATTCTCTTTCTCTTTGGTTTTCTTAGCAAAAACGAAGTAATAGGATGAGAGAGAAATGAAATGGCTTTTGTGGTTTTGTAAAAAAATGTATAGATATAATTGTATATCTAATATTCATTCCCCCCATTCACTCTCTCTTTATCTTTCTTAATCATTTTAGCGTTGCTTGTACACTTAAATAAAAGTGTTGGATAAACAAAACAATGACACATAAGGAGGGTTGGTGAGAGTTAGTAATGACTTAGAAAATAAGGAACTTAGCAATGATTAAATCACATGGTCTCTCCTTTTTCTCCTCCATAACCCACCGGCCATGTGCCTTAAATTGTCCAAAATTTGATTTTTTGTTTTATGAAATATTTAGTATACCAAATGACTAAAATGCCCCTCACCCATTGGGATAAATGTTGGGCCATTCCTTTAATTCTTTTGGGCCACTAAATTTAGTTTATTCGGGCCATAACAAATAACATCTTCCAACACTTCTAATATTACCATTCCCTAATTATTTAATTAGAATTTTCATTTCCTCAATTATAACATAAATCCTTACCCATGGACATTTAATTTCTTAACCCAATTAGACTTGCTATTCTTAGGTTATAAAATTAATTAACAGAGATGTATATAATAAATCTCTTAGAATTACTATATATTTTATATACTAATATTCTCCCATATTATAACCTCTTAGGTTATTTAATTATCACATCTAATATGTATATATTAGGTTACATAACTTAATTCTTAATTCACTTTTATATACAAAATAAATGTATTCACATTATATAACGTATATTTATTTAATCATATACATAATTCATATAATCATAACATATTTCACTTCTCACACTAATTTTGACTTTTCTCCATAAAAAGTTAACTGTTGACTTTGACCAAAAAGTCAACCCTTACACATTTTGTGTTTATTGTCCATTCTGACTAAACTTGACGTTCCGGACGCAACCGAGTAGTCCGTGCTTCAAAATTCTATCTCTAACTCAAATTTTTAGTTTTAAATTACTCCCTTCTTATTGCTAATCGTATTAACTAACGACTTTATACTTATTCAAATTCTTATTTGCCAGTCAAGGCCAACGTTCAAGCTATGTTATTTACTAACATAGTTTTATTTTGATCTTTATATCATTAACTTAATTCATCATTCCTCTTGCTAAAATATATATAGCACCTTACTAAGTATATATATATATATATATATATATATATATATATATATATACACACACACACACACACACACACACACACATATACTCATCTTCGTTGAACCTCATAGCATCTCTTCATGTGAAACCTTATCTCCTTAATAAAATTTCTATATGTACTTATATAACATTTCATAGACTATTCAGTTCACATCGAATTTATAGGTATCGTAATACCTTATTCTTGATATTCCTTCAATTACATATTAATTCATTTTTAGGATTTTGGAATTTTGTAACCCATATTTTCTCTATTCTCATTCGAATAGAAAACCGTATAGGATTTACTTGAAAATTTTAAATAAATCCTCAAATTCTCATCTAGGTTTTATTATTTAACCTTTATTCTAATTATTCAAGATTTTATGAATTTTCGGGTTATCACGTTAAAGGTATCTCTACGGTCTCATTCACTCCATTGTTAATATTCTCAGCTGACATTCTCAAATACTGCCATAAAATAAGGGTTAATTAAACAAATTAACATGCCACATATTATCCCTATATTCTGACCGACCAATTAAATACCAAATAAGCTTAGGTAGGACACACTAGCGAATGATTTACTCGTCTCTCCCTTCTTAGTTCTATTCTCCGATCTCCGCCATAGACCATATCTCTAAGCTCTGATACAAACTGTGAAGCCCCCAAAATAGGTATACACCACCCATTCTGAGTCGTCAAATACATGGTACAAAAAATAACTACAACTTCATTATTACAATTGTCCTGCAAAATACGATAACACATATACTATGAGTTTAAATACAAATATTGTCTAATAAATAGTATTCAAACTCAAAAGGAGTCCTCATTACAATTATTATCACACTATTTTATAAAATAGTGAGGACTGCTAAAATAATAGACTAGAAACATCACTCCATACCCCGACTAGTTCCCGCTATATTCTCGCCTCTTGAGAAGTAAAATGGAACAAAAAAAAAGGGTGAGCTCAACTAGCCTAATAAATAATATTATGACTGAGATAATGTAGAACAAATTATCGTTAGCCTTCAATAAATCAGATAAAATATAATGAACAACCAGTTTTAGATCAATATTCGCAGCGGAAATAACAATTCATTACAAGAGTTTAAGTAGAGAATGAAATCTACTATCATCTATGAATTTAAAAGTCCATCATCAATATTTTATCCATGTAACATCAATCAATATACATCTTGAATTAAATATTCATCTTTGAACTACGGGCCAAAGATATTCAATTGTATCACCAGTTGGTCATGTTCATCTCAACACCTGTTCATCTTTGCACTGTGGGCCAAAGATATTCATCAGGTAATCTTTCATCTTTGCATTACAAGCCAAAGATATTCAGTTATATCATCATTTAGGACTGAGGATGATGAAAATATTTTAAAGAAAACGAATCCAGTGAGATAAAAGATCAAAGATTAGGGATTCATACTTCGGTTTATCCAAGTTCAAAAATACTCCATAATAAACCATAGCTGAATAAAATTCAAGAATGAAGATCAAAACATAGATAAAAGATAGTAACCGTAATATACATCTTGGACAATAAAGAGAAAATTTTATTTTTTTGTGAATAGTGCCGTATACGTGAATAGTAACCCCGACACGAAAAGGTAGAAATTCCACAAAAAAAATCATACTTCGTGAATAGTACTCGTGAATAGTACCGTATTCGCGAATAGTGCCGTATACGTGAATAGTGCTGTATACGTGAATAGTAACCTCGACATGAAAAGGTAAAAATTTCATAATAAAATTCATACCAATATTTCGGTATAATGATATTGAACGAAATAACATCATTTATTAAGAAAATAACATCCCTTACCTCAAAAGAACAGTACTTTCGGCTGAAATATCAGGTATAAGACTGAAAGAAACTTACACTAAATAGCAACTCTCAAAGTATCTAAATACTCACAAAAATACACTCGATAATATAGAGAGAGAAAGCTTATGATTCTGGTGTGATTTTCAATTTTAACTAAGCACCTTCTTTATAGGAAAATGCTAGAACGCCAAAGCAGACTAACCTGCTACCTGATGGCTTTACCTGCTACTATTCACGGCCACCACTTTTGAAATAAAATTTCAGTATATTTTTCACCAACCAAAAGTGGGGCCCACCCATTCTAGAAAATTTTCAAAATATTTTAAATTTAAACAATAATCAGCAACTTCAATAATTCATAATAAATAGCAATTTTATCCAAAAAATACGAAATTTATGTCCATTCCATAAAAAATTTAATTCTCTACAACTTTGTAGAAGAAAGTTTCTCCAAATTCCAAACAGAAAATGCCTGAAATCCACATACGGGCGATTTTTAATACTTCCATTCTGACAAAATACTGATAAAATATCTCAGTATTGACTCCTTCATTTATATCCATATAAAAATAAATATTTCTTTATTATATAAATTAATAATTAATTATTCACAAATAATATTACAGAATCACAATTATGACAACCAGGTCGTTCCCAAGAAAGAGAGGGCTTTTTCGATAAGGATTTCTCCTTATTGGCGCGCAATTAGGTGACCAAATCCCTTTTCTAGACAGTACTTCCTTAGACATTGCCAATAATGCTATCTAATAATATTATTCAAATAATATGAATTATTGATCTGATAATGGGAAATACTGTGCAGTGACAATTATTGAAACAACAATAATATAAAATATCAACGTAACAATTATTGAATCAATAAAATAAAATATTGAACAGTAATTACTGTAACAATTATTGAGTAGTGCTTTCTTATGTGAGAATCAATAATTCAAAAATATTGTGCAATGCCGTGTGCTACTGTGCAACCACGCGTATTACTGTATTTTAACCACCGGGTATTCCAACAGTGTTAACGGTAACAACTATGCCGTTATTTGTAAAAACTCAAACTTGTCATTTTCCTTCATCCGACCGTTTTCTGATATGAGGCCCACAAATGGCTGCACCATCGTACGAATATTCCCCGACAGCAAGAATATTTCACGACCAAATGAATATTCCCCGACAATAATGAATATTTTATAATCATTTGCTTATTTTGCAAAATTTATAACCAAAGCATTATATCAAATTAACACCTTATTATTCAAAATAATAATTAGAGGAAATTTAATTTTATTTATAAAGAGTTGGGGTTTTACACCGTAGCGCCGTTAAGTGGAAAAAGTCTGACACAGTTTATGTATTAACCCAATTTTTTTTACATGATAACTATGGGGCATGTATATACTTAATATGCATTAAGAGATAATTCATAAAGAACATGTATAGCAATGATTTTAGGAATTAAACATTGATTAAAAGTATTTAAACTAAGAACGTAAAGTACAAAAATGTAAAGTGCGAATAGTATTCGAGTTTAACGCACATCCTACGATTATACTTTATGCAATAGATGTGCGTGGTATGTAAACGATAAGAAATGAATATAAAACTTATGTATTTACTATACGGAGTCTGATATCGGTAATCCGAGAAAAATGTGTCCGAGTTAGCAAACCAATTAGGGTTTCAACCACGGTTGTACTTAAACGATGGTGGTTGAGTGTCGGATTATGACATATGAATGTTAATAAGCCGTACTGAAGGATAAATGACTTGAAATGAGTATTATTAATAAAATAATTTCAATTAAGTTATAGAAGAGAAAGAAGTTGGTAAAATTAATGTGGTTAGATTGTTTAGTAACTAATTCCAGCGTGTTATATGAATATATCATGTAGAAACTGTAAAGACCAAGAATGGTTGAATTTTAATTGAAGACGTTTAAAGGCGAGTTTTCTTAATGCTTGTCTGACCTTCGTTTTGGTCAAGTTTATGTGATTCATGTTATAACATGAATGAATTATTTTACGAAAGAGTCGATATTAGTTTTAACTCGGCTAGACAAATCTTAAGAATTTGATTGATTTGTTTACAAGTCTTTCGATATAGTATTGATAACGCTATCCTATGATAAATTTTTGGTACAGATTCAAAGGTAAGCCTAAATATGAATAAATAAAAGTATTTTACATCGATTATTCGATGGGCATATGAGGTTGTTAAAATTTAAACGTAGATACTTTTAACGGATGAGTGTTGATCAACATAGAGTACTATAGGTTAATCACCTAGAAGTGCTCGTAAGATATATCAGACTTACGGACTTAGTGTCGGGTTATCCTTTTCATGAATTAAAATAAAAGAGAATGTTCATGGTCTTTTGACCTGCTCAGAATTCCTAAGCTACTGTATGTACTCTTGAATTATTTTATGAGAATGAAAAGTGCTATTTCAATGTTTCATAGTACTTCATAATTATTTCTTCAGTTAATGAAGAATAATCATATAATTCTCAATGTGGTGTTTATATTATATATTTCTAGACTTACTAAGCTAGTTATGCTCACTTCTTGCTTGAATCTTATGATTTCAGCTAAGGCCGAGCGAACTGAGGGTTCTTGTAAGGATAAAGGCAAAGCTAAGATGTATAAGTAGTTTATCCTATAATGGACTAGTATATTTGTATGAGCTTATACTAAAAAAATTATAAAATGTATTGGTTAACAGAACCTGGGAAAGGATTTATTATTATTGTAATAAGAATGTAGTAAATACACTCATTTTGATGTTGTTTTCAATAGAATGAATGCATAGTTAGTAGTACCGTGTAACACCATATCTGTGGGTTGAAAGTACCCGAATTTGGGATCGTCAGAGGTTGATATCAAAGCATTAGGTTATAAAACTTAAGGGGGGAAGATCCTTAGGCTAATAACCTTGTTAGTAGTATGAGAAATTGGAAGTAAATGAATTCAAGTAGAGTTCTTAATTAAGTATTGAGGAAACTCATTACAGAAAGATTTATAAGATGGAAATTAACCTTAAATAAATTAAATGTGATTTGTACGTATATTATTGTATATTATGTACTAATCAACATGTTATGTGTTATTGTAGATGTCCATCGATAACTCTATGTATAGGGATATACATGTGGTGAGCGAAGAGTCAATAAACATGATAAGGCCCATACTAGTGTCAGTGGCAGAGGTACCAATTATGAACATAGATGAGTTCGATCTAGAGGAGGAATATCCTTATGGGAACTTGAAGAATTTTGGATCGGCAACATATTTCGATGTGGTGGTCGATGTGGATTAGGATATGGAGGTAACATCATTTGATACGGTGGTACCTACACTAGAGCCAACACCACCAGAGGTAATGAGGGCATTGTATCTGGCGATGCTTGACCGAAATATGCAGCTGCGCACTAATGTGCAGAACCTGAGGGAAGAGGTTAGTGACCTCTATGAAGCAAAGAAGTCTATAGAAGTAGATTTTGAGTTACAGCATGATGAGAAGGTGCTTATGAAGGATAAGGCGAGGGATTATAAGAACGAGGCCGTTGAGCTTCATAAAGAAATGGGAGAGAAGAACCAGAAGATAGCAAGGATGTCTTACATCTATGAGAGTGCTCATGAGTATTTCAAGCTGAAAATTTCTTGTTATTCAAGTGAGTTGGGGCAAACTCGTCATACTATTAGTCGGGATATTGTGTCGATTCTTACGAATAAGAAGCACGAGAATGCTGTTATGCAATATTAATAGTAGATAGAGAAAGCATAGAACTGTAAATATTTTGTGTATCTTTGTAGTGACATAAAACCCTCTTTTGTATAATTAAAGGGTAGTCTTTTTGTAAATCCCAATTTTTGTGAAAGTCAATCGCGGGATAGAGATGTAATAGCTCTGGCTATAGAATCAATATGTAAATAGTTTCGAACTATGAAGAAGCATATTAATATAATGAGGTTCTTATAAAATGTACTTGATTGTAGTATGAGTTGTTGCTTGATGAATAATAACTAAGTAAACAAAAAGGAATAAATAATAATGAAACTTTATTTATTTAATCAGAAAAATGCCGCCAAGAAGAAGATAACGTAATCAAGAAGCTGAATCCCATAATGAGAACCAAGAGGGTCAAAACAACCCTATGTAGGAGTTCATTAATTTATTAACGGTTGCATTTAATCAAGCTGGGGGTAGAGGACCAGTAGTCCCTAGGGTAGCTCGAACGACTACCTTTAAGGAATTTAAAAGTGTAGGTCCACCGGAGTTTAAAGGAACTACGGACCTTATTAAGGCCCAGACATGGGTGAAGGAAATTGAGAAGGCGTTTGTTATTGCAAACGTCATGGAGGCGCAAAAGACTTCTTTTGCAATCTATATGATAAAGGGAGAAGCCAACTTTTGGTGGAACCTATGCGATTACGTGGGAACAGTTCAAGAAGGTCTTCTTCGAGAACTATTTTTCTACTAACATGCAGGGTAGGATGAAGATTAAGTTCTTAGAACATAAGCAAGGGGACATGACAGTTCCCCAATATGTAGCCAAGTTTAATGAATTGGCAAGATTTTCTCCGTATCAATTGGACACTGAGGAGAGGAAGGCTTATCGGTTTGACCAAGGACTGAAGCTCTGGCTCTATAGCAGGATTTATGTGTTTCAGAGTGCTTCATATGGAATAACTCTGGAGAAGGAAATTATTGTTGAGGGTGGTAGTGAGGTTTTAAGCCAATACCACAAAGAAAGGAAGAATAAGAATAAAGGAGAGGGAGTATCCAAGACTGAGGGAGCCAGTGACAGTGGAAGTGTCCTCAAGAGGAAGAGTTTTAACTCCAGGAATACTGGAGTAAAACAAGGGGATCCTAAGCATAGGATCGAAGCATGTAAGACTTGCGGGAAGACTCATCTAGGAGTCTGTCTTAAGGGGAAGTCCGTTTGTTATAATTGTGCGCAAGAGGGTCATATATCACCCAATTGTTCTAACCCTAAGAAGAACCAGGGGTGCTTTGAATGTGGGTCGATGGACCACATGACAAGAAATTGCCCAAAGAAGGGGTCGGAGGGTAGCAAGGGTGCTAGTAGTGGTAAGCTTGCCATTACTGGACCAACACCACCAGGTAGACCCATGACTCATACCTTTAATATGACTATCCAAGATACGGTTACATCAGCGGATGTAGTAGCAGGTATTATCCCAATCAATGAAATAAATGCTTATGTGCTGTTTGATTCGGGTGCTACTTGTTCTTTTATAGCATATGAATTTACAAAATGATTAGGATTACTCCTGGGAAGATTAGAAATACCTTTAAACATTAAGATAGCGAACGAAGAGATAATTTCCGTTGAACACATTTATAGAAATTGTTGCGTAGATATTAGAGGTAGCAAGTTATCAGTAGATCTTATTCCGATAAGGTTGGGAGAATTTGATATAATTCTCGGGATGGATTGGTTGTTTAACCATAGAGTGATAATATATTGTAAAAGAAAAAGTGTGAAACTTTGGATTCCTAAGTAACCCAAGGTAGTGTTCTACGGTAGTAAATCACTGGGACGTTCTTGTTGTCTAACTATGACACATGCTAGGAAGATGTTGAGGAAGGGGTGTATAGGATACTTGTGCCATGTTCTTGATACCCAGAGAGTGGGAGTATCACTAGAATAAATACCTATAGTATAAGAATTCGAGGATGCATTTCCAGAGGAGTCACCAGGTCTTCCGCCGGATAGGGTGGTGGAATTTGTGATCAATGTGCTACCAGGTATGACACCAGTTTCTAGGGCACCATATCGAGTGGCGCAAGTAGAAATGAAAGAATTAATGGTTCAATTAAAAGAATTATTAGACAAAAAATGCATTCAACCGAGTGTTTCTCCGTGGGGAGCACCGGTATTGTTTGTAAAGAAGAAGGATGTATCATTACAACTTTGTATCGACTATCGTGAGTTGAACAAGTTAAAGATTAAGAATAAATATCCATTGCCTAGGATCGATGATCTATTTAATCAGTTAAAAGGGACAAAGTATTTTTCTAAGATAGATTTGCATACGGGGTATCATCAGCTGAAAGTGAGGAAGGAGGATATACCTAAGACGACGTTCAAAACTCGTTATGGTCATTACGAGCTTCTTGTTATGTTGTTTGGGTTGACTAATGCTCCAGCCGCATTTATGGATATGATGAACAGAGTGTTCAAGTAATACTTGGACAAGTTTTTCGTAGTGTTCATTGATGATATTCTAGTCTATTCTAAGATGCCAGATGATCACGCTGAACATTTAAGATTAGTATTAGAAACAATATGGAAGGAAAAGTTATATATGAAATTCACTAAATATAAATTTTTGCTTGAAAGAGTGCAGTTTTTAGGGCATGTTATTGATAAAGATGGGATTTCAGTGGATCTAGAGAAGGTGGAAGCAGATAATAATTGGGAACAACAGAAAACACCAACCGAGGTTAGAAGTTTTCTTAGGTTAGTGGGATACTTTCGAAGGTTCACTTAGGACTTTTCTAAAATAGCTACTCCGTTGACAAATTTGACTAGGAAGTCTGTGAAGTATGTGTGGATGGAGAAGTGTGATAACAGTTTTTAGGAACTAAAGAAGAGGTTAAGTGAAAAGCCTGTATTATCTTTACCAGATAATACGGGGAATTTTGTAGTTTACAGCGATGCTTCATATAGAGGACTGGGTTGCATGCTCATGCAGCATGGCAAGGTCATTGTGTATACGTCACATCAGTTAAAGGATTATGAGAAGGTTTATCCTACTCATGACCTAGAATTGATAGCAGTAGTTTTTGCATTAAAGATATGGAGATGCTATCTATATGGGGAGAAGTGTGAGATATACATGAACCATAAAAGTATAAAATGTATCTTCACGCAAAAGGAGTTGAATATGAGACAGAGAAGGTGGTTAGAATTGATAAAATATTACGATTGTGATATCTTATATCATTTAGGAAAAACGAATGTTGTGGCCGATGTGTTAAGTAGGAAGGGGAAGAAAAAGCTATCAATGTAAACGACTAAGAATGAGTTAACAAAGATGGCAAGGATGGAGCTAAAAGTTAGATTGCCGAGTGAATCGGTAGGGAAGTTATTTGCAATGGAGACTCGACTAATAATTGTGGAATTAGTTAAGGAAGTACAATTGAGAGATGAGGAAATCAAACGAATGAAGAAGAGAATTGAGGATGGAGAGAAGACTAAGTATAGTCTTGACAAGGAGGGGTTTCTATGTTTTGAAGGAAGAATTTGGGTTCCGTGTGATACGAAATTAAAAGAAGAGATAATGGGAGAGGTACAAAGTTCAAGGTACTCGATACATCCAGGTAGCACCAAGATGTATCAGGATCTTCGACAAAACTTTTGGTGGATAAATATGAAGAGAGAAGTAGTAGAATATGTTAGTACGTGCTTAACTTGTCAGAAAGTTAAGACCGGTCACCAACAACTGAGTGGATTATTAAAGTCAATAGAGATTCCAGAGTGTAAGTGGGAGCATATCATGATGGACTTTGAGGTGGGACTTCCAACGACGAAGAAGGGATACAACGCTATCTGAGTAATAGTAGATCATTTAACGAAGTCGGCTCACTTTTTTGCCGATAGGAATTAGGTATAACCTAGATCAATTAGCTAAGATTTATGTCAAAGAAATCATTTCAAGACATGGAGTACCAGTTTCGATTGTGTCAGATCGTGATCCACGATTCACATCAAATTTCTGGAGGAGTTTACAAGAGCAAATGGGAATGCAGTTGAGGTTGAGTACAACATATCATCCTCAGGCTGATGGACAAAGTCAACGGATGATAAGTAGGATTTATACCTACTTATCCAATATCTATTACTTGAATTAGTTGCTTAAACTCAAATTTCTTAGTTACTTTTCATGCATTTTGTGTTCATTTTATAGATTTTATGCTTGGGAACTGTGTGAGTGACTATTAGTATAAAAAAGCAAAGAAAAGCGATTCAAACATCATTTGGGCTTTCATGTTCATTTCATGTTCTTGGCTTGGAATTTAGATTATATTGTAGAGCTTCTTCTTAGCTTTCCGGAACATCTTGAATCATTCCAATCGGAGTTCGTATGCAACAGTTATGACCTTTGTACCAATAGACACCGAACTTCAATATTTTGGGTGGCCATTTGCATAGCAGTCACTTCCAAGCCAATATCGACCTTCATCCGTCCGTTATTTCTCAATTCACAATGAATGAAAGTTGTAGAAATCGTTGAGATCTTCGATTTAATTGGTGGCAGGCTCTGTTACTCCTCTTGGATCAAAAGTTATGGCCGTTTTACCAGAGGTTACTGCAGTAGAAAATCTATGGCGCAGGGGCGCTAATTTCTAGTGCATTTTGGGCACGGCCACGCCAGTCCCTGGACCAGGAAAATGTTATCTGCTACTTGAGCGCGGGCGCGCCCAACTCCAGGCTATTTTCAGCGCAGCTGTGCCACTTCGAAAGTTGACCAGAGTTGACTTTTTCATTAAACAGTGCAATTGGAGCATAACTTGGGAGAAGGGTCAATTAGGGCTTATATATAGAAGACATATCAATATGTAAAAGGGGATTCCACCCTTGGGGATCATATGGATTACATATGCTCTTTTCTTTTCTTTAATTTCCTTATTAGATTAGATTAGATTAAAACCCTAGATTATCTAAGATTTGAAGATTGAAGCAATTGAAGATCCTTAAAAGTTCAGAAGTGAAACAAGAGAAGAAACTAATATTTGCTATTCTTAATCCCTAATTCTCTTTACTTTTATTTGTATCTTTCAATGTATAGTTAATTGTGAATCATGAATTCTAGTTCAATCATGAATTAAACTCTATTTTGAGATTACTATGGATCTTATTGTGTAGTTTAATTTAATATACTTCCTTGTTAGCCTTATTAATGGTTATTGGATTGTCTATTATGATTTGTATTGAATTGCTTAATTTCCTAGCTATCAATTACCGTGATAATCCATATGAAATTGAGAGACGGATTATGGGTTTAGATCTGATCATAGTAGCGTGTGTTTGTGACTTCTATATGGTGATGGAATTCAAGATTTGTGCCTAGGATAGAGAAATACCTATGCATCACATGTAGTTAATTGAGAACTTGAGCTTCAACTCTATTTAATTGTAATTCACATAGAAATATAGTGGGTTAGTTAATTAGGGTGTTCACATTCATTCTATCATCTGTGGTTTTAGTGTGATATGGGTATGGTACATCGAGAGATGGTTGTATTTACTTTCGTGTTCTCGACTAACAATCCGGTATAATTAATTTGGCTTAACAGGAAGTTTGTCGATTTAAATGATTCAATAGGTGAAATTGTAATCTCAAGTCTTCATTGTGGCGCCCCCAAATCCAGGTTCCTTCAAACCTCGGATCCGGTCCGCCATGATGCTACTATCGTCAGACTATTTATATTTTTCATTCATAACTTAATGAATAAAACTTTACTTATTACAATTTAGAATATAAATTCATTCCATTTTCAGGATCTGCACAATGACCCCAAACTTTTATAAGTTTCTAATCCTAGTCATTTACTATTCCTGTATTACATCACATTCGATATTATAAAAACGCAGAATAATTTAAAATTTTTCAATCTCCTTTGAAAAAAATCTTCTATTGATTTCATAACTTTGAACCAATTACAATTCCTGAATCAACTGTATAATATGGTTCATTCTATTGGAATTACTGTATAAGATTTTACATCTTGATTCGATATCCTCTATGTATTAACTAATACATCCTTACAATACAACAAATATTAAACATCGTAAGTATATATCAAGTACACTCCTAGAACCTAAACACGGTTCAAGTAATAATCTAAACAGTATCCTTCGTTGCGAAACTATCTACTTTGTCAACCAAGAAGCACAAATTCTTTACCGTGAGTCCTTAACCTACAAAAGTGGTTATTTGCAAGGGTGAGCTCGACAGCCCAACAATTCTAACAGTTTTCATACAGCACATAGCATATAATAGCATATTCAGTTCATGCATTCATAATCAATTAACATTTACTACGCATGTTACTTCTCACAAAACAGGCATAAAGATTTACTCCACAAGCATATCATCAAAGATCATCTTTCAACATTCATACATATCTCATATGCATTTCATATATATACATCAACGTTTTCATGGCATAATATAACTCACTAACAGTTATAAAATTCATATATCAAATAGGAACTGAAAGACTTGCCTGATTCGTAGTTTATCAACTACGACTTAACTGCTTAAAGCTTATCTGCACTGCGTGTATTCCTACACAGTTATATAATCATGGATTCAAATCCATGAGTCATAAATTTCATACGTTCTTAATATAACAATAAATATTACATCGTTTCCTAACTAGGTTTGAAAAAAAACTTCATTTCGCTTTCTCATCATACTCTTATAATAGCTAGGTATGTATAGGTATACTTAACCATCCGTACTTGACATCAACATTCATATACATTTATCACACACTTGACTCGCTATGTGTTCGCCACATATTTAAAGTTTATAGATACGTGATCTACGTCGTTCATAATTTAACTACTTAGTTTCATAATGATTTATTTCAATCAATAAGGCTTAACAACTTTCTTTAACAAGATTCGATGTTATAAGCTTTTAAACCATATATTGGTACTAATAAGCCTCTACTAGTATGCTCACATGTATCTATCTCATTTACATAGACATAGCATAGTTCATACTTTTAAAACATGCTTAAATAACTTATGCCATGCTTGACTAGTTGAGTGCACATATCATTAATGTTCAAAAGCATAGACAACTCAATCATGCTTACTTATAAAGTCATAATGCAAGTAATACAATGCTCATCAAAGTTAGTTTCTATCACTTTTACTTTCCTCCTTAAAAGGCATACTAAACTGAGCTTGACAACCTTTTATGTGCAATACATCTTGGAATTACATTCTTTATCCATCCGCGCACATAACTAGGCCACATTTATATGTTTCCAAGGTCGGAACTTAAAAGACACAAAGTTCGTCAAGTTTTCATTTTCAAACTTCAAGTTTTCTTTAAGAAATCATTGTTAAAGCATTCCATTGTGAGTAAAGTAATCTTAGTTATATGACATATCTATTATTATGCATATTCATGTTTTATCGCTTAGAATAACCTATTCCATCATCGGGAGCACTATACTTGCGTATGTGCTCGATCGACGCCCTCCGTTCGCCTCTGAATACGTGACAGTCACAAAGATAACTATTTTGACCATTCCTAATGACCTCAAATTGGAAAACTTAAAGAACAAAAGTTGTAGGTCTATTCGTTCTCGTTCTGGATCATCTTGAATATCCTCAATCGGAGTTCGTATGAAAAAGTTATGGGCGTTTTACCAAAACATGTTCTGTCAGATTTTTTTCTCAACATCTGTAATAGACCACCCCCGCCGGGGCGGGGCTCTTGCCCTATAAATAGCCCGCCGGGGCGGGCATAGCTACTGTTAACTCACGGATTCATGCTCTGCTACAAAATAACAAGCCAAAAATCCTTTCTACCTTCATAATTTGAGTTATACATGTCCAAATTAGTCCGTTTTTGATTCTATGGATTCGTAATTCATAGAACTACAACATACTATAATACCCATCAACTAACATAAACATTAACTAACCCAAAATGAATCTATAACTCATGTTCATACTAATTGTTCATGTTTTGACAATTTAGCGAATTCGTTCACTACGAATTCGTTTCTCAACCAAATTAGTTCGTTTAACTTCCGTTGATTTCGTATTTGATTATATTAACAATATCTCACAAAAATTCATGGATTATAACAACCCTTAGCCATCAATTTTGTAACTAAAAATTAACTTTTCTTGACATTTGCTCAAAAATTACAAAACTTGAAATGAAGAACATATATGGATTATAATCACACAATCTTCATGTTTTCACCATTTTATCATTGATTTCAGCTTATAGAAATATAGAGGAGAAGAAGTTAGTACCTTTGAAGAGCTCTTCTACTTTACATATTTATTTCTTCTTCTTATTGTATTTGCCAAATTGCAAAAGCTCTCTTGACATTCCCTTATCTCTCAACCTCAATGACTCTCTATATATTATATGAACTCAACAAATTAGCAGCCTTGGTTTGAGAAGGGAAGTCTCCCTTTATATAGAATTCAATAACCGTACCTAAGCTTTGCCTCAAAGATTAAACTAATGAAAGAAGGAAGAAGATGTTGGATAAGAAGGATTTGGTAGAAGAGTACCTTGTAGACCACTCCCCTTCTCATGATTTGCTAGCTTTGAGTTTGAGAAGAAGAAGCAAGCTAGACTAGCTAGCCTTTTTGCATTTTACGTGAATAGAGAATGACACACAAATTGGGACACCATCCTTAAAACTCAGCATTCCATATTATTAATAGCTTACTTAGGTTTATTTGATATTTTCCCCCAAATGTGCATACATATACACCCACTCACATATAATCCATGTACATTTGATTATTCCAAATAATATTTTAATTGGGTTAATTATAATTTAGTTGGGTACTCTTAACCCATTATCTCCTATCACACCTAAATATCAAAATGATAAATGTCAATCATTTATTCTCTTTTAATAATTTCAGTCAAATCTTTAGTCTAGTTTAACTTTAAAACTCATGCCTCACAAGGCTCATTTATCACATTTACGGGAGTTATATAACTCAAGCTCATTATTTCTATAATAAAATATTAGGGGTCTAGGTCACGTTTGGCTTTTTCCCAATTCTACATTATTTTAATATGAAGTTTATGTCTCACTTTATCAGAATGCTAATTTATTTAGCTTACTTAAATAATTACATATATATAATATGTACAACAGTTACACTTAGAATAATTAATATATACTCTATTAACTATCTAAATGATAACATCCATGATAAAATAATATCTTAAGTTATTTAATATATTAAAATAACTTGGTTTTCTTTCATTAAGTAACTCACTTAAAAATACATTAGAAATTATGTATTTTGTCATAACATAAATATTATGTTTTCTCCGAATAAAGACATTTAAAATTAGAAATTAATTTGCTTAATGTCCCAAGATATTATTCTTAATATAATATCAATTAATTATATGTACGACACATGTACATATATTATATACAGAAAATAGATAATAAGTTTATTTTCTATTATAATAAATTATTTCCATCAATTTATTTACATATAGCAAATACGTTTTAATATATTTACTATATTATTAATCATACCTCATACAAAAATATATAAGGTAATATTATTATTCAAAAATAACATTTCCTCCTTTTATTAAAATAACTTAATATTATAAATTATTTTAATATGCTCTATTAGAAATATATAATTCTTATTTCTTTCTCCCTCTATAAATTGTTCCCAAAATAATTTCTTCAAATATTAAATATCCATTTAAAGATATAATGATTTATGTCTCCCTTTAATAACGTATATATATTTAATGTTATTCGTACATTAGACTTTCTCACATATTATAATTCTGAGTAACATGTATAAAGTATCACAGTTTCAACACACATTTTAATTCACTCCTTACTTAAGTAAATTAAACCTTGTACTATATTACAATAGTTATTTAAGGTTGAACATACACATTATATTATTCCATAATATAACTCTCGAATATTAATTAACCAATATTATAATCATACAAGCTATTAGTACACATACACAAGAAAATGACAATTATACATTAATGTCATCCATTTACTAAGATAAAATAATCCTATAAACTATTTACTATCGATAGGAAATTTTATCCACTTCTTTTATCTCAACTGAATTATCTCTGCGATCAATAACAATATATAATAATAATATATTTATTAATCACAAAAATCACATATTTCATGGTTCACATTACCCTATGTAACACATTCCTACATACCTCGTATCACATAAATATTTTTATTCGAACCCATTTCACACTTAAGAATTTTATTCATTAAATTTTTATTTTAATATTTTTTGAAAATTCGGGTTCTTACATTCATTATCTAGTCTTATTCTAGGGGTAGTTGGTATTTGTAAGACCCCAACTTTCATAAATATAGATTATTTTTTTCTCGAAATATATTTTTGAATATTATGGTGTGAATTTGATATAATGTTATAGTTCTGGGTAATATTTATAAATGTTTCAAAGTAAGCAAGTTGATATAAAATATTCGTTGTGTCGGGAAATATTCGTTTGGTCGGAGAATATTCTTTTTGTTAAAGAATATCCGTACGACGACACCATCATTGGTGGACCACACAACGGAATAACTGTCGGAGTTATAAAACGACAGAAATATCTTTTTATAAAAATGACGGCAAAAGTTTTACCGTTAAACTGTTGAAATATCCGGTGGTAAAAATACAGTAATACGCGTGGTTGCATAGTAGCAAACGGTATTGATTATTGATACTTACGTAAGAAGCCACTCAGTTTATTCAATAATTGCTACAGTAGATGCTGCATAATATCTCTCATATTATTGATTCAATTATTGTCACAGTATCATCTACATAATATTTATTATTATTAAATCAATAATTGAGACGACAAAGTTATTCATATTATTATTTGCAATATTGACGATATCTAGAAAGTTCTGTCGAGGAGAGGTTTGGTCACTTAATTGTGCGCCAATAGGGAGAAATCCTTATCGGAAAGCCCCCTCTTTCCTGAGAATGATCTGGTTTTTAAATATTGTGAGTTATAATATTAATGATGAATAATTGTTGAAATATTAAAAATGTGTTTATTAAAGATATATGATTTGTGGTAAATATTTATTTAATTTTTGATATAATTATAGGGATTCGTTATGAGTCGTTTGTTATAAGTTTGACTTAGTATTCCATGGGATGATTTACTAATTTTATGGACCGTCGGTTAAATCAATCTGGACCATTGGCGGTGGTTTTAATAGTAAATCAATCTAGACCGTCAATGGTGGTTTTAATAGTAAATCAATCTGGACCATCAGTGGTGGTTTTAATAGTAAATCAATCTAGACTGTCGATGGTGATTTTAAAAGCAAATCAATCTGGACCGTCGGTGGTGGTTTTAAAAGTAAATCAATCTGGTTGTGGTTTTAATAGTAATCAATATGGACCGTTCATTCTAATAGTAAATCAATCTGGACCGTTAGTGAATCAGTTACTATTTAGTCTATTCTCCTATAAGTAGAAGCTTAATTCTTCTTTTATTCTCACCAATTCACTGAGACTCATAAGAGAAACAATAGAAAGAGAAACTATAGAGAGCAAGAAGAAGAGTATTCTTCTGCTTCACTATTATAGTATCCAATCTTCTACTAAGGTAAGGGGCATTATTTCTTTCATATTTATAAGGAATACTATTTTTCATATTCATCCTTTAATATGTGGGAATAACCTGTCTACGCGGATTACGTACCGCATGACAGGTGAAAATCCATTTACAGTTTCGTATATTATTTCTTTTCATATTCTTAAATCTAAACTTACTATGGTAAGTATTGCTTTTATAATTCCTAAAATTAGTGGAATATCCTTGAGTTTTGCGCTTCATCCGGTATCGTTTCATTAGAATATTGATCTGAACTTTCTTATTAAATATCAATATTTTCTCCCGGGGTACTATTCACGGGTTACTATTCACTCAGTTACTATTTACTTGAATATTATTCACTCAGGGATTCGGGGTACTTTTCATACCGGGGTACTATTCACGGGTTACTATTCACTCGAGTATTATTCACTCGGGGATTCGGGGTACTTTTCATGCCGGGGTACTATTCACGAAGTACTATTCACGGGATACTATTCACCTGAAAATTTTATTTCTTTTCTGTCCAAATTATTTATGATACATATATATTATTCATGAATTTTACTCCACAAAGCAGTATCATGTTGACGTTTTGGACATTATTGAATTCTTGATAAATTAAATTATAAATATTTAAAATTTATCCTTTGCTTTCATTTAATTAAATTATTATATCATTGTCATCATTCTCATGCTTATATTATGATGAAAGTCATCTCTGGCCCGTAGTGCATAGATAGACTGTTGATTGGTATGATTATGACCAGGGATAATTCGGTATAATCATGACCTGTAATGTTACAAATGATAAAAGTCCTCATTGGCTCGTAGTGCATTGATGGACAGTTGTTGTGATCATGACCATTGATGATTACATGAATATCCTTGGCCCGTAGTGCAGGGATAATTCGTGGACGTGATACTAATGAATATCCTTGGCTAGTAGTGCAAGGATGATTCGATGATGTGATTTATTTATTAAGCTGAGTCCCAGCGATAAAATTGATGATAAACAGTTTAAACCATAGAAGATAGTAGATATCATGCTCTACTTGACTCTTCTAATAGATTGCTTGTTCCGCTGCAGTTAAACTTGATATTTATTGTATTTTATTAGTTTAACACTGTTGAAGGCTAACGATAATTTATTCTGCATTATCTTAGTCATAATATTTCTTACTGGGCTAGTTGAGCTCACCCTTTTGCTTTCATTATTGTCTTCAGAAAATGAGAACGTAGCCAGGACTAGTCGGGGAACAGAGTGATGGTCCGAGATGGTTGTTTTAGTAATGCTCATTATTTAGTGTGATAATAAATGTAGTGAGGATTGAATTTGAGTTTGAATATTGTCTATGAGACAATATTCGTGTAAAAACTAAGCTATGTTTTGTTGTATTTTACATGACAGTTGTATTAATTAAGTTTATATTTGAATTCTGTACCATGTATTTGGTGACACAAGATGGGTGATGTATACCTATTTTTGAGGTGTCACGGTTGGTATCAAAGCTTAGGGATATGATCCATGGCTGAGATGTGAGACTAGAACTAATAGGGGAGAGACGGGTAATTCTTTCGCTAGAATGACCTACCTAAGTTTATTTGTTATTTAATTGGTTGGTCAGGATATAGGGATTATATGTGGTATGTCAATTAACCCTTGTTTTGTGGTAGTATTTGAAGATGGCATCTAAAAATGTTGAGATAAGCAATGGAGCACAGGAGACCGTGGAGTCACCACAGATCAATAACCAGGATAATGTGCGTTAGGAAGGCAACAATCCTCATGTGAATAATAACACCAACGAAATGATGAACAATGAGATGTTCAGAGGTTTTATGCAATTCATGCAACATCAGGCGAGAACGACTCCTGTTCAAAATACAGGTGGAAACACTGAAAACTCTCGGGTGGTCACCGTTAAGCAGTTCAAGGAGTTGGGACCACCGGAGTTTTTAGGAGAGCTAAAACCACTTAAGGAGGAGACATGTATAAAACAAATTACCAAGATATTTGATGTCTTGGGATGCTCCGAGGAGCAAAAGGTTCCCTTTGCTACCTTCATGTTGCGAGGAGAGGCAAATTACTGGTGGAAATCGGTAAAGCGTTCTCAGCCTACCACACTGAAGATATCTTAGGAAAAGTTCCAAGAACTATTCAACGACAAGTACTTTCCTAAAAGTATTAGTCACATGAACTCGTTGGAGAAAAATAATATGTCCGTGTCGCAGTACGAAGCTAAGTTTGCTGAGTTTTCCCAGTTTGCATCCCACTTGGTTGATAATGACGCGAATGTTTCTGCGAGGTTTGAAACCCGAAATACGTCAATACCTAATTTCTCACAAACTGTGTTTGTATTTAGATGTTGTAAATAGGGCTTAGTTATTGGAGCGCGATAATGAGTCAACCCAACCAAGAGAGAGCAGCTGGCAAAATGATAATACCAGTTGTAGCAGTCATCGAAGCGATGACAACAAGCGTGGAAAGAATCAATATGCCAGAAATAGTAATCACTTCGGTGGTAGTCATAGCCAAGACAATAGAAGTGGAAATTTCAAGAAGAGGAGGTTCAATAATGTAACAATCCAGATTTTAATTGTAATTTTAAATATTTATTGAATTATATAAATATTTAATGGATGTGTTTATCGTTGAATAAATATTTGTTTGATTTAAATTGATTTGATTTGGTTAATTATTTGTATTGAGTTATATGATTAAATGAATTATTATATTATTCAATAAATTGTTATTTGAATTAATTAATTAAGTATGAAAACTTAATTAAATAAAGTGTGATAAATAACTATGCTATAAGGAGTTATTAAAAATAAGTTAAAGGAATTTAATCTAGTTTTGCCAAACAAGGCTTAAGGATATTAATTATTTATTTTAAAAAGGGTTTTGCCAAATGGAACCTTATGATTTTTGGATTTGTTTTAAATTTTGAATTTTAATAATATAAATTAAATAAACAAATTATAAATAATATATATTATGTAACTGATAGTTTAATAGGGTCATTAGTATATGACAGTTTCGTAAGTTGAGTTTTTTTTAAACGTTTGGAAAATATGCGTTGGCTTATTTTTGTTTACGTATAATCTACTTGGCTAAAGCCTAAGTAAGAAAAGAGAAGAATAGTTGTCTGAGAAATTGAGAGAGAGTCTAAGAGAATTCACTAACAACAGAAATATTATTCAAATCTGACGTGTTTTTGTTCAAGTCCATGGCATGGGCTAAGAAAGCTTGACATCCATTTTTTAATAAACGAATGGCCTTATGGCTTGATATGACACTGATTGACTTTAATGGTTTGGTTGCTTGAATTCGCATAACAGGTTGGTTAGGAATATGAAAAGTAACAACCTTACGAAAATAATCAATTTTGGCATGATGATTAGTTAACCAATCAATCCCTAAAATCACATCAAAAGCAAGTATCTTTAAAGAGATAAGATCCATAGGTAATGTGATGGTACCAACTTGGATCAAGAAAGATTTATAAACCAGTGGATGTCATGAAAGTTTCTCCTAACGGAGTTTCCACAGATAAGTCAAAGTCTAATTTCTCCGGAGTCAAGTTTAAACGTTGACCACAAGCAGGAGAGATAAATGAATGGGTAGAACCGGTATCTAGTAAGGTATAAACTTCGCAAGAATTTATGATTAGCTTACCCGTGATCACCTCGTTCGGGTTCCTCGAATTTTGGCCAGTCACAACAAAAGCTCTTCCAGGAACCGCTAACTTTGACTTGTTTGGGACAACCTTTGGAGTCACCATCCCCGCTGGACTTGGTTTCCCTACAGTACAATCTCGAGCGATATGTCCTTCCTTTCTGCAATTATAACATACCTTCAACTGTTGTGGACAGTTTGGGCTGGTGTGTCCCTCTTTTCCACATTTATAGCATATAACCGGTGGTCGTTCTCCTCCCTTAGAAACAGTTGATACTGGTGCTGACGTCTTCACATTGTCATTGCTAAATCTCCTCTTTTTAAAATTTCCACTTGACTAGCCTCTCCTATTATCATGGCCACAATTACCACCAGAGTGGTTATCGCTTTTGTCTGTATTTTTTCCTCCCCGTTGGTTATTATTGCTCCGATGACTGCTGTCACCAGTATGACCCTGGTTGTGGTCCCTCGGTTGAACATACTCATTATCTCGCTCTAATAATTGAGCCCTGTTGACAACATCTGAATATAGAGAAAATTTATGAGAAATGAGATATTGACGTATGTCGGGTTTCAGACCTCTCAGAAACATCCGCGTCATACGTTCCTCATTTTCTACCAAATGAGGTGCAAACCTGGATAACTCCACAAACTTCGACTCGTACTGGGACACCGTCATGTTATTTTGTTCCAGTCTAATAAACTCCACCTCCTTCATATGACGAATACTTTCAGGAAACTACTTGTCATTGAACAGTTTCTGAAATGTTTCCCAAGACATGCTGAGTGCGGCTGGCTGGGTACGCTTCACAGATTCCCACCAGTAATCTGCCTCACCACGAAACATAAAGGTGGCGAATGGAACCTTTTGTTCCTCCGTGCATCCCAAGACATCGAATATCTTAGTAATTTGTTTGACCCACGTTTCCGCCTTAATCGGGTCTGGCTTTCCCTAGAATTCTGGTGGTCCCAACTCTTTGAACTGCTTGGGTGTGACAAATCGCACGTTGTTATCATTTCCACCCGTATTTTGTACATGAGTCTCCCTCGTCTAATTTTTCATGATCTGCAAAAAGCTTCTAAACATCCCATCGTTCATCGTCTGATCAGTGGTGTTGTTTACAGGAGGAACATTGTCATCCCGTTGCACGTTCTTCTGATTGGTGATTAAAGGTGTCTCCACGGTCTCACTTACTCCATTGTTAATATTCTTAGTTGCCATTCTCAAATACTGCCATAAAACAAGGATTAATTAAAGAAATTAACATATCACATAATATCCCTATATTCTGACCAATCAACAAATAAGCTTAGGTAGGACACACTAGTGAAGGATTTACTCGTCTCTCCCCTCCTAGTTCTATTCCCCGATCTCCGCCAAAGACCATATCCCTAAGCTTTGATACCAACTGTGACACCCCCAAAATAGGTATACATCACCCATTTTGAGTCGCCAAAAATATAGTACAGAAATAACTACAACTTTATTAATACAATTGTCGTGCAAAATACGACAACACATAAACTATGAGTTAAAATACAAATATTGTTTTCTAAATAATATCCACACTCAAATAAGTCCTCATTACAATTATTGATACACTATTTTAGAAAATAGTGAGGACTATAATAACAACTGCCTTGGAACATCACTCCACACCCCGACTACTTCCCGCTATATTCTCGCTTTCTGATAAGAAAAATGGAACAAAAAGGAAAAAGGGTGAGCTTAACTAGCCCAGTAAAGAATATTATGACTAAGATAATATAGAACAAATTATCGTTAGTCCTCAACAGGGCAAAATCTGATAGAATATAATAGACAACAAATTTTATATCAACAACTACAGCGGAAACAGCAATCCATTAGAAGAGTTAAGTAGAGAATGAATTCTACTATCTTCTAAGATTTAAAAGTCCATCATCAATATTTTTTCCCTGTAACATCAATTAATATAAATCTTGAATCAAATATTCATCTTTGCACTACAGACCAAAGATATTCATTTGTATCACCAGTTGATCATGTTCATCTAAACACCTGTTCATTTTTGCACTACGAGCCAAAGATATTCATCAGTTAATCATTCATCTTTGCACTACAGGCCGAAAATATTCATTTGTATCATCATTTAGGACTGAGGATGATGAAAAATATTTTAAAGAAAACGAATTCAGTGAGACAAAAAGACAAATATTAGGGATTCGTACTTCGGTTTATCCATGTTCAAAAACACCCCCATCATATACCATAGTGGATTAAAATTCAAGAATAAAGATCAAAACATGGATACAATCAAAGATAATAACAAAAATAGACATCTGGGACAAAGAAGAGAAAATTTTATTTTTCGGTGAATAGTGTTGTATTCGTGAATAATGTCGTATACGTGAATAGTGCCGTATACGTGAATAGTAACTCCGACACCAAAAGACAAGAATTTCACAAGAAAAAATCTTATTAATATCCCGACATAATGATATTGAAAGAAATAATATCATTTAAAAAAAATAACATCCCTTACCTCAAAAATACAATACTTTTGACTGTAATACTGAATATAGTGCTGAAAGAACTTGCACTGTATAGCAACACTCAAAGTATCAAAATACTCACAAAAATACGCTCGATAATATATAGAGAGAAAATTTTAGATTCTGGTGTGTTTTTCAATTCTAACCTATGCACCCTATTTATAAGAAAATAGTTAGAACACCAAAGTAGAAAATTTAATAAAATATTATTATTTTGAATAAAATTCCTACGCACACCTTAGACATCTAAATTCAGCTCATTTACCACACATGTGGGGCCCACCAAAATGAAAAAAAGTTTTTTCTTTTAAAAAATATTTAAAACTTCAAAAATTAATTGTTTTGAAACTTCAATAATTCATAATAAATAGCTTTTTTATCAGAAAAATTCAAATTTTATGTTCATTCCATAGAAAATTCAATTCTCTACAACTTTGTAAGTTTAAGTTTTTCCAAATTTCAAGCAGAAATTGCCCGGATTCTACATACGGACGATTTTACAAGCTATAATTAAATTTTAGTCAAAAATTGGGCCCACCGACATGTTTAACATGTTTTTTATCATTTATTGCAACCAAAATACTATTTCTCCTCATTTATTCATATATCACACATTCATCGCAAAAATATCATTATTATTATATTATTAAAATATAATAATATATTTAAATGAATTATTTTATCAGAAAAGATAAAATATTAATTTTCAACAATTGTAACTTTTCTAAAAATTCCTCCATTTATGTCCACATAAAATAAATATTTTTCTTATCATATAAATCAATAATTACTTATTCATAAATAATATTACAGAATCACAATACTGACAACCAGGCCGTTCCTAGGAAAGAGGGGGCTTTCCAATAAGAATTTCTCCTTACTGACGCGCAATTAGGTGACCAAACCTCTCCTTAGACAGAACTTTCGAGACATTGCCAATAATGCTATCTAATAATATTATTAAAATAATATAATTTATTGATCTGATAATAGAAATATTGTGCAGTGACAATTATTGAAATAACAATAATATAAAATATCAACGTAGCAATTATTGAATCAATAAAATAAAATATTGAACAGTAATTACTGTAACAATTATTGAGTTGTGCCTTCTTACGTAATAATCAATAATGGTGCAATACCGTGTGCTACTGTGCAACACCGCGTATTACTGTGTTTTAACCACCGGGTATTCCAACAGTGTTAACGGTAACAACTACGCTGTTATTTATAAAAAACTTATACTTGTCGTTTTCTTCACCCAATCGCTTTCCGGTATGGGGCCCACACAAGGCTGCGCCGTCGTACGAATATTCCCCGACAGTAAGAATATTCCACGACCAAACGAATATTCCCCGACAACAAGAATACTTTATAACCACTTGCTTATTTAAGATATTTGCGCATTTTATCCATAACTTACCACATTAATCAAATCAACCCTTACTATTTCAAAATAATAAATAGAGGACATTAAATTTCATTTATAAAAAGTTGGGGTCTTACACTGAAACTCCCAGTGTTGTTTTCGGGATTGAGCTGGATGTCTCGGGGTTATCTCCGAGATGGTAATAACTGAATATCCCAGGGTTGTCTCCGGGATCAAACTGAGCTGTGTTCCAGGTTTATCTCTAAAAGACGATTTTGCCCTCCTACAATGTTAGTAACAGGTATGCAAAAAATTTCGAGTGTCTACACGACTCAACTCCCGAATCTGGAGATGATGAAGATCCTCAAATGGCAAATCTCTGTCTGATGGCCAAACATTCAAAGGATAAGAAGAGCTCTGACATTCATGAAGTACGTATAGGTGAGGTATTTGACTTTAACTCTCCTGATATAGACATTGATGATTTAAGAATTGAACTACATGGCATAACATCTGATCTGCATCAATACATGAAATGGTTCAGAGTTATGTCCAAAGATTATTCTCTTCTTCAAAAAGAGAAAGAGAAAGTTCAGGAAGAACTGGAAACAACCCTTCTATATACTGACTCTCTCTCTAAGTTTGAAGCTGAGAATAAGCTCTTAAAACAGACCAATGAACTCAATGCACAAAGAGAGTCAAGTCTAACCTCTAAAATTAAGGAACTAGAAAGGACAATCTCTACATGGAATAAATCCTCTTCATCCATGGACTCCCTGATCTTCATTCAGAGAAGTGCGTATGACAGAACAGGTTTAGGTTTTGGGGAATCCACCTCAGAACCATATATGGAAAAGATAAAGGAAACTAGCTCTAATAATGCCTTAAGTTTTAGTAGAAGCATTACATTCGTGAAATTATCATAGAAGGAAGAACCAGTCCAACCCTGATTTTCTGATCCAATCCATATTCCAAGGAATAAAGGATCCCATGCTGGCCTAGGTTTCAGAAAAGAGAAGAATAACTTAGTCACTACTTTTCAACCTCAAAGGATCGTAGAGTCGAGTAAAATTAACTCCACGAACCAATTGTGAAGGAACCGTAGAGATAAGCTTCATTCCTCACAAATCATGAAACACAAGGACACATGAAAAAAGGAGAACCAGTATAAAGGAAGGATTGCTGAGAATCCACATAAGTCCAAATGAAAGAAGAATCCACATACACACACAAGCATTCATTATATTAGATGTTTTGTATGTAATAAGGTTGGTCATAAGGCTGCAATATGCTACCATAATCCTATGCATATGAGACCCAAAATCAAGCAGATTTGGCTTCCCAAGGGTACTAACAAAGTAGGACCCATGCAAGTATGGGTACCAAAATGAAAGTTTAATATTACCACAGGAACAGAGCTCCATGATCACAACCTGGTATCTGGACAGTGGATGCCCAAGGCACATGACCAAAAACAAAGCCTTCCTGTCTAACTTCATAGAGAAGGAAGGTCCGTCGGTCATCTTTGGAGACAATAGCTCTGGAAAGACAAGAGGATATGGCTCAGCTAGGAATGGTGCAGTGTCCTTCAGTAAAGTAGCCTATGTGGAAGGTTTACAACACAATCTTCTGAGCATAAGCCAACTCTGCGACAAGGGTCATCAAGTTACCTTCCTCAACAATCAATGTCAAGTTAGAGATCTGAAGACATCCTCTATAAAGCTGACTGGAACAAGAGAAGGAAACGTCTATACTATTAATCTTAGTCAATTGAGCTCGGACGAGACAATATGCTTTCTGGCTAAAGCATCTGAAGAAATGAGTTGGTTATGGCATAGAAGACTATCTCATCTCAACTTCAAAATCATGTCTAAATTGGCCTCCAAAGATCTAGTAGCAGGCTTACCCAAGTTCAGCTTCATCAAAGAAAGGCCATGCAATACTTGTCAGCTTGGAAAATAGACTAGAAGCTCATTCAAGAGCAAAACTGTCAACTCAATTGACAAGCCTCTGCAACTGCTTCACATGAATCTATTTGGGCCAATTCCAACAACAAGCCTTGGAGGGAAGAGATACTCTCTGGTCATAGTGGATGACTACACCAGATTCACATGGGTGTTCTTTCTAAACTCAAAAGATGAAATGAGCTCCCAACTAATCAAGATGTTCAAACTGGTGATGAACGAAAAAGGGGGAGAAAATCAAGGCTATAAAGAGTGATCATGGCTGGGAATTCGACTTCTCCGAGATGGACCAGTTTTGCACAGACAATGGCATCAGTCACAACTTCTTAGCTCCACGAACCCCTCAACAAAATGGAGTAGCTGAGAGAAAGAACAGAACGTGATAGAGGCTGGAAGAACTCTACTAGCAGCAGCTCATCTTCCTGAATACTTATGCGTAGAAGCTATCAACAATGTATGCTACACTTAGAAAAGATCGCTCATACACTCTACGATAAAGAAGACTCCCTACGAACTGTGGAGAGGAAAAAAGCCAAGTGTTAGCTACTTTCATGTATTTGGTTGTGCATTCTACATTCTCAACAATGGAAAATAGTATCTGACAAAATTCCAACCCAAGTCAGACGAAGGAATCTTTCTCGGATATACCACAGACAGCAAGGCTTACAGGGGTGTTCAAGAAGAAGACGTTGAGTGTTGAAGTCTCGATTCACATCATCTTCGACGAAACAGACTTGGACAAAACAGTGTCTCAAGACACTACGAACGATAATTCAGATACTATGAACGAGGTCGTCGAGCTTAACACCACGATCGTAAACCCAAAAAATAAAATCGTCGAGCAAGGAGAGGAGATCGTAGAGAGTACTACGCAAGTCAACGAACCTCCACATCAAGAAGCAGCAATTGATCTTGATGGTCTCAGAAAAGAATGCATCAGGACAAATGTTCTAACAGGAAATAGATGGGAAAGATATCACACTCAAGACTTAATCATTGGAGATCCAAATGCAAGAGTCAAGACAAGAGCTGCCACCCAAAATGAGTGTTTCTATCCAATCTTTCTATCACAAATGGAATCCAAGAAGATAGAGGATGCAATGAAAGACTCTGGTTGGATAGAAGCCATGCAAGAAGAACTAAATCAGTTTAAAAGAAGCAAAGTATGGAGATTAGTTCTAAGACCAAGAAGCCATCCAGTCATTGGCACCAAGTGGGTCTTCAAAAATAAGATGGATGAAGATGGAGTAATAACAAGGAATAAGGCAAGACTAGTGGCCAAAGGTTACTCTCAAGAAGAAGGCATTGACTACAACGAGACTTTTGCACCTGTTGCCAGATTAGAAGCCATCAGAATATTTCTTGCCTTTGCTGCTCAAAAGTGCATTCCTGAATGGTGAACTTCAAGAAGAAGTGTATGTGGGGCAACCTCCAGGTTTTATCAATCCAACTCTCTTTAATTATGTCTATAGATTAGACAAAGCCTTATATGGTCTTAAAGAAGCACCTAGAGCATTGTATGAAATACTAACAAACTTTCTCATTGAAAATGGATTCACCAGAGGTAGAGTAGATACCACATTATTTCTTAGAAAGCATAAAGACAAAGTCTTATTAGTTCAAATATATGTTGATGAAATTATCTTTGGCTCTACTGATGAAAAATTGTGTAAGAGATTTGCCAAGCTTATGCAGAGCAAGTTCAAAATTAGCATGATGGGTGAGCTGAATTTCTTCCTTGGATTGCAAGTAAAATAAACTGATGAAGGAATCTTCATAAATCAAGCCAAGAACATTAAAGACTTACTTAAAAAGTATGACATGGAATCAGCCTCTCCCATAAAAACACTAATTGCTCCAGCAACCAAGCTTGACAAAGATGAATATGGTAAAAGTATTGATATAACTCAATACAGAGGTATGATAGGCTCTCTTTTATATCTAACTGCCAGTAGACCGGACATAATGTTTGCAACATGCATATGTGTAAGATTTCAAGCTAATCCTAAGGAATCACACTTAACTGCTGTAAAAAGGATTTTCAGGTATCTCAAGGGTACACCTCACTTTGGACTTTGGTATCCTAAGGAGTCCTCCTTTGAACTGACAGGATATACAGATGCTAATTTTGCAGGTTGAAAAATAGATAGAAAAAGTATAAGTGGCACCTGTCAGTTGCTAGGAAACAGACTGGTGTCCTAGTTTAGCAAGAAGCAAAACTCAGTATCTACTTCAACTGTAGAAGCTGAATACATTGTTGCTGGCAGCTGTTGTGCTCAAATCCTATGGATGAAAAATCAGATAGCAGACTATGGGTTTGATTTCAAATCTATACCTGTTCATTGTGATAACACAAGTGCCATAGCAATAACACACAATCCTGTCATGCATTCTAGGACTAAGCATATAAGCATATAGACATAAGATATCATTTTATTAGGGATCATGTTCAAAATGGAGTCATATCTTTACAATACATCCCAACTAAAAATCAACTTGCTGATGTCTTTATAAAGCCTCTAGATGAATCCAGATTTAATAATTTGATAAGTGAGTTAGGCATGCTAAATCTACAACCATAAAATCTATGCTCTAGTTTATGCTAACCATGCAGATATAAAGGTTATATTCAAAATCGTAGAGATAACTAAAGAAAGTCCACGATCGTAGAGCTGTCTTGAGATGAAGGACCACGATCGTAGAGCTTCCTTAACATGACAAAGAAGAATCCTGTGATGACAATATCTCTAACAAATTCAAACAATCCCTCTATCAAGCGCCTCAGGGACAAACCTGATCCTTAGTTTATCCTAAGAGATTGGCCCTTCCTGAGCTACCTTAACTAGAAGGAATGCCGAGTCAAAGTTCATCACAAGGACCAGGGCAGATAATGTTCGTAGAGCAGATTCAGTAATGGACTCAACGATCGCAGTGCAAACCTCAACGACCGTAGTGCTACCTCGATGATCGTAGTCCTCCCAAAGGATATAGTAGCTCAGGAGGAGCTAAGGGCAAATTAGTATATTCAACATCAGTTAAAATCGTGGAGCCAAGCAGAACGTGACACATGCCCCACTAATCAGATAGAGAGGAGGGAAGTTATAAGTACAGTTTGAAAATATCTTTTTGAATATTCATTTATGAAGTTCAAAAAGGCTATTCCTCTTTCTCTCTCTCTCGTTACAAGCAAAAACCCTAGCTGTAAGACCCCGAATTTTATGAAATAAAAGTATTCAATTTTTCTTATAATTACTATTCAGTAAATGGTTAAATTGATAAAAGTTTAAAGTTATGGGTGAAATATGAATTTTTTTTCAAAATAAGCAAGTGGTTATAAAATAATCATTGTTGTCGGGGAATATTCGTTTGGTCGTGGAATATTCTTTCTGTCGGAGAATATTCGTACGACGGCGCATCTATTTGTGGGCCCCATAACGAATAACTGTCGGGTGAAGAAAAACGACAAATTTGAGTTTTTACAAATAACGGCGTAGTTGTTATCGTTAATACTGTTGAAATACCCGGTGGTTAAAATACATTAATACGCATTATTGCACAGTAGCACACGGTATTGCACAGTATTTTTGAAATTATTGATTCTTACGTAAGAAGGCACTACTCAATAATTGTTACAGTAATTACTGTTCAATATTTTATTTTATTGATTCAATAATTGCTACGTTGAAATTTTATATTATTGTTGCTGCACAGTATTTTCCATTATCAGATCAATAATTCATATTATTTGAATAGTATTATTAGATAGCATTATTGGCAATGTCTAGAAAGTTCTGTCTAAGGAGAGGTTTGGTCATCTAATTTGCGCGCTAGTAAGGAGAAATCCTTATTGGAAAGCCCCCTCTTTCCTGGGAACGGCCTGGTTGTCATAAATGTGATTCTGTAATATTATTTGTGAATAATTAATTATTGATTTATATGATAAGAAAATATTTATTTTATGTGATATAAATGAGGGATATATTTTTGTGGTTAAAATGAAGGAGTTAATGTTGAGGTTTTTATCAGTATTTTTGTCGGAATGGAGGTATTAAAATCAGGGTTTTTGAGATATTTTGCGGGGGTTATAATTTTTAATCCGACCGTTGGATCGTAGTAATATTTGGATATGTATACATATATAAGTTGAGTATATGTCCACAAATTTTGAACCGTTAAAAATGAATGTATGATTTGTTATGAATTTTACGAGATGACTGGTTCAGAAATTGTTGAATTTTCAGAGTTTATCATTTGGTAGAAAATTATAGAATTGGTGGGCCCCACTTGTGGTTGGTGAAGAAATGTGCTGAATTATATTTCAAATGTGGTGGGTGGGAATAGTAGCAGGTAAAGCCATCAGGTTGCAGGTCAAACCTACCAAAATTTTCCTATAAATAGAGGGCTAAGTTAGAATTGAAAATCACACCAGAAACATAAGCTTTCTCTCTTTCTCTCTCTAGATTATTGAGTGTATTTTGTGAGTATTTAGATACTTGGTGAGTTGCTATTCATCAGTGCAAGTTTCTTTCAGCCTTATACCGATCAGAAGTACTGCTCTTTTGAGGTAAGGGATAGTAAGGGATATTAAGGGATTTTAAGGGTTGTTATGATTTTCAGTTTCGTAATTTTTCTGATCTTCAAAAATTCTGGAAAAATTTGAAATGATATTTTGATGAGTTTTCTTGATTGTGTCCAAAAATGGTGATTTTTGGATGTATAGATTGAGAGTTATGAATTTTATGAAAAAAGACTATTTTAAAAGTAACAGCTTATAATTCCTTGTGGTTAACTCCAAAATTGATGAAATTTTTATTGGGAGTACATGTATATGATAGAAGTATACTCTGTAAATTTCAGAATTTTTAGACAAAAGTACAATTTTTGATAAATGTCTAAATATTCGGCTATTTTGGCCATATGAAAAATAGTAAATGACTTTTAAAAATTTTGAGAAAAATATATGTTCACTATGGGACTATATTATGCTAAATCCCAGAAAAGAAATATTTTTGGAACTGATTTGGTATTTTTTATGAAAATGGTCTAGTTATGAGTAAATGAATTAAATATGTTTTGTGAGGAAAGAAAATTGGAAAATAGGATTTTATGGCTTGAGAATCCTATATGAGGTATATGCAGATTTTTGATGAGGGTTTTGGCTATTGATGATGAAATCTTAAGAGTTGACATTTTATGATGATTAAATGCATTAATTAGTAAAGTGTAAACAATTTAAATAAATTGTTTATAAGCTTAAGAAATGTTATTCTTTCAATATCATTATACCGAAATATTGGTATAGATTTTATTGTTGAATTTCTACCTTTTTGAGTCGAGGTTACTATTCATGAGTTACTATTCACGATAAAATTGGTTTCTTTTTCTAACCAAATTATAGTTGATTTATGAATATTGCTCTTGAAATTAAATCCATGTTTTGACCATATTATTTTTATAATCATATATAACATTTTTATAACCTTGATGTTGAAATTCTCTTTCGCTTGAGTGTAAAGATGAGTAAATTATTGGTATGATCATGACTATGGGTTCTCTTTGGCCAGTAGTGCAAAGTTGAATTGTTGACTGGTATGATCTTGACCATTGAATTTGTAATTGAATATCTTTAGCTTAAGTGCAAAGGTGAAAGGATCAACATGGTTATAATTATTGTTTATATAAATTCTTAAATGATTATATATTCTTTGAGGTATTAATATATTTGGCATGTAGTGCAAATATGAATTGTTGAGGAATATCTTTGGCCTGTAGTGCAAAGATGAATTGTAGATGATTATCTTTGGCCCGTAGTGCAAAGATGACCTGTTGTTGAATATCTTTGGCCAGTAATGCAAAGATGAACGGTTGAGGAATATCTTTGGCCTGTAGTGCAAAGATGAATTGTAGATGAATATCTTTGGCCTGTAGTGCAAAGATGGTCTGTTGATGAATATCTTTGGCCCGTAGTGCAAAGATAAACTGTTGTTGAATATCTTTGGTCGTAGTGCAAAGATGGATTTATTAGTATGATTATGAACAGGAACTGTGATTTGGTATAACCATGATCTTTGATGTTTCAGGTAAAGACATGTGATGAAAATATTCTTCGTCCTGGGTGCGAAGAAAAATTTAGAATCACAATTATGATTATGAGTTATTCATATGATTGTGGAAAGGAACTGTTGATTGATGTTACAGGGATAAAACATTGTTGATGGATTTTTAACATGGAGAAGATAATAGACTTTATAGTCTATTTGACTCTTCTAATGGATTGCTCGTTCCGCTGCAACTATGGTTGAAATTTTTATCATTTACCATATGTTCTAAATCTCTGATTTATTATTGATGAAGGCTACTGATAATTTAATTATCTTTAGTCATGATATTCTTTACTGGGCTAGTTGTGCTCACCCTTTTGCTTCACAATTCCTTCAGGTAATAAGAGTGTAGCTGGGTCGAGCGAGGGTAACGGGAAAATAGAACAGTGGTCTCTAGCTGTGGATGTTCTCCCGAAGCAGTATAGAAAAGTTTATTTAGTAGTTATATTTGGTGAATCCAATAGGGTAAGGTGTACCCAACGTTGGAAGGGTGGTTTGCCACTATCATACAAGATGTCTAACGACATACAACCTCGTGTCATCATAAGACAGGGATGTGCTCATCCACTTGCTGAGTATATATACGAACACTACCTATATAATCTTGGTGTTTGTTTAAAGTATAATTCTCAATTAGAGACAGTAGAGATAATGATATGTCAAGAGAAGACTCACCATTGGGAAGAATATGATAGTAATCTTCTCGTTTTTCTTTGGGGTCTATTGGGTCAACCAAGGATAATTCTGTGGCCATATGATATCTATCATAACCTAGACGCGTGGCCTCCCATGTACGAAGGTTTACTTGAGCACTTCCCAAAGATTCTAATTTCTAAAACAGTTTTTGACTATACCTTTATGTAAGGTGTTATTGTGAGGTGATGTCCACGGTTGGAACATGAGTTACATTTGGTATCAGAGCTATAAGTAAAGAGCCCCGAGCCTCTCGCTGGTGACTTCCTGTTGATGGGGGATGCACCGAAGCCAGACTCTCCGTAGGGGACGCCGTTCTGCGGTGGCAAACTGATAGGTATCAATGTAAGGTGCTGACATAGGTTGGTGTCCAGAGTTACAGTTGGTATCAGAGCTTAGGGATATGATCTCTGGTGGAGATCGGGGAATATAACTAGGAGGGGAGAGATGCGTAAATCCTTCGCTAGTGTGTCCTACCAAAGCTTATTTGTTGGTTAGTCATAATATTGGGATATTATGTGATATGTTAATTTGTTTAATTAACCCTTATTTTATGGCAGTATTTGAGAATGGCAGCTGAGAATGCTAACAATGGAGTGAATGAGACTGTGGGGATACCTCTAATCACTAACCATGATAATGTGATGTCAGACGAAGAAGGAATTAGAGATATCTATGTGGTGAGTGAAGAATTGATAGTTGCACCCGAGATAGTCGCAGAGGTAACAGCTGAGACTGAGGAAGAAGAGGAAGAAGAAGTACCAGAGGAGAGTTTATTAGAGGTATTATATGATCAAAATGTAGAATTTCAAAATCGTATTCATGAGTTAGAAGAGCAGGCAGAAGAACGACAGGCGGCGGTCGTGGAACAAAAGGATGCAACAATTCAAGCTTGTGTTACCCGATATGTGATGCTTGAACAGAAGCATTCTTTGGCAGAGTATAAGATGATAAAAATGGAATCTGAGCTGAAAGAAGAAAAAATTGAACGAGTGAGAATAAGTGATGCATGGGCAAAAGCCGCACGACACGTGGATATTGTGGAAAGAGATGTTCGATCTAAGAAGGCTAAAATAGATGATATGAATTTCTCTTTTTGGAAAGCAATTGGGAGAACCCAACATCGAGTTTTGAATTACCCTGTACATAGCGGTCAACCTGAATCCGATATGGATCGAAGATTGATGATTCAGATCATGAATGAGGAGTACGAAGAGGCAGTTGAGGGAGGAATATGTCCTATAGAAAGGTATATTCCAACGGTAATGATGACGCCAAATGCTGCTCCAGACAAGTCAAAGCCGAGTAGTTCGAGGGATGGCGGTTGTCATGACTTCCCAACAAATGAGGAACCCAAATGAAGTTATCATGGGAGATGAGCAATGGAGAAATCATGATGATCTGAGAGATAGAATCTGAAATGGAAGCAAGGTATTCTCAACTCTTCGAAATACCAGGTACGTAAATTTCGGGGACGAAATTTCATAAGGAGGGGAGATTGTAAGACCCCGAATTTTATGAAATAAAAGTATTCAATTTTTCTTATAATTACTATTCAGTAAATGGTTAAATTGATAAAAGTTTAAAGTTATGGGTGAAATATGAATTTTTTTTCAAAATAAGCAAGTGGTTATAAAATAATCATTGTTGTCGGGGAATATTCGTTTGGTCGTGGAATATTCTTTCTGTCAGAATATTCGTACGACGGCGCAGCTATTTGTGGGCCCCATAACGAATAACTGTCGGGTGAAGAAAAACGACAAATTTGAGTTTTTACAAATAACGGCGTAGTTGTTATCGTTAATACTGTTGAAATACCCGGTGGTTAAAATACAGTAATACGCGTTATTGCACAGTAGCACACGGTATTGCACAGTATTTTTGAAATTATTGATTCTTACGTAAGAAGGCACTACTCAATAATTGTTACAGTAATTACTGTTCAATATTTTATTTTATTGATTCAATAATTGCTACGTTGAAATTTTATATTATTGTTGCTGCACAGTATTTTCCATTATCAGATCAATAATTCATATTATTTGAATATATTATTAGATAGCATTATTGGCAATGTCTAGAAAGTTCTGTCTAAGGAGAGGTTTGGTCATCTAATTGCGCGCTAGTAAGGAGAAATCCTTATTGGAAAGCCCCCTCTTTCCTGGGAACGGCCTGGTTGTCATAAATGTGATTCTGTAATATTATTTGTGAATAATTAATTATTGATTTATATGATAAGAAAATATTTATTTTATGTGGATATAAATGAGGGATATATTTTTGTGGTTAAAATGAAGGAGTTAATGTTGAGGTTTTTATCAGTATTTTTGTCGGAATGGAGGTATTAAAAATCAGGGTTTTTGAGATATTTTGCGGGGGTTATAATTTTTAATCCGACCGTTGGATCGTAGTAATATTTGGATATGTTATACATATATAAGTTGAGTATATGTCCACAAATTTTGAACCGTTAAAAATGAATGTATGATTTGTTATGAATTTTACGAGATGACTGGTTCAGAAATTGTTGAATTTTCAGAGTTTATCATTTTGGTAGAAAATTCTAGAATTGGTGGGCCCCACTTGTGGTTGGTGAAGAAATGTGCTGAATTATATTTCAAATGTGGTGGGTGGGAATAGTAGCAGGTAAAGCCATCAGGTTGCAGGTCAAACCTACCAAAATTTTCCTATAAATAGAGGGCTAAGTTAGAATTGAAAATCACACCAGAAACATAAGCTTTCTCTCTTTCTCTCTCTAGATTATTGAGTGTATTTTGTGAGTATTTAGATACTTGGTGAGTTGCTATTCATCAGTGCAAGTTTCTTTCAGCCTTATACCGATCAGAAGTACTGCTCTTTTGAGGTAAGGGATAGTAAGGGATATTAAGGGATTTTAAGGGTTGTTATGATTTTCAGTTTCGTAATTTTTCTGATCTTCAAAAATTCTGGAAAAATTTGAAATGATATTTTGATGAGTTTTCTTGATTGTGTCCAAAAATGGTGATTTTTGGATGTATAGATTGAGAGTTATGAATTTTATGCGAAAATACTATTTTAAAAGTAACAGCTTATAATTCCTTGTGGTTAACTCCAGAATTGATGAAATTTTTATTGGGAGTACATGTATATGATAGAAGTATACTCTGTAAATTTCAGAATTTTTAGACAAAAGTACAATTTTTGATAAATGTCTAAATATTCGGCTATTTTGGCCATATGAAAAATAGTAAATGACTTTTAAAAATTTTGAGAAAAATATATGTTCACTATGGGACTATATTATGCTAAATCCCAGAAAAGAAATATTTTTGGAACTGATTTGGTATTTTTTATGAAAATGGTCTAGTTATGAGTAAATGAATTAAATATGTTTTGTGAGGAAAGAAAATTGGAAAATAGGATTTTATGGCTTGAGAATCCTATATGAGGTATATGCAGATTTTTGATGAGGGTTTTGACTATTGATGATGAAATCTTAAGAGTTGACATTTTATGATGATTAAATGCATTAATTAGTAAAGTGTAAACAATTTAAATAAATTGTTTATAAGCTTAAGAAATGTTATTCTTTCAATATCATTATACCGAAATATTGGTATAGATTTTATTGTTGAATTTCTACCTTTTTGAGTCGAGGTTACTATTCATGAGTTACTATTCACGACAAAATTGGTTTCTTTTTCTAACCAAATTATAGTTGATTTATGAATATTGCTCTTAAAATTAAATCCATGTCTTGACCATATTATTTTTATAATCATATATAACATTTTTATAACCTTGATGTTGAAATTCTCTTTCGCTTGAGTGTAAAGATGGGTAAATTATTGGTATGATCATGACTATGGGTTCTCTTTGGCCAGTAGTGCAAAGTTGAATTGTTGACTGGTATGATCATGACCATTGAATTTGTAATTGAATATCTTTAGCTTAAGTGCAAAGGTGAAAGGATCAACATGGTTATAATTATTGTTTATATAAATTCTTAAATGATTATATATTCTTTGAGGTATTAATATATTTGGCATGTAGTGCAAATATGAATTGTTGAGGAATATCTTTGGCATGTAGTGCAAAGATGAATTGTAGATGATTATCTTTGGCCCGTAGTGCAAAGATGACCTGTTGTTGAATATCTTTGGCCAGTAATGCAAAGATGAACGGTTGAGGAATATCTTTGGCCTGTAGTGCAAAGATGAATTGTAGATGAATATCTTTGGCCTGTAGTGCAAAGATGGTCTGTTGATGAATATTTTTGGCCCGTAGTGCAAAGATAAACTGTTGTTGAATATCTTTGGTCGTAGTGCAAAGATGGATTTATTAGTATGATTATGAACAGGAACTGTGATTTGGTATAACCCATGATCTTTGATGTTTCAGGTAAAGACATGTGATGAAAATATTCTTCGTCCTGGGTGCGAAGAAAAATTTAGAATCACAATTATGATTATGAGTTATTCATATGATTGTGGAAAGGAACTGTTGATTGATGTTACAGGGATAAAACATTGTTGATGGATTTTTAACATGGAGAAGATAATAGACTTTATAGTCTATTTGACTCTTCTAATGGATTGCTCGTTCCGCTGCAACTATGGTTGAAATTTTTATCATTTACCATATGTTCTAAATCTCTGATTTATTATTGATGAAGGCTACTGATAATTTAATTATCTTTAGTCATGATATTCTTTACTGGGCTAGTTGTGCTCACCCTTTTGCTTCACAATTCCTTTCAGGTAATAAGAGTGTAGCTGGGTCGAGCGAGGGTAACGGGAAAATAGAACAGTGGTCTCTAGCTGTGGATGTTCTCCCGAAGCAGTATAGAAAAGTTCATTTAGTAGTTATATTTGGTGAATCCAATAGGGTAAGGTGTACCCAACGTTGGAAGGGTGGTTTGCCACTATCATACAAGATGTCTAACGATATACAACCTCGTGTCATCATAAGACAGGGATGTGCTCATCCACTTGCTGAGTATATATACGAACACTACCTATATAATCTTGGTGTTTGTTTAAAGTATAATTCTCAATTAGAGACAGTAGAGATAATGATATGTCAAGAAAAGACTCACCATTGGGAAGAATATGATAGTAATCTTCTCGTTTTTCTTTGGGGTCTATTGGGTCAACCAAGGATAATTCTGTGGCCATATGATATCTATCATAACCTAGACGCGTGGCCTCCCATGTACGAAGGTTTCCTTGAGCACTTCCCAAAGATTCTAATTTCTAAAACAGTTTTTGACTATACCTTTATGTAAGGTGTTATTGTGAGGTGATGTCCACGGTTGGAACATGAGTCACATTTGGTATATATTTGTATCCAAACTCACAGCATATGTGTTGTTGTATTTTGCACGACAATTGTTGTAATAAAGTTGTAGTTGTTTTCTGTACCATGTATTTGACGACTCAGAATGGGTTGGGTGGAATGAACCTATTTTGGGGTCGTTACACTAGCTTTCTGAAAAGCTCAACCAACCTCAGTGCAAAGAAATCAATGGCGGCCTCAAATGTTATCACTGGTTACAGACTCTGCTTCGATGAGTTCAAGACAGATGATCCTCAATTCCTCAAAATTCTGTCTCTATTAAAGAAAGCCGATCTTGAAGAAGCTCTACGTACCAGCACATGGATCTACCCTAAGTTGGTAAAACATTTCTATAGAAATGGAGCTGTTGAGAACGATGTTATCACCATAAGGGTCAATGCGTGGATATTTAACTCAAAGCTGAATATATAAACCTAGCCCTAGGTTTCAAATTGAAAGGATTTCCATTTATGGAGGGCATCGATTTTCATGAAGGACCGAAGAAGATGCATCATAAGAAGTTTCTGACTGTCAAAGGGTACAAAAAGAAAGAGTTTCCCCAAAGGTATGAGCTTTTGGCTAACATTGTTCAGAAATGTATATGTTGCAAGAGCTCTGGCCATGACTTTGTGAACGAAGTGCAACTTAAGCTCATGACAACAATCTGTTGTGGGATTCAACTCAACTATGGAGCCTAACTCATCGAATGGATTGGGAAGTGGATTCTCAGTTCGAATAAATCAAAGAGCTCTGGAAAGATGCTCTACGGGCGATTTATAAGTATCATTCTGCAATCAGCACTAGGTGACAAGATTGGGGATAATGAAGGAGAATCTATCAATCCCAACAGAAGGATGACCCCAACAGCTGTTTGAAATTTGGAAAAGAAATCCAGCATAAAATGTTTGGATGATGTCTGAATCCAGTGGAAGAACTGGTGAAATGAAGGAGTCAGGGCTACCAGGAAATATGTCAGTTGTAAGGGAAGCTAAAGAAGAAGAAGAAATCAACATGGAGGAACCCATTGCTTTGATCAGAAAAGGCAAGGGTAAAAGATAGTAGATTTTATTCTCTACTTGACTCTTTTAATGGATTGCTGGTTCCGCTGTAGTTAAACTTGATGTTTATTGTATTTTATCAGTTTAACATTGTTGAAGACTAATGATAATTTATTCTGCATTATCTTAGTCATAATATTTCTTATTGGGCTAGTTAAGCTCACCTTTTCTTTCACTGTTCTCTTCAGGAAATGAGAATATAGTTGGGACGAGTCAGGAAATGGAGTGATGGACCAGATGATAGCATTAGTAGTCCTCACTATTCTATGTAATAGTGTGATAATAATTGTAATGAGGACTCCTTTTAAGTATGGATACTCTCTAGAAGACAATATTTGTATTCAAACTCACAGTTTATGTTTTGTCGTATTGTACACGACAGTTGTATTATTAAGTTGTATTTGAATTCTGTACCATGTATCTGACGACTCAAGATGGGTGATGTATACCTAATTTTGGGGGCGTCACAAATGGTATCGTGAAGCACCGAGTTCGGGTTTTAAGTACCCGGATTTGGGGGCTTTACAGGTTGGTATCAGAGCTTAGGGTTAGAAACCTTAGGCTATATCCTTAGAACAGAGGAAAATGTTAAAAATACAAATAACTCATATAGAGTTTAAAAAGAGATGAATTGAATAAATTCATCGTCAAACAAAATAAAAGATAACTTATATAAAGCTATTATTTGTTGTGTGTATATACTATATGCTAATCAGGATAATTTATGTGTGTAGATGTCTGGTGGAAAAGGCTTGTTATATGCTTACAGCATGAAGAAGGATCAAATCCATACACCCGAGCTAATATCAAAGCCAATAGCTAAAATAGAGGCTCACAATGAAAATAACTCGGACGAGGTGGTTATTGCAGAAAACGTAGTACCAGATCCGGAAATGGTAGAACTGTTAGATTGTGATTCAAACACTAAAGTTGGAGCTGAACAAGCATCAACGGAGGTGCAGGATTTGAGGAACAAGGTTTCTTCTCTAGAAAAGTTGTGGAAAATAGAAAAGCTACTAAATAGTTAATTGCGAAAAGCCTTACTGGAAACAATGGAAGAACAAGATAAGTTTAAAATCCAAATTGATCAAATGGGAGCCACAAGTAACACATCGTGTGCAACTCCGAGCAATAAGGGGAAAAGAAAGATAGAAGACCGCTAGGAAATTTCGATAAGAAGAAATAGAAAAAGATATGTTACCATTGCGGCTATGAAGGACATACCACTCTGTATTGTCCCGACTATAAACTAGGTGCATGTTTTATCTGTGGGATAGAAGGTCATCAGGCAAAATATTGTCCAAGAAAAAGGCGTAGTGAATAGGTAGTATAGGTTCTGTTGTGTTGGTGTATTTAAAGTAATATATATGATAAGTATGTCTGCATAATGTAATATTCCCAACTTTTGTATTAATCAAGGTTGTAAATCCCGACTTTTATGATCACAAAGGGATAACTGATGTTTAAAGCAGTATGTGCTATGCTTTGTAAAGTATTCGCTAAATGAATATGAATCTATGTTTGAGTAATGAAACAAGTTTAATATATTAAACTTATGCAATAAAGTTTAGAATGTAAGTTAATAAAGTATAATTTATGGTTTTACTTAACCAGATAATGCCGCTAAGACGTCAAACTCGAAACTAAAGGGCAAAAGAATCTGTCAACAACGTTGAGGGACGACAACAAGCAGACCCGATGCAGCACTTTGCAAACATAGTAGCACAAGCTATGCAACAAAGAATGCCAGTCGCAGGGAACCTGCCAGATAATCGCTTGGCAAACTTCAAGGACTTCAAAGTGGTCGGACCGCCGAAATTTAAAGGTACAACTGACCCTGTAGAAGTCCAGACTTGGGTTAAGGAAATTGAAAAGGCGTTTATAATAGCTAGGGTAGCTGAGGGGCAAAAGACCGCTTTTGCTACCTATATGATGAAAGGGGAGGGAGGCGAACTTTTGGTGGGAAGCGAATCAGGGTGAAGGAGTAGTTACTTGGGATAGGTTCAAAACTCTATTTTTGAGAATTATTTCTCATCCAGTATGCATGCTAGGATGGAGGTAAAGTTTTTGGAGTTAAAGTAGGAGAATAAGACAGTGTCAGAATACGTCGCGAAGTTTAATGAGTTGGCTAGGTTCGCTCCGCATCAAGTTGATACGGAGGCTAGGAAAGCGAGAAGGTTTGAGCTGTGATTAAAACCTTGGCTTTATAACAAAGTAGCGGTATTGCAGATTCCTACAGTTACAACACTCCTGGAAAAGGCTATTATAGCCGAGGAGGAGAGTGAGGTCATGAGCCTCTATAACAAGGAGAGAAAGAACAAGGGTAATGTTACGCCCCCAAAATAAGTATACATCAGCTATTCTGAGTCGTCAAATACATGGTACAAAATACAAATAAAACTTAATTATACAATTGTCGTGTAAAATATAACAAAATATAAGTTGTGAGTTTAAATACAACACTTTCTTCTAAACAGGATTTAAACTCAAAATAAGTCCTCAATATATTTATTTTCACACTATTTTATAGAATAGTGAGGACTACTAATGTTATCATCTGAACCGTCAATCCGTTCCCCGACTAGTCCCCGCTACGTTCTTATTTCCTGAAGAGAACAATGAAAGCAAGGTGAGCTCAACTAGCCCAGTAAGAAATATTATGACTAAGATAATGCAGAATAAATTATCATTAACCTTCAACAGTGTTAAACTGATACAATATAACAAACATCAAGTTTAACTGCAGTGGAATAAGCAATCCATTAAAAGAGTCAAGTAGAGAATAACATTTACTATCTTTTATGATTTAAAATTTTTTTCATTACTTTTATCGCCGAGACTCAGCTCAATAAATAATCCACATCATCCCTGCACTACGGCCATGGATATTCATTAGTATCACGACCATAAATTATTCATGCACTACTGGCCAATGATATTTGTGTATTCATCACTGGTCACGATCATGCCAACAACTGTCCATCAATGCACTACGGGCCAATGAGGACTTTTACCACATCATTCGTAACATTACGATCATGATTACACCGAATAATCTCTAGTTATAATCATACCAAGTCCATCTATGCACTACATGCCACAGATGACTTTCAACAAAATACAAACATGAGGATGATGATAATGATATAAGAATTCAATAAAACAAGTTCAAGAATTAATTTATCCAGGAACCGATAACGTCCAAATTGTCAACATGATACTTCTTTATGGAGTAAAATTCAAGAATACTCAGAAGAATATTTTCATGAAAATATACTGGATGAAGCGCAAATATCAAGGATATTCCACTAATTTCATGGAGTATAAAAGCCAAAACTTTAACCAACTGAGTATAATAGAGAATGGAATAACAAAAGAAATCACCAGGCATGCGATAGATCGCACAGACAGGTTATTCTAACAGAATAATAAATAACGGAACCAGGTCATGCATAAATGCACCGACAGGATATTTCGATAGAATAATAAATAATGGAATAGGTCCGGCGTAAATGCACAGACATGATATTCCGATAGAATAATAAATAATGGAACCAGGTCCGACATAAACGCACAGACAGGATATTCTAACAGAATAATAAAGACGGAACCAGGTCCGGCGTAAAACGCACAGACATGATATTCGAACAGAATAATAAAGAATGGAATAACAGAAGAATTTCACCAAGTATAGGGTAGCCCGCGTATACAGGTTATTCCAACAGAATAATAAATAATGGAATAATAGAAGTTCTCTTCATGAATACGAAAGAAATAATACCCTATACCTTAAGAAAAAGTGTACTGGATATAGGAGTAGTGAAGTAGCAGAATACTTTTCTTCTTTCTCTCTATAATTTCTATCTCTAGAGTTTCAGTGAATTCATAAAAAATAATGAAAGAATGAGCTTCTATTTATAGAAGAATGGACTGCATAGTAACTAATGCATGAACGGTCCAGATTGATTTACTTTTAATCAGACGATCCATATTTAATGCAAAATCTTTTTAAATAAAATATAATATATTCTATTTATAATCTAATAAAACGAATAACTTTATAAAAGTATTCTGTTTTATATAAAAAGATTTTACTATATAAAACACTATGCAGGCACTATGCAACACTATGCATAATAAAATATAATATATTCTATTTATAGAATAACTTTATAAAAGTATTCTGTTTTATATAAAAAGCTTTTCTGTTTTATTACATTAATAATACTAATAAAACAAAACTGAGTGACTTATCACAAAACTGAGTGACTTATCACGCGTATTACTGTACTTTTAACACCGGGTGTTTCAATAGTTAACGGTAAAATTTTCGTCTTTTTTTTCATAAAGTATTTTTGTCATTTTCTCAATCAGATAATAATTTCGTTGTGGGGTCCACCAAAGATTATGTCGTTGTACGAATATTCCCTGCTAAAACGAATATTCCCCGACCAATCGAATATTATATAACAACTTGCGTACTTTGCAAAATTTATAAATATTACCCACAACTATAACATTATATCAAATTCATTTCATAATATTTAAAAATGATATTTATAGAAAACTCATCTTTATTAAAAAAAATTGGGGTCTTACAACCTCCCCTTCTAATGAAATTTCGCCCTCGAAATTAGGGTACGTACCTGATATATCGAAGAGGTAAGGATACCTTGATTTCATTTCAGATTCTAACTTCCAGGTTATTTCCTCAACATCGTGGTTCCTCCACAAAACTTTAACTTGAGGTATATCCTTGGAGCGTAGAACATGATCCTTCTTATCCAAGATTTTAACAGGAACCTCTTTATACGTTAAATCTTCTGCTATTTCGTCCGGTTCTAACTCAATAATGTGGTGCGGGTCTTTCACATATTTACGTAATATAGATATGTGAAAAACATTATGAACACGAGATATACTTGGCAGTAAAGCTAGTCTATAAGCCACAGTTCCTACTCTATCGAGGATTAAAAATGGTCCAATGAATCGAGAATTAAGCTTTCCTCTCTTTCCAAATCTTGTAACTCCTTTCCATGGAGCAACACGTAACAACACATGATCTCCAATATCGAATTCCACGTCCTTTTGATGAAGATCAGCATAACTCTTTTGTCGATCTTGTGAGGTTTTTATACGTTGCCGGATCGTTTGAATCTTTTCCGTAGTCATACGTACCAACTTCGGTCCCAACAACGTTGCTTCACCAACATCATCCCAGCATACTAGAGAACGACACTTTCTTCCATACAACGCTTCGAATGGAGCTATGCCAATACTTGCTTGTTAGCTGTTATTATAGGAAAACTCCACCAATGGTAAAAACTTGTCCCAACTTCCCTTGAAATCAAGGACACAGAGCCTTAATAGATCTTCAAGAGTTTAAATAGTCCTCTCTGACTGCCCGTCCATTTGAGGATGATATGTCGAACTAAATCGTAAATTTATACCCATATCTTTCTATAAACTAACCCAAAATCGTGAAGTGAATCTTGGGTCTCGATCAGAAACTATGGATACTGGCATACCAAACAATCTTACAATCTCGTTTATGTACATACGAGCAAGAAGTGTATAAGTTTCTCGTATAGATAAGAAATGAGCCGACTTGGTAAATCTATCAACAATGACCTAAATCGCATCTATGCCTTGAGAAACCTTGGGAAGACCGGTAACGAAATCCATGGTGATGTGCTCCCACTTCCATTCTAGAATTTTAAGTGGTTGCAATGGACCTTTTGGTACTTGATGCTCCGCCTTGACACGTTAGACACCTTGAGATAAACAGCGCTATCTCTCTCTTCATATTGCCCCACCAAAATGTATGTCGAAGATCATGATACATTTTGGTACTCTTAGGATGGATTGCAAACGGTGTGTTATGCGCCTCCATCATGATGTTATACTTTAAATCAGGGTCATTAGGAACACAAAGTCTGGAGTTGACTCGAAGTATTCCTTCCTCATCGATTTTTGCTTCCGGTATAACACCTTCTTGCACTTTCTTCCTCATACGCATCAGCTCCAGGTCTGTAGCTTGAGCAGCTTTAACTTTATCAAATAAAGTCGGTTCTACTCGTATATTCGCCATTATTACATGGGCCCCCGGAGTCTTTAACTCTATCTCCATCATTTATAAGTCACACAAAATGGTCCTTTGCGTTGACAATATCGAACTCGTACCCGCATATGATTTTCTACTCAATGCGTCAGCTACCACGTTCGTTTTTTCAGGATGGTATTGGAGGGTATGATCATAATCTTTCAACAGTTCAAGCCAACGTCGTTGCCGCATGTTAAGTTCTTTTTGGGTGAAGAAATATTTGAGGCTTTTATGATCCGTAAAAATCTCCACTTTCTCCCCATACAAGTAATGCCTCCAAATCATTAGTGCAAAAACGACTGCTGCCAAATCTAGATCATGAGTAGGATAATTCCTTTCATATTTTTTGAGTTGTCGAGAGGCATAGGCTATGACTTTTTCATGTTGTATGAGAACACATCCTAACCCTTTGCCTGAAGCATCACTGTAGATGACAAATCCCTCCGAGCCAGATGGTATGGTCAGAACAGGTGCTGAAATGAGTCTTCTCTTGAGTTCTTGAAAACTATTCTCACATTCCTCGCTCCAACCGAATTTTATATCTTTCTGAGTCAACTGAGTTAGTGGAGTAGCGATTCGAGAAAATCCTTCCACGAATCTCCGATAATAACCAGCTAAGCCGAGAAAGCTACGTACTTTGGTCACTAATTTAGGTTGCTCCCAGCTTTGAATTGCTTCAATCTTTACCGGATCAACAAATATTCTATAACTTGATACTACATGCTCAAGGAATGCTACTTCTTCAAGCCAGAACTCACATTTCTTCAACTTGGCATAAAGCTTGTTTTTACACAGCTTTTGGAGTATCAGCCTCAAGTGTTGCTCATGATCTTCACGACTTTTGGAATAAATAAGGATGTCATCAATAAAGACGACCACAAAATGATCCAAATATTTTTTGAATACTCGGTTCATTATATCCATGAAGACAGTAGGAGCATTAGTCAATCCAAAAGACATGACTAAGAATTCATAATGCCCGTACCGAGTTCTGAAGGCAGTATTTGGAATATCCTCAGTTCTAACCTTCAGCTGATGATATCCAGAACGAAGATCTATTTTTAAAAAGAATTGTGCTCTTTGCAACTGGTCAAATAGGTCATCAATGCGAGGAAATGGGTACTTATTTTTTATGGTGACATGATTCAACTCCCGATAATCAATACAAGTCGCATACTTCCATCTTTCTTCTTCACGAATAGAATAGGAGCACCCCAAGGAGAAGTACTTGGTCGAATGAAACCGATATCTAACAATTCCTGCAATTAGGTATTTAACTCCTGAAGTTCAATAGGAGCCATCCGATATGGGGCTTTGGAAATAGGTTTTGTACCGTTTTCAAGGTCAATATAAAATTCAATTTCAAGCTCTGGGGGTAGGCCATGAAGTTCTTCAGGGAATACGTCAGGAAATTCATTAACAATAGAAATATCATTCAAAACTGACGTATTTTTGTTTAGATCTGTGACATGAGCTAAGAAAGCTTGACATCCGTTTTTTAATAAACGAATAACTTTATAGCTTGAGATGACAGTGATTGATTTTAATGGTTTGGTCGCTTGAATTCGCATAATAGGTTGATTAGGAATATGAAAGTTAACAACCTTACGAAAACAATCAATTTTAGCATGATGAGTAGTTAACCAATCAATCCCTAGAATCACATCAAATGCAAGTATTTTTAATGAAATAAGATTGACAGGTAATGTGAGGGTACCGATTTGAACCAAACAAGACTTATAAACAGTGGATGTAATGAAGGTTTCTCCCAACGGAGTTTCCATAGATAAGTCAAAGTCTAATCTCTTCAGAGTCAAATTTAATCGTTGAGCGCAAGTAGGAAAATAAAAGAATGGATAGAACCGGTATCAAATAAGGTATACACTTCGCTAGAGTTTATGATAAGCTTACCCGTGATGACCTCGTTCGGGTTCTTTGCTTTTTGGGAGGTCACAACAAATGCTCTCCCTTGAACTACTGGTTTTGACTTGTTTGGGACGGTATTTTGTGTCGCTATTCCAACTGGACTTGTCTTCGGCGCACGACAAAATCGAGCTAGGTGACCTTCTTTTCCACAATTATAACACGCTTTGGATGGCATCGCCCAGTTTGGACCGATATGTCCCTCCCCTCTGCATTTGAAGTATATGATAGGTGGTCGATCTCCTTCCTTAACAACGGGTGTTGGTGCTGACGTCTTTCCATCATTGTTGAATCTCCTCTTCTTGAAATGTCCATTCTTACTGTTTTGGCCATGATTACCACCAAAGTGGTTACCATTTCTGGCATGTTGATTCCCTCCATGCTTGTTGTCACCACTTCGATGACTGCTCTCACTAGTATTATCATTTTGTGGGCTACTTTCTCTTGGTTGAGTTAACTCGTTATCGCGCTCCAATAACTGAGTCCTATTTACAACATCTGAATACAAACACAGTTTATGAGAAATAAGATATTTACGTATCTCCGATTTCAAACCTCTTAAAAACATCCGCGTCATTCTCTCCTCATTATCAACCAAGTGGGACATAAACCGGGACAACTCGGCAAACTTAGCTTCGTACTGCGACACGGTCATATTATTCTACTCCAACTTGATGAACTCTACCTCCTTCATATGACGAATACTTTCGGGAAAGTACTTGTCATTGAATAGTTCTTGAAAATTCTCCCAAGACATCTTCAATGCGACAGGTTGAGTACGCTTTACAAATTCCCACCAGTAATCTGCCTCTCCTCGCAACATAAAGGTGGGAAAGGGAACCTTTGCTCCTCGGTGCAACCCAAGACATCAAATTTCTTGGTGATCTGCTTGATCCACGTTTCCGTCTTTAGTGGTTTTGGCTCTCCAATAAACTCCGGTGGTCCCAGCTCCTTGAACTGCTTAGCGGTGACCGTCTGAGAGTTTCCAGTGTTTTCACCTACATTTTGGATAGGAGCCTCTCTCGCCTGATGTTGCATGAATTGCATAAAGCCTCTGAACATTCCATCATTCATCATTTGGTCAGTATTGTTGTTTGTATGAGGATTGTCGCCTTCCTGATGCACATTATCCTGATTATTGATATGTGGAACCTCAATGGTCTCCTGTGCTTCACTGCTATTCTCAACATTCTCGGATGTCATTTTTAGATACTGCCACAAAACAAAGGTTAATTGACATGTAACATAATATCCCTATACTCTGACCGACCAATTAAATAATAAATAAACTTAGGTAGGTCATACGAGCGAAGAAATTCCCCATCTCTCCCCTCCTAGTTCTAGTCTCACATCTTAGCCAAGGATCATATCCCTAAGCTTTGATACCAATTGTGACGCCCCCAAAATAGGTATACGTCACCTATTCTGAGTTGTCAAATACATGGTACAAAATATAAATAAAACTTAATTATACAACTGTCGTGTAAAATACGACAAAACATAAGCTGTGAGTTTAAATACAACACTTTCTTCTAAACAGGATTCAAACTCAAAATAAGTCCTCAATACATTTATTTTCACACTATTTTATAGAATAGTGAGGACTACTAATCCTATCATCTAAACCGTCACTCTGTTCCCTGACTAGTCTCCGCTACGTTCTCATTTCCTGAAGAGAACAATGAACGCAAAAGGGTGAGCTCAACTAGCCCAGTAAGAAATATTATGACTAAGATAATGCAGAATAAATTATCATTAGCCTTCAACAGTGTTAAACTGATACAATATAACAAATATCAAGTTTAACTGTAGCGGAATAAGCAATCCATTAAAAGAGTCAAGTAGAGAATAGCATCTACTATCTTTTATGATTTAAAAAGTTTTTCATTACTTTTATCGCCGAGACTCAGCTCAATAAATAATCCACATCATCCCTGCACTATGACCAAGGATATTCATTAGTATCACGACCACAAATTATCCATGCACTACGGGCCAAGGATATTTGTGTATTCATCACTGGTCATGATCATGCCAATAACTGTCCATCAATGCACTACGGGCCAATGAGAACTTTTACCACATCATTCGTAACATTACGGTCATGATTACACCGAATAATCCCTGGTTATAATTATACCAAGTCCATCTATGCACTACATGCCACATATCACTTTCAACAAAATATAAACATGAGGATGATGACAATGATATAAGAATTCAATAAAATAAGTTCAAGAATTAATTTATCCAGGAACCAATAATGTCCAATTTGTCAACATGATACTGCTTTGTGGAGTAAAATTCAAGAATGCTCAGAAGAATATTTTTATGAAAATATACTAGATGAAGCGCAGATATTAAGGATATTCCACTAATTTCATGGAGTATAAAAGCCAAAACTTTAACCAACTGAGTATAATAAAAAATGGAATAACAAAAGAAATCGCCAGGCATGCGATAGACCGCACAGACAGATTATTCCAACAGAATAATAAATAACGGAACCAGGTCATGCGTAAACGCACTGACAGGATATTCCGACGGAATAATAAATAATGGAACCAGGTCCGGCGTAAACGTACAGACAGGATATTCCGACAGAATAATAAATAATAGAACCAGGTCCGGCGTAAATGCACAGACAAGATATTCCAACAGAATAATAAAGACGGAACCAGGTCCGACGTAAAACGCATAGATAGGATATTCCAACAGAATAATAAAGAATAGAATAACAGAAGAATTTCACCAAGTATAGGGTAGCCCGTGTATACAGGTTATTCCAACAGAATAATAAATAATGGAATAACAGAAGTTCTCTTCATGAATACAAAAGAAATAATACCCCTTACCTTAAGAAAAAGTGTACTGGATATAGGAGTAGTGAAGTAGCAGAATACTTTTCTTCTTTCTCTCTATAATTTATATCTCTAGAGTTTCAGTGAATTCGTAAGAAATAATGAAGGAATGAGCTTCTATTTATAGAAGAATGGACTGCATAGTAACTAATTCATGAAAGATCCAGATTGATTTACTTTTAATCGGACGATCCATATTTAAAACAAAATCTTTTTAAATAAAATATAATATATTCTATTTATGATCTAATAAAACGAATAACTTTATAAAAGTATTCTATTTTATACAAAAAGATTTTAATATGTAAAATACTATGCAGGCACTATGCAACACTATGCATAATAAAATATAATATATTCTATTTATAGAATAACTTTATAAAAGTATTCTGTTTTATATAAAAAGCTTTTCTGTTTTATTACATTAATAATACTAATAAAACAAAACTGAGTGACTTATCACATAAGCATCAATAATCAATACCGTGTGCTACTATGCAACCACACGTATTATTGTACTTTTCACACCGGGTGTTTCAATAGTTAACGGTAAAACTTCTGCCATTTTTTTTCCATAAAGTATTTTTGTCGTTTTCTCAATCCGACAATAATGTTGTTGTGGGGTCCACCAATGATTGTGCCGTTGTACGAATATTTCCTGTTAAAATGAATATTCCCCGACCAATCGAATATTATATAACAACTTGCGTACTTTGCAAAATTTATAAATATTACCCACAACTATAATATTATATCAAATTCATTCCATAATATTTAAAAATGATATTTATAGAAAACTCATCTTTATTAAAAAAAAATTGGGGTCTTACAGTAAGGTCGAAGCAGTTGGGAAGGTAGAAATTAATATTGGAAGTAAAAGTGGTAGTAGAAAGAGGAAGGGGAACTATTTTGGAAATGTTCAGGTGAAACAAGAAGGTGTTAAGAAGCCAGCTGTACAGTGTAAGACTTGTGGAAAGAACCACTCTGGGGAATGTTTGAAAGGGAAGTTTGTATGCTACAAGTGCGGGCAGGAGGGCCATATCTCTCCCAACTGCCCTAATCCAAGAATGAACACTAGGTGTTTTCTGTGCGACTCGACTGAACATAAGGTTAAGGACTATCCGAAAAGGAAAATGGAGGCAGGGAGTGTGAATACTGGCAAGGGTAGCGGGACTCTAAGGATCACGGGACCAATGTCATCAACCAAGCCAACAAAATCTATTACGAGAGTCTACAACATGACGGTCCAAGATACCATAGCAGCTGGTGGTGCAATTCTAGGTATTATTCGTATAACTTTTATTTTCTTTTACATGATTTTCCTATATATAGTAAATTATTTTATAAAAAAATTTTGAAGGAGGAATTTGAGTTCTTTTAGAAAATTAAATTTTCGTTTAATCAGATAGACAAGCTTTACGTCGAATAGTTAAAGGTCAGTTCGATCAAAGTTGATCGCGATCTATTTGCAATGACTGTGTATGATATGTACTCTGGTATGTATAGGTTTTAAAATGGGGATTCCGGGGACGGAATCTTTATAAGGGAGGGTGAATGTAACAACCCGATATTTTTTATATAATTAAATCAGAAATTTTGCGTATAATTTTTTTTTTTTTTAAAGATGAGGATTTGTACAAGATAAAGCGTATGTATTTATGTGATAAATAAAAATATATTTATTACATGAATAATTAAAAAATAATTTTATTTTAGAATTATTGATTATTATAAAGTATATTCTTATAATAATTAATTTTATGGTAGAAATATTTTTATTATTTATTTTTCATGAAAATATGATTATATATTATTTAAATAATATAGGAAATGATTTTTAGAATTATTATAATAATTAATATATTTTATTATATGAATTTATGTTAGAGTAATTAAGTTAATTATTTTAACTTAATTAATAATGTTAAATATGAAAGATAAATCAGATATGGAATCCAAACCCTAATTTTGGATTTTTATCAAGGAATGAGAATAATAATATAATATTAATTATATTTTGATTTTGTAGTACTATAGTATGTACAATTTGTACGTATTGATAATAGTTTGTCAATTATGGTGTATTGTGACCAAACCCTTGCAATATTTTTATAAACCCTAATATTACTGTTAAACCCTAATTTCGAAGTCAAACGAGACCTTAAAAATTTGTTAAGACAATGTGTTATGTGTTATACGATTTGTATTTCACGTAAAAGCCTTATTATTACGGAAAACCATAATTGTAAGTTAAAACCCTAAATTTTAAAATTTGAAACCCTAATGTGAAACTTAAATCGGAGTTTACGATCAGTCAAAAATTGTGTTAATGTGATTATAACAAGTGTTAGAATTATAATCTAAATTAAAAATCCTAATTTCTATATTCAGTAACCCTAATTAGTAATTATTAAACCTAATTACTAATTATAAACCCTAATTACTAAATTAGCAATGTTAATTATAATTAGTAGATTTTAAACTCTAATGTTCATGTATAATGTAATTAAAAAATTAAACATAATTAGGAAACCCTAATTTTCAAAAATTAGAAAGTTAAATTTTGTATTTTTATTTAAACCCTAAAATAAAATACTAAAAATTCATTTTTGAAAAACTTAAGGGTCAAATCCTAAGGGTTTGTCAAGATTATAATATGGCCATTAAAATTACAAGCATAATGACCATTTTGTCCTTCTTGTATTATTTATTAGGAAACTTGCAATTTTTGCCAACACTTTAGTTGGTGAACTACTTTAATAACTCCATGTGACACAAAACCTTTAGCACATTAGTTTATGCTCAGCCATACATGCATCTAAGACTTGTATTTATAGATTGGAGAGAGAGAAAAATCATTTACTAGCCTAATTTTTGTACAACCCTCATTTTTGACTCTCTTAAGCTCAAACCTCCGAAAATATCAAGGCGTTTTAGTCCCCAAACCAGCCCCACTAACACTCATATCAAACTTAGAAGCCTAGAATTAAAACTTGTTCATAGAAGGTGTAAACCCTAAACTAGAAATCTGATCTTGATCAATGTGTTAGATGTTGTTATTTTTGTGTTAAACATGTTATATGTAGTCTAGTTAAGTGATCTGGGTTGGCACATGTTAGATCCATAACATCTTAATACTCAAAATTGAAGTTTTACAAAATCTGAAAAATTTTGTTTTGTGTTCTGACAATGAATGTTAGAGGCTGTAGATCTTTCTCGGGTTTATATTTTTGGTTGTTATATGTTTTAGATAGGTAGTCTGTTATGTGCTCTTTGATATGGATCAAGAATCAGGCTTAGATCGGGTCCAGATTGCAAGTTATTCGTGGTCAAACCATGTTGACCGACATTGACTGGTTGAAATCTAGGCAGCCATGAACTTGCCAAGAAAGCTCTGACAGCAAGTTCATGGGCCCAGATCTTTTAGTTGTTAGTTGTTTTGTTATTTTTGATGCATCTAAGTTGTAGTATGTAGGTTATACTGCATGTTTATGCCTTAAAATCTCCTAATAATCAAATAGGTGGATCGTAGTAAACGGTCAAACCAAGCCGGACGAGCATGAAAGCTGTTTTCTGGGTAACCCAGAAAACGCTTGAACATGTCGTCTGACATGGTTTGAGCAGCTTATATTTGTTTGATCTGTTGTTGTTTTGGTGATATAATGTATTAGATCTTTTCCTTGTCATGCTGGCTACACACTGAAAGCATTAAATCACTAAAACATTGCATGAGCAACAAGTTGTGGAAGCCCAAAGTAGGCCTCACGAACTGTTCTTCATTTATTGGTAACCCAGAAATAAAGAACAACTCTGATAGCCACTTTGAAGGCTTATATCTATTTATTGTGATGTTGTTTGATCATGTTTCTTGTTGGGTCTTGTAGTGTTGCATTTGTACTACACGATCTGACAAGAAACATTCCCTCAAACATCAAGATCTGACAGATATATATGGTCAAACTAGATAACTTGGTAACTGACATGGTTTTCTAGGTTTGGCCAAGAACAGCTCAAGAACACCTATAGCGACAGTTTCGTCGCTATAGGGCCCTTTAGCGACAAATATTTTTGAAAAGTAATTATTTAAATTAAATAAATAGAAAATAATAATTTTAAATTATTAAAAATACATAATAAATTATTAAAAATTATTTTAAAGTCCAAAAATTAGTTTTTAATTATTTTAAGTATATTTCATAAATATTTAATATTTTTGAAATATTAATGATATTTAATTTATTTAATTATAATATTTAATAAATTAGTTAAAAATGATTTAAATACTTGAAAAATTATTTAAAATTATATTATGGTATAAGAAAATATTTTAAGTTATTTTTAATGACTTTTAATATTTTGTGATGAATTTTATTAATTAATCAATATTAATGATAATTAAGTTATTTACTAAATGAATTAAATAAATTAATTAAAAATAATTTTATTATATTAAAAATCATTTTAAATAATAATAAGGTATTTAAAAATATTTTAACTTATAAAATATAACTTTCAATATTTAAATGTAAATTTCATTAATTAATTTAATATTAATGATATTAGAATTATTTAATAATTATATTAAATAAATTAGTTTAAAAATGATGATAATATTATAAAAAATTAGTTTAAATAAAAATAAAGTGTTTGAAGATATTTTAAGTTATAAAATATAACTTTTAATAATTAAAGGATAATTTCATTAATAAGTTAATATTAATGATATTAATTTAATATTAATGATATTAATTTAATATTAATGATATTAAATTTATTTCATAGTTATATTAAATAAATAGTTTTAAAATAATTTTATTAATTTAAAAATTATTTAAAAAGGATATAAATGAATTAAAAATATTTTAAGTTATACTTAATGACTTTTAATACTTTGAGGAATAGTACATTAATATTTAAATATTAATGGTAATTATTTAAAAATAATTTTAAATGTTTTAAAAATTATTTAAAGGCAATATAAATATTTTAAAAATATTATGAGTTATTATAAATAACTTTAAAATTTTGGCAATGGTTTCATTAATAGTTTAATTTTAATTAAATGTTAATGATAATAGAATTGATTAATATTTAAATAATTTAATAATGATTTCGGAGTTTAAAAATTTATGATAAATGTTTAAAAATTATTATAAGTCATTCAAAAATAATATGACAGATAATTACAGTTATTGAGCTACATGATAGAGTCTTCGACTCGATAATTACCCAATAAAACCGTCGATACACCGACATATTTCAGAAATTGATCTGGACTTAGATATTTTGACTGTATTAATGTTTATTCGTGATTCAATGACTATTGAATATGCGTGACAATGTGATTAGTGTTGCATCCCCAAATTCAGGTACTTTTTACCTAAAATCTGGTACATCATTTCTATAACTATTGTGGAAGATATAAACATAAATTATTTATACATTAAACTTTTACATATCATTTTTAAGGTCTACAATCTTAACTTAATACATACCTTCAATATCTTAAAGGTTTACAATATCATTTGCATTAGCAAATTTAATAGTTCTAACTGTACAATAGCTTAATCTTGGACTTTGCCTTTGCCTCTGTCTTTACTCCAGCTTTCCTCTAAATTTGAAATTTTTTATCATGATATAGTAAGGGTGAGCAACAAATTTGCCCAACAAGTTTAAATTTATTTGAGGATATATCATGATTGAAAGAATTGAATAATAAGCTAGCTAACTTTCAACAATATAAACATTGCGAAAGAGCATGAACAAATTTTCTTAGCTAAACAACCAAATCAATAAAAATAAATGGTCAAGCATGAACATGAACAGATTAACTGAACCAAATGGTAATAAAGGTGATCAACCTTTCATACCTGATGAACATTTATAATATGCACAACGTGCGAATCAATAATTAATATAGACATGAATAATCAACAACAATTATTCACTAACATGATTTAAACATACAACTCAAGTTTGAGTTAGGAAAACTTGCCCGAACCGCTAATTACCGCTAAGCAATCTAATGTAATCTCTTATGAAAGACCTATCAATTATACAATTGATCTTTCAGTCAGCATATCATACTATGTATCATAATATAACTACTTTATCCATAAATTATCTAACACCTAATCAAATATTAGATAACATCTTACAACATTATTATTATCATCATTTGATAATTCTTTAATCACTATATCATATCCATTATGATTTAACACTCGCTTTTTCATTTCATAAGTTATTCATTAACATCTAATAAGTCAAATACTAATCCAGCAACCTGGATTCTAAATCTAGCAACCAAGTTGCCAATCCAGCAGAATGGATTCCAAATCCAGCAACCTGGATTCAACAAATTCCGAATCCAACAAGCCAAACTGCAATCCAGCAAACTGGATTTTAAATTCAGCAACTAGATTGCAATCCAGCAAGTTGGATTTAACATATTTTCAATTCAGTAAACTTCTTTTAAATCCAGCAAGCAGGATTTATTAGATTTTCCAATCCAGCAAACTGGATTCACAAATTACTCCATCTAACAAGCTGGATTCCTTATCCTTTTTACGAAAATACCAAATAAACTTATTATTTTTTTATCCTTTGTCCAAACACATATACAGATATTTCATACACAAAAAGTATTTTTTCATAATTTTCCAACTTCCTTTGGTATTTTTCAAAAATTATTTTTAGTGCGTAGCTTAAGAAATTAGCCCTATCATGCTCAACTCTAAAAATTCCCATCTTTTGACACAATCTTACAAGTGGTAACGTGACACTCCAGTTTAAATTTCGTGGCCATCGAAGTTATAGAACTCCGATTATAGCTGTTTTTGTCAGAAAATCATAAAAATTGAAATGACCATAACTTGGTTGTTTTAAGTCGAAATGAGCTCATTTTTGGTCATGAGGTACTTAATTTCATGTATTTTCATGTCTTAAAAGGACATAAATTTTATCATAATTTAATGGCCGAAAATTCCCTTTTAAAATTTTGGGCAATAGCATTTTGGCGTTTTTCACTTTTTCGTGCTTTGTTAAAAATATTCCATACGGAAATCTACAACTCCTTTTTCAGTGATTCCACTTGGAGATGTTAGAAAACTTATCATATTATCCTCCCAAATTTTTCAAAAATTTTTTTATGTCCAAAAAATGACTAAACTGCCCCTACTCTTGTCTGTCCAAAAATAGTCTATTTTTCTTAAAAGACACAAAACTATTTTTGCTAAATCAGTTACTACGGATAGTGTACTAAACATTTTTGAGTGCTACCACTTGAGTTTAGTAGATAACTTATATATCTAGAACCTCTCTTTGACAGATCGCAAAAAGAAGGTGTAGATCAAAAACGGTAGAAATCCAAAGTACATAGAAATTTTAGGGCATATAAATTAGAAAAATCACTTTTTCTTTACTTTTGATTTCCAACTAAAACAACACCCAATATGGGTATATCTACACTTGAAACACTCATAAACACATAGATCTAAGGTTTTAAACCTCAAGATGATAACTTTATATTATCAAAAATCACATCAAACTAAAAAGGATTAAGCTAGTTTAATTCTTTTCACCTTGATTTTTGGGAACACTTTCTTTCCTTTCCAAAGTATGAGATGAACTTATGGAGCATCAATGGTGGATCTCCTTCTTCATTCTCTCTTCTTCCCACCGAATTTCTATCTCTCTCTTGCCTCTCCCCATCTCTCTCTTTCTTATATTGGTAAAAATGAAATGGAAGAGATATTAGCTTAGAGATTATTATTATTCTTTTGATTGTAGTAAATATGTATAGATATATTGTATATATCTATCTATTATTACCCCACTCTAGCTTTCTCTGTCTCCTTAATCATTAAATTATTACTTGCAAGCTTTGCCAAAGTGTTGGCCAATTAAACAAGTGACACCTAGGATGACTTGGTCACCAACTAAAACAAATAACCCTCATTTTTCCCCCTCCTTTTCTTCTTCTTCTATCCGCCCAAGTGGCCTTACTTTTGCCCCTTTTTATTTTGCTTTTATTTCATTAATTAGCTTACTCAATGCCCAAAAAGTCCCCCCATACTTGGATCAAATTTTGGACTTTTTAAATTATTGATTGGGCCAACTCTTAGGCCACCATATTTAATCTCTTTGGACTTTTAATTAATTTCTTTGGGTCATAAAAAAATATCATATTTCTAACACTCTTAATATTACCATTTCCTAATTATTTAATTAGGGTTTTTATTTTCTTAATTATAACAGAAATCCTTACTCATGCACATTAATTTCTTAACCCAATTAGACTTGCTATTCTTAGGTTATAAAATTAATTAACTGATATGTATAAAATAAATCTCTTAATGTTAGTATGTGTTTATATACTAATATTCTACCATATTATAACCTCTCAGGTTATTTAATTATCACACCTAATATATATATTAGGTTACATAATTTAATTCTTAATTCACTTTTACATACAAAATAAATGTGTACACATTATATAATGTATATTTATCTAATCACACACATAATTCACATAATCATAATATATTTTACTTCTCACACTAATTTTGACTTTTCTCCATAAAAAGTCAATTGTTGACTTTGACCAAAGGTCAACATTTACACATTTTGTGTTTATAGTCCATTCTGACTTGAACTTGACGTTCCGGACGCAATCGAGCAGTCCGTGCTTCAAAATTCTATCTCTAACTCAAATTTTGAGTTTTAAATTACTCCCTTCTTATTGCTAATCGTATTAACTAACGACTTTATACTTTTTCAAATTCTTATTTGCCGGTCAAGGCCAACGATCAAACTATGTTAATTACTAACATAGTTTTATCTTGATCATTATATCATTAACTTAATTCATCATTCTTTTTGCAAAAATATATATAACACCATACTAAGTATATATATTTCTAGACATACACTCATCTTCGTTTAACCTCATAGCTTTTCTTCCTGTGAAATCTTATCTCCTTAATAAAATTTTCATATGTACTTATATAACATTTCTTAGACTATTCAGTTTATATCAAATTTATAGGTATTGTAATACCTTATTCTTGATATTCCTTCAAGTACATATTAAATTCATTTTTATGGTTTTGGAATTTTGTAACCCATATTTCTTTATTCTTATTCAATTAAGAACCATATAGGTTCTTCTTAAAAATTTTAAATAAATCCACAATTCTCTTCTAGGTTTTATTATTTAACATTTTATTCTAATCATTCAAGATTTTATAAATTTTTAGCTTGTCACATTCACCCCTTCTTCTAAGAATTTCGTCCTCGAAATTTCAGTCTACTTATCACCATTCCTTTTATTCATCAAAACTATGTTTTTATATTAACCTTTACTTGATTTCATGCTCAATTTAATGAGTACATCTTGCTTCCTACTATGAGGAGCTCTGCTACTATCACATTCTTCCATGACTTTAGTCTAAGGAGTTAAAACTTTTCAAATCATGCTGAGGGGTCATATAGACCACGAATGCATAGTTTTAATGATATTTATATCGCAAAACAATAAATGACTAGGTATGTTTACAATCACAAAGAAGGTAAACTATCGTTGCTAGTACTTTAGGTGATTAGCCTATCGTACTCTTACGTCATGCATAACGTATCAATCATGTCTAGCGAATATTTACGCTACTAGATTGGATTATTTTATCCAATCAACATAGTTCACCTCAGTCTAATCATAGAATTCCGCACCAAAACAATTTGGTTCGGGATAAATTCTCAAAAATACTTTGAATTTTCATAAACATTTGTTTAGCTGAATCAAATAGCTTAGACGTATATCAAATAATTTGAATTTCAATCGAAGCATTGCTAGCCACATTTAGTTGGCAATAATTTACCTTTAAAATTTATAAAATCAATTTATGACGTCATGATACCGCATTGTATTTACAGTCCTTTTTTGGATTTCGTCATTTTGTGACTTTGTCATACTACATCATTTCATAGTGGGCTGACGATCTTTAGATCACATCTGACACTACATAATTCTGCATTGATAACTCCATCATTTTTATCATCTCTGCACCAGGTTGCATGATCCATTAATGATATAAAAATACATTATGACAATTCAAATCATTTTTGTCTAGTCGAATCAATTAACATAGGCTTTTCTTTAAACTGTTCAAAAACCTTTTAAAATCATCTTTGGTGTCATCATGCCACAACATGTAATGATGTGTTAGTGGCTCGAAGTCCACACCTACACACTTGTCACCATGTATTGAGGATAACAAAAATTCATTTTTAAAGGCACATCAGTGCGAATTTAGCTTGATGTCAAAAACTTCGAAGTATAGCATAGCTAGAAGATTTGGAATACCTATGCTTCCACTATCAACTTCAATTTCTCTACTGATCCATTACTTAATAAGTCTATCTATTTCTATCATCTTCAATTCTCCATTCACAACTTTTCCATACCCAGTTCATCAAACTTACCACACATTATGAGTTCAATAACTTGCTACAATCATATGGGTTTAAGAACTTGTCCTAGTCAGACCATAGGCGTCCATTCGCTGAGGGGTTCAAAACATACCATATGATTATGATTCATGAACTTACCATAAGTATGAGTTTTAAGAACTCGCAACTAATCCTTATATTTTCTACTTATTCGTTATACACATGAGAAAAGAATCACCTTATCAACATGCATATAGCAAATAGCGTGACATCAGGTTCCAATGATTATCAATCTAAGAAGCTAAGTGGTTGTCAAACCAAACTCGACCACTAATCAATATAAGAGGCTAAGTGGATAATTTCCCGCCCATACAAAGAATTGGTCAACCTAACCACTATATCGACCAGGAATCTAAGTGATTCTAAAATCAAGTACAAATTCTCCGCTCATACAAGGATTCATACAACTCAGCTGCTGGCATGAGTCCTCAATTAAAATCCTACACAATACTAACTTTCTCTGTTCTTAATACAAATTTTCTTTAATCCGTATCTTAACATTTACCACTCTTTTCTAAGTTTACACTGTACCATTTCATAGTACCTTTTCTTTATAGCGTCAAGTTATATCATTCTAATCACTTAACATATCATATGTTATTCAATGATTTAATCTGATCACGTCGTGATCTTATTTTGTAATCATTTCTCCTTATACTTACGATCGTGTTATATTACGATCTCCTTATTCTCTTTAATCATATTATATTATGATTTTATTTAATCTTTTCATCTTATAGACATCGTCTATTTATTTTCACTTTTTGTCTTTATTATTGGAGTCAGGTAACTCCGAATTCTTATCCTTATAGCCTTTCAAGATTCTTCTTTGAATCTTACTATCTTCATCTTTACTTAATAATAAATTTTCAAAAATTCATCTCTTATCGCTTAAACTCTATTCGAGTTTATTGCTTATCATCCTCTCCGCGGTTATATCCTAAGGCACACCTACCTAATGTTTATAACCTATGGCTTTGATACCAATTGTAAAAGCCCCAGATTCGGGTTCCAAATCACCACAGATCTAGTACTATCATTTCTATAACTATTGCGGAAGATATAAACATAAATTGTTTATACATTAAACTTTTACACATCATTCTCAAGGTCTACAACCTTAACCTAATACATACCTTCAATATGTTAAAGGTTTACAATATCATTTGTAATAGCAAATTTAATAGTTCTAACTACATAATAGCTTAATCTTGTACTTTTTCTTTGCCTCTGTCTTTACTTGAGCTTTCCTCTAAATCTGAAATTTTTTATCATGGTATAGCAAGGGTGAGAAACAAATTTGCCCTGCAAGTTTAAATTTATTTGAGGATATATCATGATTGAAAGAATTGAACAATAAGCTAGCTAACTTTCAACAATATAAACATTGTGAAAGGGCATGGACAAATTTTCTTAGCTAAACTTCCAAATCAATAAAAATGAATGGTCAAGCATGAAGATGAACAGATTAACTGAACCAAATAGTAATGAAGGTGATCAACCTTTCATACCCGATGAACATTTACAATATGCACAACGTGTAAATCAATAATCAATATAGACGTGAATAATTCACAATCAATAATAATTATTCACTAAAAAGCTTTGAACATACAACTCAAATTTGAGTTAGGAAAACTTGCCTGAACCGCTGATTACCGCTAAGCAATCTAATGTAATCTCTTATGAAAGACCTATCAATTATACGATTGATCTTTCAGTCAGCATATCATACTATGTATCATAATATAACTACTTTATCTATAAATTATCTAACACTTAATCAAATATTAGATAATATCTTACAACATTATTATTATCATCCTTTGATAATTTTTTAATCACTATATCATATCCATTATGATTTAACACTCGCTTTTTTATTTTATAAGTTATTCATTAACATCTAATAAGTCAAATACTAATCTAGCAACCTGGATTCTAAATCTAGCAACCAAGTTGCCAATCCAGCAGACTGGATTCCAAATCCAGCAACATGGATTCAATAAATTCTGAATCCAGCAAGCCAAACTGCAATCCAGCAAACTGGATTCCAAATTCAGCAACTAGATTGCAATCCAGCAAGCTGACTTCAACATATTTTCAATTCAGTAAACTTCTTTTCAATCCAGCAAGCTGAATTCATCAGATTTTCCAATCTAGCAAACTGGATTTACAAATTACTCTATCCAGCAAGCTGGATTCCATATCATTTTTATGAAAATACCAAATCAACTTATTATTTTTCTATCATTTGTACAAACACATATACATATATTTCATACACAAAAAGTAATTTTCCAACTTCCTTTGGTATTTTTCAAAAAATTATTTTTAGTGCGTAGATTAAGAAATTAGCCCTATCATGCTCAACTCCAGAAATTTCCATCTTTTGACACAATCTTATACGTGTTAACGTGACACTCCAGTTTAAATTTTGTGGCCATCGGAGTTATTGAACTCCGGTTATAGCCGTTTTTGTCGAAAAATTACAAAAATTGAAATGACCATAACTTGGTCGTTTTAAGTTGGAATGAGCTCATTTTGGGTAGGAGGAACTTAATACCATATATTTTCGTGTCCCAAAAGGCCAGAATTTTCTCACAATTTAAGTGGCCGAAAAGTCTCTGTTAAAATTTTAGGCAGTAGCGTTTTGGCGTTTTTCCCTTTTTCGTGCTTTGTTAAAAATATTACATACGAAAATCTATAATCAGTGATTCTACTTAAAGATGTTAGAAAACTTATCATATTATCCTCTTAAATTTTTCCAGAATTTTTGAATGTCCAGAAAATGACTAAACAGCCCCTACTCTTGACTGTCCAAAAATAGTCTATTTTTCTTAAAAGACACAAAACTATTTTTCCTAAATTAGTCACTACGGACTGTGTACTTAACATTTTTGAGTGCTACCACTTGGGTTTAGTAGTTAACTTATATATCTAGCACCTCTCTTTGACGGATCACAAAAAGAAGGTGTAGATCAAAAACGGTGGAAATCCAAAGTACATAGAAATTTTAGGGCTTATAAACAAGAAAATTAATTTTTTTTTACTTTTGATTTCCAACTAAAACAACACCCAATATGGGTATATCTACACATGAAGCACTCATAAACACATAGATCTAAGGTTTTAAACCTCAAGATGATAACTTTATATTATCAAAAATCACATCAAACCAAATAGGATTAAGCTAGTTTAATTCTTTTCACCTTGATTTTTGGGAACACTTTCTTTCCTTTCCAAAGTATGAGATGAACTTATGGAGCATCAATGGTGGATCTCCTTCTCCCTTCTCTCTTCCTCCCACCGAATTTCTTTCTCTTTCTTGCCACTCTCTCTCTCCCTCTCTCCCTCTCTCTCTCTTTCTTATGTTGGTAAAAATGAAATGGAAGAGATATTAGCTTAGAGGTTATTATTATTTTTTTGATTGTAGTAAAAATGTATAGATATATTGTATATATCTATCTATTATTACCCCACTCTAACTTTCTCTCTCTCCTTAATCATTAAATGATTACTTGCAAGTTTTGCCAAAGATTTGGCTAATTAAACAAGTGATACCTAGGATGAGTTGGTCACTAACTAAAGCAAATAACCCTCATTCTTCCCTCTCCTTTTCTTCCTCTTCTATCCAGCCAAGTGACCTTTGTAAGACCCCAACTTATTATAAATAAAATTAAATTTCCTCTATTCATTATCATGAAATAATAAGGAGTTAATTTGATATAATATTTTGGTTATGGGTGAAATGTGCAAATTTTTAAAAATTAGCAAGTGGTTATAAAATATTCATTTTTTGTCGGGGAATATTCGTTTGGTCGTGGAATATTCTTGTTGTCGGGGAATATTCGTACGATGGCGTACTCATTTGTGGGCCCCATAACAGAATAACTGTCGGATGAAGAAAACGACAAGTTTGAGTTTTTATAAATAACGGCGTAATCGTTACCGTTAACACTGTTGGAATACTCGGTGGTTAAAATATAGTAATACGCGTGGTTGCACTGTAGTGCACGGTATTGCACATTATTGTTGAGTTATTGATTCTTACGTAAGAAGACACTACTCAATAATTGTTATAGTAATTATTGTTCAATATTTTATTTTATGGATTCAATAATTGTTGCGTTGATATTTTATATTATTGTTATTTCAATAATTGTCACTGCACAGTATTTCCCATTATCAGATCAATAATTCATATTATTTGAATAATATTATTAGATAGCATTATTGGTAATGTCTAGAAAGTTCTGTCTAAGGAGAGGTTTGGTCACCTAATTACGCGCCAGTAATGAGAAATCCTTATCGAAAAGCCCCCTCTTTCCTAAGAACGGCCTGGTTGTTATAATTGTGATTCTGTATTATTATTTGTGAATAATTAATTATTGATTTATATGATAAGAAATATTTATTTTATGTGGATATAAATGATGGATATATTTTGTGTGGTTATAAATGAAAGAATTAATGCTGTGATATTTTATCAGTATTTTTGGCGGAATAGAGATGCTGAAAATCGGTATATGAATTTCGAACATTTTCTGTTTAGAATTTGGAAAAACTTTTCTTCTACAAAGTTGTAGAGAATTAAATTTCCCATAAAAAGCACATGAGATTCAAATTTTTCAGATAAACGAGCTATTTATTATAAATTATTGAAGTTTCGAAAATAAATATTTTTATTAAAAATATGGTGGGCCCCACTTTTGGTTGGTGAAAAATGAAATGTGCTGAAATTTATTTTCAAAAGTGGTGGGCTTGAATAGTAGCAGGTAAAGCCATCAGGTAGCAGGTTAGTCTGCTATGGCGTTATAAGCAGTTTCCTATAAATAGGGTGCTTAGTTAGAATTAAAAATCACACCAGAAACAAGTTTTTTCTCTCTCTCTTTCTCTCTCTCTCGCTATATTATCGAACGTATTTTGTGAGTATTTTTATACTTTGAGAGTTGCTATTCAGTGCAAGTTTCTTTCAACACTATATTCGATATTCCAATCAGAAGTACCGCTCTTTTGAGGTAAGGGATGCTATTTTCTTCTTATATAATATTATTTTCTTCAATATCATTATGTCAAATTATTGATATAAATTTTATTTTGGAATTTCTACCTTTTTGTGTCGGAGTTACAATTCACGTATACGACACTATTTACGTATACGGTACTATTCACAAATACGACACTATTCACCAAAAAATAAAATTTTCTCTTTTTCGTCCCAGATGTTTAGTATGGTTACTATCTTTGATTGTATCCATGTTTTGATCGCCATTCTTGAATTTTACTCTATTATGATTTATTATGGAATATTTTTAAACTTGAATTATCTAAAGTACGAATCTCTAAATTTTGTCCTTTTATCTTATTGGATACGTTCTCTAAAATGTTTTTCTGACCACACCATCCTAGAAAAGCGAACGTGGTAGCTAACGCATTAAGTAGAAAATCGTATGCGAGTATAAGTGCGAATTGTCGAACAAAGACCTATTTTGTATAATTTACAAACGATAAAGATAGAGTTAAAGACTCTAGGGACCCACGTGATGATGTTAAATATACGAGTCGAATATACTTTAATCGATAAAGTGAAAGCTGCTCAAGCTACAGACCTGGAGCTGATGAATATGAAGAAGAAGATGCAAGAAGTCGTTATTCCAAAAAAGAGAATCGCCGATGTGAGGAAAGCTCAAACCTTCGACTTATTCGTCCATTTAAAATTCTCGATCGAGTAGGAACTGTGGCCTATAGACTCGCTTGACCGCCAAGTATGTCTCGTGTTCATAACGTGTTTTACATATCCATGCTACGTAAATATTTGAAAGATCCAAACCATATTATTGCGTTAGAACCAGACGAGATAGCCAAAGATTTAACGTATGAGGAGGTACCTGTCAAGATCTTGGATAGGAAAGAGCATATCCTACGCACCAAGATTATACCACAAGTTAAAGTTTTATGGAGGAACCATGCTATTAAGGAAATGACTTGGGAGTTGGAATCGAAAATGAAAGCGAGGTACCCTTACCTTTTCGAAACACCAGGTACGTATGTCAATTTCGAGGGCGAAATTTCATAAGAAGGGGAGGTTGTAAGGCCCCAACTTATTATAAATAAAATTAAATTTCCTCTATTCATTATCATGAAATAATAAGGAGTTAATTTGATATAATATTTTGGTTATGGGTGAAATGTGCAAATTTTTTAAAATTAGCAAGTGGTTATAAAATATTCATTTTTGTCGGGGAATATTCGTTTAGTCGTGGAATATTTTTGTTGTCGGGAAATATTCGTACGACGGCGCAGCCATTTGTGGGCCCCATAACAGAATAACTGCCAGATGAAGAAAATGACAAATTTGAGTTTTTATAAATAACGGCGTAATCGTTACCATTAACACTGTTGGAATACCCGATGGTTAAAATACAGTAATACGCGTGGTTGCACAGTAATACACGGTATTACACAGTTTTGTTGAATTATTGATTATTACGTAAGAAGGCACTACTCAATAATTGTTACAGTAATTACTGTTTAATTTTTTATTTTATTGATTCAATAATTGTTGCGTTGATATTTTATATTATTGTTGTTTCAATAATTGTCACTGCACAGTATTTCCCATTATCAGATCAATAATTCATATTATTTGAATAATATTGTTAGATAGCATTATTGGCAATGTCTAAAAAGTTCTGTCTAAGGAGAGGTTTGGTCACCTAATTGCGCGTCAGTATGGAGAAATCCTTATCGGAAAACCCCCTCTTTCCTGGGAATGGCCTAGTTGTCATAATTGTGATTCTGTAATATTATTTATGAATAATTAATTATTGATTTATATAATAAGAAATATTTATTTTATGTGGATATAAATGATAGATATATTTAGTGTGGTTATAAATGAAAGAATTAATGCTATGGTATTTTATCAGTATCTTTTGCGGAATAGAGGTGCTAAAAATCATCCGTATATAAATTTCGGACATTTTCTATTTGGAATTTGGAAAAACTTTCTTCTACAAAGTTGTAGAGAATTAAATTTCCTATAGAAAACATATGTGATTCAAATTTTTCGGATAAAAGAGCTATTTATTATGAATTATTGAAGTTTCGGAAATAAATATTTTTATAAAAAATATGACGGGCCTAACTTTTGGTTGTTGAGAAATGAAATGTGCTGAATTTTTTTTTCAAAAGTGGTGGGCTTGAATAGTAGCAGGTAAAGCCATCAGGTAGCAGGTTAGTCTGCTATGACGTTCTAATCATTTTCCTATAAATAGGGTACTTAATTAGAATTGAAAATCACACCAGAAACAAGTTTTTTTTTTCTCGCTCTATATATATATATATATATATATATATATATATATATATATATTTATTGTCGAGCGTATTTTGTGAGTATTTTGATAATTTGAGAGTTGCTATTCAGTGCAAATATTCCAGTCAGAAGTACTGCTCTTTTGAGGTAAGGGATGTTATTTTCTTCTTATATGATATTATTTTCTTCAATATTATTATGCTGAATTATTGATATAAGTTTTATTGTGGAATTTCTACCTTTTTATGCCGGGATTACTATTCACGTATATGGCACTATTCACAAAAACGACACTATTCACCGAAAAATGAAATTTTCTCTTTTTCGTCCCAGATATTTAGTATGGTTACTATCTTTGATTGTATTCATGTTTTGATCGTCATACTTGAATTTTACTCCATTATGGTTTAATATGGAGTATTTTTAAACTTAAATTATCTAAAGTACGAATCTCTAAACTTTGTCCTTTTATCTTATTGGATTCGTTCTCCAAAATGTTTTTCAACATTCTCAGTCCTTAATGGTGATACTTGATGAATATCTTTGGCCTGTAGTGCAAAGATGAATGATTACCTGATGAATATTTTTGGCCCGTAATGCAAAGATGAACCGGTGTTGAGATGAACATGACCAACTGGTGATACAAATAAATATTTTTGGCCCGTAGTGCAAAGATGAATATTTGATTGAAGATGTATATTGATTGATGTTACATGGATAAAATATTGATGATGAACTTTTAAATTCATAGATGATAATAAATTTTATTCTTTACTTAACTCTTCTAATGAATTGTTATTTTCGCTACAGTTGTTGATCTAAAACTTGTTGTCTATTATATTCTATTAGATTTTTCCCTGTTGAAGACTAATGATAATTTGTTGTATATTATCTTAGTCATAATATTCTTTACTTTGTTAGTTGAGCTCACCCTTTTTCTTTTTGTTCCATTTTTTCTTCCCAGAAGGTGAGAATATAACAGGAACTAGCTGGGGTATGGAGTGATGGTTCTAGAAAGTTGTTTTAGCAGTCCTCACGATTTTTGTAAAATAATGTATTAATAATTATAATGATGACTCCTTTTGAGTTTTAATACTGTCTATTAGATAATATTTGTGTTTAAACTCACAATATATGTCTTGTCGTATTTTGCACGACAATTGTATTAATAAAATTATATTTATTTCTGTACCATGTATTTGACGACTCAGAATGGGTGATGTATACCTATTTTGGGGGCGACACAGCCTTCCTTTTGCCCCTTTTTATTTTATTTTTATTTCATTAATTAGCTTCTTAAATGCCCAAAAAGTCCCCCTATACTTGGAACAAATTTTGGGCTTTTTAAATTATTGATTGGGCTAACTCTTGGGCCACCATATTTAATCTCTTTGGACTTTTAATTAATTTCTTTGGGTCATAACAAAATATTATATTTTCAACAATCTTAATATTACCATTCCCTAATTATTTAATTAGGGTTTTCATTTTCTCAATTATAACATAAATCCTTACTCATGCACATTAATTTCTTAACCCAATTAGACTTGCTATTCTTAGGTTATAAAATTAATTAACTGAGATGTATAAAATTAATCTCTTAATGTTAGTATATATTTATATAATAATATTCTATCATATTATAACCTCTCAGGTTGTTTAATTATCATACCTAATATATATATTAGGTTACATAATTTAATTCTTAATTCACTTTTACATGCAAAATAAATGTATACACATTATATAATGTATATTTATCTAATCACACACATAATTCACATAATCATAATATATTTTACTTCTCACACTAATTTGGATTTTTTTCCATAAAAAGTCAACTGTTGACTTTGACCAAAGGTCAACATTTACACAATTTGTGTTTACAGTCCATTCTGACTTAAACTTGATGTTCCGAACGCAATCGAGCAGTTCGTGCTTCAAAATTCTATCTCTAACTCAAATTTTGAATTTTAAATTTCTCCCTTCTTATTGCTAATCGTATTAACTAACGGCTTTATACTTATTCAAATTCTTATTTGCCGGTCAAGGCCAATGGTCAAACTATGTTAAATACTAATATAGTTTTATCTTAATCCTTATATCATTAACTTAATTCATCATTCTTTTTGCAAAAATATATATAGCACCATACTAAGTATATATATTTCTAGACATATACTCATCTTCGTTTAACCTCATAGCTTTTCTTCATGTGAAATCTTATCTCCTTAATAAAATTTTTATATGTACTTATATAACATTTCTTAGACTATTCAGTTTACATCAAATTTATAGGTATCGTAATACCTTATTCTTGATATTCCTTCAAGTACATATTAAATTCATTTCTAGGGTTTTGGAATTTTGTAACCCATATTTCTTTATTCTTATTCAATTATGAACCATATAGGTTCTTCTTAACAATTTTAAATAAATCCATAATTATCTTCTAGGTTTTATTATTTAACCTTTTATTCTAATAATTCAAGATTTTATAAATTTTTGGGTTGTCACATTCACCCCTTTTTCTAAGAATTTCGTCTTCGAAATTTCAGTCTACTTATCACCACTCCTTTTATTCATCAAAACTAGGTTTTCAAATTAACCTTTACTTGATTTCATGCTCAATTTAATGAGTACATCTTGCTACCTACTATGAAGAGCTCTGCTACTATCACATTATTCCATGACTTCAGTCTAAGGAGTTAAAACTTTTCAATTCATGCTGAGGGGTCTTATAGACCATGAACACGTAGTTTTAACGATATTTATATCGCAAAATAGTAAATTACTAGGTATGTTTACAATCACAAAGAAGATAAACTACCGTTGCTAGTACTTTAGGTGATTAGCCTATCGTACTCTTATGTCATGCATAACGTATCAATCATGTCTAGCGAATATTTATGCTACTAGATTGGATTATTTTATCCAATCAACATAGTTCACCTCAGTCTTATCATAGGATTCCACACCAAAATAATTTAGTTCGAGATAAATTCTCAAAAATACTTTGAATTTTCATAAACATTTGTCTAGCTGAATCAAATAGCTTAGACGTATATCAAATAATTTGAATTTCAATCGAAACATTGCTAGCCACATTCGGTTGGCAATAACTTACCTTTAAAATTTTTAAAATCAATTTATAACGCCATGATACCGCATTGTATTTACAGTCCTTTTTTGGATTTTGTCATTTTGTGACTTTATCATACTACATCATTCCATAGTGGGCTGACAATCTTTAGATCACATCCGACACTAAGTAATTCTGCATTGATAACTCCATCATTTTTATCATCTCTGCACCAGGTTGCATGATGCATTAATGATATAAAAATACATTTTGATAATTCAAATTATTTTTGTCTAGTCGAATCAATTAGCATAGACTCTTCTTTAAACTGTTCAAAAACCTTTGAAAATCATCTTTGGTGTCATCATGCCACAACATGTAATGATGTGTTAGTGGCTCGAAGTACACACCTACACACTTGTCACCATGTGTTGAAGAAAATAAAAATTTATTTTTAAAGGCACATCAGTGCGAATTTAGCTTGATGTCAAAAACTTCGAAGTCTAGCATAGCTAGAAGACTTGGAATACCTATGCTTCCACCATCAACTTCAATTTCACTACTGATCCATTACTTAATAAGTCTATCTATTTCTATCATCTTCAATTCTCCATTCATAACTTTCCCATACCCAGTTCATCAAACTTACCACACATTATAAGTTTAGTAACTTGCCACAATCATATGGGTTTAAGAACTTATCCTAGTCAGACCATAGACGTCCATTCGCTGAGAGATTCAAAACATACCATATGATTATGAGTCATGAACTTAACATAAGTATGAATTTTAAGAACTCGCAACTAATCCTTATATTCTCTACCTATTCGTTATACACATGAGAAAAAAATCACCTTATTAACATGCATATAGCAAATAGCGCGACATCAGGTTCCAATGATTATCAATGTAAGAAGCTAAGTGGTTGTCAAACCAAACTCGACCACTAATCAAAATAAGAGGCTAAGCGGACAATTCCCCGCCCATACGAAGAATTGGTCAACCTAACCACTATATCGATCCGGAATCTAAGTGATTCTAAAACCAAGTAAAAATTCTCTGCTCATACAAGGAATCATACAACTCAGCTGCTAACACGAGTCCTCAATTAAAATCTTACACAATTTTAACTTTCTCTTTTCTTAATACGAATTTTTTTTAATCCGTAACTTAACATTTACCACTCTTTTTTGAGTTTACAATGTACCATTTCATAGCACCTTTTCTTTATAGGGTCAAGCTATATCATTCTAATCACTTAACATATCATATGTTATTTAATGATTTAATCTGATCACGTCGTGATCTTATTTTGTAATCATTTCTCCTTATACTTACGATCGTGTTATATTACGATATACTTATTCTCTTTAATCATATTATATTATGATTTCATTTAATCTTTTCATCTTATAGATATCTTCTATTTATTTTCACTTTTTGTCTTTATTACTGGAGTCAGGTAACTCCGAATTCTTATCCTTATAGCCTTTCAAGATTCTTCTTTGAATCTTATTTATCTTCATCTTTACTTAATAATGAATTTTCAAAAATTCATCTCTTATCGCTTAAACTTTATTCGAGTTTATTGCTTATCATCCTCTCCGTGGTTATATCCTAAGGCACACCTACCTAATGTTTATAACCTACGGCTTTGATACCAATTATAAAAGCCCCAGATTCGGGTTCCAAATCACCACAGATCTAGTACTATCATTTCTATAACTATTGCGGAAGATATAAACATAAATTATTTATACATTAAACTTTTACACATCATTCCCAAGGTCTACAACCTTAACTTAATACATACCTTCAATATGTTAAAGGTTTACAATATCATTTGCATTAGCAAATTTAATAGTTCTAACTACGTAATAACTTAATCTTAGACTTTGCCTTTGCCTCTGTCTTTACTCGAGCATTCCTCTAAATCTGAAATTTTTTATCAGGATATAGTAAGGGTGAGCAACAAATTTGCCCTGCAAGTTTAAATTTATTTGAGGATATATCATGATTGAAAGAATTGAACAATAAGTTAGCTAACTTTCAACAATATAAACATTGTGAAAGAGCATGAACAAATTTTCTTAGCTAAACGACCAAATCAATAAAAATGAATGGTTAAGCATGGACATGAACAGATTAACTGAACCAAATAGTAATAAAGGTGATCAACCTTTCATAACTGATGAACATTTACAATATGCACAACGTGCAAATCAATAATCAATATAGACATGAATAATTCACAATCAACAACAATTATTCACTAAAAAGCTTTGAACATACAACTCAAGTTTGAGTTAGGGAAACTTGCCTGAACCGCTAATTACCGCTAAGCAATCTAATGTAATCTCTTATGAAAGACCTATCAATTATACTATTGATCTTTCAGTCAGCATATCATACTATGTATCATAATATAACTACTTTATCCATAAATTATCTAACACTTAATCAAATATTAGATAACATCTTACAACATTATTATTATCATCCTTTGATAATTCTTTAATCACTATATCATATCCATTACGATTTAACACTCACTTTTTCATTTCATAAGTTTTTCATTAACATCTAATAAGTCAAATAGTAATCCAGCAACCTGAATTCTAAATCTAGCAACCAAGTTGCCAATCCAGCAGACTGGATTCCAAATCCAGTAACCTGGATTCAACAAATTCCGAATCCAGCAAGCCAAACTGCAATCCAGCAAACTGGATATCAAATCCAGCAACTAGATTGCAATCCAGCAAGCTGGTTTAAATATATTTTCAATTCAGTAAACTTCTTTTCAATCCAGCAAGCTGAATTCATCAGATTTTCCAATCCAGCAAACTGGATTTACAAATTACTCCATCAAGCAAGCTGGATTCCATATCATTTTCACGAAAATACCAAATCAACTTATTATTTTTCTATCCTTTGTACAAACACATATACATATATTTCATACAAAAAATGTAATTTTCCATAATTTTCCAACTTCCTTTGGTATTTTTCAAAAAATTATTTTTAGTGTGTAGCTTAAGAAATTAGCCCTATCATGCTCAACTCCAGAAATTCCCATCTTTTAACACAATCTTATACGTGTTAACGTTACACTCCAGTTTAAATTTCGTGGCCATCGGAGTTATAAAACTCCGGCTATGGCCGTTTTCATCAGAAAATCACAAAAATTAAAATGACCATAACTTGATCGTTTTAAGTCGGAATAAGCTCATTTTTGGACAGGAGGTACGTAATACCATATATTTCATGTCCCATAAGGACAGAATTTTCTCACAATTTAAGTGGCCAAAAATGCCCTTTTAAAATTTTGGGCAGTAGCATTTTGGCGTTTTTCAATTTTTCGTGCTTTCTAAAAAATATTCCATACGGAAATCTACAACCTTTTTCAATGACTGCACTTGGAGATGTTTGAAAACTTATCATATTATCCTTTCAAATTTTTGTAGAATTTTTGAATGTCTAAAAAATGACTAAACTGCCCCTACTCTTGACTGTCCAAAAATAGTCTATTTTTCTTAAAAGAGACAAAACTATTTTTGCTAAATCAGTCACTACAGACTGTGTACTCAACATTTTTGAGTACTACCACTTGAGTTTAGTAGTTAACTTATATATCTAGCACCTCTCTTTGACGGATCGCAAAAAGAAGGTATAGATAAAAAACGGTAGTACATAAAAATTTTAGGGCTTATAAACTAGAAAATCACTTTTTCTTTACTTTTGATTTCCAACTAAAACAACACCCAATATGGGTATATATACACATGAAACACTCGTAAACATATAGATGTAAGGTTTTTAACCTCAAGATCATAACTTTATATTATCAAAAATCACATCAAACTAAAAAGGATTAAGCTAGTTTAATTCTTTTCACCTTGATTTTTGGGAACACTTTCTTTCCTTTCCAAAGGTATGAGATGAACTTATGGAGCATCAATGGTGGATCTCCTTCTTCATTCTCTCTTATTCCCACTGAATTTCTATCTATCTCTTGCCTCTCTCTCTCTCTTATGTTGGTAACAATGAAATGGAAAAGATATTAGCTTAGAGATTTTTTTTGATTGTAGTAAAAATGTATAGATAAATTGTATATATCTACCTATTATTACCCCACTCTAGCTTTCTCTCTCTCCTTAATCATTAAATAATTACTTGCAAGCTTTGCCAAAGTGTTGGCCAATTAAACAAGTGACACCTAGGATGAGTTGGTCACCAACTAAAGTAAATATCCCTCATTCTTCCCCCTCCTTTTCTTCCTCTTCTATCTGGCCAAGTGGCCTTCCTTTTGCCCCTTTTTATTTTGCTTTTATTTCATTAATTAGCTTAATAATGCCCAAAAAGTCCCCCCATACTTAGATCAAATTTTGGGATTTTTAAATTATTAATTGGGCCAACTCTTGGGCTACCATATTTAATTTATTTGGACTTTTAATTAATTTCTTTGGGTCATAACAAAATATCATATTTTCAACACTCTTAATATTACCATTCCCTAATTATTTAATTAGGGTATTCATTTTCTCAGTTATAACATAAATCCTTATTCATGCACATTAATTTCTTAACCCAATTAGACTTGCTATTCTTAGGTTATAAAATTAATTAAGTGAGATGTATAAAATTAATCTCTTAATGTTGGTATATATTTATATAATAATATTCTACCATATTAGAACCTCTCAGGTTATTTAATTACCATACCTAATATATATATTAGGTTACATAATTTATTTCTTAATTCACTTTTACATGCAAAATAAATGTATACACATTATATAATGTATATTTATCTAATCACACACATAATTCACATAATCATAATATATTTCATTTCTCACACTAATTTGGACTTTTCTCCATAAAAAGTCAATTGTTGACTTTGACCAAAGGTCAACATTTACACATTCTGTGTTTACAGTCCATTCTGACTTAAACTTGACGTTCCAAACGCAATCAAGCAGTCCGTGCTTCAAAATTCTATCTCTAACTTAAATTTTGAGTTTTAAATTACTCCATTCTTATTGCTAATCGTATTAACTAACGACTTTATACTTATTCAAATTCTTATTTGCCGATCAGGGCCAATGGTCAAACTATGTTAATTACTAACATAGTTTTATCTTGATCCTTATATCATTAACTTAATTCATCATTCCTTTTGCAAAAATACATATAGCACCATACTAAGTATATATATTTCTAGACATACACTCATCTTCGTTTAACCTCATAGCTTTTCTTCCTGTGAAATCTTATCTCCTTAATAAAATTTCCATATGTACTTATATAACATTTCTTAGACTATTCAGTTTATATCAAATTTATAAGTATTGTTTGTGATACCTTATTCTTGATATTCCTTCAAGTACATATTAAATTCATTTCTAGGATTTTGAAATTTTGTAACCCATATATCTTTATTCTTATTCAATTAAGAACCATATAGGTTATTCTTAAAAATTTTAAATAAATCCACAATTATGTTCTAGGTTTTATTATTTAACCTTTTATTCTAATCATTCAAGATTTTATAAATTTTTGGGTTGTCACAATTAGGTTATGTGCTGTCTGCAATAAGCAGTATCATGTGTTACGATATGTTATTCTAATCTGTAAAATGATCTTATTACTGATAGGTTGTTATACAAAAGATAAAAACTAAGTTACGTATTGTAATCAGCAGACTAGACAAGTATCCTACATTTGCATTTACTTTATGCAACGTACACAAGTAAAAAAGTTTCAAAATTATATTATTATTGTACCAGATTAGTAACCCTATTGTTATATATATTATATCCGATCATTGATTATCAACATGGTATTATATTTTAATTTAGATATATATTTTGTTCGTTAATTTTCATATATAGTTATACAAGTGTCCCCACTTGGATAGTCATTGTATTTAATCACATGTTGATACACATTGATTAATTTCCAATATATATATATATATATATATATATATATATATATATATATATATATATATATATATGTTGAATTATAAATTATTGTTAAATAATATAAAACCTTATTATTATCCGACCGAATTGTTTTGGTTTGGAATCCCGACTAAGTATGAACATCCCGTACATGGGAAAACTTTTTATGCGCCCAAGGCGGACAGATTGAACGATAATATCGTTCTTGCATGTAGTATTGATCAATACATGTCATAACAGGCGGATCACCCCCCGTGCCCGTAAGTTATAACGGTTTGCGGATGAAGTTCTGCTAAACCTATTTGAAAATTGAAAATAATGTTCATAGTATGTCACCTTAACCCTATTTATAGTCGGTACATAATTTCAAAAATTTGATAGAGAGTTGTTATGTTATTATTATCGGTTCAGATTACTTCACAACTATTGATTTGTTGTAGAATGGTAGTATAAAGAAAATATTTAATTCTTTCAGCTAATATTTATAATTGTCATTACTTGCTGGGCACCCAAATGCCCATCCTTGCTTAATTTAAATGTTTTCAGCCAAGTGTGAACAACCAGAAGGCTCTGCCAAGAACAAAGGAAAAGGAAAAAGAAAAGTTACTGAATGAGTGTTATGCTATATATTATGTAATAGTTTGGTTTTATTAAGATGAAAATGATATATATTATCTATCATGTATTGTAATGAATGTTTAAAGGTTACGTACTTAGGAATAGACTCTGATATGTAAATTAAGTTTAATATTTATATTATTGTTATTATTATTATTCTTCTCATATAAATGGTATCGTGAAGCACCGAGTTCGGGTTTCAAGTTCCCGGATTTGGGGGCTTTACAAAAAGAAATAGAGATAAGTTAAAACTCAATTCTTATTAATGTAACTAAGCTTAACTGTAATATCTGTCTTTACAAACATTAATAAATTCATGCTTATTCTCTAAAAATTTTAGTTGCTCACTGAAACACTAAGTCATATTTACTTTCTTGCAACTGCATCTAGAAATGGATAATCATGAAAAAAATCTCCTTGGTTATGTCAACATCAAATAGGGGGAGATTGTTGGGAGATTGCATATTTAAATTTGATGTTGAAAGTAAATATTCATGATTATATGTAAAGTCCTTCAAGAAATATATGTACAAGGACTTAGTGGTAGATCAAATCTGTTAGGTTGATATGAGCTTTTAATGTTCATCATTCTATAAATGAATGTATAGATTAAAAGATCAAAGCTGTTAGGTTGATCTATATCTTGAGATGTAATAGATAGGCTTCAACAGAATTGTAGTATATCGAGCTGATCAAGAGATTGTAGAAGCCAAGGCAGAATCATAGAGCATCGAGAATCGTAGTGTGTCTGCTTTGGAGGGCCTCTCTCAAGATCGTAGAGTGGTCCAAACGTTTGCCGAGCCAACTTAGAGATCGTAGTGTGCTCTTAGAAGCGTAGAGTCTGTAAGTTAAGCAAGTAAAGATCGCAGTGTGCCAGTCCTTAACAGAAATCATAGTGTTCTCGTTTGCTAGTATCAAATCAAGTACCAAGGTGGCAAGGCACCACGATCCGAATCGTAGAGCTTCATCTGTCTGTGTCAGAATCATCGAGCCTTGTCCATTTATTCAAAGAATAAATTACAACAAATGTGAAATGGATTATAAACGTTTAAGTCCTCGGGAGTCTCAATGACACAACAGTCATCCTTAGTATATAATAAAGAAACGTATTGAAGAAGCTAAGGAAAGGACTATGGGTCAGCAGAAAACACCTTTTCAGGTGTTAGGTGAAACAGCAGTCTGCTGTGTCAATGGGCCAGACTGCATATCAGAAGTTGTGCAAAAAGTCCCCATCAAAGTTCAGAAATATCAAACGCATTTAATGCTTCAACGGATACATTTCAAAGGCCTCATATATGAAAAACATCAGCAGATGAAAAGATCAAGCAAGCACAAAATAAAAACGTTGAAGAACACTCAACGCTCAACTTTACGATCTCAAGAAGAAAACTTGCTCAGCTACTCAGTTCTTTCGAACACAAGCTTAACAGCAACTGAGTAGCACCATTCAAGAACTCAACTATTATCACGTGAAGTAAGAAGTTCCAAGTCAGAAGGACTTGAAGAGTTCTAAGTGAACTGAGAAGTACCAAGTCTACTGGACTTGAAGAGTTCAAAAGTAAACGAAGAAGTTCCATGACTGTTGGTCTTGAAGGAATTTGTGAGATTCAGAAAGTGTAAAGATATCCTTAGTTGATTTCCTACTCGAGGAGTAGAAGAGTAGGACTAAGAGCTTTAAGTGCTCTGAACCACATAAAAACACTGTGTCTCTTATATTCTTGCTATAACTGCTATAACTGCCATAACTGCTTAACTTCCATTAACTCCTTATATCTTAAAGGGAAAACAAACAAATCATAATTTCGCTGTGTTTAAGTCATTATCAAAACTAACAAGTATTTCGAAAAGAATTTAAAATATCTATTCAACCCCCCTTCTAGATAACTATTGTACCTCTGGAAACTAACACTTGTAACTCGAATCTGGTACTCCACGATCTAAATTATACAACTTACTAATTGTAAGGCCCAGGATTTTATTAACTAAAAATATTCAATTTTTTTTTATAATTATTATTCTATTCAATAAATGGTTAAATTGATAAAATGTTAAAGTTAAGAGTAATATGTGAAAATTTTACAAAGTAAGCAAGTTGTCATAAAATATTCGTTATGTCAGGGAATATTCGTTTGGTAGGAGAATATTCTTTTTGTCGGGGAATATTCGTACGACGGCGCAATCATTGGTGGACCACATAACAGAATACCTGTTGGATATAAAAAGCGACAGAAATAACCTTTTTTATAAAAAATAACGGCAAAACTATTACCGTTAAACTGTTGAAATACCTAGTGATAAAAGTACAGTAATACGCGTTGTTCCATAGTGGTACGCAGTATTGCACAGTAGCACACGGTAGTGCACAATATCTTTGATTATTGATGCTTACATAAGAAGTCACTCAGTGTTTGACTGAATAATTTTTATAGTAAAAATTGCACAATCTTTCATATTACTGATGCAATAATTGCTACAGTGATAATTGAATAATATTTTATATTATTGACTCAATAACTGTCACAGTAACAACTGAATAGTATTTCTCATTATTAAATCAGTAATTGTTACCCATATTATTGAAATGATATTATTAGATAGCATTATTGACAAAGTCTATAAAGTTTTGTCGAGAAAAGGGTTAGGTTATTTAATTTTGGGCCAATAAAGAGAAATACTTATCGAAAACCCCCCTCTTTTCTGGGAATGATCTATTTGTCAGTATTGTGAATCTATAATATTAATTAGGAATAATTATTGAAGGATTGAAGTGTTGTAAATAATTGATGAATAAAAATTATGGATAAATATGACAAATAAATATGTGTTCAATTTTAATATAAATGGAAGAATTTTAGCATTAAACATTTGTTAAATGTTTGACATATTTTTCTATGGAATCACAATTATTTTTTTCGATAAAATATTCATTCAAATATATTATTATAATAGTATAATGTGATAATATAATAATATAATTTTTTATAATTTAAATGGTAATATTATTATTATAATATATAATTTTTAGCATGTGAATAAAAGTGGAGTGAATGTTATCATTTTGATTTTGAATTCCTTTTCCAAAACCATTTCGTGTACGTCTCCTTTTCAATTCTCCTGCAATTCTTTTCTTCCAAAATGTGGAACCTCAACCAACAAGAAATGAAGGCTAGGCAAAGAAAGAAAGAAAGAAAAAGTTAGGCGTAGTTGAGAAAAGTTAGGCAAGTTAATCAGAGAAAGAAAAAAAATTTGGCAAGTTAGTTTATTTTTTTTCCTCCATGCTGCACTATAAAAGGAGAGGTAACCCTTCATCCTAAACACACTAGAATTAGAAAATTCTTTCTCTATAATGTTGAGCGTATTTCTTGTGAGTATAAAGATATTTTGAGTGTTGATAACAATGCAAGATTTTCTCAATATAATATCCGATATTCCAAGTCAGATCTAATTTTTACTAAGGTAAATGATATTATTTTTCTCGTAAAGGATGTTATTTTCTTTCAATATCCGTAAAGGATATTATTTTATTTAATACTCGTAAGAAATATCATTTTCTTTCATACTTTATATTATGTAAGTAATATTATTTTATTTCATATTCTTAAATTTAAACTTAATATGGTAAGTATTACTTCTATAATTTTTGAAATGATTAGACATTCCTTAAGGTTTGCGCGTCATCTAATATCATTTCAATAAAATATTGGTCTGAACTTTGTTATTAAATTTTAATCTTTTCATGTCGGGGTACTATTCATACGGTACTATTCATATAGTACTATTCATGAGTACTGTTCACAACAGAATTAAATTTTTTTTCTGTCCAAATTATTTTCGATACATGAATATCATTCTTGAATTTTACTCCACAATTAGTTATCATGTTGACTATTTGGATATTTTTGAAATTTGGATAAATTAAATTATAAATCTGTAATATTTATCATTGATCTCATTTGATTGATTCTTTATATCATTGTCATCATCCTTATGCTTATATTGTGGTGAAAATCATATTTGGCTCGTAGTGCAAAGATGAACTATTGATTGGTATGATTATGACCAGGAATTGTGTATTAGTATAATCATAACCTTTAATGTTACAAATAATGGTTTGTGGTGAAAGTTCTCTTTGGCACGTAGTGCATAAGATGGACATGTGTTTGGTATGATCATGACCACTAGTGATACAAACGATTATCTTTGGCCCGTAGTACATAGATAATTTATTGATTGGAAATAATTATTGATTGGTGTTACAAGGATAAAATATTGGTGATAGACTTTTAAATCATAGAAGATAATAGATGTAACGACCGAGAAAATCGGATTATTTGTAAAATAATTTTATTTGATTAAATAACGAATAACACTATTCATCCATTTCTGCTCGGGAATTATTTTTAAACTTCCAGAAAATACGTAATGATAGAACGATAAGGGAAGATGAATTATGTAATAATAATTCAATTATAACAAACACAGTTTTTCACATGTGTACTAAGTTTGAGAATGTTAAGGAAAGTAAATATTTGAAAGAATGACGATCGTATAATAAGAAAGTATTATACGAGGTAATGAATACAAGTATGATACGAAGTATTGTACTAGTATATACGAAAGATGACATAACGTAAATGATGAATGATTATATGAACTAGTATACGAGAAGAATACGAGGAGTATACGTTAGAAGCTTTAAGCCAGTTGTAATGGTCTAGTAGGATTTGTGAAGGAATTGGGCAAGCCCAAGTGAAAACTTGTTAAGGCACAAAAGATTAGTAATGAAAGCCCAATGTTAGGCCCAAAGTTATTTAAACCTAAGCCCGAACCAAAAATTGGACCCGTGGATCGAACCGATGGGTTACCGGGTGAGAAAAAACCCATGGGGCAACCCATGTGGGGCCCCCATAAGTGAGTCATGGCTGGCCACTTGGTGGCCAAGCAAAGGATAAGAGGTGTGGTGGGCAGGCAATGAATAGTAAGGAGGTGGAAAGTATGGAGGTGGGACGACTTAATTATACCCTAACCTTGGAAAATCTATAAATAGGAGGCTTGATAGCTCATTTGTTGCCTTGTTTATTTTACCAACATCTTAGCGTTTATATTATTGAGAGAAAAGTGAGAAGAGTCTTGTTAGATCAAGAAGAAAAGAAGAAGAAACAAGTTAAGAACACAAAGGTAAGGAATTCTTAACCACTAATCTTCATCTCTTCATTGTTAGTTGATAGAGAAGTGATTATTGGTGGAGCATGTATGATAAGGAGTAACAAGGATGGCTATTAGTGGACTTAAACCTTAATAAACCCTGTTACAAGTGAATCATAATCATAGAAGTTACGAACTAATGAAGAACATATTAAGAATTGTCATTTTATTGATGATGAACAAGTTTAAAATCATCGTGTATAAGATTAGATGAAATATGTTTGGTTAGGATAATAGAATGATGGAATAAATTCATTTTGAATAGTGTAAAAATCTCAAGTAACAAAGTTATGACGAAATTTTCGAGATTTGACGATAATCGTTGAAATTGTTAAATTCTCAGAATGAAAGTCAAAAGTCACCGTTTAACTCAAAAACCTTTGTTATCGATGGAGTATAGTCTAAGTTTGCATTTTAGAGTTGCAGACTCGAAAATGGTCGAATTCTGACTTAAAACAAAGAAACGAACTTTGAACATTCACAAACGTTTAACGAATGCTTAATAAATAACTTAATCGGTGAATTCTGTGTTAACGGATTCGAAAATGTAAGTATTTTTAATGAAATCGTAGTACATATGATATGTGAGCTAACGACTATTGAACGAGCCAATTTCGACTTATAATGAATAAATTATGAGCTTAGAAAAATTGCAGAAGAAAAACTGAGAAATTTCTCTAAGGCTCAGGGCCGGCGTCGCAACGCCGCCCAAGGTACTAACATTGGCGCCGCAGCTCCAAGACCTAACCCTTTCACACTAGGAAGTGGCGCCGCAGTGCGACACACAATAGGAAGTATGGCGCCACAACGCTGAGCCCGAGATCCATGCACTGCTAACTCGCGCCGCAACAAGAGTTTTACAAAGGAAGCTGGCGCCTCAGCGCCAACACTAGGAAAGAGCCAATAAAGAATTAAAATGAATGTAAAGAATGTAGAAGTTGATTGAAGGTGAATTATAACCTTAACAAACTTAAAGTAACATCCTTAAGGATGATAATAACCTTAAGAATTACAACTAAAGGTTGACGAAATATTTCTTGAATGTAAACATAAAGTAATACGATAAACCGTAACGAATGTTAACCAATCTAATGAATGATTAGATTGAGAAGAAGGGGAAGATAAATTAATGACCATACTTGATTGTTTATGACCTAATGTGGTATGTTATGTGATTATGTATTGTAGAATCCTTAAAGACTCAAAAGAAAAGTATATTAACTGTAGAAGACGCTGAAGGCAAGTGTTCTAAACACTTGTCTATGTTTCTTCTAGACAAGCTTTGTGATTCATGTATCTTACGCATGAATTGATGTATAACGAAGTCGAAGCCAATTCCTTCGGCTAGACTTAATGTGTTTTGCGGATTTCCTTATAATCTACAAAAATATTATCAATGTTGCTATCTTTTGCCAATTATTTTGGTATGGATTTCAAAGAAAGACTGAGTATGAATAAACAAATGTTTTGTCGTCAAACGACTGACACGTGAGGTTGCTAAAACTTAAATGTAGATACGTTTAATGAAGTAGTGTTGTACAACATAGAGTACTATAGGCTGATCTCCTAGACGTGCTCGTAAGAAATGCCGGACTTACGAACTTGGTGTCGGGTTGTCCCTTTTCAAAGAAAGAATGAAATGCTCAAGGTCTTGGACCAAAACTGATGTTTAACATATGTTATGCATTGTTAAACGTTTTAAAGAAAAGAGAAGTGCTATTTTGAATTATCTATTGTACTTCATAACTATTGATTCTGTAACGCCCCCAAAATTCATACAATAATATTCTCCTTCTCGATTGTTAACAATACAACTTTAATCTATCTTTTCATTATTATTCGATATTAAAATAACTAAAAATGCATATTATTTAAAAATTTTATAAATTTCCTTCTGTATTGCCCTAAATCGCAACCTTTACATTACATCTCTTCGATTCAAATTTATATCATAAATCGTTACTACAAAATTACTATATAAAGTCTTACATCATAAATAGATATCCATATACACAGAATACCTCAACTAACAATCCAACAACATGTTACATTAAAAATATTAAATACATTTCTCATAATATATAAGTAATCTTCGTGAATATGGATCTTTATAATTCACTTAGCACATATTCTTACCTTGAAATCTTGACCTGCAAAAATTATTATTTGCAAGGTTGAGCTCGACAGCCCAGCAAAATCTAACAGTTTTCATGCATCACATAGAACATAATAACATGCTCGATATACATCTCATAAACATTGAACAAACATAACATACATGATGTAGTTCATATAACAAGTATAAAAATTGAGTTCCTTACTCAATCAACATTCATTACTCAATCAACGTAGTCATAAATTGACTTTAACATTTCATACTTTCTGTGACGCCCCCAAAATAGGACTATTCCATCCAACCTATTTTGAGTCGCCAAATACATGGTACAGAAAATAACTACAACTTTATTACAACAATTGTCATGCAAAATAGAATAACACATATGCTGTGAGTTTGGATACAAATATATACAAAATGTGACTCATGTCCCAATAGTGACAGTACCTCACAATGATACCTTACATAAAGGTATAGTCAAAAACTATTTTAGAAATCTAGAATCTTTGAGAAGTGCTCAAGGAAACCTTCGTACATGGGAGGCCATGCATCTAGGTTATGATAGATATCATATGGCCACAGAATTATCCTTGGTTGACCCAATAGACCCCAAAGAAAAATAAGAAGATTACTATCATATTTTTCCCAATGGTGAGTCTTCTCTTGACTTTTCATTATCTCCACTGTCTCTAATTGAGAATTATACTTCAAACATTACCAAGATTATATAGGTAGTGCTCGTAGATATACTCAGCAAGTGGATGTGCACAACCATGTCTTATGATGACACGAGGTTGTATGTCATTAGACATCTTGTATGACAGTGGCAAAACACCCTTCCAACGTTGAGTTCGCTTCACCCTAGATGATTCACCAAATATAACAACTAAATGATGACCACCGTTCTATTCCCCTGTACCCCCGCTCAACCCAGCTACACTCTTATTACCTGAAAGGAATTATGAAACAGAAGGGTGAGCACAACAAGCCCAGTAAAGAATATCATGACTAAAGATAAATAAATTATCAATAGCCTTCAACAGAATTAAATAAGAGATTTAGAACATATGGTAGATGATAAAAAATTTCAACCATAGTTGCAGCGGAACAAGCAAACCATTAGAAGAGTCAAATAGACTATAAAGTCTATTATCTTCTCCACGTTAAAAATCCACCAACAATGTTTTATCCCTGCAACATCAATCAACAATTCCCGTCCACAATCACGTGTATAACTCATAATCGTAATTGTAGTTCTAAATTCACTTTCTCATCTAGGATAAAGATAATTTTCATCACCTGAAACATCAAACATCATGGTTATACCAAATCACAGTTCATGTTCATAATCATACTAATAAATTCATCTTTGCACTACGGCCCAATGATATTCATCAACAAGTCATCTTTGCACTACATGCCGAAGATATTCAACAACAGGTTATCTTTCCATTACGAGCCAAAGATATTCATCAACAACTCATCATTGCACTACATGCCAAAGATATTCAACAACAAGTCATCATTGCATTACGAGCCAAAGATATTCATCAATAAATCATCTTTACACTACAGGCCAAAGATATTTCTCAACAGTTCATATTTGCACTACAGGCCAAATATATTCATATCTCAAAGAAATATATAATCATTTTAGAACTTATATAAACAATAATTATAACCATGTTAATCAATTCATCTTTACACTTAAGCTAAAGATATTCAATTATAAAAATCAATGGTCATGATCATACCAGTTAACAATTCATCTTTGCACTATAAGCCAAACATATTTCTCAGTCACGATCATACCAATAATTTACCCATCTTTACACTCAAGTGAAAGAGAAATTCAACATCAAGGTTATAAAAATGTTATATATGATAATAAAAATAATATTATCAACAACTGTATTTATTTTCAAGAGCAACAATCATACATCAATGATAATTTGGTCAGAAAAAGAAATTAATTTTTGTCGTGAATAGTACCTATGAATAGTAACTCGTGAATAGTAAATCATGAATAGTAACTCGACACAAAAAGGTAAAAATTCCAAAATAACATCCATACCAATATTTCGGTATAATGATATTGAAATAACATTTCTTAAACTTATAAACAATTTATTTTAATTGTTTACACTTTACTAAATAATGCATTTAATCATTCTAAAATGCCAAACTCATAAGATTTCATCATCAATAACCAAAACCCTCATCATAAATCTGCATATAACTCATGTATGACTCTCAAGCCATAAAATAATATTTTCTAATTTTCTTACTTCACAAAACATATTTAATTCATTTACTCATAACTAGACCATTTTCATGAAAAATACCAAATCAGTTCCAAAAATATTATTTTTTCTGGGATTTAGCATAATATAGTCCCATAGTGAACATATATTTTTCTCAGAATTTTTAAAAGTCATTTACTATTTTTCATATGGCCAAAACAGCCGAATATTTAGACATTTATCAAAAATTATACGTTTATCTAAAAATTCTAAAATTCACAGAGTATACTCCTATCGTATACATGTACTTCCAATAAAAATTTCATCAATTTTGGAGTTAACCACAAGGAGTTATAAGCGATTACTTTTAAAATAGTCTTTTCTCATAAAATTCATAACTCTTAATCTATACTTCCAAAAATCACCATTTTTGGACACAATCAAGAAAACTCATCAAAATATCATTTCAAATTTTTCTAGAATTTTTGAAGGTCAGAAAAATTACAAAACTGAAAAACATAACAACCCTTAAAATCCCTTACTATCCCTTACCTCAAAAGTGCAGTATTTCTGACTGAAATGCAAAGCCGAAGGAAACTTGCACTGAATAGCAACTCTCAAAGTATCTAAATACTCACAAAATATGCTTCATAATATAGAGAGAGAAAGAGAGAAAGCTTATGTTTCTGGTGTGATTTTCAATTCTAACTTAGCCCTCTATTTATAGGAAAATGTTAGCACGCCAAAGCAGACTTAACCTGCAACATGATGGTTTGCCTGCTACTATTTCCACTCATCACATTTGAATAAAAATCTCAGCACATTTTTTCACCAACCAAGAGTGGGGCCCACAAATTCTAGAATTTTTCACTAAAATGATGAATTCCGAAACTTCAACAATTTCTGAATCAGTCATCTCGTAAAATTCATAATAAATCATACGTTTATTTTTAACGGTTCAAAATTTGTGGACATATACTCAACTTATATATGTATAACATATCCAAAAATTACCACGATCCTACGGTCGGATTAAAAATTATAACTCCCGTAATATATCTCAAAAAACACTGGTTTGATTTTTAATACCTCCAATCCGACAAAATACTGATAAAACACCTTAACATTAATTCCTTCATTTATAACCACATAAATAAATCCATCATTTATAACCACATCAAATAAATATTTCCTTATCATATGAATCAATAATTAATTATTCACAAATAATATTACAGAATCACAATTATGACAACCAGACAGTTCCTAGGAAAGAGGGGGCTTTCCAATAAGGATTTCTCCTTACTAGCGCGCAATTAGATGGCCAAACTTCTCCTTAGACAGAACTTTCTAGACATTGCTAATAATGCTATCTAATAATATTATTCAAATAATATGAATTATTGATCTGATAATGGAAAATACTGTGCAACAATAATTATTAGAACAACAATAATATAAAATATCAACGCAGTAATTATTGAATCAATAAAATAAAATATTAAACAGTAATTACTGTAACAATTATTAAGTAGTGTCTTCTTACGTAAGAATCAATAATTTCAAAAATATTGTGCAATACTGTGTGCTACTATGCAATAACGCGTATTACTGTATTTTAACCACCGGGAATTCCAACAGTGTTAACGGTAACAACTACGCCGTTACTTGTAAAAACTCAAATTTGTCGTTTTCTTCATTCGACAGTTATTCTACTATGGCGCCCACAAATGGTTGCGCCATCGTACGAATATTCTCCGACAGAAAGAATATTTCACGACCAAACGAATATTCCCTGACAACAATGATTATTTTATAACCACTTGTTTATTTTGAAAAATTTTCACATTTCACCCATAACTTTAATTTTTTATCAATTTAACCATTTACTGAATTGTAATTATAAGAAAAATTGAATACTTTTATTTCATAAAATTCGGGGTCTTACAATCTCCCCTCCTTATGAAATTTCGTCCCCGAAATTTACGTACCTGGTATTTCAAAGAGTTGAGAATACCTTCCTTTCATTTTAGATTCCATCTTTCCTGTCATTATAATTTCTCCATTGCTAATCTCCTGTATTTCAAATATCATTCTAGAATACAGCTTCAAAACAAGGGTTAATTTAACAAATTAACATATCACATAATATCCTGATATTATGACTGACCAACAAATAAGCTTAGGTAGGACACACTAGCGAAGGATTTACTCATCTCTCCCCTCCTAGTTATATTCTCCGATATCCGCCAGAGACCATATCCCTAAGCTCTGATACCAACTGTGACGCCCCCAAAATAGGTCCATTCCATCCAACCTATTCTGAGTCGCCAAATACAAGGTACAAAAAATAACTACAACTTTATTACAACAATTATCGTGCAAAATACAACAACACATATGCTGTGAGTTTGGATATAAATATATACCAAATGTGACTCATGTTCCAATCGTGGACAGCACCTCACAATGATACCTTACATAAAGGTATAGTTAAAAACTATTTTAAAAACTAGAATCTTTGGGAAGTGCTCAAGGAAACCTTCGTACATGGGAGGCCATGCATCTAGGTTATGATATATATCATATGGCCACAGAATTATCCTTGGTTGACCCAATAGACCCCAAAGAAAAACAAGAAGATTACTATCATATTCTTCCCAATGGTGAGTCTTCTCTTGACTTATCATTATCTCCACTGTCTTTAATTGAGAATTATACTTCAAACAAATACCAAGATTATATAGGTAGTGCTCGTAGATATACTCAGCAAGTGGATGTGCACAACACTGTCTTATGATGACACGAGGTTGTATGTCATTAGACATCTTGTATGACAGTGGCAAAACACCCTTCCAACGTTGGGTTCGCTTCACCCTAGATGATTCACCAAATATAACTACTAAATGATGACTACCGTTCTATTCCCCTGTTACCCCCGCTCAACCCAGCAACACTCTTATTACCTGAAAGGAATTGTGAAACAGAAGGGTGAGCACAACTAGCCCAGTAAAGAATATCATGACTAAAGATAAATAAATTATCAATAGGCTTCAACAGAATTAAATCAGAGATTTAGAACATATGGTAGATAATAAAACTTTTCAACCATAGTTGCAGCGGAACGAGCAAACCATTAGAAGATTCAAATAGACTATAAAGTCTATTATCTTCTCCACGTTAAAAATTCACCAACAATGCTTTATCCCTGTAACTTCAATAAAAAATTCATGTCCACAATCACGTGTGTGACAACCCCAAAATAGGTCCATTCCATCCAACCTATTCTGAGTCGCCAAATACATGGTACAGAAAACAACTACAACTTTATTACAACAATTATCGTGCAAAATACAACAACACATATGCTGTGAGTTTGGATACAAATATATACCATATGTGACTCATATTCCAATCGTGGACATCACCTCACAATGACACCTTACATAAAGGTATAGTCAAAAACTATTTTAGACATTAAAATCTTTGGGAAGTGCTCAAGGAAACCTTTGTACATGGGAGGCCATGCTTCTAGGTTGTGATAGATATCATATGGCCATAGAATTATCCTTGGTTGACCCAATAGACCCCAAAGAAAAATGAGAAGATTACTATCATATTCTTCCCAATGGCGAGTCTTCTCTTGACTTATCATTATATCTACTGTCTTTAATCGTGAATTATACTTCAAACAAACACCAAGATTATATAATTAGTGCTCGTAGATATACTCAGCAAGTGGATGTGCACAACCTTGTCTTATGATGACACGAGATTGTATATCATTAGACATCTTGTATGATAGTGACAAAACTGTGACGCCCCCAAAATAAGTATACAACACCCATCCTGAGTCGCCAAATATATGGTACAGAAAGCAAACTACAACTTCAATAATACAATTGTCGTGCAAAATACGATAACACATACTGTGAGTTTAAATACAAATATTGTCTTCTAGACAATATCCACACTCAAATAAATCCTCATTATAATTATTCAAACACTATTTTACAGAAATAGTGAGGACTGCTAAAACATCTTTCTAGAACCATCACTCCATACCCCGACTAGATCCTGCTATGTTCTCACCTCTTGAGAAGAAAAATGGAACAAAAAGGAAAAGGGTGAGCTCAACTAGCCCAATAAAGAATATTATGACTAAGATAATATACAAACAAATTATCGTTAGTCTTCAACAGGGAAAAATCTGATAGAATATAATCGACAACAAGTTTTAGATCAACAACTGCAGCGGAAACAGCAAACCATTAGAAGAGTCAAGTAGAGAAAGAATTCTACTATCTTCTAAGATTTAAAAGTCCATCATCAATATTTTATCCCTGTAACATCAATTAATAATCATCTTTATCCAAATATTCATCTTTGCACTACAGGCCAAAGATATTCATTTGTATCACCTGTCAGTCATGTTCATCTCAACACCTGTTCATCTTTGCACTACAGGCCAAAGATATTCATCAAATAATCATACATCTTTGCACTACAGGCCAAAGGTATTCATTAATATCATCATTTAGGACTGAGGATGATGAAAAATATCTTAAAGAGAACGAATCCAATGAGACAGAAGGACAAATAGTAGGGATTCGTATAACAGTTTATCCAAGATCAATAATACTTCATAATGATCAATTGTGAAGTAGAATTCAAAAATAAAGATCAAAACATGGATACAATCAAAGATAGTAACCATAATAGACATCTTGGACAAAAAAGAAAAATTTTATTTTTCGGTGAATAGTGCCGTATTCGTGAATAGTGTCGTATACGTGAATAGTACCGTATACGTGAATGGTAACCCCGAGACAAAAAGTTCCAAATTTGATAAAAACTCATATCAATATTTCAGCATAATGATATTGAAGAAAATAATATCATTTAAGAAGAAAATAATATCCCTTACGAATATTAAACGAAAATAATATCATTACGAATATTAAACGATATATAATATTTCTTGCGAATATTGAACGAAATAAAATTTCTTATGAATATTGAACGAAATAATATTTATATGAATACGAAAATAATATCTCTTCAGAATGTGAAATAAATAATACCCCTTACCTCAAGATATCAGTACTTCTGGTCGGAATACCGGTATAAGGCTGAAAGAAACTTGCTCTGATGAATAGAAACTCTCAAAGTATCTAAATACTCACAAAATACACTCAATAATCTAGAGAGAGAAAGAGAGAAAACTTGTTTCTGGTGTGATTTTCAATTCTAACTTAGCCCTCTATTTATAGGAAAATTTTAGTAGGTTTGACCTGCAACCTGATGACTTTACCTGCTACTATTCCCACCTACCACATTTGAAATATAATTCAGCACATTTCTTCACCAACCACAAGTGGGGCCCACCAATTTTAGAATTTTCCATCAAAATGATAAACTCCGAAAATTCAACAATTTCTGAACCAGTTATCTCGTAAAATTCATAATAAATCATACGTTCATTTTTAACGATTCAAAATTTGTGGACATATACTCAACTTATATATGTATAACATATCCAAAAATTACCACGATCCAACGGTCGGATTAAAAATTATAACACCCGCAATATTTCTCAAAAACCCTGATTTGATTTTTAATACCTCCATTCCGATAAAAATACTGATAAAACACCTCAACATTAACTCCTTCATTTTTAACCACAAAAATATATCCCTCATTTATATCCACATAAAATAAATATTTCCTTATCATATGAATCAATAATTAATTATTCACAAATAATATTACAGAATCACATTTATGACAACCAGGCCGTTCCCAGGAAAGGGGGCTTTCCAATAAGAATTTCTCCTTACTGGCGCGCAATTAGATGACCAAACCTCTCCTTAGACAGAACTTTCTAGACATTGCCAATAATGTTATCTAATAATATTATTCAAATAATATGAATTATTGATCTGATAATAGAAAATACTGTGCACAACAATTATTGAAACAACAATAATATAAAATATCAATGCAACAATTATTGAATCAATAAAATAAAATATTGAACAATAACTACTATAACAATTATTGAGTAGTGCCTTCTTACGTAAGAATCAATAATTGGTGCAATACGTGTGCTACTGTATTTTAATCACCGGGTATTCCAACAGTATTAACGGTAACAACTACGCCGTTATTTATAAATAACTTATACTTGTCATTTTCTTCATCCAATCGCTTTCCGTTATGGGGCCCACACAAGGCTGCGCCGTCGTACGAATATTCCCCGACAGCAAGAATATTCCACGACCAAACGAATATTTCCCGACAAAATGAATATTTTATAACCACTTGCTTATTTTGCAAAATTTGCACATTTCACCCATAACCAAAGTATTATATCAAATTAGCCCCTTATTATTCAGAATAATATTTAGAGAAAATTTGATTTTATTCATTAATAAGTTGGGGTCTTACAACCTCCCCTCCTTATGAAATTTCGTCCTCGAAATTGACGTACGTACCTGATGTTTCAAAAAGGTGAGGATACCTCGCTTTCATTTCTGATTCCAACTCCCAGGTCATTTCTTCAATAGCATGGTTTCTCCATAAATCCTTAACTTGTGGTATAACCTTCGTGCGTAGGACATGCTCTTTCCTATCCAAGATCTTAACAGGTACCTCCTCGTACGTTAAATCTTCAGCTATCTCATCTGGTTCTAACTCAATAATGTGGTTCGGGTCTTTAACATATTTACGAAGCATAGATATGTGAAAAACATTATGAACACGAGACATGCTTGGAGGTAATGCGAGTCTATATGCCACATTTCCTATTTGCTCAAGAATCTCAAATGGACCAACAAATCTTGGATTGAGCTTTTCTCTCTTCCCAAATCTTGTAACTCCCTTCCATGGTGCAACACGTAATAATACATGATCCCCAATATAAAGTTTCACGTCTTTCGATGAAGATCCGCATAACTCTTTGTCGATCCTGTGCCGTGTTTGTATACGTTGTCGAATCGTTTGGATCTTCTCTGTAGTAATGCGTACCAACTCTGGTCCCAACAATGTTGCTTCACCCACCTCGTCCCAGCATACCGGAGAACGACATTTTCTTCCATACAATGCCTCGAATGGAGCCACACCTATGCTCGCCTGATAACTGTTGTTGTAGGAGAATTCCACCAATGGTAGGTACTTATCCCAACTCCCTTTGAGATCTAGGACACAAAGTCTTAATAGACCTTCAAGAGTTTGAATAGTCCTCTCTAATTGTCTGTCCGTTTGAGGATGGTATGCCGAACTGAATCGTAAATCCGTGCCCATAGCTTTCTGCAAGCTAACCCAAAATCGTGAAGTGAATCATGGGTCACGATCCGAAACTATGGATACTGGCATGCCATGCAATCTCACAATCTCGTTCACGTACATACTAGCAAGACGTTCAAGGGAATAAGTCTCACGTATCGGCAATAAATGAGCGGACTTGGTTAATCGATCAACAATAACCCAAATCGCATCTATACCTTGAGAAACCTTGGGAAGACCCGTAACAAAATCCATAGTAATGTGTTCCCATTTCCATTTCGGAATCTCAAGTGGTTGCAATGGACCCTTTGGTACTTGATGCTCCGCCTTTACACGTTGACAAGTTAAACACCTCGAGATAAACTCCGTGATCTCTCTTTTCATATTGCTCCACCAAAATGTATGTCGAAGATCGTGATACATTTTGGTACTCCCAGGATGGATTACAAACGGTGTGTTGTGTGCCTCCATCATTATTCTATGCTTCAAGTCAAAATCGTTAGGAACACAAAGTCTGAAGTTGACTCGAAGTATTCCTTCTTCATCGATTCTTGCTTCTGGAATAGCACCTTCTTGCACTTTCTTCTTCATACGCATCAGCTCCATGTCCATAGCTTGAGCAGCTTTAACTTTATCGATTAAAGTCGGTTCTACTCGTATATTTGATATCATCATGTGGGTACTTGGAGCCTTCATCTCTATCTCCATCCTTTGCAAGTCATACAAAATGGGCCTTTGTGTTAACAATATTGCACTCGTACCCGTATATGATCTTCTACTCAATGCGTCAGCTACTACGTTTGCTTTTCCAGGATGATATTGGATGGTATGATCGTAATCTTTCAACAGCTCGAGCCAACGTCGCTGCCGCATGTTGACTTCCTTTTGGGTGAAGAAATATTTGAGGCTTTTATGATCTTTATAGATCTCCACTTTCTCCCCATACAGGTAGTGTCTCCAGATCTTACCCGCAAAAACGACTGCTGCCAACTCCAAATCATGAGTAGGATAATTCCTCTCATAATCTTTGAGTTGTCGTGAGGCATAGGCTATAACTTTCCCATGTTGCATGAGAACACATCCTAACCCTTTGCCTGAAGCATCGCTGTAAATAACAAATCCATCCGAACCAGATGGTATTGTCAGAACAAGTGCCGAAATGAGTCTCCTCTTAAGCTCTTGGAAACTCTTCTCGCATTCTTCGCTCCATTCGAATTTTATATCTTTCCGAGTCAGCTGAGTTAACGGAGTAGCGATTCGAGAAAATCCTTCCACAAATCTCCGATAATAACCAGCTAAGCCCAGAAAGCTACATATTTCAATTATCGGCTTAGATTGCTCTCAACTGTGAATCATATCCCAACCTTGGATAGCACGTTACAATGACACCTATTAGTTTACTACCGCACGAATATGGCGTCCCCTACGGAGAGTCTGGCTTTGGTGCATTCCACAAAGGAAGTCACCAGATAGAGGCTCGGGTACCAACTTCTATAGTTGGGTTTTTAACTCCTGAAGTTCAATAGGAGCTATTCAATATGAGATTTTAGAAATAAATTTTGTATTGGGTTGAAGATCAATACAAAAATTAAATATCACGCTCTGGGTTAAGCCAGGAAATTCTTTAGGAAATACGTCAGGAAATTCACTAACAACAGAAATATCATTCAAATCTGACGTATTTTTGTTCAAGTCCATGACATGGGCTAAGAAAGATTGACATCCGTTTTTCAATAAACGAATGGCTTTATGGCTTGGTATGACAGCGATTGATTTTAGTGGTTTGGTTACTTGAATTCGCACAACAGGTTGGTTAGGAATATGAAAACTAACAACCTTACGAAAATAATCAATTTTGGCATGATGAGTAGTTAACCAATTAATCCCTAATATCACGTCAAAAGCAAGTATCTTTAAAGAGATAAGGTCAACAGGTAATGTGATTGTGCCAACTTGGATTAAGCAAGATTTATAAACTGTAGATGTAATGAAAGTTTCTCCTAACGGAGTTTCAACAGATAAGTTAAAGTCCAATTTCTCCGGAGTCAAGTTTAAACGTTGAGCACAAGCAGGAGAGATAAAAGAATGGATAGAACCGGTATCTAGTAAAGTATAAACTTCGCAAGAATTCAAGATTAGCTTACCCGTGATCACCTCGTTCGGGTTTCTCGCGTTTTGGCCAGTAACGACAAACGCCCTTCCAGGAACCGCTGATTTCGACTTATCCGGGACAGCTTTTGGAGTCACCATCCCCGCTAAACTTGGTTTTGCTACAGAACACTCTCGAGCTATATGACCCTCCTTTCCACAGTTATAACATACCTTGGATTGTTGTGGGCAGTTTGGGCTGATATGTCCCTCTTTCCCACATTTGTAACATACGACCGGTGGTCGTTCTCCTCCCTAGAAACAGTTGATGTTTGTGCTGACGTCTTCACGTTATCATTGTTGTACCTTCTCTTCTTGAAATCTCCTCCCGACTCGCTCCTTCTATTATCACGACCACGATTACCACTAGAGTGGTTACCGCTTTTGTCCGAATGTTTTCCTCCCTGCTGGTTTTGATTGCTTCGATGACTGCCGCCACCGGTATGACCCTGGTTGTGGTCCCTCGGTTGCACATACTCATTATCTCGCTCTAATAATTGAGCCCTATTTACAACATCTGAATATAAAGAAAATTTATGAGAGATAAGATATTGTCGAATCTCGGGTTTTAGACCTCTTAGAAACATCCTTGTCATTCGTTCCTCATTTTTGACCAAATGAGGTACAAACCTGGATAACTCTGCAAACTTCGCCTCGTACTGGGACACCGTCATGTTGTTTTGTTCCAGTCTGATAAACTCTACCTCCTTCATATGACGAATACTTTCAGGAAAGTACTTGTCATTGAACAGTTTTTGAAATGTTTCCTAGGACATGTTGAGTGCGTCAGGCTGGGTACGCTTCACAGACTCCCACCAGTAGTCTGCCTCACCGCGGAACATAAAGGTGGCGAATGGAACCTTCTGTTCCTCCGTGCATCCCAAGACATCGAATATCTTGGTAATTTGCTTGACCCACGTTTCCGCTATGATCGGATCCGGCTTTCCCTTAAATTCTGGTGGTCCCAATTCTTTGAACTGCTTAGCTGTGACAAACCGCGCGTTATCATTTCCACTCGTATTCTGCACACGAGTCTCCCTCGTCTGATTTTGCATGAACTGCAAAAAGCTCCTAAACATTCCATCATTCATCGTTTGCTCGGTAACGTTGTTTACAGGAGGAATATTGCCTTCTTGTTGCACGTTCCCCTGGGTGGTGATCAAAGGTGTCTCCACGGTCTGATTTACTCCATTATTAACGTTCTCAGCTGCCATTCTTAAATACTGCCATAAAACAAGGGTTAATAGTCATGTCATATATTATCCCTATACTCTGACCGACCAAATAAACACCAAATAAACTTAGTCAAGTCATACTAGTGAAGGAATTCCCCGTCTCTCCCCTCCTAGTTCTTGTCTCACATCTCAGCCAGGGATCATATCCCTAAGCTCTGATACCAACTGTGACGCCCCCAAAATAGGTATACAACACCCATTCTGAGTCGCCAAATACATGGTATAGAAAGCAAACTACAACTTCAATAATACAATTGTCGTGCAAAATACGACAACACATACTGTGAGTTTAAATACAAATATTGTCTTCTAGACAATATCCACACTCAAATAAATCCTCATTACAATTATTCAAACACTATTTTACAGAAATAGTGAGGACTGCTAAAACATCTTTCTAGAACCATCACTCCATACCCCGACTAGATCCTGCTATGTTCTCACCTCCTGAGAAGAAAAATGGAACAAAAAGGAAAAGGGCGAGCAACTAGCCCAGTAAAGAATATTATGACTAAGATAATATACAAACAAATTATCGTTAGTCTTCAACAGGGAAAAATCTGATAGAATATAATCGACAACAAGTTTTAGATCAACAACTGCAGCGGAAACAGCAAACCATTAGAAGAGTCAAGTAGAGAAAGAATTCTACTATCTTCTAAGATTTAAAAGTCCATCATCAATATTTTATCCCTGTAACATCAATTAATAATCATCTTTATCCAAATATTCATCTTTGCACTACAGGCCAAAGATATTCATTTGTATCACCTGTCAGTCATGCTCATCTCAACACCTGTTCATCCTTGCTCTACAGGCCAAAGATATTCATCAAGTAATCATACATCTTCGCACTACAGGCCAAAGATATTCATTAATATCATCATTTAGGACTGAGGATGATGAAAAATATCTTAAAGAGAACGAATCCAATGAGACAGAAGGACAAATAGTAGGGATTCATATAACAGTTTATCCAAGATCAATAATACTTCATAATAATCAATTGTGAAGCAGAATTCAAAAATAAAGATCAAAACATGGATACAATCAAAGATAGTAACCATAATAGACATCTTGGACAAAAAGGAAAAATTTTATTTTTCGGTGAATAGTGCCGTATTCGTGAATAGTGTCGTATACGTGAATAGTACCATATACGTGAATGGTAACCCCGACACAAAAAGTTCCAAATTTGATAAAAACTCATATCAATATTTCAGCATAATGATATTGAAGAAAATAATATCATTTAAGAAGAAAATAATATCCCTTACGAATATTAAACGAAAATAATATTCATTACGAATATTAAACGAATATAATATTTCTCGCGAATATTGAACGAAATAAAATTTCTTATGAATATTGAACGGAAATAGTATTCATATGAATACGAAAAATAATATCTCTTCAGAATGTGAAATAAATAATACCCCTTACCTCAAGATATCAGTACTTCTGGTCGGAATACCGGTATAAGGCTGAAAGAAACTTGCTCTGATGAATAGAAACTCTCAAAGTATCTAAATACTCATAAAATACACTCAATAATCTAGAGAGAGAAAGAGAGAAAACTTGTTTCTGGTGTAATTTTCAATTCTAACTTAGCCCTCTATTTATAGGAAAATTTTAGTAGGTTTGACCTGCAACCTGATGGCTTTACCTGCTACTATTCCCACCTACCACATTTGAAATATAATTCAGCACATTTCTTCACCAACCACAAGTGGGGCCCACCAATTCTAGAATTTTCCATCAAAATGATAAACTCCGAAAATTCAACAATTTCTGAACCAGTTATCTCGTAAAATTCATAATAAATCATACGTTCATTTTTAACGGTTCAAAATTTGTGGACATATACTCAACTTATATATGTATAACATATCCAAAAATTACCACGATCCAACGGTCGGATTAAAAATTATAGCACCCGCAATATTTCTCAAAAACCCTGATTTGATTTTTAATACCTCCATTCCGATAAAAATACTGATAAAACACCTCAACATTAACTCCTTCATTTTTAACCACAAAAATATATCCCTCATTTATATCCACATAAAATAAATATTTCCTTATCATATGAATCAATAATTAATTATTCACAAATAATATTACAGAATCACATTTATGACAACCAGGCCGTTCCCAGGAAAGAGGGGGCTTTCCAATAAGAATTTCTCCTTACTGGCGCGCAATTAGATGACCAAACCACTCCTTAGACAGAACTTTCTAGACATTGCCAATAATGTTATCTAATAATATTATTCAAATAATATGAATTATTGATCTGATAATGGAAAATACTGTGCAGCAACAATTATTGAAACAACAATAATATAAAATATCAATGCAACAATTATTGAATCAATAAAATAAAATATTGAACAATAACTACTATAACAATTATTGAGTAGTGCCGTCTTACGTAAGAATCAATAATTGGTGCAATACTGTGTGCTACTGTATTTTAATCACCGGGTATTCCAACAGTATTAACGGTAACAACTACGCCGTTATTTATAAATAACTTATACTTGTCATTTTCTTCATCAAATCGCTTTCCGTTATGGGGCCCACACCAGGCTGCGCCGTCGTACGAATATTCCCCGACAGCAAGAATATTCCACGACCAAACGAATATTTCCCGACAAAATGAATATTTTATAACCACTTGCTTATTTTGCAAAATTTGCACATTTCACCCATAACCAAAGTATTATATCAAATTAGCCCCTTATTATTCAGAATAATATTTAGAGAAAATTTGATTTTATTCATTAATAAGTTGGGGTCTTACAAAAACACCCTTCCAATGTTGGGTTTGCTTCACCCTAGATGATTCACCAAATATAATTACTAAATGATGACCACCGTTCTATTCCCCTGTTACCCCCGCTCGACCCAGTTACACTCTTATTACCTGAAAGGAATTGTGAAACAGAAGGGTGAGCACAACTAGCCCAGTAAAGAATATCATGACTAAAGATAAATAAATTATCAATAGCCTTCAACAGAATTAAATCAGAGATTTAGAACATATGATAGATGATAAAAAATTTTAACCATAGTTGCAGCGGAACGAGCAAACCATTAGAAGAGTCAAATAGACCATAAAGTCTATTATCTTCTCCACAATAAAAGTCCACCAATAATGTTTTATCCCTATAACATTAATTAACAGTTCCTTTTCACAATTATATGAATAACTCATAATGATAATTGTAATTCTAAATTCCTCTTCGCATCTAGGACGAAGATAATTTTTCTCACATGTCTTTACCTCAAAAGTGCAGTATTCTGACTGGAATGCAAAGCCGAAGGAAACTTGCACTGAATAGCAACTCTCAAAGTATCTAAATACTCACAAAATATGCTTCATAATATAGAGAGAGAAAGAGAGAAAGCTTATATTTCTGGTGTGATTTTCAATTCTAATTTAGCCCTCTATTTATAGGAAAATGTTAGCACGCCGAAGCAGACTTAACCTGCAACCTGATGGCTTTACCTGCTACTATTCCCACCCACCACATTTGAATAAAAATCTCAGCACATTTCTTCACCAACCAAGAGTGGGGCCCACCAATTTTAAAATTTTTCACCAAAATGATAAACTCCGAAAATTCAACAATTTCTGAACCAGTCATCTCGTAAAATTCATAATAAATCATACGTTCATTTTTAACGGTTCAAAATTTATGGTCTTATACTCAACTTATATATGTATAACATATCCAAAAATTACCACGATCCAACGGTCGGATTAAAAATTATAACCCCCGTAAAATATCTCAAAAACTCTAATTTGATTTTCAATACCTCCGTTCCGATAAAAATACAGATAAAATACCGCAACATTAACTCCTTTTTTTTAACCACAAAAATATATCCCTCATTTATATCCACATAAAATAAATATTTCCTTATCATATGAATCAATAATTAATTATTCACAAATAATATTACAGAATCACATTTATGACAACCAGGCCGTTCCCAGGAAAGAGGGGGCTTTCCAATAAGGATTTATCTTTATTGGCGCACAATTAGGTGACAAAACCTCTCCTTAGACAGAACATTCTAGACATTGTCAATAATGTTATCTAATAATTTTATTCAAATAATATGAATTATTGATCTGATAATTGGAAATACTGTGTAGTAACAATTATTGAAACAACAATAATATAAAATATCAACGCATCAATTATTGAATCAATAAATAAAATATTGAACAGTAACTACTGTAACAATTATTGAGTAGTGGCTTCCTCTGTAAGAATCAATAATTCAAAAATACTGTGCAATCCGTGTGCTACTGTGTAACAACGCGTATTACTGTATTTTAACCACCGGGTATTCCAACAGTGTTAACGGTAACAACTACGCCGTTAATTATAAAAACTCAATTTTTGTCGTTATCTTCATCCGACAGTTATTCGTTATGGGGCCCACAAAAGGCTGCGCCGTCGTACGAATATTCCCCGATAGCAAGAATATTCCACGACCAAACGAATATTCCCCGACAACAATGATTATTTTATAACCACTTGCTTATTTTCAAAAAAAATTCACATTTCACCCATAACTTTAAACTTTTATCAATTTAACCATTTACTGAATAGTAATTATAAGAAAAATTGAATACTTTTATTTTATAAATTTCGGGGTCTCACAACGTGTATAACTCATAATCGTAATTGTAGTTCTAAATTTACTTTCTCATCCAGGACAAAGATAATTTTTATCACCTGAAACATCAAACATCATGGTTATACTTAATCACAGTTCATGTTCATAATCATACTAATAAATTCATCTTTGCACTACGGCCTAATGATATTCATCAACAAGTCATCTTTGCACTACATGCCAAAGATATTCAACAACATATCATCTTTGCATTACGAGCCAAAGATATTCATCAACAACTCATCTTTGCACTACAGGCCAAAGATATTCAACAACAAGTCATCTTTGCATTACGAGCAAAAGATATTCATCAGTAAATCATCTTTGTACTACAGGCCAAAGATATTCCTCAACAGTTTATATTTGCACCACAGGTCAAATATATTCATATCTTAAAGAAATATATAATCATTTTAGAACTTATATAAATAATAATTATAACCATGTTAATCAATTCATCTTTACACTTAAGCTAAAGATATTTAATTATAAATTCAATGGTCATGATCATACCAGTTAACAATTCATCTTTGCACTACAGGCCAAAGATATTCCTCAGTCACGATCATACTAATAATTTACCCATCTTTACACTCAAGTGAAAGATAAATTTAACATCAGGGTTATAAAAATGTAATATATGATAATAAAAATAATATTATCAACAACTGTATTTATTTTCAAGAGCAACAATCATACATCAACGATAATTTGGTCAGAAAAAGAAACTAATTTTTATCGTGAATAGTAACTCGTGAATAGTAACTCGACACAAAAAGGTAAAAATTTTACAATAACATCCATACCAATATTTCGGTATAATGATATTGAAATAATATTTCTTAAACTTATAAACAATTTATTTTAATTGTTTACACTTTACTAAATAATACATTTAATCATTTTAAAATGCAAACTCATTAGATTCGTCATCAATAACAAAAACCCTCATCATAAATCTACATATAACTCATGTATGATTCTCAAGCCATAAAATCATATTTTCTAATTTTCTTACTTCACAAAACATATTTAATTTATTTACTCATAACTAGACCATTTTCATGAAAAATACCAAATAAGTTCCAAAAATATTTCTTTTCTGGGATTTAGCATAATATAGTCCCATAGTGAACATATATTTTTCTCAAAATTTTTAAAAGTCATTTACTATTATTCATATAGGCAAAACAGCCGAATATTTAGATATTTATCAAAAATTGTACTTTTATCTAAAAATTCTAAAATTTACAGAGTATACTCCTATCGTATACATGTACTCCCAATAAAAATTTTATCAATTTTGGAGTTAACCAGAAGGAGTTATAAGTGGTTACTTTTAAATTAGTCTTTTCTCATAAAATTCATAACTCTTAATCTATACATCCAAAAATCACCATTTTTGGACACAATCAAGGAAACTCATCAAAATATCATTTCAAATTTTTCCAGAATTTTTGAAGGTCAGAAAAATTACGAAACTGAAAAACATAACAACCCTTAAAATCCCTTACTATCCCTTATCTCAAAAGTGCAGTATTTCTGACTGGAATACAAAGCCGAATGACTTGCACTGAATAGCAACTCTCAAAGTATCTAAATACTCACAAAATATGCTTCATAATATAGAGAGAGAAAGAGAGAAATCTTATGTTTCTAGTGTGATTTTTAATTTTAACTTAGCCCTCTATTTATAGAAAAATGTTAGCACGCCAAAGCTGACTTAACCTGCAACCTGATGGCTTTACTTGCTACTATTCCCACCCATCACATTTGAATAAAAATCTCAGCACACATTTCTTCACCAACCAAGAGTGGGGCCCACCAATTCTAGAATTTTCCACCAAAATGATGAATTCTGAAACTTCAACAATTTCTGAACCAGTCATCTCGTAAAATTCATAATAAATCATACGTTCATTTTTAACGGTTCAAATTTGTGGACATATACTCAACTTATATATGTATAATATATCCAAAAATTACCACGATCCAACGGTCGGATTAAAAATTATAACTACAGTAATATATCTCAAAAAACACTAGTTTGATTTTTAATACCTCCAATCCGACAAAATACTGATAAAACACCTCAACATTAATTCCTTCATTTATAACCACATAAATAAATCCATCATATATAACCACATCAAATAAATATTTCCTTATCATATGAATCAATAATTAATTATTCACAAATAATATTACAGAATCACAATAATGACAACCAGGCAGTTCCCAGGAAAGAGATGGCTTTCCAATAAGGATTTCTCCTTACTAGCGCGCAATTAGATGGCCAAACCTCTCATTAGACAGAACTTTCTAGACATTGCCAATAATGCTATCTAAAAATATTATTCAAATAATATGAATTATTGATCTGATAATAGAAAATACTGTGCAACAATAATTATTGAAACAACAATAATATAAAATATCAACGCAGTAATTATTGAATCAACAAAATAAAATATTTAACAGTAATTACTGTAACAATTATTAAGTAGTGCCTTCTTACGTAAGAATCAATAATTTCAAAAATACTGTGCAATACCGTGTGCTACTGTGCAATAACGCGTATTACTGTATCTTAACCACCGGGTATTCTAACAGTGTTAATGGTAATAACTACGCCGTTATTTGTAAAAACTCAAATTTATCATTTTCTTCATCCGACAATTATTCTGTTATGGGGCCCACAAATGGCTGCGCCGCCGTACGAATATTCACCGACAGAAAGAATATTCCACGACCAAACGAATATTTCTCGACAACAATGATTATTTTATAACAACTTGTTTATTTTAAAAAAATTTCACATTTCACCCATAACTTTAATTTTTTTATTAATTTAACCATTTACTAAATTGTAATTATAAGAAAAATTGAATATTTTTATTTCATAAAATTCGGGGTCTTACACTTTCAACATTAATATAACACATCATGCTATTTGCAATAAAGATTTCAAACAGTTCATCATCAAATTTACATAGGAAATAGGAACTGAAAGACTTACCTTGATCGTTGTTTACTAATAATAGTTTAACAGCTTACAGTTATCTGCACTTCACGTGCCCTACACAATTATATAATCATACACATTAACTATTAGTCATATAGCAATGCATAGTAGTTGTAAAGTAAACTTTACTCTATATCCCATTACCCTTCTTATTAATTAATACACAATGTTCAATTTGTTTGTGTTAACTTTCGACCTACATCTCAATAAATTTCATACTCGAAGTTCATTCAAGTGTTTAGGTCTTGCTAGGACTACTTATTGGTTTTATATTTACCCCATTCACTATCTTATAATATTCATTTCATTTGATTTAAATCACATTTTACGTTAATTAACACTTGTCACGGCGTTTCGACGTTCATTCGTCACACGCCCGATTTATCTCTCTTGTGTATGCTTAGTATGCTTATACAACTTATCTAATACATCATTTATTAATTTTAAACATCATTATATTTACTAACATTCACGTTTTATAACTTAGAAAAATATCTTTTATCGTCAAGAGCACTACACATGCATACGTGCATGCCCGACACACTCCGATTGCCTTTGAAAACACAACAGTCCTTAAGATGACAATTTTGACCCCTGTTCCTGACCTCAAATTTAACATCTGAAAGAAAAAAAGTTGTAGGTCTATTCGTCCTCGTTCCGGATCATCTTGAATTGGCTTAATCGGAATTCGTATGAAAAAGCTATACTAATTTTAGTAAAACTTGTCTTGTCAATTTATTTTTCCAAAATTCGGCTAGACAAACTATCCCCCCCACCCCCCCTGGTGGGGCGGGGGTTTTTGCTCTAGGGGTGGCCATCGGGGCGGGGGTCCCTTCTGCATTTTCGCGACTTATGATCTAAAACACTACAGAAAGACAAATTAGGCCAACAAACTCCTTTCTAACAATCATACTAACCTAACCAAGGTGTAATATGTTTACAGAAACATAACTAATGTTTCTAACACGTTTCTAACCACCTAAACAACATAAAATCAAGATTACAACTTTTAATTTTCACTATTTCTCTTATTTCCTCTTCTTTTAACATTCATAGCGAAATTCTTCACTATGAATTCGTTTTACAACCAAAACAGTTAGTTTCAATTACTTTACTTTCATTTCTTCATATATTTTCATAATCAATAAACAATTTACACTTATACTATGAATTAAGTGCCAATTTTAACTCTAATGTAAGCCATATTCATATATTTCCATACAAATTAACTGTAATATGATTTCCTTCATAATTAAATACATTACATGAATTAATTTACTATAACTCATCTATAAACTTATGACAACAATTTTATATCAACTAACTATCATATAAAAACTATATATAACAAATAATTAGACCTTCTCACAAATTTTTACAAAGAACTTTTGAATTGAATAAAACTAAATCTTTGAAAAGTAGAAGGGTAGGATTATATCTTTGCTTTCTTGTTTAGGTTATCTAGAAGATGATAGCCACCCTTTGATTATCAAAACTCCTTCTCACAATTACTCTTTCAAAGTCTCTCTAGAACTCTCCCTTTTCTCTCTTATTCCTCTTCTTTTTCTTCTTTTGTGTTCTTCCTCCCTTCTCTAACTTACGTACTTAGAAAAATATAATGTATATAATATAATAGGTATAAATTATATAATTTAAGTATATATGTAACTGATATCAGTTACATCTTTTTGAAAATCAAAAGCCATAAGGCTTGTTTGGCTAAACCATTTTAAAACTTAATAACTTAAAATCCTTATGCCTTGTTTGGTAAAACCTATTTAAATTAAAGACTTAACATTCATTAGGCCTTGTTTGACAAAACTGAATTAAACTCCTTTAATTTATTTTAATAAATCATTTATACTATAGTTTATTGTCCCACATTGTTTACTTGGATTTCCATATCCAAACTTAAAACTAATTACCACAAAATTATAATATTTATTATAATTTTACTTAATAAACTAACATATCACTTTAGTTAGTAAATTAAATTAAAACAACATTCTAACAAACCATATAATCTTTAATAACTCTCTAATTTAGTTATTAAGTTAAATTAGAGTATTATCTCATAAATTTAATTCATCAATCTTTTATCTTAATTAAGTTAATTTATATAACTCATTGATTATTTACTTACTAATAAATAATCCAACAAATATCTACTAAACAACAAACACATCAATTAAAAATATTTATTTAATTCAATAAATATTTGAAAGTATAAATAAAATTCTAGATTGTTACATTCTTCCCTCCTTATAAGGATTTCGTCCTCGGAATCACCGAAACTCTATCTTACTCAGGTTTTCATCAAATCTCTTCGTTGAATAACTTCAACACCTTACCTTAATATAGGTTTTATATTTCATCCTATATTCATTTCTTCAACAAATTTTAGGTTTTATTTCATAACTTTCACTTGAACTCAATTATATTTTGAGTATTATATATTCTTAACCCATTCATTTCCTTTTCTAAGGATCGTTATCATAAACACTCGGGATATTACATTCACCCATTCTTCTAAGAATTTCGTCCTCAAAATTTTATTTATTAATCTTCATTCATTCAATATATCAAAATAGATTTTACGTTAATACTTTATCCATTCATTGGGTTCTATAACCACTTCCTTTCCACAAAGATCTTTCTACAATTATTAAACTTTTCTATTAAAAGTTTTACATTATTCGTTGATAACTCATCTCCTTCTCATTTCAAAATTTCTTTTCTTACTTATTCAATATATTCATCATTCAATGTCGCATTCTACGACTTCTTTCTAAGGAATATCATTCTTACCACATTCATCTTTTAGAATAACAAGAATCTTTCACAATTTTTCAATAATTGGGAAGCAATATGAATAACTCAGGAATTTAAAAGATTTTCGAATCATGCTGAGGGGTTATAAGACCTTGAACTACGTCCACAGTTATAAGTTCTCTTTCAACTTAAATCTTAACAGTCATTAGACTATAGGGACTCCTGTACTTAGGGTGTTAAGCCCCTCGTACGATGTATTGTGCACAAACATCTAAACGCATCGCGTAAAAATAATTCCCCTATAATAGGGCTGTTCTTCTCAGTTTTTAGAGATGTAACTGAGGGTCACAAGACCACGAATTATGTCCACGGTTAAAAGTAATCTTTCAACTTTAACCTTAACAGTAATACTGTAGGGACTCCCCGTACTTAGGGTGATCAGCCCTCCGTACCATGTATTGTGCACAAATATCTAAACGTCTCCGCGTAATCCCCTATAAAAGGGTTGTTCATCTCAGCTTTTCAACATCTGAATCCGCACCAAAACAATTTGGTTTGGCATAACTTCTCAAGAAACGCTTGAATTTCATGAACATCTCTCAATATTCGTCTAGCTGAATCAAATAGCATAGACTTCTACAAAAATTCAGACATCAATCGAAATATACATGCATATATATATATATATATATATATATATATATATATTCTCATATCTTAAAGAAATCTCAAAATTCTTTTTATGACGTCATGATACCGCACTATATTTACAGTCCGTTTTGCGGATTCCATTATTTGGTGATTTTATCATACTACATCATACCATAGTGGGCTGATGATCCTTAGATCACATCCAACACTGAGTAATACTGCGTTGATGACTCCATCGTTTTTATCATCTATGCACCAGGTTTCATGATACATTAATGATATAAAAAATATATTTTGATATATTTCAAATCATTTTTGTCTAGCTGAAGCAATTAGCATAGACATACGAATAACAATATTATTTTTAAAACTCATTAGTTTCATCATTTGATCCAATATTTTTCAAGAAAATAGAAGTGCAAACATCAGCACGAAGTCAATAAATTTTGAAAGTCTAGCTTAGCTAGTAGATTTAGAATATCCAGGTATCCATCAACTTCAATCTTTACTCCATTACTTCATTACTTAACCAATTCTTTTTATTTCTAGCACCACCAATACTCTTATACTAAATATTCTTATATTTCACCTTACAATCTTCCTATACCCCCAATATAATTCATCAAACTTACTACACATTAGTCCGACCATAGGCGTCCATTCGCTGAGGGGTTCAAAACATACCATATTATTATGAGTCACGAACTTATCATATGCATTATTTTTAAGAACTTGCACCTAACCCTAATAATATTTAACTAATCTTAATAGTTCCTAACTATCAAATATACACATGAGAAAAGAATCACCTTTTCGCCACATATACATTGATAGCGCGACACCAACATTCCAATGATTATCAATGTGATAAATTGAGTGCAAGCAAAAAACTCTCGCCCATACAAAGGTTTGTACAACTCAGCCACCATATGAGTCCTCAATTAAAATTCCACCTAACTCTATGTTACTTATAACTTGCTCTTTGCTCGATACGAATTCCTCGTATCACATTATCTATAACTCATCATGAGTTTATCTTGTACTATTTCATAGTACGTCATCTTCATAGCATCAAGCTATAATTATTCAAACATTACAGACCATCTTCCTTTTATAACTTAAACAGATCACGTCGAGATCTTATTCTATAATCATCTCCCTTAAAATTCTTTTCTTAACTAGTGATCGTTTTGTTTTACGATCATTTTTTTTCCTTTTTCATCATTTACGATTTCATTTATGCTTTTAATCTTATAGGCTTTGTCTATTCATCATTATTCGTTATCTTGGCTATTGGAGTTAGGAAACTCCTATTTCAGTTCCACATTTTCAACATATATATCCATTTTCTATACTTAGTACACATCGAGTCTCTAATAGTTTTAATATGGTACGCTGAGTGGTTTCCCATAAATAACCAACAAACTAGGTTCCGAGTTGCTAGTTTGTATATTCCTCCGCTCTATGAAGTAATCATTTACCCTAGATACCATACATCAACTATTAAATAGTACAATTGTACCATACTTAAATATAACTTTTTATTCTTAACTTCTTTATCATTCTCTTTTTATAGACATTGTCTATTTATTATCACCTTACATTCTTATTATTGGAGTTGGGTAACCCCACATTCATATTTCTTATAACTCTACGAGATTCTTCTTTGAATCCTCTTACGCATATTTTAATCCCTTCTTTAGAAATTTCTTAAATTACTTCTTATTGTTCAAACTCTATTTGAGCTTATTCGTTCATTATCTTCACCTATCTTCTCTAAGGTTATAGCCTAAGGTAATCTTACCTAAGGTTTCTAACCTATCAGCTTTGATACCAACTGTAACGCCCCCAAAATTCATAAAATAATATTCTCCTTCTCGATCGTTAACAATACAACTTTAATCTATCTTTACACCATTATTCGATATTAAAATCACTAAAAATGCAGAATATTTAAAACTTTTATACATTTCCTTCTGTATTGCCCTAAATCACAACCTTTACATTACATCTCTTTGATTCAAATTTATATTATGAATCATTACTACAAAATGACTATAAAAAGTATTACATCATAAATAGATATCCATATACACCGGATAGCTCAACTTACAATTCAACAACATGTTACATTCAAAATATTAAATACGTTTCTCATAAAACATAAGTAATCTTCGTGAATATGGATCTCTATAATTTACTTAGCACATATTCTTACCTTGAAATCTTGACCTGCAAAAATTATTATTTGCAAGGTTGAGCTCGACAGCCTAGTAAAATCTAACAGTTTTCATGTATCACATAGCACATAATAACATGTTCGATATACATCTCATAAATATTAGACTAACATAACATACATGTTGTAGTTCATATAACAAGTATAAAGATTGAGTTCCTTACTCAATTAACATTCATTACTCAATCAACGTAGTCATAAATTGACATTAACATTTCATACATTCAACATTAATATAACACACCGTGCTATTTGCAATAAAGATTTCAAACAGTTCATCATCAAATTCACATAGGAAATAGGAACTGAAAGACTTGCCTTGATCGTTGTTTACTAATAACAGTTTAACAGCTTACAGTTATCTGCACTTCACGTGCCCTACACAATTATATAATCATACACATCAATTATTTGTCACATAGCAACGCATAGTAGTTGTAAAGTAAACTTTACTCTACATTCCATAACCCTTCTTATTAATCAATACACAATGTTCAATTTGATTGTGTTAACTTTCGACTTACATCTCACTATATTTCATACTCGAAATTTATTCAAGTGTTTAAGTCTTGATAGGACTACTTATTGGTTTTATGTTAACCCCATTCACTATCTTATAATATTCATTTCATTTGATTTAAAACACATTTTACGTTCATTAACACTTGTCACGGCGTTTCGATGTTCATTCGTCACACGTCCGATTTATCTCTCTTGTGTATGCTTAGTATGCTTATACAACTTATCTAATACATCATTTATTAATGTTAAACATCATTATATTTATTAACATTCATGTTTTATAACTTAGAACAACATCTTTTATCGTCAAGAGCACTACACTTGCATACGTGTATGCCCGACGCCCTCCGATTGCCTCTGAAAACACAACAGTCCTAAATATGACAATTTTGGACCCATGTTACCGACCTCAAATTGAAACACTTAAAGAATAAACGTTGTAGGTCTATTCGTTCTCGTTTCGGATCATTTTGAATCGCCTCAATCGGAGTTCATATGAAAACGTTATGCTCATTTTAGTAAAACATGTCCGGTCAGTATTTTTCCCAAAATTCGGCTATACAGACTACCTCCCCGCCGTGGCTGGGTTTTTTGCTCTAGGGGAGCCCGCCAGGGCGGGGGTCCCTTCTACGTTTTCACGACTTATGATCTAGAACACTACAGAAAGCCAAATTAGGCCTACAAACTCCTTTCTGACAATTATATCAACCTAACCAAGGTGTAATATGTTTACAGAAACATAACTAATGTTTTTAACACATTTCTAACCACCTAAACAACATAAACATCAAGATTACAACCTTTAATTTTTACTATTTCTCTTATTTTCTCTTCTTTTAACATTCATAGCGAAATTCTTCACTATGAATTCGTTTTACAACCAAAACAGTTAGTTTCAATTACTTTACTTTAGTTTCTTCATATATTTTCAAAATCAATAAACAATTTACACTTATACTATGAATTGAGTACCAATTTTAATTCTAATTTAAGCCATATTCATATATATCCATACAAATTAACTGTAATATGATTTCCTTCATAATTAAATACATTACATGAATCAATTTACTATAACTCATCTATAAACTTATGAAAACAATTTTATATCAACCAACTATGATAAAAAAAACTATATATAACAAATAATTAGACCTTCTCACAAATTTTTACAGAGAACTTTTGAATTGAATAAAACTAAAACTTTGAAAAGTAGAAGGGTAAGATTATACCTTTGCTTTCTTGTTTAGGTTATCTAGAAGATGATTGCCACCCTTTGATTATCAAAACTCTTTCTCATAATTACTCTTTCAAAGTCACTCTAGAACTCTCCCTTTTCTCTCTTCTTCCTCTTCTTTTTCTTCTGTGTTCTTCCTCCTTTCTATAACTTACGTACTTAGAAAAATATAACGTATATAATATAATAGGTATAAATTATATAATATAATTATATATGTAACTAATATCAGTTACATCTTTTTGAAAATCAAAAGTCATAAGGCTTGTTTGGCTAAACCATTTTAAAACTTAATAACTTAAAATTCTTATGCCTTGTTTGGTAAAACCTATTTAAATTAAAGACTTAACATTCATTAGGCCTTGTTTGACAAAACTGAATTAAACTCCTTTAATTTATTTTAATAAATCATTTATACTATAGTTTATTGTCCCACATTGTTTACTTGGATTTCTATATCCAAACTTAAAACTAATTACGACAAAATTATAATTTTCATTATAATTTTACTTAATAAACTAACATATCACATTAATTACTAAATTAAATTAAAACAACATTTTGACAAACCATATAATCCTTAATAACTCTCTAATTTAGTTATTAAGTTAAATTAGAGTATTATCTCATAAATTTAATTCATCACTCTTTTATCTTAATTAATTTAATTTCTATAACTCATGAATTATTTAATTACTAATAAATAATTCAACAAATATCTACTCAACAACAAACATATCAATTAAAAATATTTATTTGATTTAATAACTATTTGAAATTATAAATAAAATTATGGATTGTTACCTTCAGTTATAGAAGATATACGATTCATATGATTCAAACCCTATTGCTTAAATGAAATTGTCATACTTGCTGAGCTAGTTATGCTCACGCTTGCTTCAACCATATGAATGCAGCTAAGACTGAACGAACTGAAGGATCCAATAATGATAAAGGGAAGGCTAAGGCAGAAAAATAAGTTACCTTTGTAATAGTATTGTATGAATGTTATAATTATTTGATATTATGACAAAGAACACATGTAATGGTTACAAAGAACCTGGGAAGGGACATATTGTTTTGGAATATATAGAAGACATATTCACTCTTTTGAGGTATTTCAACTGAATGTATGTGTGAATTATAGCACCGTGTAGCACCATCTTTCTGTTTGGAAGATACCCGGGTTTGGGGGCGTCACAGGTTGGTATCAGAGCTGTAGGTTATAAAACTTAAGGGGGGAAAAGAACCTTAAGCCATAACCTCAAGAAGAATTAAAGAAGTAAAAGATGAAGTTAACCCTAAAATTGCATTAAATGTGATATGTGTTTTTACTATTCTAATGATGTTTACTAATCAAACTAATTTTTTTTGTTGTAGATGTCAGGAGATAACGTGATGTATAGGGATATACATATGGTTAGAGAGGAGTCAGTGAACCAAGTAGAGATTTTATCGTCACTAGTAGCTGAGTAGCCAGCGGTGGAGGTAGTCTAGTCAGAAGACTCAGAGAACTTAGGATTTACATCCTTGTTTGATGGAATGTCAGAGGAGGAGGTTGAGGTGGTGTCGTTTAACACGGTAGCACCTGCAGAAGAGATGACTCCAGGGGAGTCAATGAAGGCACTGTTTATGACGCTATTGGATAGAAATATCTAGTTGGGGAAAGAGGTGAGAGAGCTGAAGGAGGAAATCCATGAAATCTTGGCGAACAAGAAAAACATGGAAATGATGTGGGAAGAGGAGCATGATGAGAAGGTTTTGGCGAAGGACAAAGTCCATGACCTGAAACAGGAGGCCTTTGAGCTCAGGCAGGAGCTAAAGGCTAAGAAGTAGAAGGATACTAGGATGTACTATATTCATAGGAGTTCACATGCGGATTTTCAACGACAAATGGCTGAGTATTTTGTGGAGGCAGGGCAGACTCGACATACTATCTATCGAGATGTAATTGCTGGTCTTGCCAATGCAGACTACGAGAATGCCATTAGGCAAATATGATCTAGTTAGTAAATAGAGTAGAGTTAGATATGTACATATGATGTATCTAGTAGTGACGTAAAACCCTCTTTTGTATATCAAATGGTAGTCTTTTGTAAATCCCAATTTTTGAAAATTAAAGCAATGGCAGGAAAGTAATGTAATCAGCTAAGGCTGTGTAATGACGAATGATGTAGTATTATACTACAAGAAATAATCATATTAATATAAGCCTTTTAGTGAACATGTTGTGCAATGAGTTTGAAGTTATTGTTTAATAGTGAAAAATAACTAATTCACAAGAAGGACGTAATAATGAAGTGTTATTTATTTTAACAGAAAGATGCCGCCAAGAAGAAGACAACAAAATCAAGAAGTAAACGTGGATCAACCGGAAGGGGGACTGGTTAATCCAATGTAAGAGTTCGTTAATTTAATAACGACTGTTTTTATTAAAAATGGGGCAAATATACCTATAAATCCTGCGGTAGTACGAGCTACTACGTTTAAGGGTTTTAAGAGTGTAGGTCCGTCGAAATTCAAAGGAACTACGGACCCTATAGAAACCAGACTTGGGTGAAATAAATAGAGAATGCATTTGTTATTGCAAATGTCAAAGAGGGGCAAAAGGATGATTTTTCTACCTACATGATGAAAGGAGAGGCCAACTTCTGGTGGGACGCAAACCAAGCTAGGGCTGGGATAGAGAATTTAACGTGGGAAGGGTTCAAGGAGATTTTCTTCGAGAACTACTTTCCCACGAGTATGCAGGGGAGGATGAAGATGAGGTTTTTAGAACTGAACCATGGGGAAATGACTGTTCCCCAATATGCTGCCAAGTTCAATGAACTGGCGAGGTTTGCTCCAAATCAGGTGGATACAGAGGTGAAGAAGATGAGGAGATTTGAGCAGGGCTTGAAATCTTCGCTCTATAGCTGGATATCAGTGTTCTAAAGTAACTCCTTTGGAACCATTCTGGAGAAGGCAATAATTGCCGAGGGTGATAATGAGGCTTTAAGCCAATAACACAGGGAGAAGAAGAACAAGGGAAAGGTTGATGGGGGAGTGAAAATTGAGGGAGCCAGTGGTAGTGGCAACGGACAGAAGAGGAAGAGTTTTAACTCTAGGAATACCAGAGTAATGCAAGGAGATCCTAAGAAGAGGATGGAGGCGTGCAAGAACTGTGAGAAGACACACTTAGGAGTCTATCTCAAGGGAAAAGCGGTATGCTACAACTGTGGATAGGAAGGACACATTATACCTAATTTTCCAAGTCTGAAAAAGAACCATGGATGCTTCGTATGCGGATCAACTGATCACATGGTGAAGAATTGCCCGAAGAAGGGGATGGATGGGAATAAGGGCACTAATAGCGGTAAGTTAGCTATTGGTGGTCCAGCTCAGACGAGTAGGCCAATGGCTCGCACCTTTAACATGACGGTCCAAGATGTAGTTGCATAAGGGGATGTAGTTGCATGTATTATCCCAATCAACGATATAAATGCTTATGTGTTGTTTGATTCGGGTGCTACTTGTTCTTTCATAGCTTGTGATTTTACTATACGATTAGGATTACTTCCCGAAAAATTACCTGTACCATTGAATATCAAGGTAGCAAACGAAGAAATAATTCCTGTTAAAAATATTCATAGGAATTGTTGTGTAGAAATAAGAGGTTATAAATTATCGGTAGATTTGTTACTGATAAAGTTGGGAGAATTCGATGTAATTCTCGGGATGGATTGGTTGTTCAACCATGGTGCAATTATAGATTGCCAAAAGAAATGTGTAAACATTAGAACGTTGAGACAACCTCATGTAGTGTTTTACGGTAGTAAGTCACCGGGACGTTCGTAATATCTTACCAAGACATAAACTAGGAAATTGTTGAGGAAGGGATGTGTAGGTTATTTGTGTCGTGTTATTGATACCTTGAGAGTGGGAGCAACGATGGAACAAATGATAGTTAAAGAATTCGTAGATGTGTTTCCAAGAGAATTACCAGGTCTTCCACCGGATAGGGAGATCGAATTCGTAATAGATATTGTGCTAGGAGTGGCACCAGTTTCAAGGGCACTATATCGTATGACGCCAGTGGAGATGAAGGAATTGATGGTTTAATTACAAGAACTGTTGGATAGAAAGTATATTCAACCAAGTGTTTCGTCGTGGGGAGCACCGATACTGTTTATGAAGAAGAAGGGTGGATCGTTGAGACTTTGTATTGACTACCAAGAGTTGAACAAGTTAACGATAAAGAATCAATACCCATTACCCTGGATCGATGATCTCTTTGATCAGTTAAAAGGGGCAAATAATTTTTTTAAGATAGATTTGCGAATGGGGTATCATCAATTGAAGGTTAAAAATGAGGATATACCTAAGACAATATTCAGAACTCGTTACGGCTATTACGAGTTTTTGGTGATGTCATTTGGGTTGACGAATACACCAGCTGCATTCATGGATATGATGAACAGAGTGTTCAAATAATATTTGGACAAGTTCATCGTAGTGTTTATCGATGATATTCTAGTCTAATCTAAGACGCCAGAAGATCACGCTGAACACCTAAGGTTAGTGTTGGAAACACAAAGGAAGGAGATGTTATATGCAAAATTCACTAAGTGTGAATTTTGGCTAGAAAGGGTATAATTTTTAGGTCATGTTATCGATCAAGATGGAATTTCAGTGGACCCAGCAAAGGTAGAAGCAGTGATTAATTAGGAACAACCGAAAACGCCGACTGAGGTGAAGAGTTTCCTATGGTTAGCGGGATACTATCGAAGATTTATCCAAGATTTTTTAAAGTTACTACACCGTTGACTAATTTGACAAGGAAGAAAGTGAAGTACGTGTTGACTGAAAAATGTGAAGACAATTTTCAAGAACTGAAGAAAAGGTTGAGTGAAGCACCTGTATTGTCTTTACCAGATGATACAGGGAATTTTTTAGTTTATAGCGATGCTTCGCATAGAGGACTTCGTAGCGTGCTCATGCAGCATGACAAGGTCACGACAGTTAAAGGATTATGAAAAAGTTTATCCTACTCATGATCTGAAACTGGTAGCAGTAGTATTTACCTTAAAGATATGGAAAAATTATCTGTATGGAGAGAAATGTGAGATATACACGGACCATAAGAGTCTAAAATATATCTTCACACAAAAAGATTTAAATATGAGACAAATGAGATGGCTGGAGTTGATAAGGGATTATGACTACGATATCCTATAGCACCCAGGAAAAGCCAATGTAGTGGCTGACGCCTTAAGTAGAAAAGGTCGGGAAAAGTTATCTATGTTAACGACTCAAACTGAGTTAATAACAGAGATGGCTAGAATGGAGTTAGATGTGAAATTAGCGAGTGAGTCAGGTCAGAGATTGTTTACAACGGAGATTAAATCTACCATTGTAGAGAGAGTCATTGATGTACAACTCTGAAATGAGTAGTGTGACCAGATAAAGAAGCGACTAGCAGATGAAAAAGAAATAAAGTATAGTCTTGATAATGACGGATTATTAAGATTTGAAGGAAGAATTTGGATTTCGAATGAGACAGAATTAAAGGAGGAAGTGTTACAAGAGGCTCATAGTTCGAGGTACTCGATTCATGTTGGTAGTACTAAGATGTATAAAGACCTTCGACATTGTTTTTGGTTGTCCAACATGAAGAGGGAGATAGCATAATATGTGAGTAGGTGCTTAACTTGTCAAAAAGTTAAGGCCGAACATCAACGACCAAGTGGCTTGTTACATTCATTGGAGATTATGGAATGGAAGTGGGAGCATATATGTAAGACTCCAACTTCTTATTAATAAAATTGAATTTCTAATTATTATTGTGAATAATAAGGTGTTAAATTGATATAATGCTTTGGTTATGGGTGAAATGTGAATTTTTTTTCAAAATAAGCAAGTGGTTATAAAATATTCATTGTTATCAGGGAATATTCGTTTGGTCGTGGAATATTCTTGTTGTCGGGGAATATTCGTACAATGGCACATCCATTTGTGGGCCCCATAACGGAAAACTGTCGGATGAAGAAAATGTCAAGTATGAGTTTTTATAAATAACGGCGTAGTTGTTACCGTTAACACTGTTGGAATACTCGGTGGTTAAAATACAATAATACGCGTGGTTGCACAGTAGCACACGATATTGTATAGTATTTTTGAATTATTGATTCTTACGTAAGAAGGCACTACTCAATAATTGTTACAGTAATTACTGTTCAATATTTTATTTTATTGATTCAATAGTTGCTACGTTGTTATTTTATATTATTGTTGTTTCAATAATTGCCATTGCACAGTATTTTTCATTATCAGATCAATAATTTATATTATTTGAATAATATTATTAGATAGCATTATTGGCAATTCCTAATGAAGTTCTGTCTAAAAAAGGGGTTTGGTCACCTAACTACACGCCAGTAAGGAGAAATCCTTATCGGAAAGCCCCCTCTTTCTTGGGAACGACCTAGTTTTTATTATTGTGATTCTATAATATTATTTGTGAATAATTAATTATAGATTTATATGATAAGAAAATATTTATTTTAAGTGGATATTAATGAAGGAATTAATGCTGAGGTGTTTTATCAGTATTTTATCAGAATAGAGGTATTAAAAATCATCCGTATGTAAATTTCAGTCATTTTCTGTTTGGAATTTGGAAAAACTTTTTTCTACAAAGTTGTAGAGAATTAAATTTCATATGGAAATGACATAAAATTCGTATTTTTCTGATAAAAGGGCTATTTATTATGAATTATTGAAGTTTCAGAAATAAATATTTTTATTAAAAACATAGGTGGGCCCCACTTTTGGTTGTTGTGGAATTTGCTAATTTTGGTGGGCCCCACTTATGGAATTCTGATGAATTGGTCTAGGAGGTGTGCGTAGAAATGTTTTAAAAATTTTAATATTTTATTAAATAGTCTAGTTTGGCGTTCTAAGCATTTTCCTATAAATAGGGTACTTATTTAGAATTGAAAATCACACCAGAATCCGAAGTTTTCTCTCTCTATAATATCGAGCGTATTTTGTGAAAGCTTTCCGAGAAATTTTCTGAAAAATACTATTCATCATTTTTCGCTGAAGAATTATTTTTGAACTTCCGAGAAATACGTAACGTTATAATATCGAGGTGAGATGGGTTATGTAATAATAATCTAAGTATGGAAAATGCAATATTTCGCATGCGGACTTAATTTGAGAGGGTTGAGAAATTAAAGTCTAATCAAAATGAATTAAACTATGGACTCTTGTATGAATTGCAAATCCACTAAGCTTGAAGGGGAAAGCCCAAGTTTTAGTAATGTTTAGTCCAAGTGTGGGTTAATACAAAGTCCAAACTAAATTAATGTGAAGCCCAAAGTAAATTATTGCAAGCCCAAGGAAATTTAAGACTTAAAGTCCAATTATTGATCCATTAGCTAAATAAGATCCGTGGGGCAACCCATGGGTGAAGTGGAGACCAAGACCTTTGTGTGGTGGGCAAGAATTAAGGGTGGAGGCCAAGTTTACTTAGGCTTTAAGTTATAAATAGTAAGGAGGTTAACTAAGGAGGTGGGATGTCCTATTGACCATAATGCCCTAAGCTTAGCCATCCTATAAATACCACACTTGAATTCATTAATTGGTTGTTAGTTTTCATCCAACACAATCAGCTTATTTGTTAGAGAGAATAAGCACTTTGAAGTTAACTTCCATTATTAGATTTTCCAAGAAGAAGAAGGACTAGTTCATCAAGGGTAAGGCTCTTCTCATATATTTATCTTCCATCTCTATAATAGTAGGGTGATAAGAGAAGTGTAACCTAATAAACTTATGTGACAAACGAGATTTTGTAATTTAATTTAAATATTTATTGAATTAAATAAATTTTTTTTGATAAATTAATTATTAGATTAAATAATTAGTGGATGCAGTTGTGATAGATTAATTTAATTATATGTGTTATATTTATGTGGAGAATATTTATTATTCAAGTATGTATTTATGTGAGCTTATTGAATTAAAAGAAATATTTAATAAGCCTAATGTTATTTTAATTAATTTATAATTAATTAGAGATTTAATAATTTGACATAATTAATAAATGAGAATTTAGTTATTTGACTATGTGAATTAATGATAAATTATTATATTTTATTTAAATTAAATTAAATAAGATATTTAAATTGGGTGTGACATGATTTAAACTATATTATAAAGGTTTAATTAAATTAAAGGGTTTTGAGCCATTTTAGGCTTGCCAAACGAGGCCTTAGTGGAGGTTGAGAGCAGATAACCATTACTGGTTAACTGACCATCAATCTGCGCTCAATTTTTTTTTTTAAATACGATGTCTTCTTCTTTATTTGGCTAAGTCTAGAAAAGAAAAATAAGCAGAGAGATTGAGGATTCACAGAGATAAATTGTCAGATAAAGTATTTAGAGATTGTGAAGGAGATTGAGAGTGAGGAATTGAAAAGCATCTAAGCCCATTAATTCATACTCTACACTCTGGGTAATTCCTTTAACCCAATTCCTATTTACGTCTTTTAGAGTTTTCGTGAATATGGCTTTCAATTTTTTCTGTTAAAATCCCTGCAATTAGAAATTTCTTTGATTATGGGTTTGTGTATGTGTTAAGATGTATCGTATCGTATTTGATTATATAAACCTTATCATCAGTTCATAATTTTATAACGTAGGTTATTTACAGAGTATGGAATATGGCCATATGGCCCTTATACATGATTTTAATATGCCAAACATAAATTGTTTTGTAAAATTCACACTCATATATGATTATACATGTTAAAACGAAGGAATCAAAATCCAAATAAATAGATTTGGTGTTATAACGAATCCGTAGTGGTAATTTTATGTTTTATTTTCAAAACCTTCAAGAACATCAAGAACAGTAAATTACTTATGTTGATTTTTGTTAATTATGTGTTTTAACATGTTAAAATCATGCTAGAAGGGTTAATTAACGAGTATGTGTGAATTCTAGTATATGGGTATATTTAAATTGATAAATTTAGTGACCATGTATGATAAATTCGCCTGATTTTGTGTTCTTCATGAACTGAAAATCAGAAACTGGAGTTTCGCGCCGCGACACCAACTCCATGTATAATTCTCGCGCCGCAGTGCCAGGTCTCAAGCCGCAGCGCCAGTCTTAACAGAATGTCCAGAAATACAAATTTTTAAGTGTTCAAGTATAGAAATGTAATAGTAACTCAACCTAATGAATATAAAATTAGGTTAAATATATAATGAGATGTTAAAGTAAATTCTTAACACGTCCATAACACAATTACGTGTAAATTGAATGATTGAATGCATAGTTACCTTAATGTTCGTGAGATGTAAATTATGTGACAATGAATGTAGTAATTTGACTAACTATGGTCATAATCAAAGTTAGACAAAGAGAATGAACTTGTGATGACTAGTACATTATAATTGACTGGTATTATGAATGTAAATGATATATAGGATTTAAATCAAGGAACGAGTTTAATTAAAGTGTAATCTACGCATGAGGCAAGTTTCCTAACTCTACTTGTTATCGTTATATAAGTGATGAATTCACCTTTCTACATTGAGTAAGTTCTCATTATTATTGATCAAGTTTGTTTTGTTATATTAAAGCCTATTAATCTTCAAGCATGATGCTGTTATACAATACTTATTCTATTGTATACCTTTTGAGATTTTATTCAAGTTAAATATTCAGTTACTGTTAAACCTTGTTATACTAGCGAACCCTTAATGATTCGACTAGTCCATAGTTGATGAGCGTTCTAAATTTTAGAACCCTTGATGAATTATCCACACCAAACTTCCTTTGGTGCTGACTCAAATATCAAATGAGATGAACAACCCGGTATAGGGGATTACTTACGCGTTAGCGTTAAGATATTGTGCACAGTATGGTACTAAGGGTTGATCCCTTTAAGTACGAGAATAAGAGTCCATAGTCTTATGACTGTTAAAGGTTTCAAATATAACCCTTGATAACCTAGGACATAGTTCAAGGTCTTATGACCCTCAGAAGTTCTTTTGTTTCTTGTTATTCATTCTTGATTCAAAAGCTGAGTTTTCATGTTTCAGAAGCCTTTGATTTATTCGCATGTTATTATTTCTTTGTTATATTGTTATACTTATGGGCAATCGTGCTCACTCTTGCGTGATAATAACATTGCAGTTAAGAACGAAAGATCAGATGAGCCTTCCACTAGTAAAGGCAAGGGCAAGATTAGCAAGTAATGAAGAATGGTTATTATGTGGTTATGTAATGATATTTAGACTTGATGTTGTTTAAGACTTATTATTTGTTTATGTTTCCGCACAGATGTTTAAGGTTAGTATGACCTGGGATTGTATTTATTATTCAGATGTTGTAACCCCATAAGGGGAGGATTTATTTCTATCTATTGTATGGTTTGCTTTTATTATGAGTAGATAGATATATGATGTTTGTATAGTGAACACCAAATCATGGTGGAATGGAAGTACCCGAATTTGGGGGTGTCACAGGTTGGTATCAAAGCTGTAGGTTATGAACCTTAGGCGGGAAACAACTTTAGGTAGTAGCCTTATAGGACGAACATAGTATGGAAAACTCTTATCGAGTTCTAAGAGATGAATTTCTTAATTCATTGAAGATAATTAAAACTTTTGATTTGAATAAATATATCAAGTTGTTAGAGATAATGTGTTAAGTGATTATGTTAAATTGTTGAGTTAAGCCTTAACTATTTAGAGAATTTAATAAAGATCTAATAAGCATATATTTTAACAGAAATATGCCGCCGAGAAGAAGACAAAACTGTCAACCAGCTCAGGAAGAGTCAACGAATAATAACAATAACACCAATGTTAATCCCATCCAACAATTAGTGAACTTACTAGCTAGAGCAATGAATAATCAACCTCAAGCTCCACCGAATACAACATTCAAAGATTTCAAGGCGGTGGGACTGCCAGAATTTAAAGGCTCCATGAACCCGATCGAAGCTCAGACTTGGGTTATGGAGATGGAGAAGGTTTTTGAGGTCGCAAGAGTCAGAGAGGACCAGAAAACCACTTTTGTAACGTTTATGCTGAAATCTGAAGCCAGTTTCTGGTGGCAAGCAAACAAGGTCTGTGGAGGAGAAGGTATGATTATCTGGGAGAGGTTCAAAGAGATGTTTTTCGAGATGTATTTCCCGACTAGCTCGCAGAACCAATTGGAGGTTCAGTTTTTGGAATTGAAGCAGGGGAATATGTCCGTACCAGATTATGTAGCTAGATTCAATGAGTTAGCAAGGTTCGCCACATATCAAGTGCACACGGATGAGAGAAAAGTAAGAAGGTTCGAACAAGGACTGAAGCCGTAGTTGTATAGTAAGGTGTCGATGTTTTAGTTGAAGATATTCGCCGGGGTACTATAGAAAGCCATACTCGCTGAAGGTGGAAGCGATGCGGTAACCAAATACAATCAGGATCAGAAGAAGAAGAAGAATGAAAGTGAATGAAATAACAAGGCTAGTGGAAGTAATACAAGAGGAGGTAATAATAATCAGAAGAGAAGGTGGTCTGACATCACATCAACCGAAAACCAGCAAGGAGGTCAGAAGAAAAGGATTGAAGCGTGGCCGACCTGCGGGAAATCTCATTTGGGAGTGTGTATAAAGGGTAAACGTATGTGCTACAATTGTGGTCAGGAAGGCCACATAGCATCTAATTGTCCTGACCCAAAGAAGGGTGCCTGCTTCACTTGTGGCTCAAAGGATCATTTGGCAAGAGACTGTCCTAAGAAAGGATCTGGAGGTGCAAGATCAGGAGGAAACCGGGGAAATAGAAGTGGAAGCGCTTTGACCATCACAGGACCAACCGCCACCAATCGACCGACCGCCAGGACTTTCAATATGATGGTGCAGGATGCAGTGCAGTCGCATGATGTGGTGTCAGGTATCATTCCAATCAATAGAGTTAATGCTTACGTATTATTTGATTCGGGTGCTACTTGTTCATTTATATACGATGACTTTGCTAATAATTTAGAATTGCCTAAGGATGAGTTAGAATACCCATGAACATAGAAATCGCGAATAGAGAAATAATCTCTGTTAAGCACGTGCATAAGAACTGTAGAGTGGAAATTAAGGGTAATATCATGAACGTAGATCTTATCCCTATTCGACTTGGGGAATTTGATGTTATCTTAGGAATGGACTAGTTATTCAATTACGGGGCGGTAATTGATTGCCAAAAGAAGCGTATTAACCTTATGACTCCGTCAAAGGTTATGTTTTATGGCAGCAAGTCACCTAGACATGCGAGTTGTTTGACGATGATGCAGGCCAGGAAGTTGTTACGACAAGGATGTGTAGGATATTTAGCTTACATAGTCGACAGTCGTAAAGAGAATTCGAAAGTAGAGGAGATGCCAGTAGTGAGAGATTTCATCGACGTATTTCCAGACGATTTGCCAGGACTTTCGCCAGATAAAGAGGTCAAATTTATGATCGATTTGGCACCAGGAATGGCTCCAATATCGAAGGCACCATACAGAATGGCGCCAGTAGAAATGAAAGAATTAATGGTACAACTACAAGAATTACTGGACATGAAGTATATTCAACCGAGCGTATCACCGTGGGGAGCGCCGGTGTTGTTTGTAAAGAAGAAGGACGGAACGATGCGGCTCTGCATTGACTATAGAGAAATGAATAAGGTCACGATTAAGAATAGATATCCATTACCGAGGATCAATGATATGTTTGATCAATTGAAGGGAACGAAATATTTTTCCAAGATAGATTTGAGGAGTGGTTATCATCAACTGAAGGTGAGACCAGAGGATGTACCGAAGACAGCGTTCAGAACACGATATGGCTACTACGAATTTTTAGTAATGTCGTTTGGTCTAACGAATGCTCCTGCAGCATTTATGGGACTAATGAATGGAGTGTTCAAGCCATTTTTGGACAAGTTCGTAGTGGTATTTATAGATGATATTTTGGTATATTCAAAAACAAAGGAAGAACATGAAGAGCATTTGAGATTAACGTTAGAAGCGTTGAGAAGGGAAAAGTTGTATGCCAAGTTTTTGAAATGCGAATTTTGGAACAAGCGGGTGTAATTTCTTGGTCACGTGATCGATAAAAATAGAATTTCGGTAGATCCATCCAAAGTCGAAGCCGTGATTAACTGGGTTCAGCCGAGGACGCCGTCGGAAGTACGAAGTTTTCTTGGATTGGCAGGATATTACAGAAGATTCATTTAATACTTTTCCAAGATCGCAACTCCGTTAACGAATTTGACTCGAAAAGCTGTGAAATTTGTTTGGGCGAAGAAGTGTGAGGAAAGCTTTCAAGAATTGAAGAAGAGGTTGAGTACAACACCTGTGTTGTCTCTTCCGGACGATACAAGAAATTTTGTGGTTTATAGTGACATGTCGCATAAGGGACTTGGCTGTGTGCTTATGCAAAACGGTAGAATCATTGCGTATGCATCACGACAATTGAAAGATTATGAGAAGGGGTATCCGACCCATGACTTGGAGTTAGCTGCAGTGGTTTTCGCTTTGAAAATCTGAAGGCACTATCTCTACGGGGAGAGGTGTGAAATATATACAGACCACAAGAGTCTGAAATATATTTTTACACAGAGAGAACTGAATATGCGCCAAAGAAGGTGGTTGGAGTTAATTAAGGACTACGACTGTGAGATTTTATACCATCCGGGTAAGGCAAACGTGGTTGCCGACGCCTTAAGTATAAAGGGTCGGGAGAAGTTGATGATGTTTGACCGCTCAGAAGGAATTGATTTCAGCAATGGAAAAGTTGGAGTTAGAAGTGAATTATCCTATGAAAATAGATGAGAAACTATTTCAGATGTAATCTGGTACAACCCTACTAGAGAAAGTTAAGGAGGCTCAGCTTCAGGATGATGAATGCAAAAAGGTGATAAGGAAGATATCTGAAGGAACTGAACCGAGATTTAAGATGGATAAATAATGAATACTAAGATTCGAGAACAAAATGTGGGTACCGCTAGTAACAGACATTAAGGAAGATATTTTGAGCGAGGCTCATAGCTCACAATATTCGATTCACCCTGGTAGTACCAAGATCTTCGACAACATTTCTGGTGGCCTAATCTGAAACGAGATGTTGCAGAGTGTGTTGCCAAATGTCTAACCTGTCAGAAAGTGAAAGCAGAACATCAGAGACCGAGTGGGTTGCTACAACCGCTAGAGATTCCAGAATGGAAATAGGAACATATTTTAATGGACTTCGTGGTTGGCCTTCCGACGACTCAGAAATACTACGATGCAATATGGGTTATCGTTGACCGACTGACGAAATTCGCACATTTCCTTCCGATCAAAATCAGATTCAACTTAGATCAGTTGGCGAGATTATATGTGAAAGAGATTGTTTCGCGACATAGAGTTCCGGTGTCAATTGTTTTCGATAGAGATCCGCGCTTTACATCGAACTTCTGGAAACGGCTACAGTAATGCGTGGGTACACAATTGCGAATGAGTACAACATATCACCCTCAGACAAATGAATAGAGCGAAAGAACGATTCAGACATTAGAAGATATGCTAAGAGCCTGTGTGATGGACTTTAAAGGAAATTGGGACGATCACCTACCGCTTGTAGAGTTCGGCTACAACAACAATTACCACACTAGTATTGGCATGCCGCCTTATGAAGCATTATATGGCAGAAAGTGCAGAACTCCACTTTACTGGGATGAAGTTGGCGAAAGACAGTTGCTAGGGCCAGAATTGGTACAACAGACAGCAGAAATAGTCAAAAAAATTCGAACACGATTGGTAGCAGCTCAAGATAGGCAGAAGAAATACGCCGATCCACACCGTAAGAACGTTAAGTTTGAACCAAGTAGTTATGTGTTCTTAAAGGTCTCTCCCTGGAAGGGAAAGATCAGATTCGAAAAGAAAGGGAAATTAAGCCCAAGATTTATTAGACCCTTTGAAGTTCTAAGAAGGATCGGAGAAGTAGGGTATGAGCTAGCGTTACCTCCAGCACTCGAGAATGTCCACAATGTCTTCCATGTTTCAGTTTTACGACCCTACAAACCAGATTACAAGCATGTAATTGAATACGAACCCCTGCATTTTGAAAAAGACTTATCTTACGAAGAAATCCCTGTTCAAATTATCGACAGAAAAGAACAAGTTCTCAGAAATAAAGTTATACCTTCTGTTAAGGTAATTTGGAGGAACCACAACGCTGAAGAAGCTACGTGGGAACTCGAAGAGAATATGATGAAGAATTACCTTCATTTATTTACTTAAATTATGTATAAGCGATTCTGGGGACAGAATCTTTGTAAGATGGGGAGAATGTAACGGGTCAAATTAATTGAGTCATGATTCTGGGGACAGAATCCTTTTAAGGGGGGAAAGTTGTGACAAACGAGATTTTATAATTTAATTTTAATATTTATTGAATTAAATAAATATTTTTCGATGAATTAATTATTAGATTAAATAATTAATGGATGCAGTTGTGATAGATTAATTTAATTATATGTGTTATATTTATGTGGAGAATATTTATTATTCAAGTATGTATTTATGTGATCTTATTGAATTAAAAGAAATATTTAATAAGCATAATGTTATTTTAATTAATTTAATAATTAATTAGAGATTTAATAATTTGACATAATTAATAAATGAGAATTTAATTATTTGACTATGTGAATTAATGATAAATTATTATACTTTATTTAAATTAAATTAAATAAGATATTTGAATTGGGTGTGACATGATTTAAACTATATTATAAAGGTTTAATTAAATTAAAGGATTTTGAGCCATTTTAGGCTTGCCAAACGACGCCTTAGTGAAGGTTGAGAGAAGTTAACCATTACTAGTTAACTGACCACCACTCTGCGCTCAGTTTTTTTTTAAATACGACGTCTTTTTCTTTATTTGGCTAAGTCTAGAAAAGGAAAATAAGCAGAGAGAGATTGAGGATTCACAGAGATAAATTGTCAGAGAAAGTATTTAGAGATTGTGAAGGAGATTGAGAGTGAAGAATTGAAAAGCATCTAAGCCTATTAATTCATACTCTACACTCTGGGTAATTCCTTTAACCCAATTCCTATTTACGTCTTCTAGAGTTTTCGTGAATATGGCTTTCAATTTTTTCTGTTAAAATCCCTGCAATTGGAAATTTCTTTGATTATGGGTTTGTGTATGTGTTAAGGTGTATCATATCATATTTGATTATATAAACCTTATCATCAGTTCATAATTTTATAACGTAGGTTATTTACAGAGTATGGAATATGGCCATATGGCCCTTATACATGATTTTAATATGCCAAACATAAATTGTTTTGTAAAATTCACACTCATATATGATTATACATGTTAAAACGAAGGAATCAAAATCCAAATAAATAGATTTGGTGTTATAACGAATCCGTAGTGGTAATTTTATGTTTTATTTTCAAAACCTTCAAGAACATCAAGAACAGTAAATTACTTATGTTGATTTTTGTTAATTATGTGTTTTAACATGTTAAAATCATGCTAGAAGGGTTAATTAATGAGTATGTGTGAATTCTAGTATATGGGTATGTTTAAATTGATAAATTTAGTGACCATGTATGATAAATTCGCCTGATTTTGTGTTCTTCACGAACTGAAAATCAGAAACTGGAGTTTCGCGCCGCGGCACCAACTCCATGTATAATTCTCGCGCCGCAACGCCACCGCGCTGCAGCACCAGGTTTCAAGCCGCAACGCCACTTAGCAGAATGTCCAGAAATGCAAATTTTTAAGTGTTCAAGTATAGAAATGTAATAGTAACTCAACCTAATGAATATAAAATTAGGTTAAATATATAATGAGATGTTAAAGTAAATTCTTAACACGTCCATAACACAATTACGTGTAAATTGAATGATTGAATGCATAGTTACCTTAATGTTCGTGAGATGTAAATTATGTGACAATGAATGTAGTAATTTGACTAACTATGGTCATAATCAAAGTTAGACAAAGAGAATGAACTTGTGATGACTAGTACGTTATAATTGACTGGTATTATGAATGTAAATGATATGTAGGATTTAAATCAAGGAACGAGTTTAATTAAAGTGTAATCTACGCACGAGGTAAGTTTCCTAACTCTACTTGTTATCGTTATATAAGTGATGAATTCACCTTTCTACATTGAGCAAGTTCTCATTATTATTGATCAAGTTTGTTTTGTTATATTAAAGCCTATTAATTTTTAAGCATGATGCTATTATTCAATACTTATTCTATTGTATACCTTTGAGATTTTATTCAAGTTAAATATTCAGTTACTATTAAACCTTGTTAGACTAGCGAACCCTTAATGATTCGACTAGTCCATAGTTGATGAGCATTCTAAATTTTAGAACCCCTGATGAATTATCCAAACCAAACTTCCTTTGGTGCGGACTCAAATATCAAACTAAGATGAACAACCCTGTATAGGGGATTACTTATGCGTCATCGTTAAGATATTGTGCACAGTATGGTACTAAGGGCTGATCCCCCTAAGTACGAGAAGAATAGTCCATAGTCTTATGACTGTTAAAGGTTTCAAATATAATCCTTGATAACCTAGGACATAGTTCAAGGTCTTATGACCCTCAGAAGTTCTTTTATTTCTTGTTATGCATTCTTGATTCAAAAGCTGAGTTTTCATGTTTCAGAAGCCTTTGATTTATTTGCATGTTATAATTTCTTTGTTATATTGTTATACTTGTGGGCAATCGTGCTCACTCTTACGTAATAATAACGTTGCAGTTAAGAACGAAAGATCAGATGAGCCTTCCACTAGTAAAGGCAAGGGCAAGATTAGCAAGTAATGAAGACTGGTTATTATGTGGTTATGTAATGATATTTAGACTTGATGTTGTTTAAGACTTATTATTTGTTTATGTTTCCGCACAGATATTTAAGGTTAGTATGACCTGGGATTATATTTATTATTCAGATGTTGTAACCCCATAAGGGGAGGATTTATTTCTATCTATTGTATGATTTGCTTTTATTATGGGTAGATAGATATATGATGTTTGTATAGTGAACACCAAATCTTGTGGGAATGGAAGTACCGGGATTTGGGGGTGTCACAACTTATATGCTAAGAACATATGAGAAGTGGATAAGCAATGGACTTAAGCCGAATAAGTTATGAATAAGTAACTTGAACCCAAACAAGTCATAAACTTATGAAGAACATTGATGAGTTGTCATATGATTACTTTAGAAAGTTGGTATGATTCCTATAATACAAGAATGTGGGATAAAAGACTTAATTCGTTAATAAGTCATAAGAAAATGAAAGCTTGTAATAAAAACTAGTTAAGTTATGAACTTATAAGAAATAAGACATAACCTAATTTGAATATAAGTTATTGTAATATATAGGTTGAGATGTCTAGTTAATGAAATGAATGTATTTGGAATGATGAACAAATCGTTAGTAAGGAAGTTTTGCCAGAATTTACACGATTGGACGAGAATCATCGAATTCGTGAAATTCTCGAAATTGAAGTCGGATTTTATGTTTGAATTTGGAAACATTAGTTTTCGATGGAGACAAGTCGTATTTGGCATTATAGAGTTGCGGACTCAAAAATGGTTGGATTCCAACTTAGAACGAAGAAACGAGCGTTGAACGTTCACGAACGTTTATCGTTTTTGTTAAAAATGGACTAATAGGTGAATTTTTAGCAAACAAAATCTAATAAATAAAATTCTTGCATGAACATGTAGAGTATGTAAATTGTGAACCGTAGGCTCTTGAACGAACCAATTCGGACTTATAACGAAAAAGTTATGCGTCCGAAAATTTCGCAAAGTTGACAATCTGTAAAAGCTATCTGAGGCACAGAGTTGGCGCCGCGGCGCCAACCCAAGGCTAAATGATGGTGTTGCAGTGCCAGGCACAGTGTCATAACCTTCTATAGTTTCACGCCGCGACGTGACGGTTAGTACATAAACTCACGTCGCATCGCCAGCCCTAGGGTTTCGACAGAGAAGAAAGTTTACAAGTACAACATGAATGGTAACTCATTAGTAATGAACTAAGGAACTTAATGAAGCATTGTAAGGTATTGTTAAACCTTATTTATGTTGCCTAAAGTTTGAAGATAAGTAATCAAACATGAACATAATGTGAACGTAAAATAGATGTAATGAAAAGCCGAAACCAATAATAACAAATCTAAGTTATAATTAGATTGAGAAGAAGGCTAAGATTCATTAGGAACCATGTATGTTCATTTATAACCTAATGTGTTATGTGATGTTATCATTTACTGTAGAGACCTTAAAGACCTAAAGTGCACGTGTTATATCTGTAAGCAGACGCTAAAGGCAAGTACTCTAACCCTTGTTCCAGTTCGATCTGGACAAGCTTTGTGATTCATGTATTCTTACGCATGAACTAATGTCTGATGGAGTCAAAGCCAATTCTTTCGGCTAGACTTACAATATGTTGGATTTCTCATAATCAATCAAAGTATTGTCAATGATTTACCAAACTAATAATTGTGTGCTTTTTTTAAAAGGAGACTGAGTATGCTAAAAATGTTTTGTCGTCAAACGACAAGCATGTGAGGTTGCCACAACTTAAACGTATACACATTTAATGAATGTAGTGTTGATCAACATCGAGTACTATAGGTTGATCACCTAGACGTGCTCGTAAGCTATGCCGAACTTACGGACTTAGTGCCGAGATGTCCTTTTCAAAGAACCTATGAAATGCTCATTGTCTTCGACTAAATATTGTTGTTGTAAAACGTTTTGAATGAAAAGAAGTGCTATTTTGAATTATCGATAGTACTTCGTAACTATTGTCTAGTTATTGAAGATATATGATTCCTATATTTCAAGCATGTTGTTTATTAGAAATATTGTACTTGCTGAGTTAGTTAGGCTCACTCTTGCTTGAACCATATGAATGCAGATAAGACCGAACGGACTGATGGCCCCGGCAAGGATAAAGGGAAGGCTAAGGCGAACCCATAGATTACTTATGTAATAGTATAGGGTGAATGATTGTAATATATTTGAAATTATGACAAGAACAAATGTATTGGTTATCGAGAACCTGGGAAAATGTTAATATTATTTTCATTATATAGAAGACATATTCGTTCTATTGAGGCTTTTCAATTGAATGTATGTGTGAATGGTAGTACCGTGTAACACCATTTGTCGGGTTGGAAGATACCCGGATTTGGGGGCGTCACATCTTTGGCCCTTAAAGCAAAGATGAATATTTGGTTCAAGATGTATATTGATTGTTGTTATAGGGATAAAATATTGATGATGGACTTTTAAATAATAGAAGATAGTAGATTTCATTCTCTACTTAACTCTTCTAATGAATTATTATTTTCACTGCGAATATTGATCTAAAACGTGTTGTCCATTATATTTTATCTGATTTATTGAAGGCTAACGATAATTTATTGTACATTATCTTAGTCATAATATTCTTTACTAGGCTAGTTGAGCTCACCTGTGATGCCCCCAAATTTAAGTCTCTTTCAACCCGACAAATGGTGCTACACGGTACTCATAACTGTACATTCATTCTAATAAAACGACATCAAAATATGTGTTCCAACGACATTCTTATTACATTAATAATAATAAATCCCGTTCCCAAGTTCTTAAACCATTACATTCTTTGTTCATCATAATATAATACATATACTTACTAGTCTATTATAAGATAAACTAATCATTTGTCTTCGCCTTGCCTTTATCTCTACTGGAAACTTCGGTTCGCTCGTCCTTAGCTGCATTCATATGGTTCAAGCAAGAGTGAGCATAACAAGCTCAACAAGTACAACAATTTCATTTAAAAATCATGCTTGAAACATAGGAATCGTATATCTTCAGTAACTGGATAATAGTTATGAAGTACTATCAATAATTCAAAATAGAATTCCTTTTTCCTTCAAAACGTTTTACAATAACAATATTCCGTAAAACATCAATTCTGGTCCAAGACCATGAGCATTTCATAATTTCTTTGAAAAGGACAACCCGGCACGAAGTCCGTAAGTCCGGTATAGCTTACGAGCACTTCTAGGTGATCAACCTATAGTACTCTATGTTGATCAACACTACATCCCTTAAACGTATGTACATTTAAGTTTTGGCAACCTCACGTGCCCATCGAATAATCGATAAAAATTCATTTGTTTGTTCATAGACAAACTTACCTTTGAATCTGTACCAAATACTTGGCATAGGATAGCATTAACAGTTCTATATTGAAAGACATGTAAATCAATCAATCTATCACGATTAGTCTAGCCGAGTTAAAACTGGCATCGACTCTTTCTTTAAAACCATACATGCATCTCATAACTTGAATCATTTGAAAACATGGCTAACACGAAGGTTAGACAAGCGTTTAAGAAAAACTTGCCTTTAGCGTCTGCTATAGAATAATTACGTTTCCTTTTAGTCTTTACGGTCTCTACAACACATAACCACATAACATACCGCATTAGGTCATGAATGAACATACTTGATTTCTAAAGAATCTTACCCTTCTTCTCAATCTAATCCCGTATTAGATTTGTTATTTATTGGTTCCGACTTTCCGTCATTCTTTACATCATTCTTACCAATATCGTTCTTTTCTATTACTTAATGGAATTTTTTTCATTATCACAACTCATTTTCGAGTTAAACATCCTTCCATACGGTTTGTTAACATCTTTACGTTATTAATCGTAACTTGATTGTCATTGGTGAAGTACCAACTTTGAATACCATTCATGGTTTACTTAATTACCCTTCACGTGCTTCTTTTAAATTATTCTTTCTTTCAACCTTTAATGCATTGCTTAAGGTTATACATCTAAATGATGTTACATTAAGTTAATTAATAATTTAATTTATCCTTCATTCAATTCTCCTTTACTTCACATTCAAAAACCTTTCTTCTCTCTCTATATTCTAGTGCTGGCGCTGCGGCGCCAGCTTTTGTACTGCACCTCGCGTTGCGGCGTCACCCATTAGGGCTTGGAGACCGGACTTGGCGCTGCGGCGCGAGTCTTAGTGTTATCGACCACGCTGCGGCGCCAAACTTCAGTAGCTCACAGCCCTTTGTGGCGCTGCGGCGTGACTTATTTTGCCTTCACTAGCGCTGCGGCGCCAGTTCTCAGCACCAGAAAAATTTGACAGACTTTTTCATTTTGTGAGATTCCCGGACTCGTAACTTCTTCGTTATAAGTTTGAATTGGTTCGTTCAAGAGCCTACAGTTCACAAATCACGTACTCTACGTGGTGATGCAAGAATTTTAACTATTCGACTTCGTTTGCTAAAAATTTATCTATTAGTCCATTTTTAACAAAAACGATAAACATTCATGAATGTTCAACGCTCGTTTCTTCGTTCTAAGTTGGAATCCGGGCCATTTTTCAGTTCTCAACTCTATAATGCCAAATAAGACTTGTCTCCATTGAAAATCAATGTTTCCAAGATCAATATCAAAATTTGACTTCCATTCCGAGAATTTCACGAATTCGACGATTATCGTCTAATCGTTTGAATTCCGGCAAAACTTCATTACTTAAGATTTGTTCATCATTCTAAATGGAATCCTTCCAACATACCTACATCTTAACATACATGCTTCATTAACTTATAAACATGATAAATTATTCCTAGTTCATTATGAGTTTATAACTTATATAAATATAATTTACTTATATTTTCATTACTCATGACTTATGTCTTCCTTTCATATGACTTATTAATTAGTTAAGTCCTTTTAATCATTATTTTTACATCTTATTAATCCTACTAATTTTATTAATGTAAACATGTTACAAATTCTAACAAGTTCTTATACTTTCATTATAAGTTCATAACTTATTTACGAATGAATTTCTTGTTCATGACTTATCCGGCTTACTAAGACTTAAGCCCTTTGATTCATTATTCCAACCTCTTCTTAGCATGCTTGTTCTACCAATACCTCCTTCTCTAATAATAGAAGTGAAAGAGAAATATGGCTTATGATTGCTTACCCTTGATATCCTCTTGCTAATCCTTCTTCTTCCTTCTTGCTTCTTTGAATAGTGAAAGACTAACTTATTCTCACTTATTCTCTCTAACAAATAAGTTATAAAGTGTTGGAGGAAATAAACAACCCATAAAATGAATCCAAGCTCTCTCTATTTATAGGCATCTCAAAGTGAGGGTAGTTTAAACAATAAACCACTTACACCTCCTTACTATTCATTACCTAGGCATTAAGTTAACTTGCTTACCACATATACTTGGCCATCATACTTACTTAATCATTAAGTCTACTTGTTAATCACACATAAGCACTTTGCTTGTCCACCACACTACTTAACTATTAAGCTACTTGCTTATTACTTAGCTTATCTCTTACTTCGCACTTAAGATTACTTGCTCCTTACTTCCTTTACTTGGTCATCACATTAATATCTTGGTCATTACACAAAATGCTTGGTCACCAAGATTATCCACATGATCATGGGTTGCCCCATGGATCACCTTAACTCATTGAATCTTAGCTTGGGCTTAGGTTTAATTAACCTAACTTAATCATTTTGGGCTTACATTAATTTACTTTGGGCTTCACCTTACAAATACTTGGGCTTGAACCTTAAATTCCATTGGGCTTATTTATTAATTCATATTGGACTTGTACATCCCACATAATTCACAATTCCATTCACAAATGGCTTAAAGCCTTAGGACGTATTATATACGTATTATTATCGTATTTTAACTCATATACTTATTCAACATATACGACATACCATCCTTCATACATACTTTATGTATTATTATCGTATTCTAACTCATATACTTATTCAACATATACGACATACCATCCTTCATATATAATCGTATAATACCTCGTATCATACTCGTATTCATTACCTCGTACAATACCTACATATTATACGATCATTGCTTAATTCATTATACGCGTTTAAATTCCTTCTCGAATGTCACTTTTCCTAAACGTTAGGTTTTAAGTCCGCAGGTAAAAAACTGTATTTTTCATAACTGAAATATTATTGGATATTCTATCCCACCTCGATATTCTATCGTTACGTATTCCTCGGAAGTTCAAAAATAATTTCCGAGCAGAAATGCGTGAATAGTGTTTTTCGAAAAATTTCTCGGAAAACTTTTATTTTCGTCTTGAAAATTCAAACACTTTAATTCTATCATGTAGCCAAAATCATACGACATTTCGATATGTTTAGGTCATAGAACGACCTTCAATTAGCTTACTCCCTTAAATAATCAATTAAATTCATTTAATCCTCATAATTAAATAAAATTTAACTCTTCTAAAAATTCAATTTTTCTCGGGTGTTACATTCTTCCCTCCTTATAATGATTATGTCCCCAGAATCTCACTACTTACCTACCCCAATGAGAAAAAGTTTTCTTCATTTTAATCTCGAGTTCCCACAATTCTTCTTTGACATTGTGGTTCTTTCATTTCACCTTCACAGAAGGTATTGTCTTATTTTACATGACTTATCACTTCCTATCAATAATTTGAGTTGGAAGTTAAACACTTACTAACACATTACGCTATTTCTCTATCATATTAGTTATTATTTTAACTTTAAAACTTATTTGGAACTCAAATTCCTTCCTCAAAACAAGACTATACTTAGTCTTCTATTTATCCTGCATCATCTTCTCCATTCGCTTGCATTCCTCGTTACCTAGTTATCCTTAATTAACTCGTTCCGTTATTGAGTCTATGTTTTGAATAACATTTCTACCACTTCCTTCTGCAATTTAACTTCTAACTTTGTTTTAGCCATCTTCGTTATTAACTCATTCTGAGTCGTTAACATCGATAGCTTTCCCTACCCTTCTTACCTCACGCATCGGATTATATGCTTACCTTTCTTGAATGATATTATATATCGTAGTCGTAATCTCTTATCCATTCCAATCACCTTTTCTACTTAATATTCAACTCCTTCTGTGTGAAGATATATTTCAGACTCTTAGAGTCCATGTTTATCTCACACTTTTTCCACGTATAAAATACTATCTTCAGATTTTTAATTCAAAAACTACATCTGCCAATTCTAGATCATAAGTAGGATAGACCTTCTCATAATCCTTTCACTGGCGTGATGCATACACAATGACATCGCCATGCTATAAGAGCACGCAATCATGTCATCCATGCAAAACATCGAGATACACTACAAAATTCCCCGTATCATCTTATAAAGGCAATACCAATGCCTTACTTAACCTTTCTCTTAAATCTTGTGACGCTAATGGTACCTTCAACCATAGCACCTCACAAGGTTACCTATCAATTTGCCACTGACCTATTCGGTGCCCCTTACGGAAATCTAACTTTAGTACATTTAGTCAACCCAAATGACATAACCAGAAACTGGTCATAACTATAACGAGTTCTGAATGTCATCTTAGGTACCTCCTCTTTCTTCCTTACTTTTAACCGACTATACCCCGTATGCAAATCTATTTTAGAAAAATTCTTTGCCCCTCTCCACCGATCAAATAGATCATCGATCCTGGGCCATGGGTATTTATTCTTAACCGCTAACTCACTCCTATTACGATAGTCAATTCGCAACTGTAACGACTCATCCTCTTGCTTAACATCCTACTAACTTATGTCCAGGTTAAACGACAAGGCGTCTCGGTGTTTTATTATCGTAATTTTACTACCTTGAGTTTTCTTAAAAACTAAAAATTCATACTTTTCTTATAACTATTCATTAAAGCTATATGGTTAATCAACCCATTCATATCGAGAATTTCTTTAAATTCTCTCAACTTTATTATCCATGAAACCATTTCCATGAATACAATTAACAAAAGTTATTTCCTCCTCCTCTACCGTAATGTTTAAAGGTACTTATAATCCTTTTCAGACAGACTTCTAGATGAGTCTTTCCATATGTTTTACACACTTCGATTCTACGTTTGGGATCCCCTTATCTCACTTTAGTATTCCCAGAGTTAAAATTCTTTCTTCTTGGCATACTGCCATTAGCATTCTCTACCTTGGTTCCTCCCTCTCCCTTGCTCTCATTCTTCCTCTCTTTGTGGTATTGAGTCAGCGCCTCGCTACCATCCTCTACTATAATTACCTTCTCCAGAATGGTCCCATAAAAAAACACTCTGGAACACCGACATCCCACTATAGTGCCAGGATTTCAGGCCCTACTCAACCTACGATCCTTCATCTCATCAGTGTCCACTTAATGTGAAACAAACCTTGCCAATTCATTGAATTTGGCCGTGTACTGGGAACCGTCATGTCCCCTAGTTTAAGTTCTAAGAACTTAATCTCCATCCTCACTCGCATACATGTAGGGAAATAATTCTCGAGGAAAACCTTCTTGAACTGTTCCCACGTTACCACATCTATTGTAGCCCCACCCTGGTGAGCCTCCTACCAAAAGTTGGCTTCCCTTTTCCTTGCATAAGTCGCAAAAGAAATCTTTTGCGCTTCAATTATGTTTGTAATAACAAAAGCCTTCTCTATTTCTTTTACCCCTGTCTGGGCATCTATTGGGTCCGTCGTTCCTTTGAACTCCGGCTGACCTACGCTTTTAAACTCTTTAAAGGTAGTTGTTCTGACTACTCTAGGTTTCCAAGGGTACTTTACCCCCAATTTGGTTAAATGCAGCCGTTAATAAATTAACGAACTCTTGCATAGGGTTGTTTTGACCCCATTGGTTATCATTACGTTATTCTACTTCCTGATTACGTTGCCTTCTCCATGGTAACACTTTCTAATAAATAAAACTTCATTATTATATATGTACTTACTTCATTATTATTCGCCACATGCCAACTCACACTATAACAATGCATATTAAAAGAAAACTTCTTTTTATTCATATGCTTCTTCATAGTTTGAAACTATTTACAATTTGTTCTCATAACCAAAAGCTATTACATTCTATCCCGCAATTGAACTTCACAAAAGTTGGGATTTACAAAAAGACTACCCTTTTATACAAAAGAGGGCTTTACGTCCCTAGACACATATTTATAACTCTAAACTTCTAATAATGCATAACAACATCCTCGTGTTTCTCATTTGCAATCTTTGTTACAGTATCCCGACTAATCATATGACGGTTTTATCTTGACTAAATGGAATAACAAGCAACTCTCAGCTTGAAATTCTTATGACCACTCTCATGGATGTAAGACATCCGTGCTATCTTCCGGTCCTTCTCCCCCAATTCCCTACGAAGCTCTTCGGCCTCTTCCTTATAGTTCCTAGCCTGCTCTGTCATAAGCACTTGCTTATCGTGCTCTGACTCAAAATCTGCTTCTATAGACACCTTAGCTTCATGGAGAAAATTAATCTCTTCACTCTGATTCTGCACAACTGTACTCAGTTGCATATTCCTGTCAAGCACCGCCAGATACAATGCTCTCATTGCATCTAGAGGTGATGACTCTAGTGTAGGTACCACTGTAGTAACCGATGCTACCTCTCCTTCCTCCTCCCCGTTGTTCATCATATAAAGGTATGATGATATATCCACATCTCCCTCGGAGTAGTCTTCCTAAGAAAAGTATTCCTCTGTCTCCGACTCCTCTATAATCGCTAATGGTACCTCCGCCACTGGCATGGGAACAACCTCTACTCTGTTCACCGTTTCTTCGCTCACCGCGTGTATATCTCTATATATCAAGCTATCGTTCGACATCCTATAATAACACATAACATGTTGATTAGTACATAACACACATTAGTATAAGCACAAATCACATTTAATTTATTTAGGGTTAATTTCCATCTTTTAAATCTTTCGGAACTGAGTTTCCTCAATACCTTTTTAACTCGTTCAACTTAAGTAAAGCTCAAGTTTACTTCCTTTGGACTTCTCTTCCTTAACGAGGTTATTAGCCTAAGGTTCTTCCCCCCTTAAGTTTTATAACCGAATGCTTTAATACCAACCTGTGACGCCCCCAAATTCGGGTCTCTTTCAACCCGACAAATGGTGCTACACGGTACTTATAACTGTACATTCATTCTAATGAAACGACATCAAAATATGTGTTCCAACGACATTCTTATTACATTAATAATAATAAATCATGTTCCCAGGTTCTTAAACCATTACATTCTTTGTTCATCATAATATAATATATATACTTACTAGTCTATTACAAGATAAACTAATCATTCGTCTTCGCCTTGCCTTTATCTCCACTGGAAACTTCGGTTCGCTCGTCCTTAGCTGTATTCATATGGTTCAAGCAAGAATGAGCATAACAAGCTCAACAAGTACAACAATTTCATTTAAAAATCATGCTTGAAACATAGGAATCATATTTCTTCAGTAACTGGATAATAGTTACGAAGTACTATCAATAATTCAAAATATCATTCCTTTTTCCTTCAAAATGTTTTACAATAACAATATTCAGTAAAACATCAATTCTGATCCAAGACCATGAGCATTTCATAATTTCTTTGAAAAGGACAACCCGGCACGAAGTCCGTAAGTCCGGTATAGCTTACGAGCACTTCTAGGTGATCAGCCTATAGTATTCTATGTTTATCAACACTACATCCCTTAAACGTCTGTATGTTTAAGTTTTGGTAACCTCACGTGCCCATCGAATAATCAATGAAAATACATTTATTTGTTCATAGACAAACTTACCTTTGAATCCGTACCAAATACTTGGCATATGATAGCGTTAACACTTCTATATTGAAAGACTTGTAAATCAATCAATCTATCACGATTAGTCTAGCCGAGTTAAAACTGGCATCAACTCTTTCTTTAAAACCATACATTCATCTCATAACTTGAATCATTTGAAAACATGGCTAACACAAAGGTTAGACAAGCGTTTAAGAAAAACTTGCCTTCAGCGTCTACTATAGAATAATTACGTTTCCTTTGAGTCTTTACGGTCTCTACAACACATAACCACATAACATACCACATTAGGTCATGAATGTACATACTTGATTTCTAAAGAATCTTACCCTTCTTCTCAATCTAATCCCGTATTAGATTTGTTATTTATTAGTTCCGGCTTTTCGTCGGTCTTTACATCATTCTTACCAACATCGGTCTTTTCTATTACTTAATGGAATTTATTTCATTATCACAACTCATTTTCGAGTTAAACATCCTTCCCTATGGTTTATTAACATCTTTACGTTATTAATCGTAACTTGTTTGTCATTGGTGAAGTACCAACTTTGAATACCATTTATGGTTTACTTAATTACCCTTCACGTGCTTCTTTTAAATTATTCTTTCTTTCAACCTTTAATGCATTGCTTAAGGTTATAAATCTAAATGATGTTACATTAAGTTGATTAATAATTTAATTTATCCTTCATTCAATTCTCCTTTACTTCACATTCGAAAACCATTATTCTCTCTCTATATTCTAGTGCTGGCGCTGCGGCGCCAGCTTTTGTACTGCACCTCGCGCTGCAGCGTCACCTATTAGGGCTTGGAGACCGAACTCGGCGCTGCGGCGTGAGTCTTAGTGTTATCGACCGCGCTGTGGCGCCAAACTTCATTAGCTCATAGCCTTTGTGGCGCTGCGGCGTGACTTAATTTGCCTTCACTGGCCCTGCGGCGCCAGTGCTTAGCACCAGAAAAATTTGACCGACTTTTTCATTTTGTGAGATTCCCGGACTCGTAACTTCTTCGTTATAAGTCTGAATTGGTTCGTTCAAGAGCCTACGGTTCACAAATCACGTACTCTACGTGGTCATGCAAGAATTTTTTCTATTCGACTTCATTTGCTAAAAATTCACCTATTAGTCCATTTTTAACAAAAATGATAAACGTTCGTGAACGTTCAACGCTCGTTTCTTCGTTCTAAGTCAGAATCCGGCCATTTTTGAGTTCACAACTCTATAATGCCAAATAAGACTTGTCTCCATTGAAAACCAACGTTTCCAAGCTCAATATCAAAATTTGACTTCCATTCCGAGAATTTCACGAATTCCACGATTATCGTCTAATCATTTGAATTCCGGCAAAACATCATTACTTTAGATTTGTTCATCATTCTAAATGGATTCCTTCCAACATACCTACCTACATCTTGACATACATGCTTCATTAACTTATAAACATGATAAATTATTCCTAGTTCATTATGAGTTTATAACTTATACAAATATAAATTACTTATATTTTCATTACTCATGACTATGAATGATGAATGATGGGATGTTTAGAAGCTTTTTGTAGTTCATGCAAAATCAGACGAGGGAGACTCGTGTACAAAATATGGGTGGAAATGATAGCAACGCGCAACTTGTCATAGCCAAGCAGTTCAAAGAGTTAGGACCACCAGAATTTTTGGAAAAGTGGTATCCGATAAGGCAAAAACGTGGGTTAAGCAAATTACCAAGATATTTGAAGTCTTGGGATGCACAGAGGAACAAAAGGTTCTATTCGCCACCTTTATGTTCCGTGGTGATGCAGATTACTGGTGGAAATCTGTGAAGCGTACCTAGTCTGCCGCACTCAATATGTCTTGGGAAACGTTTCAAAAACTGTTTAATGATAAGTACTTTCCTGAATGTATTCGTCATATGAAGGAGGTAGAGTTTATTAGACTGGAATAGAATAACATAGCTGTGTCCCAGTACGAGGCTAAGTTCGCAGAGTTATCCAGGTTTACACCTCATTTGGTAGAGAATGAGGAACGTATGACGCAGATGTTTCTGAGAGGTTTGAAACTCGAAATTCGACAATATCTTATTTCTTACAAATTTTCTCTATATTCAGATGTTGTAAATGGACTCAATTATTAGAGCGAGATAATGAGTATGTTCAACCGAGGGACCACAACTAGGGTCATACCGGTGGCAGCAGTTATCGAAGCAATGACAACCAGCGGGGAGGAAAATATTCGAACAAAAGCGGTAACCACTCTGGTGGTAATCGTGGCCATGATAGTAGAAGAAGCGAGTCGGGGGGAGATTTTAAAAAGAGAAAGTACAATAATGACAATGTGAAGACGTCAGCAGCAGCATCAACTATTCCTAGGGGAGGAGAACGACCACCGGTCGTATGTTATAAATGCGAGAAACAGGGACACATCAGCCCAAATTGCCCACAACAATCCAAGGTGTGTTATAACTGTCAAAAGGAAGGTCATATAGCTAGAGATTGTCCTGTAGCGAAACCAAGTCCAGCGGGAATGGTGACTCTAAAGGCTGTCTCGGACAAGTCAAAGTCAGTGGTTCCTAGAAGAGCGTTTGTCGTGACTGCCCAAAACACGAGGAACCCGAACGAGGTGATCACGGGTAAGCTAATCATAAACTCTTGTGAAGTTTATACCTTACTAGATACCGGTTCTACCCATTCTTTTGTCTCTCCTTCTTGTGCTCAACGCTTGAACTTGACTCCAGAGAAATTAGACTTTGACGTATCTGTTGAGACTCCGTTAGGAAAAACTTTCATTACATCTACTGTTTATAAATCTTGTTTGATTCATGTTGGGACCATCACATTACTTATCGATCTTATTTCTTTGAAATTATGTGCATTTGATGTGATTTTAGAGATTTATTGGTTAACCACTCATGATGCTAAAATTAATTATTTTCATAAGGTTGCTAGTTTTCATATTCCTAATCAACCTGTTATTCAAATTCAAGTAACCAAACCACTAAAGTCAATCACTGTCATATCAAGCCATAAAGCCATTCGTTTATTAAAAAATGGATGTCAAGTTTTCTTAGCCCATGTCATGGACTTAAACAAAAATACGTCAGATTTGAATAATATTTATGTTGTTAGTGAATTTCCTGCCGTATTCCTGAAGAACTTTCCGGTCTACCCCCGGAACGTGAAGTTGAATTCTTTATTGACCTTGAACCTGGTACAAAACCCATTTCTAAAATTCCATACCGAATGGATCCTATTAAACTTCAGGAGTTGAAGGTCCAACTACATGAGTTGTTAGATATCGGTTTCATTTATCGTAGTACATCTCCTTGGGGTGCTCCTGCTTTATTTGTAAAGAAGAAAGATCGGAGTATACGACTTTGTATTGACTATCGGGAATTAAACCATGTCACCATTAAGAATAGGTATCCACTACCTCGCATTGATGACCTATTCGACCAGTTGCAAGGAGCATAATTCTTTTCAAAGACCGATCTTTGTTATGGATATCATCAGCTGAAGATTAAAACTGAGGATATTCCGAAGACTGCCTTCAGAACTCGGTACGGGCATTATGAATTCTTAGTCATGTTTTTTGGATTGACTAATGCTCCTGTTGCTTTCATGGATATGATGAACTATGTGTTCAAAGAATATTTGGATCAATTTGTTGTTGTCTTTATTGATGACATCCTCATCTATTCCAAAAGCCGTGAAGATCATGAGCACCATTTGAAGATGGTCCTTCAAAGGCTTCGTGATAACAAGTTGTATGCCAAGCTGAAGAAATGCGAGTTTTAGCTTGAGAAAGTAGCATTCCTTGGGCACGTGGTGTCAAAATACGGAGTATCTGTTGAACCGGTGAAGATTGAAGCAATACAAAGTTGGGAGCAACCGAAGTTAGTGACTGAAGTACGTAGCTTTCTGGGCTTAGCCGGTTATTATCGGAGATTCGTGGAAGGATTTTCTCGAATTGCTACTCCGTTAACTCATCTGACTCAGAAAGATATAAAATTCGTATGGAACGAGGAATACGAGAAAAGTTTCCAAGAGCTCAAGAGGAGACTTATTTTGGCACCTGTTTTGACAATGCCATCTGGTTCGAATGGATTTGTTATCTACAGCGATGCTTTAGGCAAAGGGTTAGGATATTTTATCATGTAACATGGGAAAGTCATAGCCTATGCCTCACGACAACTCAATGAATATAAGAGGAATTATCCTACTCATGATCTGGAGTTGGCAGCAGTCGTTTTTAAGTTGAAGATCTGGAGACACTACCTATATGGGGAGAAAATTGAGATCTATACAGATCATAAAAGCCTCATATTTTTCACCCAAAAGGAACTTAACATGCGGCAACGACGTTGGCTCGAGATGTCGAAATATTATGATCATACCATTAAATACCATCCTGAAAAAGTGAATGTAGTAGCTGACACATTGAGTAGAAGATCATATGCGGGTATGAGTGCGATATTGTCAACGTAAATGCCCATTTTGTATAACTTACAAAGGATGGAGATAGAGTTAAAAGCTCCAAGTACCCACGAGATGATATCAAATATACGAATAGAACCGATTTTAATCGATAAAGTTAAAGCTGCTCAAGCCACAGGCTAAGAGCTAATGCGTATGAAGAAGAAAGTACAAGAAGGTGTTATTCCAGAAACAAGAATCGATGAAGAAGGAATACTTCGAATCAACTCCAGACTTTGTGTTCCTAACGATTATGACTTGAAGCATAGAATTATGATGGAGGCACACAACACACCTTTTGTAATCCATCTTGGGAGTACCAAAATGTATCATGATCTTCGACATACATTTTGGTGGAGCAATATGAAGATAGAGATCGCGGAGTTTATCTCGAGGTGTTTAACTTGTTAACGTGTAAAGGTAGAGCATCAAGTACCAAAGGGTCCATTGCAACCACTTGAGATTCCGAAATGGAAGTGGGAACACATTACCATAGATTTCGTTACGGGTATTCCCAATGATTTGTTGGGTAAAATCTATATACGCACAACACGCAAGTATACGTGGTTAACAAGTATTATAATGATAAGTCAAGTATTGTTCCCACAGAGATTAGCTAGAAATTAACCCTCACAATTACCAATTTTCTATTAATCCAAATTTTATTAAACTACCGATTTCAAGATTATAACTAAAAATATTAAAAATACTAAAATTACCAAACAAATCAACAACCCTAAAAACTGAATTTTTTAAACAAGTATTGGAAAATTAGGCTTACAACTTCACTCTAAGCATCACTTTGATTACTACAACTTATTCCAGTTTAATTCACTAACCCAGTTTATTAATCAAGAACACTTAAGTAGAACTAGCCACCTCTCGATGTACTAATACCGTATTAACTCAAATCCATAATTTAGATAGAAATAAGCTAAACACCTTAATTAACTAACTCACTATATCTCTATGTGAATTACAATCAAAGAATGTTTAATTTCAAGTTCTCTATCCGATTACATGCGATGTTAAGCATATTTCTACCCTAGCATTCATTAAGATTCCATTCATTCACAGAATTCAAGAACACATGCTATATTGACTAAGTCTAGACTCATATCTCCTCTCTCGAATCCATATAAGTCCACATAAAATTGGTGATCAAGCAATTTATAAATTCAATAATAAATCAATAAAGATAAACTGAAGAATAACTAATTAAACTGAAAAATAAAGTTACATAATCATCGTTCCACTTAAAGATTCGTTATAAGCCTAATACTAAATTTAGTTCATCATCAATGAAATAAAAACTGAATTAATTAAAGTAAACATCATCCCAATTATAGAAATTAAACTAAAGAAGAAGAATAAATCCAGAACCACCCTTCTCCCTAGCCTCAATCTGCAATTATTGTGAAATTGCCTTCAAAGTCTTTCTTCAATGCCCTTGCTCAGAAAATATGTCTTCAATGATGTAATTGCTTGTATGATATGTCAATCTTGTGTTTGTTGTTAGTTATATCACTAAGACATGTATTCTGACTCTAGTTCCTCGCCAAAACGAGTTCCATTCCGAGCCAATGACTATTCTCCATGTTATTACCGCATTCCATAAGGAGCAAGACACTGCAATTCTCCCGTACCCCCGCCCCGACAGGGGTTTAACCTTGAAAGTAGCCCGCCCCGACTGGCATGTAGACTGTCAACTTAATTTTGCAACCCCCCCCCCCCCCGGGGGTTTTGACGTACGAGATTTTGTAATCTAATTTGAATATTTATTGAATTAAATAAATAGTTTTTTGATGATTTAATTATTGGATTAAATAATTAATTGATGAATTTGTGGTAGATTAATTTAATTATGTGTTACATTGATTAAAATTAACGTAGAGAATTTTATTATTCAAAGTATGTATTTAATTGAGCTTATTGGATTAAATGAATTATTTAATAAGCATAATGTTATTCTAATTAATTTAATAATTAATTAGATATTTAATAATTTGACATAATTAATAAATCAAAAATTTAATTATGTGACTATGTGAATTAATGAGAAATTATTATATTTTAATTAAATTAAATTAAATAAGATATTTGATTTATTGTTTAATTGGGTGTGACATTATTAAACTATATTATAAGAGATTAATAAAAATAATTAGAAGGGATACTTATGATTCAAGCCAAACAAGGCACTATAAGGAGTTGGGAGCAGTTAAAATACGTAAGGATTAACTGACCACAATTGTGCGCACTAACCAATCTTATTTCTTTTATGTATTTTATTTTATCAGACTTAACTTAGAGAAATTCAGACAGTTAGAGAGAAATTTGAGGGAAATTGTAAGATTGAAGAAGAAAGTAAAGAATCAGAGGGATTGCTATAAGGTAATTTCTTCAACCCAAACCTTATTTACGTTCTTATATTTTGTAAAAGAAAAAGCTATCTCTAAGTCCTTTGTGATTGAAGAAATTTGCAATTTATGAGTATATGATGTGTTGTACATGTTAGTATACGTTTATAATATGTGTATATCATATATTCATGTGTTTAAAGTAATTGATTTCATTTAAACATGCTAAAATCAGAGTTTTCTACTAATAAGAGTTTCAAGTTCTCTATAAAACAAAAATTTAGTTATCAATGCACGAATCATTGTTTAACTTGAAATTTAACGGCAGATTATGTTAGCACATGTTAAAATGAAGAAAACAAACTTTGAATGGACTATCCTAAGAAGGGATCTGGAGGTACAAGATCAGGAGGGAATAGGGCAGCGGTGGAAGTGCTCTGACTATCACGGGACCAACCGCAACCAATAGACCAATCGCCAGGACTTTCAACATGACAGTGCAGGATGCTGTGTAGTCTCGTGATGTGGTGTCAGGTATCATTCTGATCAATAAAGTTAATGCTTATGTTTTATTTGATTCGGGTGCTACTTGTTCATTTATATCCGATGACTTTGCTAAAAACTTAGAATTGCCTAAGGATGAGTTAGAACACCCCATGAACATAGAAATTGCGAATAGAGAAATAATCCATGTTAAGTACGTACATAAGAATTGTAGGGTGGATATTAAGGGTAATATTATGAACGTGGATCTTATCCCTATCAGACTTGGGGAATTTAATGTCATTATGGGAATGGATTGGTTATTCAATTACGGGGCTGTAATTGATTGCCAGAAGAAATGTATTAACCTCATGACTCCGTCAAAGGTTGTGTTGTATGGCAGCAAGTCCGCTAGACAAATGAGTTATCTGACGATGATGCAGGCCAGGAAGTTGTTAAGACAAGGCTGTGTAGGATATTTAGCTTACATAGTCGACAGTCGTAAAGAGATACCGAAAATAGAGGAGATACCAGTAGTGAGGGACTTCACAGACGTATTTTTGGATGATCTGCCAGGATTTCTGCTAGACAGAGAAGTTGAGTTTGCAATTAATTTGTCGCCAGGAATGGCTCCAATATTGAAGGCACCTTACCGAATGACACCGGTAGAGATGAAAGAATTAATGGTCCAACTGTAAGAGTTACTGGACAAGAAGTGCATTCAACTGAGCATATCATTGTGGGGAGCGCCAGTGTTATTTGTGAAGAAGAAGGACAGGACGATGCGGCTCTGCATCTACTATTGAGAACTGAATAAGGTCACGATTAAGAATAGATATCCATTATCGAGGATCGACGACCTGTTTGATCAATTGAAGGGATCGAGATACTTTTCCAAGATAGACTTGAGGAGTGGTTATCATCAACTGAAGGTGTGGCCAGAGGATGTACCGAAGACAGCGTTCAGTACGCGATATGGTTACTATGAATTTTTAGTAATGTCATTTGGTCTAACGAATGCTTTTGCAGCATTTATGGGCTTAATGAATTGAGTGTTCAAGCCATTTTTGGACAAATTCGTGGTGGTATTTATTGATGACATTTTGGTATATTCGAAGACCAAGGAAGAACATGTAGAGCATTTGAAGGTAACGTTAAAGGCGTTCAGAAGGGAGAAGTTGTATGCCAAGTTTTTGAAATGCGAATTTTGGATTGAACGGGTACAATTTCTCGGTCATGTGATTGATAAAGACAGAATTTCGGTAGATCCATCTAAAGTCGAAGCTGTGATAAACTGGGATCAGCCAAAAACACCGTCAGAAGTAAGAAGTTTTCTTGGATTGGCAGGATAATATAGAAGATTCATTCAGGACTTTTCAAAGATCGCAACTCCACTAACGAATTTGACTAGGAAAGCTGTGAAATTCATTTGGAAAGAGAAGTGTGAGGAAAGCTTTCAAGAACTTAAGAAGTGGTTAAGTACAACACCTATGTTATCTCTTCCGGATGACACATGAAATTTTATGGTTTATAGTGATGCATCGCATAAAGGACTAGGTTGTGTGCTTATGCAAAATTGTAGAGTCATTGAGTATGCATCACGACAATTGAAGGACTATGAGAAAGGGTATCCGACCCATGACTTAGAGTTAGCTACAGTGGTATTTGGTTTGAAGATCTGGAGACACTATCTCTATGGGAAAAAGTGTGAAATATATATAGATCACAAGAGTCTGAAATATATTTTTACACAAAAGGACTTGAATATGCGCTGGAGAAAGTGGTTGGAGTTAATTAAGGATTATGATTGCGAAACTTTATACCATCCTGGTAAAGCAAATGTGGTTGCCGACTCCTTAAGTAGAAAGGGTCGGGAGAAATTGATGATGTTGACCGCTCAGGAGGAGCTAATTTCAGCAATGGAGAAGCTGGAATTAGAAGTAAAGTATCCGATGGAGATTAACGAGAAACTGTTCCAGATGCAAGTTGGTATAACTGTGTTGGGTAAAATTAAGGAGGCTCAACTTCAGAACGAAGAATGTGAGAAGGTGAAAAAGAAGATATTCGAAGGAACCGAACCGAGATTCAAGATGGATAATGAAGGAATATTGAGATTTGAGAGCAGAGTTTGGGTATCGCCAATACTAGAGATTAAGGAAGACATTTTGAGCGAGGCTCATGACTCACGATACTCGATTCACCATAGTAGTACCAAGATCTTTGACAATATTTTTGGTGGCCAAATTTGAAACGAGATGTTGTAGAGTGTGTTGCCAAATGTCTGAAATGTCAAAAAGTGAAAGCAGAGCATCAGAGGCTGAGTGGTTTGCTACAACCTTTAGAAATCCCAGAATGGAAATGGGAACATATTACAATGGATTTTGTGGCTGGTCTTCCAACAACTCAAAAAGGCTATGACGTAGTATGGGTTATCGTTGACTGACTGACAAAATCCTCGCATTTCCTTTCGATTAGAATCAAATTCAACTTAGACAAGTTGGCAAAACTATATATAAAAGAGATTATTTCTAGGCATGGAGTTTTGGTGTCAATTGTTTCTGATAGGGATCTGTATTTTACATCGAACGACTACAGGAGTGCATGGGTACGCAGTTGAGAATGAGTACATCATATCACCCTCAGATCGACAGGCAGAGTGAAAGAATGATTCAAACGTTAGAATATATGTTAAGAGCTTGTATAATGGACTTTAAAGGAAATTAGGATGATCATCTATCACTCGTAGAGTTCGGCTACAACAACAGTTACCACGCTAGTATTGGCATGCCACCTTATGAATCGTTGTACGATAGAAAGTGCAGAACTCCGCTATACTGGGATGAAGTTGGTGAGAGGAAATTATTAGGTCCAAAACTAGTACAGCAGACAACAGAAATAGTCAAAGTAATCCGAACAAGACTTGTAGTAGCTCAAGATAAGCAGAAAAAATACACCGATCCACATCGTAAAAACGTTGAGTTTGAATCGAGTAGTTATATGTTTTTGAAAGTCTCCCTGGGGGAAGATCAGGTTTGGAAAAAAGGGGAAATTAAGCCCAAGGTTCATTGGACCCTTTGAGGTACTGCGAAGGATTGGAGAAGTTGCGTATGAGGTAACCTTACCTCCAGCACTATAAAATGTCCACAACGTCTTCCATGTTTCAGTTTTACGACCCTACAAACCTGATTACAAGCATGTGATTGAATATGAACCCCTACATTTTGAGAAAGACTTAACCTATGAAGAAATTCCTATACAGATTGTTGACAGGAAAAAACAAGTTCTCAGAAAATAAAGTAATACCTTCTGTTAAGGTAATTTGGAGGAACCACAACACTGAAGAAGCTACGTGAGAACTCGAAGAGCATATGATGAAGAATTATCCTCATTTATTTACTTAATTATGTGTAAGTGATTCTGGGGACAAAATCTTTGCAATAGGGGGGGAGGGAGAATGTAACGGGACGAATTGATTGAGTCCTAATTTTGGGGACAAAATCCTTTTAAGGGGGAAAGATGTGACGAACGAAATTTTGTAATCTAATTTGAATATTTATTGAATTAAATAAATATTTTTTTCGATGATTTAATTATTTGATTAAATAATTAATGGATGAATTTGTGGAAGATTAATTTAATTATACGTGTTACATTGATTAAAATTAATGTGGACAATTTTATTATTTAAAGTGTGTATTTAATTGAGCTTATTAGAATAAATAAATTATTTAATAAGCATAATGTTATTCTAATTAATTTAATAATTAATTAGAGATTTAATAATTTAACATAATTAATAAATCAAAAATTTAATTATATGACTATGTGAATTAATGAGAAATTATTATATTATATTTAAATTAAATTAAATAAGATATTTAATTTATTGCTTAATTGAGTGTGACATTATTAAACTATATTATAAGAGATTAATTAAAATAATTAGAAGGGATACTTATGATTCAAGTCGAACAAGGCACTATGAGGAGTTGGGAGAAGTTAAACCACGTAAGAATTAACTGACCACAACTGTGCGCATTAATCAGTCTTGTTTCTTTTATGTATTTCATTTTATCAAATTTAACTTAGAGAAATTCAGAGAGAGTTAGAGAGAAATTGAGGGAAACTGTAAGATTGAAGAAGAAAGTAAAGAATCAGAGGGATTGCTGTAGGGTAATTTCTTCAACCCAAACCTTATTTACGTTCTTATATTTTGTAAAAGAAAAAGCTATCTCTAAGTCCTCTATGATTGAAGAAATTTGCAATTTATGAGTATATGATGTGTTGTATATATTAGTATACATTTATAATATGTGTATATCATATATTCATGTGTTTAAAGTAATTGATTTCATTTAAACATGCTAAAATCAGAGTTTTCTATTAATAAGATTTTTAAGTTCTCTGAAAAACAAAAATTTAGTGATCAATGCATGAATCATTGTTTAACTTGAAATTTAACGATAGATTATGTTAGCACATGTTAAAACGAAGGAAACAAACTTTGAATGGATAGATTCAGACTTATAACGAACTGTAATGTCAATTTTTATGTTTTATGTTCAATACTTTCAAAAATATCAAGAACAGTGAAAGTACATGATTTGATTCAAGTAATTGTATGTTTTAACTTGTTAAAATCATGCTATAAAGGTTGAGTAATGGTTATATACGTATTATAATGTCTGGGTATGCTTAAATTCATGTATGAATAATGTAATTGGATGTAATTGGTCATGATCTGTGTTCCTCGCAGAACTCAGAATCAAGAACTGGCATGTCGCGCCGCAGTGCCAATGTGATGCCCCCAAAATAGGTCCAATCCACCCAACCTATTCTGAGTCACCAAATACATGGTATAGAAACAACTATAACTTCATTATTACAATTGTCGTGCAAAATACGACAACACTTATGCTGTGAGTTTAAATACAAATATTGTCTTCTATACAATATTCACACCCAAATAAAGTCCTCATTATAATTATTGATACTTTATTTTACGAAAATGGTGAGGACTACTAAAACATCTTTTTAGAACCATCATTCCGTACCCCGACTAGTACTCGCTACATTCTCGCCTCCTGAGAAAAAAATGGAACAAAAAAGGAAAGGGTGAGCTCAACTAGCCCAGTAAAGAATATTATGACTAAGATAATATAGAACAAATTATCGTTAGTCCTCAACAGGGAAAAAATCTAATAGAATACAATAGACAACAAATTATAAATCAACATTCGCAGCAGAAATAATAATTCATTAAAAGAGTTAAGTAGAGAATGAAATCTACTGTCATCTATGAATTTAAAAGTCCATCATCGATATTTTATCCCTGTAACATCAATCAATATACATCTTAAATCAAATAGTCATCTTTGCACTATAGGCCTAACATATTAATCAGTCGGTCATGTTCATCTCAACACCTGTTCATCTTTGCACTACGGGCCAAAGATATTCATCAAGAAATCATTCATCTTTGCACTACAGGCCAAAGATATTCAGTAATATCATCATTTAGGACTGAGGATGATGAAAAATATATTTTAAAGAAAACAAATCCAATGAGACAAAATAACAAATATTAAGGATTCGTACTTCGATTTATCCATGTTCAAAAATACACCATAATAAACTATTGTGGAGCAGAATTCAAAAATAAAGATCAAAACATAGATTCAATCAAAGATAGGAACCATAACAGACAATCTTGGACACAGAAAAGAAAATTTAGTTTTTCTGTGAATAGTGTCGTATTTGTGAATAGTGCCGTATATGGGAATAGTATTGTATACGTGAATAGTAACTCCGACACTAAAAGATAGAAAGTCCATAAGAAAAATCATCATACTTCGTGAATAGTACTCGTGAATAGTAACTCGTGAATAGTAACTCATGAATAGTAACCCCGACATGAAAAGATAAGAATTTCACAAGAAAAATCTTACCATTATTCCGGCATAATGATATTGAAAGAAATAATATAATTTTTTTTTAAAAATAACGTCCCTTACCTCGAAAAGACAGTACTTCTGACCGGAATACTGGATATAGAGCTGAAGGAAATTTGCACCGTATAACAACACTCACAGTATCAAAATACTCACAAGAATACGCTCGATAATATAGAGAGAGAAAGAGAGAGAAAACTTCAGTTTCTGATGTGATTTTCAATTCTAACCCAAGCACCCTATTTATAGGAAAATGCTTAAAACATCAAAGCAGAAAATTTAATAAAATATTAATATATATATATATATATATATATATATATATATATATTCAAGTTCACCTTAGACAACTGATCTCAACTCATTATGCACATGTTAGTGTAGCCCACAAAACAAAAAAAAACATTTTTCTTAATAAACAAAATTAAAACTTCAAAAAATCAATTATTTCAGAACTTCGGAACTTCAATAATTCTTAATAAATAGCCCTTTTGTCAAAAAATTTTTTTGAACCTTATGTCTTTTTCATAGGAAATTCCATTATCTACAACTTTTTAAGTTTAAGTTTTTCCAAATTCCAAGCAAAAATTGACTGAAATCCACATACGGACGATTTTGCAGGCTATAATCAAATTTCAGTCAAGAAATGGGGTCCACGAACATGAAAAATATTTTTTAAATATTTTTAGTAACAAAAATACTCTTCATCCTCATTTATTCATATATCCCACATTTATTGTAAAAATATCACCATTATTATATTATTATAATATAATAATATATGATTTTTTTATCAGAAAAAGATAAAATATTAATTTTTAACAATTGTCACATTAAAAATTTTCTCCATCTATATCCACATACAATGAATATTTTCCTCATCATATAAATTAATAATTAATTATTCACAAATAATATTACAGAATCACAATACTGACAACCAGGCAGTTCCCAAGAAAGTGGGGGCTTTCCAATAAGGATTTTTCCTTACTGGCGTGCAATTAGATGACCAAACATCTCCTTAGACAGAACTTTTTAGACATTGCCAATATTGCTATCTAATAATATTATTCAAATAATATGAATTATTGATCCGATAATGAAATTACTGTGTAGTGACAATTATTGAAATAACAATAATATAAAATATCAACGTAGCAATTATTGAATCAATAAAATAAAATATTGAATAGTAATTACTATAACAATTATTTAGTAGTGCCTTCTTACGTAAGAATCAATAATTGGTGCAATACCGTGTGCTACTGTGCAACAACGCGTATTACTGTGTTTTAACCACCGGGTATTTCAACAGTATTACCGGTAACAACTACGCCATTATTTATAAACAACTTATACTTGTCGTTTTCTTCATCCAATCGCTTTCCGTTATGGGGCCCACAAAAGGCTGCGCCGTCGTATGAATATTCCCCAACAGCAAGAATATCCCACCACCAAACGAATATTCCCCGACAACAATGAATATTTTATAACCATATGCTTATTTAAAAATATTGCGCATTTTACCCATAACTAACCACATTAATCAAATAAACCCTTACTATTTCAAAATAATAAATAAAGGAAATTCTATTTTATTAAAAAAAAAAAATCGGGGTCTTACAGCCAACCCCATGCCTTAAGGTCCGGGCCGCAGTGCCAACTGCGCTGCATCGCCCCAGTCCAAGCTGCAGTGCCATCCACGCCGCAGTGCCAGGGCTAGCCTGTAGGGTGGCGCCGCAGCGCCACTATGCAGTGTGTCCAAGGATAAGAATTTTAATTGTTTTATTTCAGGGAATGTAATAGTAACCTAATCTAATGAACATAAAAATGTGTTAGACATATAATAAAATGTTAAAATATATTCTTAACATGTCAGTGAGATACTTACATGCTTAATTGAATTATAGAACGTATAGTTAGCTAGTCGTTCGTGAAATATAATATTTTGTGAAAACAAGTGTTGAGATTTGATTAGTATAATCATAATCAGAGTTTAGACAAAAGAGAATAAACTTGTGATGCTAGTTACGTTATAATTGACTGGTATTGTGAATGTAAATTGTATGTAGGATTAAATCGAGGAACGTGTATAATTAATGTATAACCTACACACGATACAAGTTTTCCTAACCCTACTTGTTATCGTTATGCAAGTTTCTAAACCTTACCTCTTTACATTGATCAAATTCTAGACTTATAGTTATATCAAGCAAGTTCTTGTTATTTATTGATCAAGTTCAATACGTTATATCAAAGGTTATCAATCTTTTAAAGCATGATTTCTGTTATACAATACTTATTCCATTGTATACCTCTCAATTTTATTATTCAATTTGAATATCATTTATTGTTGAACCTTGTAAGACTAGAGAACCCTTATTGATTCGACTAGTCCATAGTTGATAAACGTTCTAAATTTCAGAACCCTTGTTGAGTTTATCCAAACCAAAATTCTTTTGGTGTTGACTCTAATGTCAAACTGAGATGAAGAACCTTATTATAGGGGATTACTTATGCTTTAGCGTTAAGATATTGTGCACATTATGGTACTAAGGGCTGATCCCCCTAAGTACGAGTAGGAGAGTCCATAGTCTTATGACTGTTAAAGGTTTCAAGTATAATACTTGACAACCTAGGAAGTTCAAGGTCTTATGACCCTTAGAAATTCTTTTGATTCTTGTTATACATTCTTGATTCAAAAGTCAAGTTTCTTATTTTAGAAGTCTTTAATTCACTTGCATGTTATTGTATTGTTGTTATATTATTATACTTGTGGGCAATCGTGCTCACTCTTGCATAATAATAACATTGCAGTTAAGAACGAAATGTCCGACGAGCCTTCTAGTAGCAAAGGCAAGGGCAAGATTAACAAGTGATGAAGACTTGTTGTTTATTTGTTATGTTATGTTTCAGACTTATGTTTAAATTGTGTAAGACTTAATATTTGTTTATGTTTCTGCATTTGAGATTTAAGGTTAGTATGACCTGGGATTGATGTATTTATTTTTAGATGTTATAACTCCTTAAGGAGAGGAATTATTTCTATCTATTTTATGGTTTCTTTTTTTTTATGGGTACATAGACATATGATGTTTGTACAGTGAACATCAAATTTCGTGGGAATTGTAGTACCCGGATTTGGGGGTGTCACATGGGTTTTGTAAAGGCCCGCCCCAGCGGGGGTACCTTCTCCTAATGGTCCATTTTTAGCTCCATCTTTGCCACTTTTCGCCATTATCCCATCGTTTTACTCCAATAGCCACACCACCATACCTAAACATGAAATTACACTAAACAAGTAAAAACGAAACATAAACACAAAGAATTAACACCATTTAAGCTTGAATTAGACACCGATTCGTAGGTATAAAATCCACTTATCAAAATCCCCCAAACTTAAACCGTGCTAGTCCTCGAGCACGAAACAAAACAAAAATACTAGACAATGCTATGCAATGGGATGTAATGCCTTTAATCTATATGCTTACGAATCCAGCAGTTATAATAGAGTCAAATTTATTCATCCGGCCTCAGAGGAATCAAGCAAACATGACAATACTTCATATCAAAACTAATTAATAATGCCCATCATTCATCAAATCTTAAACCGTTATTACTGATATAGTGTGTGTGTGTGTGTGTGCTCAACATTCATGCTAACTGATGTAAATTCGAATTTAATACATAACAAGTCTCTTAGAAGGCATCGTACAGTGTAAACTCAAGAATTTTCAAAAACAGACGAGATCTAACTAAAATTAAACAATCACCAAGATTAAGGGTCCGAATAGGGTACTCATGCTCTATTTTTCATTCACAGGGGCTTTTTGCTCTGATTTTCTGTCTTATTCTTTTTTTTAGATAGATGGATAGTGAGTGCATTTTACGCTCCATCTCATGCATGTGTTTATGGGGAGTGCATTTCACGCTTCTTCTCGACCCACCACATGGCTCAATTTATTCAACTCGGGAAGATTCCCATTTTTTTAGAAGCTTATGTACCCCACTTTTTTCCCCTAAACTTAGGTTCTTGCCTAATTCTTTGTCTTCACTACCTATTCTTGTCATTCTTTCATTTAAACTAGCATTATCCTTTAGAAGTCCCTTATGTATCAATTTGAACTAATGAGTCCACATAAGTGTCATTAATGTGTTAACCTTTTTATACCAGTGTCAATCATGCATAAGATCCAATTCATAACAAAATTACATCATAGTTATAGTATTCGGTATCATACTTGTCTACTTAATCCCAACCTCATCATTGGCCAAAATAACATGAACTATATCAAACCGCTGGACATATGCAATAGAACACAATACTTAACTAAATATTTTTTTTATACATGGTAAACATAACATGATTGAAAAATAAATGAAACTATGTACAATCCAATATTACTATACAACTAAATGACTACATAAATGCAAACATTTAATAATCCTAAAACTAAACATGAAACTAACATATGCAAGGCTAACTAATAAAATTAAACGTGCAGACATAAAACTAAATAAAATTAAACGTGCAGACATAAAACTTAACTAACTCCCCCAAACTTGAAAATTACAATGTCCTCATTGTAAAGAATAAAGTTGTAATGTATGAGGACTTCCCTGTAATCTTCTAAGCGGGAGGTGGTGGTGGTGGTGGTTGTTCTTCATTTGAATCACTGGGTGGAAACCTTAGCATCGGGGCCGACTGTTGATATGGAAATTGCATAGTTGGATTGAAACTCTAGAGTGTCGCGTTCAATGAGGCAAATGACAGATTCATGGCGTCAAACATATGATCCTGCCTCGCTGCGAGTCTCTGTATCTCTCTGCGGGCTTCCATGTTGTACCCGTCCATTTGTTGCTGAAGGCTCGTGAACTGAGGGCTAGATATAGCTTTGGGTTGTGGTGCCGCCTCCGTTCCTTACTCTCCCATCATCGCATCCCCCTAAAACTCATCATCATCCGAGGTGTCCCTAGCATCAACCTTATCCTCCGAGGCTGATGGAAATATAAATCTGACTCATCTAGGGTGCGACTCGCCCCCGGGCCACATTGAGTACTGCACAATCATCCTCGTGTCTATAGTTTGAAGCGACATCTGGGTGGTCTCATCATCAGACCATCGTACTGCCGCCTGTCTACACAACCCATATATTAGCGATGGGTGTGGCAAGCCGCCAAAGAATGGTCCTCGCAAGCATCTTCCGATGGAAAAATTGATTATAGCCTCAACATCGATTATAAAATCTTGGACAACGACATATGAAAGTAATGCCTTCTCCTTGGTCATATCTGACGTGTGTGTAGATGGAAATATCTTGGCGCACATGAAAGCGTACCATATCTTTCCATACCGGCTGAGATGCTTATTGTGGAAGACAGAGCCTCCTTTTCGGCCCTTGATCCATGTGGCACCCGGCTTTGTCATCTCCTTTCAAATAGCCTCATAATCAGGATCATGAAAACATAAGTGAGCATACTAGTAATGTCTAAGAACTCGTAATTGGTAGTACGTGTTGATGGCATCAGCACTGAAAGGAACTAACCTACCCCGCACAAATGCTTTGAATGGGGCCTTATCCTTAGCATTGGCGTATAACTCCTTGACCACACTCATAATTAATGGCTCGGGCTCTTCCGTAAACTTATTCCAACCTTTCTGATAAATTTGTTGCACCATTTCACCATCGCCATGGTCAGGTGCCAACCCCCGCTCTGGTGTGAGTGCTTTTGTCACAAGGTAGTCGTAATGGTTGGCGGCAGCGTCACTTACGAATTTTTGCCTGTCAAAGGTCCGTGTTGGTGGTGCGGACCCTGAAATTTCTCCACATTGTCATTTTGATGCCGGTTTAGGTGCCATGGAATAAGAATTAGTGAGCCTCAACCATAATTTTCCCCAAAAATTCCACTCAAGCAATTCGTCGAACACTTGGTGTGTAGGACATGCAATCCCCCAAACTTAGTGATTTGTCTTCTATTGTGGTGATAGATATTGAGGAATTGGAAGACAACTTACTCCCTCTCAGTAAGAACCCTACCCTTGAACGTCTGAATTGGTGTGAATTGAGATGGTTAGAGTGTGTGGTGAAGGTATGGTTTTATAGAGATGAGGTGATGTTGAGAATTATGTAGTGGTTTTGTGGTTTAATTGAGTGGGGAGATGGAGATTAAATAGGCAAATCGTGGGTAGAGAGTGGAGAAAATGGAGTTTCAGTTTGGGTAGAAAGAAGTTAAAGTGTAAGAGTTGGGTGTAACTGCCATAACTGCCAATTTTGTCTCTTCAGATTGCATACCCCCGCCCCGACAGGCATGTGTACTGATTTGAGAATTTGAGACCCCCGCCCCGGCGGGGGTATTAAGCTTATAAGGGCCCGCCCCGACTGGCATGCTTCCTGTAATTGATATTAACACCCCCGCCCCGGCGGGGGGTTCCTTCACAAAAACGCCCTCCCCGACGGGCATAGCTTCTGGTAGCTGACTCGGTTTTCCCATTTCCTTGCATCTATTTCCAATCCATGCTGTATTTCAGTACCTGAAACATCATTAAACGTAACTGTGAGTCAATATTGAGCAATTTAAGCATGCAAGGTTAGATTAGCTAGAATAATATAACTTAATAACTACGTAATGAAATTATTATATACTAACTATTATTCTAAACTACAATTTGACTAATGTGAATAAAGATACTAATAATAAAATTAAGTTTGGGTTACCTCCCAACTAGCGCTTGATTTTAAGTCGTTCAGCCAGATTACTCCCTGTTTATGGTGCATCGGATAGTGTGATAGCTATGACATCCCAACTGGATTTGCCACCCCAATAATGCTTCAACCATTGACCGTTGACCTTAAACGTCTCCAATGGATTTCTACTATACAGTTCCACGACGCCATATGGGAAAACCCTCTTGAAAGTGAATGGACCCGACCACCTCGATTTTAGCTTTCTTGGGAACAACCGCAATCTTGAGTTGAACAACAATACTGATTGCCCCGGTTCCAATGTTCTCTATATGATTTTCTGGTCGTGCCATTTCTTGACCTTTTCTTTGTACAACTTTGAATTCTCATATGCTTGTAGTCTGAATTCGTCGAGTTCGTTTAATTGAAGTATCCTCTTTTTTTATGCTACTGCTTGATTGAAGTTGAGCTTCTGAATTGCCCAATAAGATTTATATTGTAACTCCACCAGTAAGTGACATGTTTTCCCGTAGAGTAACTGATATGGTGACATCCCAATTGGTGTCTTGTAAGCAGTTCTGTAAGCTCATAATGCATCATCCAATCCTACAGACCAGTCTTTTCTATTCGGGTTTACTACCTTCTCTAAGATTCTCTTCACCACCCTGTTCGAAACTTCGACTTGCCCACTTGTTTAGGGATGATATGTCGTCGCTACCTTATGATTGACTCCATATTTTGCCAAAAGAGCTGTGAACGATCTGTTGTAGAAGTGACTACCCTAATCACTTATAATAGCTCTTCGCGTGCTAAATCTTGTAAAAATATTATTTTGCAAGCACTTAAGAACCACTTTGGCATCGTTAGTGGGGAGTGCTACGGCTTCAACCCATTTTGATACATAGTCAACCGCAAGCAAGATGTACTGATTACTGAACGATGATGGAAATGGCCCCATAAAGTCAATGCCCCAAACGTCAAAAATTTTAACTTCCAAGTAGTTTGTAGTGGCGTCTCATTCCTTTTCGATATGTTGCCCACCCTTTGGCATCTATCACAGTTTTTTACAAATTGGTGGGTGTCTTTAAATATTGTAGGCCAATAGAACCTTGCTTGAAGAATTTTCACTGCTGTTCTCTCACTCCCATAATGTCCTCCGTATGCAGACGAATGACACTCGTGCATTATATTCTTCACCTCACTGTAGGGCACACACCTTCTAATCATCTTGTCTATGCACTATTTAAGTAAGAATGGCTCATCCCACATGTACCACTTGACGTCATGTAGGAATTTCTTTTTCTACTATCGTGTAAGATTAGGGGAGAGGATGTTGCTCATTAGATAGTTTGCAAAATCCGCATACCACAAAAATTCTGCATTGATTCCAACCAGCTGTTCGTCCAGGATTGACTCATTGATTACACACTTATCTTCTTCATTTTTACCCGAATATTCCAGCCTCAATAGATGATCTGCAACTTGATTCTCCGTCCCCTTTCTATCTTTTATTTCCAAATCAAATTCCTGTAGAAGAAGGATCCATCTGATAAGTCGAGGCTTAGCATCCTTTTTCAAAATTAAATACTGGATTACTGAGTGATCCGTGTAAACCACAACCTTTGTCCCAATTAAATATGCTCGGAATTTATCAAAGGCATATATTACTTCAAGTAACTCCTTTTCTGTAGTTGTGTAGTTCAATTGGGCATCCGTAAGGGTTTTACTTGCATAATATATGGCGAGGAATGTCTTCTCTCGATGTTAACCCAAAATAGCCCCAACCGCATAGTCGCTTGCATCGCATATTAACTCGAACGGCATATTCCAATCCGGTGCGATAATAACTGGAGCTGTGATTAATTTCTTCTTCAATAGCTCAAATGCTAACTTACACTCCTCATCAAATTTGAAAACTGAATCCTTCCCTAAGAGATTGCATAATGGTTTTGAAATCTTAGAGAAGTCTTTTATGAATCTCCTATAGAACCCGACATGTCCCAGAAACCTTCGGATTCCCTTGACTGACGTTGGAAGTAGAAGATTTTTAATCGTTTCTAACTTTGCTCTATCAACCTCTAATCCCTTTGCCGAAGCCTTGTGCCCTAAGATTATTCCTTCTTCAACCATGAAATGACACTTTTCCTAGTTAAGCACCAAATTAGTCTCTACTTAGCGCTTTAAAACCATGACTAAGTTTTCTAAACAGACATCAAAACTATCCCTAAAGACCGAAAAGTCGTCCATGAAGACTTCCATATTTGTTTTGACCATGTCTGAGAAGATGGCCATCATACACCGTTGGAAGGTAGCGGGTGCATTACACAAGCCAAATGACATTCTCTTGAATGCAAAGGTGCCGTATGGGCACGTGAAAGTAGTTTTTTATTGATCTTTAGGAGCAATAACTATCTGATTATATCTCGAATACCCATCCAATAAGTAGTAAAATTTGTGGCCCACAAATCTATCCAACATCTGATCGATAAAAGGCAGAGGAAAGTGGTCTTTGCGAGTTTCCTTATTCAACTTTCTGTAGTCCATGCAAACCTTCCAACCAGTCACTGTCCTCGTTGAAATTAATTCGTTATCGTCATTCTTTACTATGGTCATTCCGCTATTTTTTGGCACACATTGAACGGGACTGACCCAAGCACTATCTAAAATTGGGTAGATGATTCCCGCATCCAACCACTTCTGAATCTCTTTCTTCACCACTTCTTTCATGATACGATTGAGCCATCTCTGTTGTTCCATTATTGGCATTGAATCCTCTTTCATGAGAATTTTGTGCATGTAAAAGGATGGACTGATTCCCTTCATGTCCGCAATTGTCCATCCTATAGCTGATTTGTATTCTCTGAGCACTCTTAGCAACTTATTTTCCTGCATTTCGTTAAGCGCATAAGCAATAATAACAGAAAATATTAGAATTGCCTAAATATGCATACATGAGGTATTTAGGTAGTGGTTTTAGCTCAAGTGTAGGTGGCTCCTCCAATGAAGGTTTCATCTGCTGAAACGACGGTGGAGGATACACAACTGGCTTGTCATTCGACTTTGTCTGTTCAACTTGCTTTTCCTCTCCCTGTTTCTCTTCAACCACTTTGTTGTCCCCAACTTTGTCATCTTTTGTAACTGAATATTCCACACTTTCCCCATTTAGATGTTTACCACTACTCAAGGTGATTGCCTGACACTGCTCGTGATTTCCCTTCGGATTCTTTCCGGTGTGACTTGGTAGAGTCCCTTGCGGTCTATTGTTCAATGCTAAGGCCAGTTGTCCCATCTAATTTTCTATATTCTTGATGGCTACTGCTTATGACATCATAACTGCCTCATTGCTCGTAATATACTTTGACAACAACTCTTCTAAATCTGATTTTCTCTCTTGATGCTGAGTTATTTGTTGATGTTGATGTTGATTCTGAAATTCCAGGGGATAAGATTGTCGTGGAGCCTGCTGATTTTGATTGTTGCTCCATGACAAATTGGGATGGTTTCTATTCCCTTGGTTGTAAGCATTTTGATACATATTCTGTGGTGGTATTCTGTTATAGTTACCCATAAACTGAACTGATGCTGAGTTGATGGCGCACTGCTCCGTAGGATGTTCTCCAGCACATAACTCGTACACATACACCACCTGCTGTGGTTGCACACCAGTAATGGTATCCATTTTCTTTGATAAGGCAGCAATCTGTGCTGCCAACGCGGTTACTCCGTCTACCACTAAAACCCCAGCCACCTTAGGTTATGTCATCCTCGAAGTAGTCCACTGGTAGTTGTTAGCCACCATTGTCTCAACTAACTCATACGTTTTCTCATATCTCTTAGCCATAAATGCTCCACCTGAAGATACATCGATACTTGTCATGAGATTACCATTTAACCCATTGTAGAATGTGTTCATCTGTAGCCATTTTGGTAATCCGTGATGTGGGCATTTCCTAAGCAATTCCTTGTATCACTCCCATGCCTCATATAACGATTCCTCGTGCTGCTGTTCAAACATAGTAATCTCATTCCTCATTTTTACAGTCTTTGCTGGTGGTAAAAATTTAGCTAAGAATTTTTGAGCGAGGTCTTCCCATGTAGTTATTGAGCCCAACGGTAGTAAGTGTAACCAATTCTTTGCCTTGTCCCGCAAAGTGAATGGGAACAAGCAAAGCCTTACTGCTTCATCTGACACTCCATTGTACCTGAAAGTGTCACAAATCTCCAAAAAGCTGATCAAGCGTTCATTCGTATCATCATTTGCAAGTCCCCCAAACTGAACAGAGTTTTGGATCATCTGAATCGTCCCAGGCTTGTTTTCAAACATATTTGTAGCAATCGCTGGCCTGGTGATACTCATTTGAAGCTCAATCACCTTAGGTGTATCAAAGTCTCTCAATGCTTTCTAGTCTTCGGTAGCCATTACTTCTTCTTTTTAAGAATTCTCAAAGTCTTCCCTCGTGTCTTTGATCCACTTACTTAGCCTTTGAAACCGTTTCTCGATGTTGTCCTCCAAAGGAAGCAAGTCTGGGTTTTTGAACCGAGTTTGCATAAACTGACTTCAAGAACCTGAAATAGAAAGAACAAAATAAAAAGAAAAATATTTAAGTAAAACTGGACTAATTAAGCTGATATTGCAAAATTATTAAAATGTATATTATGTCCCCGGCAACGGCGCCAAAAACTTGTTGGGTAAAATCTATATACGCACAATACGCAAGTATACGTGGTCAACAAGTAATATAATGATAAGTCAAGTATCGTTCCCATAGAGATTAGCTAGAAATTAACCGTCACAATTACCAATTTCCTATTAATCCAAATTTTATTAAACTACCAATTTCAAGATTATAACTAAAAATATTAAAAATACTAAAATTACCAAACAAATCAACAACCCTAAAAACTGAATTTTTTAAACAAGTATTGAAAAATTAGGCTTACAACTTCACTCTAAGCATCACTTTGACTACTACACCTTATTCCAATTTAATTCATTAACCCAGTTTATTAATCAAGAACACTCAAGTAGAACGAACCACCTCTCGATGTACTAATACCGTATTAACTAAAATCTACAATTTAGATAGAATTAAGCTAAACACCTTAATTAACTAACTCACTATATCTCTATGTGAATTACAATCAAAGAAGATTTAAGTTCAAGTTCTCTATCTGATTACATGCGATGTTCAGCATATCTCTACCCTAACATTCATCAAGATTCCATTCATTCATAGAATTCAAGAACACATGCTATATTGACTAAGTCTAGGCTCGTATCTCCTCTCTCATATCCATACAAGTCCACATAAATTTGTTGATCAAGCAATTTATAAATTCAATCACAAATCAATATAGATAAACTTAAGAATAACTTATTAAACTGAAAATCAAAGTTACATAATCATTGTTCCACTTAAAGATCCGTTATAAGCCTAATAAAGAATTTAGTTCATTATCAATGAAATAAAAACTGAATTAATTAAAGTAAACATCATCCCAATTACAGAAATTAAACTAAAGAAGAAGAATAAATTCAGAACCACCCTTCTCTCTAGCCTTAATATGTAATTATTGTGAAATTGCCTTCAAAGTCTTTCTCCAATGCCCTTGCTCAGAAAATTTGTCTTCAATGATGTAATTGCATGTATGATATGTCAATCTTGTGTTTGTTGTTAGTTATATCACTAAGACATGTATTCTGACTCTAGTTCCTCACCAAAACGACTTCCATTCCTAGCCAATGACTATTCTCCATGTTATTACAACATTCCATAAGGAGCAGGACACTGCAATTCTCCCGTACCCCCACCCCGGCGGGGGTTTAACCTTGAAAGTAGCCCGTCCTGGCGGGTATGTAGACTGTCAACTTAATTTTGCACCCCCCCGCCCCGGCGGGGGTTTTGTATATGGAAATGGCCACCCCGGCGGGGGTACGTTCTACTAATGGTCCATTTTTAGCTCCATCTTTGCCACTTTTCACCATTATTCCATCCTTTTAGTCCAATAGCCACGCCACCCCACCTAAACACGAAATTACACTAAACAAGTAAAAATGAAATTTAAACACAAAGAATTAACACCGTTTAGGCTTGAATTAAACACCGATTCGTAGGTATAAAATCCACTTATCAGGTTTCTCAAGGCATAGATGTGATTTAGGTTATTATTGATAGATTAACGAAGTCTGCCCATTTCTTGTCAATACAGGAGACTTATACCCTTGAACGTCTTGCTCGTATATATGTGAATGAGATTGTGAGATTGCATGGCATGCCCATATCCATAGTTTCAGATCGTGACCCAAGATTTACTTTCGAATTTTGGGTTAGTTTGTAGAAAGCTATGAGCGGAGATTTATGATTATTATTCAGATGTTGTAACCCTTATGGGGAAGATTTTATTTCTATTTATTGCATGGTTTGCATTTATTATGGGTAGATAGATAGATGATATTTGTGTCGTGAACACCAAATCTTGTGGAAATGGAAGTACCGGATTTGGGGGTGTCACAGGTTGGTATCGAAGCTGTAGGTTATGAACCTTAGGTGGGGGAACAACCTTAGGTAGTAGCCTTATAGAAAGAAGATAGTAAAGGAAAACTCTTATCGAGTTTTAAGAAATGAATTTTTTGTAATTCATTGAAGAAAATAAAATACATTATGTGTTTATGTGTTAATTTGTGTGCTCGTTAGTACGACTTAATAACTAAAACTTAAAATTTTGTTGTCAGGATGACGAATGTTGGAGAAGCTAGTCAAGCTGGGGAGGAAGAACCCCGATTACCTATAGTACCTACAGAGGAAGAGCCCCGAGACATACATGTTGTTATGGAACAGTTAGTTCAGAGGGAGTCATCTCCATTGATCACCATTGTTGGTCAGGAGCATGAGCCCGAGACTGATCTTGAGGAGGAGTTTGATGAGGAAGAAGAAGAAGAGGAGTTACCACGGTACACCGTTGATGCAGAGATGTATGACACGTTATACGACCGTAACGTGGAATTGCAAGATGAGGCTCAGGAATTGACTGAGTGAGCGACTGTTCAACAATCTACTTTATAGGAGAAGGAGAGGGAGGTTTCGACTCTTCACTCATGATTGGGAAATGTAGAATTGGATTTGGTCCATGAAAAGGGTCAAACCGAAGATAAGACTGAGGAAATAGAGAAGCTGAAAAAGGAACTAAAAGAAACCTTTGGAAGACTGAAAATAGCAGAAGAAGGATGGGTAAGAGAATCACGTCGAGCTGATCGTGCAGAAGATGATAGTCGTGAAAAGAAGGCAAAGCTTGAAGAGACATACTCCACACTTAATCATGCAATAGATGAGGCTCAGGAACGAGTTTTGAGATACCCCATCCAGTTCGAAGGACTTCCGTTGTATATGCTGGATCGCAGGACGATGTCTCGTATCATGGATGAGGAGCGTGGCAAGGCTATTCAGCACCTTGATAGATAGGATTAGAATCCGTTTAATTATGTGAAAGACTTAATTAGTTTTTATATATAAATTTCGATGTGTTTATGAACGAAGGAATATATTAATATTTTAAATCATGTGGATTCTTTATTCCAGGATAGTTGATGTAAATAGCAGTTATGCTATAGTTTGATGTTAAAACTTTGAGTTGAATTAAATATATTAAGTTGTTTGAGATGATGTGATAAATGAGTATGTCAAATTGTTGAGTAATGCCTTAACTATTTAGAGAAATAAATAAAGTCCTAATAAACGTTTATTTTAACAGAAAATGTCGCCAAGGAGAAGACAACAACGTCAACCGGCTCAGGAAGAGTCAACAAATAATAACAATAACGCCAACGTTAATCCTGTTCAGCAGTTGGTGAACTTACTGACGGGAGCAATGAACAATCAACCTCAAGCTCCACCAAGCACAACGTTTAAAGACTTCAAGGCGGTGGGACCGCCAGAATTTAAAGGTTCCGGGAACCCAATCGAGGCTCAAACGTGAGTCATGGAAATAGAGAAAGTATTCGACGTTGCTAGGGTTAAAGAAGACCAGAAGACCGCTTTCGCAATGTTTATGCTGAAGTCTAAGGCTAGCTACTGGTGACAAGCAAACAAAGTGCGAGGAGGAAGGTGTAATTACGTGGGAGAGATTTAAAGAAATGTTTTTCAAAATGTACTTCCCAACTAGTTTGCAGAATCAGATGGAAATTCAATTTTTGGAATTGAAGCAAGGAAACACGAGCTTACCTGAATACGTGGCTAAATTCGATGAGTTGGCAAGGGTTGCCCCGTACCAAGTACATACTGACGAAAGAAAGGCCATAAGATTCGAACGAGGACAAAAGCCTTGGGTTTACAGTAAGGTGTCAATGTTTCAGATAAGCACATTTGCCGGGGTATTGGAAAAGGCCATTCTCGCTGAAGGTGGGAGCGATGCGGTGACCAAGTACAATTAAGAGCAGAAGAAGAAGAAGAAGAGTGAAGGTGAAGGAAATAACAAGACTGGTGGGAGTAACACTGGGGGTAGTCATAATCAGAAGAGGAAGTGGACGGATAACTCGTCAGCGGGAAGTCAACAAGGAGGGAAGAAGAAGAAAATTGAAGCGTGCTCAAATTGTGGAAAAGCTCATCTGGGAGTTTGCATGAAAGGGAAGCGAGTGTGCTACAATTGTGGTCACGAAGGCCACATAGCACCAAACTGTGCAAACCCAAAGAAGGGTGCTTGTTTTAATTGTGATTCTAAGGATCATCTAGCAAGAGACTGCCCTAAGAAGGGATCAGGAGGAGCAGTACCACGAGGTAACCGTGGAAATAACAGTGGAAATGCCTTAACCATCACCGACCGCCAGAACTTTTAATATGACAGTGCAGGACGCAATCCAGTCTCGTGAGGTGGTGTCAGGTATCATTCCGATCAATGAAATTAATGCTTATGTTTTATTTAATTCGGGTGCTACTTGTTCCTTTATATCCGAAGACTTTGCTAATAGTTTAGATTTGATTATGGATGAGTTGGAATATCCCATGAATATAGAAATTACGAATAGAGAGGTAATTCCTGTTAAGTATGTGTTTAAGAACTGTAGGGTAGATATTAAGGATAATATCATGAATGTAGATCTTATCCCTATTTGGCTTGGGGAATTTGACGTTATTTTGGGTATGGATTGGTTATCCAATTGTGGGGCGGTAATTGACTGCCAGAAAAAGCGTATTAACCTTATGACTCCGTCAAAGGTTGTGTTTTATGGTAGCAAGTCGCCTAGACAAGTGAGTTGTCTGACGATGATGCAGGCCAGGAGGTTGTTAAGACAAGGCTGTGTAGGATACTTAGCTTACATAGTCGAGAGTAGAAAAGAGAATCCGAAGGTAGAAGAAATACCGATTGTGAAGGACTTCGTCGACGTATTTCCAGATGATTTGCCAGGACTTCCACCAGATAGAGAGGTAGAGTTTGTGATCGATTTGGCACCAGGAACTGCTCCAATATCAAAGACACCATACCGAATGGCACCAATAGAGATGAAGGAATTAATGGTACAACTTCAAGAATTATTGGACAAGAAGTACATTCAACCGAGCGTATCGCCGTGGAGAGCGCTGGTATTATTCGTGAAAAAAAAGGACGGATCGATGCGGCTCTACATTGACTACAGAGAACTGAACAAGGCCACGATTAAGATTAGATATCCATTACCAAGAATCGACGATCTGTTTGATCAATTAAAGGGAGCAAAATACTTTTCTAAGATAGATTTGAGGAGTGGGTATCACCAACTGAAGGTGAGGCCAGAGAATGTACCGAAGACAGCGTTCAGAACGCGATACGGTCACTACGAATTTTTTGTAATGTCGTTTGGTCTAACGAATGCTCCTGCAGCATTTATGGGACTAATGAATGGTGTGTTCAAGCCGTTTTTGGACAAATTCGTGGTGGTATTTATAGACGACATTCTGGTATATTCCAAAACCAAAGAAGCACACGAAGAACATTTGAGATTAACGTTGGAAGTATTGAGAAGGGAGAAGTTGTACGCTAAATTTTTGAAATGCGAATTCTGGATCGAGCGAGTACAATTTCTTGGTCACGTGATTGATAAAAACGAAATTTCGGTAGATCCATCCAAAGTAGAAGCTGTGATTAACTGGGATCAGCCAAGAACGCCGTCAGAAGTAAGAAGTTTTCTTGGATTGACGGGATATTATAGAAGATTCATTCAAGATTTTTCCAAGATCGCAACTCCGTTAACGAATTTAACTCAAAAAGCTGTGAAATTTATTTGGACGGAGAAGGGTAAGGAGAGCTTTCAAGAATTAAAGAAGAGGTTGAGTACGACACCTGTATTATCTCTTCTAGATGATACAGGCAATTTTTTTGTTTTTAGTGATGCGTCGCATAAAGGACTTGGTTGTGTGCTGATGCAAAATGGTAAAGTCATCGCGTATGCATCACGACAGTTGAAGGATTAAGAGAAGGGATACCCGACCCATGATTTGGAGTTAGCTGCAGTTGTATTTGCTTTAAAAATTTGGAGGCACTATCTCTACGGGGAGAAGTGTGAAATATATACGTACCACAAGAGTCTGAAATATATTTTCACACAGAAGGAGTTAAATATGCGTCAGAGAAGATGGTTGGAATTAATCAAGGATTACGACTGTGAGATATTATACTATCCGGGTAAAGCGAATGTAGTTGCCGACGCCTTAAGTAGAAAGGGTCGTGAGAAATTGATGATGTTGACTGCTCAGGAGGAGCTAATCATAGAAATAGAGAAACTGGAATTGGAAGTGAAGTATCCAATGGAGATTGATGAAAAGCTATTTCAGATGCAATCTGGTACAACTCTACTAGATAAAGTGAAGGAGGCTCAGCTTCAGAATGATGAATGCAAAAAGGTAGCAAAGTAGATATCCGAAGGGACCGAACCGAGATTTAAGATGGATAAGGAAGGAATACTGAGATTTGAGAGTAGAATTTGGGTACCGCCAGTACAAGAGATTAAGGAGGATATTTTAAGCGAGGCTCATAGTTCACGATATTCGATTCACCCTGGTAGTACCAAAATGTACCAAGATCTTCGAGAACAATTTTGGTGGCCGAATTTGAAGCGTGATGTTGTAGAATGTGTTGCCAAGTGTCTGACCTATCAGAAAGTGAAAGCGGAACATCAGAGACCGAGTGGATTGCTACAACCGTTAGAAATCCCATAGTGGAAATGGGAACATATTACAAAGGATTTCGTGGTTGGCCTTCCGATGACTCAGAAAGGCTACGACACAGTATAGGTTACCGTTGACCGACTGACGAAATCTGCACACTTCCTTCCAATCAAAATAAGATTCAACTTAGACTAGTTGGCCAGGCTATACGTAAAAGAGATTGTTTCGAGGCACGGAGTTCCGGTATCAATTGTTTCAGATAGGGATCCGCGCTTCACATCAAATTTCTGGAAACGTCTTCAGGAATTCATGGGTACGCAATTGCGAATGAGTACAGCTTACCATCCTCAAACAGACGGACAGAGTGAGAGAACGATTCAGACATTAGAAGATCATCTAAGAGCTTGTGTGATGGACTTTAAAGGAAATTGGAATGATCACTTACCATTAGTAGAGTTTGGCTACGACAACAGTTACCACACTAGTATTGGCATGCCGCCTTATGAAGTATTATACGACAGAAAGTACAGAACTCTGCTTTACTGGGATAAAGTTGGCAAAAGATAATTGCTAGGGCCAGAATTGGTACAGCAGACAACATAAATAGTCAAAGTAATCCGAGCACGACTGGTAGCGGCTCAAGACCGACAGAAGAAATACGCTGATCCACATCGTAAAAATATCGAGTTTGAATCAGGTAGTTATGTTTTCTTGAAGGTCTCTCCTTGGAAAGGGAAGATCAGGTTCGAAAAGAAAGGGAAATTGAGCTCAAGATTCATTGGACCCTTTGAAGTACTGAGAAGAATCGAAGAAGTTGCGTATGAGGTAGCCTTACCTCCAGCACTCGAGAATATCCATAACGTCTTCCATGTTTCTGTGTTGCGACCCTACAAGCCTGATTACAAGCATGTAATTGAATATGAACCCTTACATTTTGAGAAAGAATTATCTTACAAAGAAATTTCTGTCCAAATTGTCGACCGAAAAGAACAAGTTCTCAGAAATAAAGTTATACCTTCTGTTAAGGTAATTTGGAGGAACCACAATGCTGAAGAAGCTACGTGAAAACTCAAAGAGAATATGATGAAGAATTACCCTCATTTATTTACTTAAATATGTGTATGCGATTCTAGGGACAGAATCTTTGTAGGGGGGAGAATGTAACGGGTCGAAAGTTTTTGAGTCGTGATTCTGGAGACAGAATCCTTTTAAGGGGGAAATGATGTGACGAACGATAATTTTGTAATTTATTTTAATATTTATTGAATTAAATAAATATTTTTCGATGGTTTAATTATTGGATTAAATAATTAATTAATGCAATTATATTTATTGAATTAAATAAATATTTTTTCGATGATTTAATTATTGGATTAAATAATTAATTGAGGCAATTATGGTAGATTAATTTAATTTTATGTGTTGCATTTATTAAATTAATGTGGAGAATAATTATTATTCAAGTATATAATTACGTGAACTTGTTGAATTAAATGAATTATTTAATTAAGCATGATGTTATTTAATTAATTTAATTATTAATTAGAGATTTAATAAATTGAAATTATTTATTAATGAGAAAATTAATTATATGATTATGTGAATTTATGATAGATTATTATATTAAATTAAATAAGATATTTGAATTGGGTGTGACATTAATTAAACCATATGATAAATCTTTATTAAATTAAATGGTTTTGTATTATGATAATCTAGCTAAACATGGCACTAAGGGGAGTTGGGGCCAGTTAACCCATGACTGGGTAACTGACCACCAACGCGTCAGTTGGCCGAACTATTTTTATACGTATTCTCTCTTTATTCTTCTCTTATTATTTTCTAAGTCTGGCATAGAACAAAGAGAATTCAGAGAGAGTTTGAGAACTTTGAGAGAAATTTTGAATACTGTGATTAAAGGAGAAGAAGTGTGAGAATTTGGGAATTATTGTCACCCTATGTAATCTAAGCAGATTATTCAAGGGTAATCCCTTCTTCCCAAATTTTTAAGTTACGTCTTTTAGTTTTATAGAAAATGGCTTTCAAAACTTCTGTTAATATTTGTGAATTGGGATTTATGCTGCTATATGGATATATGTAATAATACGAGTAGCATAACATGTTTTATATATATATATATATATATATATATATATATATTGCATGATTCCATATCCTAAGTTTCGTAATCTGATGACTTGTTATTTCAAAAATATACAGAGTTTGGGTTTTTGGCCTTATGGCCTTATACGTGATTTTAGTATGTCAAACGTAAATGTTTTCGTACATTTTACACTCGTATATTATTGTGCATGCTAATATGAAGAGACCAAGCTTTAAATGAACGGATTTGACTTTATAACGAATCCGTGGCGTTGGATTTTAGGAAATTATGTTAAAAACTTCAAGAACATCAAGAACAGAGGAAAATTTTATGTTTTAATTATGTGATTATGTGTTTTAATGGGTTAAAATTACTTTACAGATGTTGGGTAATGATTATATGTGAATATTAACATGTGGGTATATTAAATTAGTGAAATTAATGATTATTTAGTGTCCTTTTCGCTGAACTCTGTGTTCTCCGCGAACTGGGAATCGAATTCTGGAGTCTCGCGCCGCGGCGCCAACTCCAGAACTGAAGTCCCGCACCGCAGCGCCACCGCGCCACAGTGCCAGGTCTCAGACCGCAGCGCCGTCGCGCCGCAGTGCGAATGTCATGCATAACAGTGGCGCCACAGCGTCACTCTCTAGAAAGTTCAAGAATGAGATTTTTAAAATGTTTAAGCCTAACAATGTGTTAGTGAATTAATGTAATGAACATGTAAACATGTTAGAAGTATAATGTGATGATAAAATAGTTGTTTAACATGTAAATAACATAATTACATGTGAATTGAATTATTGAATACATAATTAGCTTGATAATTCATGAAGTACAAATTATGTGACAAAGTGGTAACTTGATTAAGTATAGTCAATAATCAAAGTAGACAAAGAGAATGGGTTTATATTGATTAGTTAAGTTATAATTAACTGGTATTGTAAATGTGAATGGTATGTAGGATTTAAATCAAAGAACGTGCTTAGTTAAAGTGTAATCTACGCACGAGGCCAGTTTCCTAGCCCTACTTGTCATTATTGTTCAAGTTTATTATTTACCTCGAGTAAATTATCAATTCTATTATTCAAGTTCAAATGTTATATTAAAGATTGATTATCTTTTCAAAGCATGATTCAGTTATACAATAATTATCCTATTGTATACGTTTTGAGATTATTATTATTCAAATTGAATATCATTATTGTTGAACCTTATTAGACTAGTGAACCCTTAATGATTCAATTAGTCCATAGTTGATGAGCGTTCTAAATTTCAGAACCCTTGATGAATTATCCAAACCAAACTTCCTTTGGTGCGGACTCGAATGTCAAACTGAGATTAACAACCCTGTATAGGGGATTATTTACGCTTTAGCGTTAAGATATTGTGCACAGTATGGTACTAAGGGCTGATCCCCCTAAGTACGAGAAGAAGGTCCATAGTCTTATGACTGTTAAAGGTTTCAAGTATAATCCTTGTTAACCTAGGACATAGTTCAAGGTCATATGACCCTCAGAACTCTTTTAATTCTTGTTATTCACTCTTGATTCAAAAGTTGAGCTTTTATTCAGATGTCTTTGATTTATTCACATGTTATTATACTGTTATTTCATTTTTATACTTGTGGGCATTTGTGCTCACTCTTGCTTAATAATAACATTGTAGTTAAGAACGAAAGAACTGATGAACCTTCCACTAGTAAAGGCAAGGGCAAAGTTAGCAAGTGACGAAGACCCGCTGTTTTATATGATGATGTATTTGTTAAGACTTGAGTTAATGTTATTGTTTAAGACTTATTTGTTTATGATTCCGCACAGATGTTAAAGGTTAGTTTAATCTGGGACTGTATTATTATTATTCAGATGTTGTAACCCTTATGGGGAAGATTTTATTTCTATTTATTACATGGTTTGCATTTATTATGGATGGATAGATAGATGATATTTGTGTCGTGAACACCAAATCTTGTGGAAATGGAAGTACCGGATTTGGGGGTATCACATTAGTTACATATATAACGAAACCATAATGACTCTTAGTCTTAATCTATTATAACTTGCGTCTCTTTGAAACTTAACACATATCTTCAGGTGTTTACACCTCTTCGTATGACACTTATCATTACATAATCTAGTTTTGCGTTCCTTTATACTTCTTTCTAAACCGACACTTAACGTTCATTAAAGTCATTATAAATTCCATTACCACATATTAGATGTATTACACTTGTTAACAATAACTAGGTTACTTAACCTCCGCCTTATATCTCGTTACACTTCTCTTTCTGTTGACAATTAAGTCTTCTATCATATACTAGATTAACTAATCAAGTTATCAATCAAATCGTTCTTTCAACTTATATCTTTCTATAAACAAACATACACCTTACCATTAGTCTTTAACTTTTGAAAACATCAAATTTGGTTTTATTACATAACTTACTCAAGTGACAACAAAAATCTCCATATTTTGATATTATATCATACTACAATCTGTTATTATAGTCCACATTATGTCTTAGAAATCACTAACATGCTTGCCAAACTAGATTAGGTCCATTAGTCATGTCCTACAAATAGGCAGACTTCACTGTCTCAGAACAGGGTATGGCGCAGTTGTGCCATACTTAAGCCTAGGACCGGCGCAGCCGCGCTGTTTCTGGCCTTGGCACCTGCGTAGCTGCGCCGGTGCACAGACAGACGCAAAGACGGCTATGAACAGTAGCCTACTTTAGCCCAACAAACACGAATTTCACCATCAAGTCAATGAAATTAACATACAAAATAAATATAACTCTATTATAAATATGATTGCTAACATATTCAACCACTTAGCATAATTTAACAACACTTCTAACAATTTTAATTTCTCAAATTTCTCATATTTCATATAAAACTCCATTTTTTTGAACTTCTTCACAAAATCAACACTGACATCTCAATTTTTCAGCAAATCTCTTCGTTCAAACTACGTTATGCTCGTTTCTTAATGAACTAACATATACAAGACTCAATTTATAGTTTAACATACAAATTGACCACTAAAATTGGAACTTTATAAGCCATATGAGAAAACATACATTGTAAAAAAAAATTCTACTGTTATCCGAATTTAGCATGCAATTTCCTTGTTAAAACACTAGTTATAACATCACAAACACATATAATCATCATAATTTAATTGTATAACAACAATTCAAAACATAGAAATTCACAGAGTATAAAATTATTATCGTAGAACATATATATATATATATATATATATATATATATATATATATATAATACTAAGGTTACTTGAAATCCTTGTTATCACCACTGAACTTTCTTTGAAAAACTCAAGAATTCTCTCAATCTCTCTCAAGTTCTTTCTCTGAATTCTCAGCGTTCTTCTTAGGCTTAGCAACTTAGCAACTAGACTATCTAATGCGTAAAAGAAAACTGAGATACCCTTAATACTAATACTAATTCGGATACCAGTTAAAAAAATAACGTATAAGCTATAATTATATTATATTTATTATTTAATTTGTTTTATTTATTTTATTTAAATTCAAAAATTAGAAATTCAAAAGCAATAGGGCTTTGTTTAGAAAATCATTTAAAATTAAAGACTTAATATATTAAAGTCTTGTTTGGGTGAACTCAATTAAAACTACTTTAATTTATTTTAATAACCACTTATAATATAGTTATTTGTCACGTTTCTATTAAATTAAGCTTCCATACTTAATTAATTAATTATAATAACAATTTATCAATTAAATCATTTAATCACAAAACTCAATACAAATAATTATCCATCAAAAATGAAATATAATAATTCATTTAAACATTATAATCTCTCTAACTTAATTGTTAAATTAAATTAGAACATTATCCCATAATTATTCATTTTCTTAACTCCTTAATTATTTACTAAACAAATAATTAACCAAATCAAATCAAATTAATTAAACAAATATTTATTCAACGATAAACACATCTATTAAATATATATATATATATATATATATATATATATATATATATATATATATATATATATATATATATATATATATATACAATTAATTAAATATTTAAAATTATAGTTAAAATTCTAGAATGTTATATCATTCCCTCCTTAAATGGATTTTGTCATCAAAATCACAATTCAAACAATCAAATCGTCACATTCTTCCCTACTTACAAGGATTCTGTCCCCAGAATCGAAAATACAGGTTAAACAAATAACTCAGGTACTATTAAACCTCACTTTCCCAATATATGAATATGTTTTTCCCTTTACACCAGATCACATATTTCAAATATACAGCACATACATATACATACTCAAATTCAAAACATCTCATAATAAAAATTTTAATTATTAAATTCCTATTTTAATAACTTCTAAAAATTCGGGTTGTCACACCCTTCCCTTCTTATAAGGATTCTGTCCTCTGAATCAACGAAACCTCCTTACTCGGTTTTCACCAAATCTCTTTTCAAAATAAAATTTATGGAATATATTCAACACATTAGCTTAATATCAATTTTATATTTCCTACTACATTCATTATTTCAACAAATTTTAGGTTTCTATTTCATAACTTTTACTTAAACTCAATTATATTTGAGTATTACATATTCTTTAACCAATTCATTTTCATTTCTAAGGATCGTTATCATAAACACTCGGAATATTACATTCACCCATTCTTCTAAGAATTTCGTCCTCGAAATTTTATTTATTAATCCTCAATCATTCAATCTATCAAAATAGATTTTACGTTAATACTTTATTCATTCATTGATTTCTATAACCACTTCTTCCCACAAAGAACTTTCTACAATTATTAAACTTTTCTATTAAAAGTTTTACATTATTCTTGATAACTCATCTCCTTCTCATTTCAAAATTTCTTTTCTCACTTATTCAATAAATTCATCATTCAATGTCGCATTCTACGACTTACCCCTTTCTAAGAAATACTATCCTTTTTACTTCCACCTTGCAGAATAACAAGAATCTTCCACAATTGCTCAATAATTGGGAAGTAGTATGAATAACTCAGAAATTTAAAAGATTCCAAATCATGCTGAGGGGTCACAAAACCGTGAACTCTATTCTTGGTTTCCTCATTGTAAACCAGAGTGTTTATCAATCACAAAGACTGAAAACACCCTCCTTACGTACACTAGGTGGCCAGCCTATTGTACCACTACGTTGGGCCGCAACGTAGAGTTTTGTAACGACTATATGCGTTACGCTCGGAACCATTGTCCCCGAAAACATGTCCCCTTTATAGGGTTGTTCACCTAAGCTTTTCAACATCTGAATCTGCACCAAAATAATTTGGTTTGGCATAATTCTTCAATAAACGCTTGAATTTCGTGAACATATTTCAATAATCGTCTAGCTGAATCAAATAGCGTAGACTTCTTCAACAATTCAAACATCAATCGAAATATACAGATACATATATATATATATATATATATATATATATATATATATATATATATATATATTCTCATATGTTAAAGAATTCTCAAAAATCTTTTTATGACGTCATGATACCGCACTGTATTTCTAGTCCGTTTGAGGATTCCGTCATTTTGTGACTTTGTCATACTACATCATACCATAGTGGGTTGACAATCATTAGATCACATACAACACTAAGTAATACTGCATTGAGGACTCCATCATTTGTATCATCTCTGCACCAGGTTCCATAATGCATTGATGATATAAAAAAAATACATTTTGATATATTTCAAATCATTTTTGTCTAGCCGAAGCAATTAGCATAGACATACGAATAACGGTATTATTTTTAAAACTCATTGGTTTCATCACTTGATCCAATGTTTTTCAAGAAAATAGAAGTGCAAACACTAGCACGAAGTTAATAAATTTCGAAAGTCTAGCATAGCTAGTGTGACACCCCCAAATTCAAGTACTTAAAACCCGAACTCAGTGCTTCACGATACCATTTCTATGAGTGGAATAATACTAATAATAATAACAATAATATAGATTTTAAAATTTAATTTACATATTATCAGAGTTTACAATCCCAAGTACGAAACCTTCAAACATTCGTTACATGATAATAATAATATTTACCATCCTTATCATAAAGTTAAACTATTACAAAGGATAGCGTAAACACTCATTCAACAATCTTCCCTTTTTCCTTGTTCTTGACAGATCCTTCAAGTTGTTCACACTTAGCTGAAAACATTTAAATTTAAGCAAGGATGAGCATTTGAGTGCCCAGCAAGTTATAGCAACAATAATAGTTAACTGAATGAATTAAATGTTTTCTTTGAATGATACTTCTACAATGAATCAACAGTTGTGAAGTGAGCTGAACCAATAATAAACAACATATTATTTCGATTTCAAATTTTTGAAACTATATATTGACTATAAATGAGGATAAATGGACAGACTATGAACATTATTTTCTATTTTCGAAAAGGTTAAACAGAACTTCATTTGTAAACCGTCATAATTTACGGGCACGGGGGTGATCAGCCCGTTATGCCCTGTATTGATCAATACTACATTCAAGGACGATATTTTCGTCTAGCATATCCGCCTTGGGCGCATAAAAGTTTCCCATATTTGGGATGTTCATAACAGTCTTGAATCCAAACCAAAATAATTCAGTTGGATAATAAAGTTTTATCTTGTTCAACAACAACTTTAAATATATGTCTAGCTGGATCAAATAGCTTAGACGACTTTTAATTCAATTTATACATACTGGACACCGATAAGTATGTATCAACAATGATAAAATATAATGATTAACCAAGTGGGGACACTTGTAAAACCATGCTTTAGAAATTAATGAACATAGTATATATCTTGATCAATAATAACAGAATAAAGGAACTTGTACAACAATTATAATTTAATAACTTACTTATACAGAATCATTGCATAAGTATATACAAAGGTTAAAATATTTGAACAATTAAAATAAACAGTTCAGATATTATCTTACGCATGTCTGTTACATAAAGTAAATGTAAAGGGTTAGATACTTGCATGGTCTGCTGCTTACACAACTTAGGTTTATCTTTTATATCAAGCCCTATCATTAAATAGATCATTTGTTTGATTAGAATAACATATCATATCATATTGAACTGCTATTTGCAGTCAGCACATAACCTAAACACATTGTCATGTAAATTTAACAACCATTGAATCACAAATAAACAGTTATCAAGTCAACCTATCTAAGTCCAGATTAATTTTTGAAACATTTCGGTCTACCGACAGCTTTATCGGGTAATTATCAAGTCTAAGACTCTATACAGTAGTTCAATATCCATTTAGATAACTTAAACACCAGTCGCACTATCTTTCGTGGCCTTATAATAATTTTTTGAAATATCAGAATCATTATTAAATGATTTAAATATTAAACAATTCTATTATCATTAATATTCAATTAATATTAAACTATTAATGAAACCATTGCAAAAATATTAAAGTTATTTATAATAACTAAAAATATTTTTAAAACATTTATATTACCCTTTAATGATTTTTAAAATATTTAAAATCATTTTTAAATAATTACCATTAATATTAAATTATTAATGTACTATTCATCTAAATATTAAAAGTCATTAAACATAACTTAAAATACTTTTAATTCATTTATATCCCCTTTTAAATGATTTTTAAATTAATAAGACCATTTTTAAACTATTTATTTAATATAATTATTAAATAAATTTAATATCATTAATATTAAATTAATATCATTAATATTAAATTATTAATGAAATTATCCTTTAAATATTAAAAGTTATATTTTATAATTTAAAATATCTTTAAACACTTTATTTTCATTTAAAATGATTTTTATAATATTAAAATCATTTTAAAACTAATTTATTTAATATAATTATTAAATATTTTTAATATCATTAATAATAATTAATTAATGAATTTTACCTTTAAATATTAAAAGTTATATTTTATAACTTAAAATATTTTAACCTTATAATTATTTAAAATGATTTTTAATATAATAAAATCATTTTCAAATTATTTATTTAATTTATTTATGAAATAACTTAATTATCATTAATATTAATTTATTAATGAAATTTATCACAAAATATTACAAGTCATTAAAAATAACATAAAATATTTTCTTATATCATAATATCATTTTTAATGATTTTTCATGTATTAAAATTATTTTTAAATAATTTATTTAATAATATAATTAAATACTTTTAATATTCTAAAAATATTAAATATTTATGAAATATAATCAAAATTATTAAAATATAATTTTCAGACTTTTAAATAATTTTTACTAATTTAATTTGTATTTTTAATAATTAAAAACTAAATTTTTTTATTTATTTAATAAAAATAATTAATTTTTATACAAAACTGTCGCTAAAGATCACCTATAGCGACAGAACCGTCCTTATAGGTGTTCTTCCTTAACCCAAAACATTCAAAGGCAGATTCGAGGTTGTTACTTTGACCAAGCACATGGATCGGATCATGATGTTTTTGGACATGTTGTTGGTTAGATCTTGTAGTTCTAATGTAAGACTACATGTTCTAACAACCACGGCAAAACAACATAAAACCAATAAGATCAAAGTCTTCAAAGTGGCTGTCAGAGTTGTTCTTCATTTCTGGGTTTGCCTAAAAATGAAGAACAGTTCGACTGCCCTACTTTGGGCTTCCACAACTTGCAATACGTGTAACATTTAAGTGATGTAACGGATGCAGTGTGTAGCCAGCATGTAAGAGAGTATATCTATCCCAAAACATCAACAAAATCACAACAGAATCGATAGATCCGGACCGGTCAAATCTTGTCAGACGTCATGATCATGCGTTTTCTGGGTTACCCAGAAAATGCATTTCATGAACGTCCGACCTAGTTTGACCGCCCACTGAGATCTACCTGTTCAATATTTTAGTGATATAGTGCTATAATATTGTAGTCCAAACAATAGACTATAACCTATATACAAAGATCATTACATAACATCATAACACAGCCAGATCTAAGCCCACGAAGATCTTGTCAGAGCCTTCTGGGCATGATCTAGGTTTTTCCAGAAATTGAAAGTCATGGTCTGTCAATGAGGTTTGACTGCCCATAACTTTCATTCTGAGCACGATCTGAGCTAGCTAAAAGTTCCAGATTACAGAGAATATCACAGGCTATAAGATCAAAGCTTTAAACGATTAAATCATATAATAGAGAAAGATTAAAGAGGCCTGGCATTTGCTTGTCAAACAACAATAAAATTTTTCCAGATTTTTCAAAAACTTAAATTGAAAGATTTAGATGATATGGATCTACCTAAAACCAACCCAGATCATCATAACAAACTAGAAACAACATATTCTAACACTTAAATCTAACATCTAACAACAGATTTTTGAGCGGATTCAAGCTGGAATTTTTATACCTTTCTTGGACAATTTCTTGATTTAGGGTTTCTGATTTGTTAAGTGGTTTGTGGGGCTTCAATATGTGACTGAAAAGCTACTATATTTTCGTTGGTTTTAGTGAGAGGGAGGATTGGTTTGGGTGTTTATGCAAAATGCCTAGCAAATGTTACTTTCTCTCTCTCCCAATCTATTTATAAGCAAGCTAGATGCATGGAATGGCTGATATAAAGCTCATTGCTGTCAATTATAAGTCAATGGAGTTGCTAGAGTTGGTAAACAACTAAAGGTAAATGTATTTTCACAAGTTACCCATTAAAGAAAATAGAAAAGGGCATTTTAGTCAATTGTTAAATCATTTTAATGGCAAAAATGTAATCTTTACAAACCCTTAGGGTTTGACCCTTAGAATTTGACCCTTAGGCTTAGTATATAGCATTTGTAGAATTAACCAATTAGGGTTTGCATAAAATACAAATTTTAGTTTCTAAAAATTTATAAATTAGGGTTTTGTTAATTATAATTTTTAATTTCTAATTATACATGAACATTAGGGTATTATAATATAATTAACCTTGCCACTTAAGCAATTAAGGTTTTCAATTAACAATTAGGATTCCTAAATATCAGTTAGGGTTTTGATTTCGCAATTAGGGTTTCGCGACAGTAATTAGGATTTTATAATTATTAACTTAGGGTTCTAATCATTACAGTCTTTAATTACTAATTAGGTTTACTTTAATTCGCAATATAAAATCTATCATACATGATATTAATCGCAGTAACACAATTTCTGACTGATCACAAATTCTAGTTTAGCTTTCAAATTAGGGTTTTTAATTATCAAAAATTCAAATTTAAACTAGGGTTTTAAATTTACAATTAGGGTTTCCTAATTAACATATCATGAAGTAATACATAACATAAATCATATAACACAGTTATATAACAGTCTTAAATTTTCTATTTAAATTGAAAAACAGGGTTAAACAAATTAATACTAGGGTTTGAGTCAATATACACCATAATTGACCAACCGTCAACAGTACATACATATATTACATATTTATAGCACTGAAAAATCAAAATATTATAATATTATAATATTATTATCATTCCTTGATCAAAACCCAGAATTAGGGTTTGGATTCCATATCTGATTTATCTACCGTAATTAACTTTATTAATTAAGTTAAAATAATTAACTTAATAACATAAACAAAATTCATATAATAAATTAATTATTATAATTATTCTAAAATCATTTCATATATTTTTTAAATAATATATACTTATATTATCATGAAAAATAATTAATAACAACATTTCTAATTTAAAATTAATTATTATAAGATTATAATTGATAATAATTAATATTTCTAAGATAAAATTATCTGTAATAATTAATGTAATAAATTTTATTTGTCACACATATAAATATTTACATATTACCTTGGCACATATCATCCATATTTATTTTAATAAAAAAAAAAAAATTATACGCAAAATTTATGATTAATTTATATAGAAAATATAAGGTTGTCACAACTAGTAGATGTAGAAAACCTATGTCTCCACCATCAACTACACTTTCTATAATGATTCATTATTTAATCAGTCTATTTATTCCTATCATCCTCAATACTCCATTCACACTTATTTATACCCCAGTTCATCAAACTTACTACACATTGGAAATCCAAGAACTTGCCACAATAATATGAGTTTAAGAACTTATCCTAGTCAGACCATAGGCGTCCATTCGCTGAGGGGTTCAAAACATACCATATTATTATGAGTCACGAACATACCATATGCATTAGTTTTAAGAACTCGTACCTAACCCTAATAATATCTGGCTAATCTTAATAGTTTCCAACTATCAAATATACATATGAGAAAAAATCACCTTTTTGCCACATATACATTGATAGCGCGACACCAACATTCCAATGATTATCAATGTGATAAACTGAGTGTAAGCACAAAACCCTAGCCCATACAAAGGTTTGTATAGCTTAGCCATCACATGAGTCTTCAATTGAAATCCCACCTAACTCTATCTTACTCTTAACTTGCTCTTAACTCGATACAAATTCCTCATCTCACATCATTTATAACTCCTCGCAAGTTTATCTCGTACTATTTCATAATGCACCATCTTCATAGCATCAAGCTATAATTATTCAAACATTACAGACCATCTTTCTTCTATAACTTAAACAGATCACGTCGTGATCTTGTTCTATAATCATCTCTCCATGAAGATTCTTTTCTTTATTCGTGATCGTTTTGTTTTACGATCCCCTTTCTTTCCTTTCAATTACGACATTATTCGTTATCGTTGCTATTGGAGTTAGGAAACTCCCATTTCTTATCTTTATCTCTTCAAGATTCTCAACATTTCATTCGAGTTCCACATTTTCATCATACGTATCCATTTTCTACACTTGGTACACATCGAGTCTCTAACAGTTTCAATATGGTACGCTGAGTAATTTCCCACAAACAACCAACAAATTAGGTTCCAAGTTGCTAGTTCATATATACCTCCGCTCTATGAATTAATCGTTTAGCCCAGATACCATACATCAACTATTAAAGAGTACAATTATACCATACTTAAATATAACTTTTTATTCTTAACTTCATTACCAATCTCTTCTTATAGACATTGTCTATATGTTCCCACCTTACATCCTTATTATTGGAGTTGGGTAACCCCATAAATCTGCAAGATTCATCTTTGAATCCTCTCACGCGTGTTCTAAAATAATTTAATTCTCAATTTCAGTCGTTAATAAAACATTCAACCTCAAAATTTACATCATTAAATGATAATACAACCATTGAAATTTAGCGGAATAATTAAAATTTTCTATTACAAACTATGCTCGTTCCCAAAACCTTTAACCTTTACATCTAAATATCTCAGAATCAATTTAATACTTTAATAGTTTACATTGCGAAACGATATTACAATTCAACACTAATACATCCTTCAGAACCTTAAACATGGTTCAAATAGTACTAACACAACTAAAGTGTATGAATATTCAAGCATCACATCTGGTTCATGTCTTTCAAGTAACACATAACTTTACCTCAAAATCTTGACCTGCAAAAATGGTTATTTGCAAGGTTGAGCTCGTCAGCCCAGCAAAATCTAACAATTTTCGTGCATCACATAGCACATAATAACATGCTCAATATACATCTTCTAATAATTAAAGTAACATGGCATACATGCTATAATTCACATAGCAAATATAAATATTGAGTTCCTTACTCAATCAGCATGCTTTACTCGATCAACGTAGTCATAAGTTGACTTTAACATTTCATACATTCAACATATATATAACACATCATGCTCTTTGTAATAAAGATTTAAAACAGTTAAATTCACATAGCAAATAGGAACTGAAAGCCTTGCCTGGTTCGTAGATTACCAATTACCGAGAAACAACTTAAATGCTTTGCGTACATCCTACAACAGTTCAAAGGTTTATATTCACATGCATTAGTTACACATATAACGAAACCATAATGACTCTTACTCTTAATCTTTTATAACTTGTGTCTCTTTGAAACTTAACACATATCTTCAGGTGTTTACTCCTCTTCGTATGACACTTATCATTACATAATCTTGTTTTGTGTTCCTTTATACTTCTTTCGAAATCGACACTTAACGTTCATTAAAGTCGTCATAGATTCCATTACCATATATTAGATGTATTACACTTGTTAACAACAACTAAGTCATTTAACCTCCGCCTTATATCTCGTTACACTTCTCTTACTGTTGACAATTAAGTCTTCTATCATATACTAGATTAACAAATCAAGTTATCAATCAAATCATTCTTTCAACTTATATCTTTCTATAAACCAACATAAACCTTACCACTAGTCTTTAACTTTTGAAAACATCACATTTGGTCTTATTACATAACTTACTCAAGTGACAACTAAAATCTCCATATTTTGATATTATATCATACTACAATCTGTTATTATAGTCTAGATTATGTCTTAAAGATTACTAACATGCTTGCCAAACTAGATTAGGTCCATTAGTCATGTACTGCAAATAGGCAGACTTCACTGTCTCAGACCAGGGTATGGTGCGGTGCAGCTGCGCCATACTTAAGCCTGGGACTGGCGCAGCTGCGTCGACGCAGCTGCGCCATTTCTGGCCTTGGCACCGGCATAGCTGCGTTGGTGCACAGACAGACGTAGAGACAGATATGAACAGTAGCCGACTTTAGCCCAACAAACACGAATTTCACCATCAAGTCAGCGAAATTAACATACAAAATAAATATAACACTATTATAAACATGATTGCTAACATATTCAACAACTTAGCACAATTTAACAACACTTCTAACAATTTTAATTTCTCAAATTTCTCATATTTCATATAAAACTCCATTTTTTTGAACTTCTTCACAAAATCAACATTGACATCTCAATTTTTCCCCAAATCTATCCGTTCAAACTATGTTATGCTCGTTTCTTAATGAACTAACATATACAAGACTCAATTTATAGTTTAACATACAAATTGACCACTAAAATTGGTACTTTATAAGCCATATAAGAAAGCATACACTGTAAAAAATAATTTCCTACTGTTATCCAAATTTAGCATGAAATTTCCTTGTTTAAACACTAGTTCACAAACACATATAATCATCATAATTTAATTGTATAGCAACAATTCAAAACATAGAAATTCACAGAGTATAAAATTGTTGTCATAGAACATATATATATATATATATATAATTATATATATATATATATATATATATATATATATAAATACTATGGTTTAGATAAAATACCTTCAAATTGCTTGAAATCCTTGTTATCACCACTGAACTTTCTTTGGAAAACTCAAGAATTCTCTCAATCTCTCTCAAGTTCTTTCTCTGAATTCTCAGTGTTCTTAGGCTTAGCAACTTAGCAACTAGACTTTCTAATGCGTAAAAGAAAACTGATATACCCTTAATACTAATACTAATTAGGATACCAGTTAAAAAAATAACGTATAAGCTATAATTATATTAAATTTATTATTTAATTTGTTTTATTTATTTTATTTAAATTCAAAAATTAGAAATTCAAAAGCAATAGGGCTTTGTTTAGAAAATCATTTAAAATTAAAGACTTAATATATTAAAGTCTTGTTTGGGTGAACTCAATTAAAACTACTTTAATTTATTTTAATAACCACTTATAATATAGTTATTTGTCACATTTCTATTAAATTAAGTTTTCATACTTAATTAATTAATTCTAATAACAATTTATCAATTAAATCATTTAATCACAAAACTCAATACAAATAATTACCCATAAAAAATGAAATATAATAATTCATTTAATCATTATAAACTCTTTAACTTAATTGTTAAATTAAATTAGAACATTATCCCATAATTATTCATTTTCTTAACTACTTAATTACTTACTGAACAAATAATTAACCAAATCAAATCAAATTGATTAAACAAATATTTATTCAACGATAAATACATCTATTAAATATTTATATAATTCAATAAATATTTAAAATTACAGTTAAAATTCTGGAATGTTACAGATCGATTGATTTATGTACACGTTTTTCAATATAGAATTGATAACGCTATCCTACGCCAATTGTTTTGGTACGGATTAAAGGTAAGCCTCAGTATGAATAAACAAATGTATTTTTCATTGATTATTCGATGGGCACGCGAGGTTTCTAAAATTTAAACGTATATACGTTTAAAGGATGTAGTGTTGATAAACATAGAGTACTATAGGCTGATCACCTAGACGTGCTCGTAAGATATGTCGGACTTACGGACTTAGTGTCGAGTTGTCCTTTTCAAAGAAATTATGAAATGCTTATGGTCTTGGACCAGGATTGATGTTTTACTGAATATGGTCATTGTAAAATGTTTTGAAGGAAAAGAAGTGCTATTTTGAATTATCGATAGTACTTCATAACTATTCTACAATTATTAAAGATATACGGTTCCTATGTTGCAAGCATGTCGTTTAAATAAAATTGTTGTAATTGTTGAGCTTGTTATGCTCACTCTTGCTTGAACCATATGAATACAGCTAAGACCGAACGGACCGAAGGATCCAGCAAGGATAAAGGGAAGGCTAAGGCGAACCCATAGCATACCTATGTAATAGTATAGGTTTGTAATGATAATTTTGGATATTATGACAAGAACAAATGTAATGGTTATAAAGAACCTGTTGAATGGTATATTGTTTGGGAATATATATAAGACATATTCATTCTTTTGAGGCATTTCAATTGAATGATTGTGTGAACTATAGCACCGTGTAGCACCATCTGTCGGGTTGAAAGATACCCAGATTTGGGGGCGTCACAGGTTGGTATCAAAGTATTAGGTTATAAAACTTAAGGGAGGAAGAACCATGGGCTAATAACCTCGTTAGGGAAGGAGAAGTCCGAAGGAAGTAAACTCAAGCTTTACTTAAGTCGAATGAGTTAATAAGGTATTGAGGAAATTCAGTACCGAAAGATTTAAAAGATGGAACTTAACCCTAATAAATTAAATGTGATTTGTGCTTATACTATTATGTATTATGTACTAATCAACATGTTATGTGTTATTGTAGGATGTCGATCGATAGCTTGATGTATAGAGATATACACGCGATGAGCGAAGAGCTAGTGAACAGAGTAGAGTCTGTACCCATGCCAGTGGCGGAGGTACTATTAGTGATTCTAGAAGAGTCAGACCCAGAGGAGCACTTTTCTGAGGAAGACTGCTCTGAGGGAGATATGGATATAGCATCCTATCTTAATATGATAAACGATGAGGAGGAAGTAATGGATGTAACATCGGTTGGTATGGTGGTACCTACGCAAGAGTCATCGCCACCTGATGCAATGAAAGCATTATATCTGGCAGTGCTTGATAAGAATGTGCAACTGCGTACAGTTGTGAAGAAGCAGAATGAAGAGATTAGTGCTCTTTATGAAGCGAAGGAGTCTGCAGAAGCAGATTTTGGGTCAGAGCACGATGAAAAGGTGATTATGATAAATAAGGCTAGAGATTTTAAGAAGGAGGCCGATGAGCTTCGTAAAGAAGTTGTGACGAATGAGAATTTTGTAATTTATTTTAATATTTATTGAATTAAATAAATATTTTTCGATGATTTAATTATTGGATTAAATAATTAATTGATGCAATTGTATTTATTGAATTAAATAAATATTTTTTCGATGATTTAATTATTAGATTAAATAATTAATTGATACAATTGTAGTAGATTAATTTAATTTTATGTGTTGCATTTATTAAATTAATGTGGAGAATAATTATTATTCAAGTATATAATTATTGTGAACTTGTTGAATTAAATGAATTATTTAATTAAGCATGATGTTATTTAATTAATTTAATTATTAATTAGAGATTTAATAAATTGACATTATTTATTAATGAGAAAATTAATTATATAATTATGTAAATTTATGATAGATTATTATATTAAATTAAATAAGATATTTGAATTGGGTGTGGCATTAATTAAACCATATGATAAAGCTTTATTAAATTAAATGGTTTTGTATTATGATAATCTAGCCAAACATGACACTAAGGGGAGTTGGGGCCAGTTAACCCATGACTGGGTAACTGACCACCAACGCATCAGTTGGCCTAACTATTATTATACGTATTCTTTCTTTATTCTTCTCTTATTATTTTCTAAGTATGGCATAGAACAGAGAGAATTCAGAGAGAGTTTGAGAACTTTGAGATAAATTTTGAATACTGTGATTAAAGGAGAAGAAGTGTGAGAATTTGGGAATTTTTGTCACCCTGTGTAATCTAAGCAGAGTATTCAAGGGTAATCCCTTCTTCCCAAATTTTTAAGTTACGTCTTTTAGTTTTATAGAAAATGGCTTTCAAAACTTCTGTTAATATTTGTGAATTGGGAATTATGTTGCTATATGGATATATGTAATAATACGAGTAGCATAACATGTTATATATATATATTGCATGATACCATATCCTAAGTTTCGTAATCTGATGACTTGCTATTTCAAAAATATACAGAGTTTGGGTTTTTGGCCTTATGGCCTTATACGTGATTTTAGTATGTCAAACGTAAATGTTTTCGTAGATTTTACACTCGTATATTATTGTGCATGTTAATATGAAGAGACCAAGCTTTAAATGAATGGATTTGGCTTTATAACGAATCTGTGGCGTTGAATTTTAGGAAATTATGTTAAAAACTTCAAGAACATCAAGAACAGAGGAAAATTTTATGTTTTAATTCTGTGATTATGTGTTTTAATGGGTTAAAATTACTTTATAGATGTTGGGTAATGATTATATGTGAATACTAACATGTGGGTATGTTAAATTAGTGAAATTAATGATTATTTAGTGTCCTTTTCGCTGAAATTTGTGTTCTCCGTGAAATGGGAATCGAATTCTGGAGTCTTGCGCCGCGGCGCCAACTCCAGAACTGAAGTCCCGCGTTGCAGCGCCACCGCACCATAGCACCAGGTCTCAGACCGTAGCGCCGTCGCGCCGTAGCGCGAAGGTCATGCATAACAGTGGCGCCGCAGCGCCACTCTCTAGAAAGTTCAAGAATGAGATTTTTTAAATGTTTAAGGCTAACAATGTGTTAGTGAATTAATGTAATGAACATGTAAACATGTTAGAAGTATAATGTGATGATAAAATAGTTGTTTAACATGTAAATAACATAATTACATGTGAATTGAATTATTGAATACATAATTAGCTTGATAATTCATGAAGTACAAATTATGTGACAAAGTGGTAAATTGATCAAGTATAGTCAATAATCAAAGTAGACAAAGAGAATGGGTTTATGTTGATTAGTTAAGTTATAATTAACTGGTATTGTAAATGTGAATGGTATGTAGGATTTAAATCAAAGAACATGCTTAGTTAAAGTGTAATCTATGCACGAGGGAAGTTTCCTAACCCTACTTGTCATTATTGTTCAAGTTTATTATTTACCTCGAGTAAATTATCAATTCTATTATTCAAGTTCAAATGTTATATTAAAGATTGATTATCTTTTCAAAGCATGATTCAGTTATACAATAATTGTCCTATTGTATACGTTTTGAGATTATTATTATTCAAATTGAATATCATTATTGTTGAACCTTATTAGACTAGTAAACCCTTAATGATTCAATTAGTCCATAGTTGATGAGCGTTCTAAATTTCAGAACCCTTGATGAATTATCCAAACCAAACTTCCTTTGGTGCGGACTCGAATGTCAAACTGAGATGAACAACCCTGTATAGGGGATTATTTACGCTTTAGCGTTAAGATATTGTGCACAGTATGGTACTAAGGGCTGATCCCCCTAAGTACGAGAAGAAGGTCCATAGTCTTATGACTGTTAAAGGTTTTAAGTATAACCCTTGTTAACCTAGGACATAGTTAAAGGTCATATGACCCTCAGAATTCTTTTGATTCTTGTTTTTCACTCTTGATTCAAAAGTTGAGCTTTTATTCAGATGTCTTTGATTTATTCGCATGTTATTATACTGTTATTTTATACTTGTGGGCATTTGTGCTCACTCTTGCTTAATAATAACATTGCAGTTAAGAACGAAAGAACTGATAAACCTTCCACTAGTAAAGGCAAGGGCAAAGTTAGCAAGTGACGAAGACCCGTTGTTTTATATGATGATGTATTTGTTAATACTTGAGTTAATGTTATTGTTTAAGACTTATTTGTTTATGATTCCGCATAGATGTTTAAGGTTAGTTTAACGTGGGATTGTATTATTATTATTCAGATGTTGTAACCCTTATGGGGAAGATTTTATTTCTATTTATTGCATTGTTTGTATTTATTATGGGTAGATAGATAGATGATATTTGTGTCGTGAACACCAAATCTTGTGGAAATAGAAGTATCGAATTTGGGGGTGTCACAGGTTGGTATCAAAGCTGTAGGTTATGAACCTTAGGTGGGGGAACAACCTTAGATAGTAGCCTTATAGAAAGAAGATAGTAAAGGAAAACTCTTATCGAGTTTTAAGAAATGAATTTTTGGTAATTCATTGAAGATAATAAAATACATTATGTGTTAATTTGTGTGCTCGTTAGTACGACTTAGTAAGTAAAACTTAAAATTTTATTGTCAGGATGACGAATGTTGGAGAAGCTAGTCAAGCTGGGGAGGAAGAACCCCGATTACCTATAGTACCTACAGAGGAGGAGTCCCGAGACATACATGTTGTTAGGGAACAATTAGTTCAGAGGGAGTCATCTCCATTGATCACCATTGTTGGTCAGGAGCATGAGCCCGAGACTGATCCTGAGGAGGAGTTTGATGAGAAAGAGGAAGAAGAGGAGTTACCACGGTACACCATTGATGCAGAGATGTATGACACGTTATATGACCGTAACGTGGAATTACAAGACGAGGTTCAGGAATTGACTGAGCGAGTGACTGTTCAGCAGTCTACTTTAGAGGAGAAGGAGAGGGAGATTTCGACTCTTCACTCACGATTGGGAAATGTAGAATGGGATTTGGTCCATGAAAAGGGTTAAACCGAAGATAAGACCGAGAAAATAGAGAAGCTGAAAAAGGAACTGAAAGAAACCTCCGAAAGACTGAAAATTACGGAGGAAGGATGGGTAAGAGAATCACGTCAAGCTGATCCTGCAGAAGATGATAGTCGTGCAAAGAAGGCAAAGCTTGAAAAGACATACTCCACACTTAATCGTGCAATAGATGAGGCTCGGGAACGAGCCCATCCAATTCGAAGGACTTCCGTCGTATATGCTGGATCGCAGGACGATGTCTCGTATCATGGATGAGAAGCGTGGCAAGGCTATTCAGCACCTTGATAGACAAGATTAGAATCCGTTTAATTGTGTAAAAGACTTAATTAGTTTTTATATGTAAATTTCGATGTGTTTATGAACGAAGGAATATGTTAATATTTTAAATCTTGTGGATTCTTTATTCCAGGATAGTTGATGTAAATAGTAGTTATGCTATAGTTTGATGTTAAAACTTTGAGTTGAATTAAATATATCAAGTTGTTTGAGATGATGTGATAAATGAGTATGTCAAATTGTTGAGTAATGCCTTAACTATTTAGAGAAATAAATAAAGTCCTAATAAGCGTTTATTTTAACAGAAAATGCTGCCAAGGAGAAGACAACAACGTCAACCGGCTCAGGAAGAGTCAACAAATAATAACAATAACGCCAACGCTAATCCTGTTCAGCAGTTGGTGAACTTACTGACGGGAGCAATGAACAATCAACCTCAAGCTCCACCAAACATAACATTTAAAGACTTCAAGGCTGTGGGACCACCAGAATTCAAAGGTTCCAGGAACCCAATCGAGGCTCAAACGTGGGTCATGGAAATGGAGAAAGTATTCGACGTTGCTAGGGTTAGAGAAGACTAGAAGACCGCTTTCGCAACGTTTATGTTGAAGTCTGAGGTTAACTACTGGTGGTAAGCAAACAAAGTGCGAGGAGGTGAAGGTGTAATTACGGGGGAGAGATTTAAAGAAATGTTTTTCGAAATGTACTTCCCAACTAGTTCGCAGAATCAGATGGAAATTCAATTTCTGGAACTGAAGCAAGGAAACATGAGCGTAGCTAAATACGCGGCTAAATTCGATGAGTTGGCAAGGTTTGCCCCGTTCCAAGTACACACTGACGAAAGAAAGGCCAGAAGATTCGAACAAGGACTAAAGCCTTGGGTTTACAGTAAGGTGTCAATGTTTCAGATAAACACATTTGCCGGGGTACTGGAAAAGGCTATCCTCGCTGAAGGTGGGAGCGATGCGGTGACCAAGTACAATCAAGAGCAGAAGAAGAAGAAGAGTGAAGGTGAAGGAAATTACAAGACTGGTGGGAGTAACACTGGGGGTAGTCATAATCAGAAGAGGAAGTGGACGGATAACTCGTCAGTGGGAAGTCAATAAGGAGGGTAGAAGAAGAAAATTGAAGCGTGCTCAAACTATGGAAAAGCTCATCTGGGAGTTTGCATGAAAGGGAAGCGAGTGTGCTACAATTGTGGTCAGGAAGGCCACGTAGCACCAAACTGTCCAAACCCAAAGAAGGGTGCTTGTTTTAACTATGGTTCTAAGGATCATCTAGCAAGAGACTGCCCTAAGAAGGGATCAGGAGGAGCAGTACCAAGAGGTAACCGTGGAAATAACAGTGGAAATGCCTTAACCATCACCGGACCAGCCGCAACAAACCGACCGACCGCCAGAACTTTCAATATGACAGTGCAGGACGCAATTCAGTCTCGTGAGGTGGTGTCAGGTATCATTCCGATCAATGAAATTAATGCTTATGTTTTATTTGATTCGGGTGCTACTTGTTCCTTTATATTCGAAGACTTTGCTAATAGTTTAGATTTGCTTATGGATGAGTTGAAATATCCCATGAATATAGAAATTGTGAATAGAGAGATAATTCCTGTTAAGTACGTGTTTAAGAACTGTAGGGTGGATATTAAGGGTAATATCATGAATGTAGATCTTATCCCTATTCAGCTTGGGAAATTTGACGTTATTTTGGGTATGGATTGGTTATCCAATTGTGGGGCGGTAATTGACTACCAGAAGAAGCGTATTAACCTTATGACTCCGTCAAAGGTTGTGTTTTATGGTAGCAAGTCACCTAGACAAGCGAGTTATCTGACGATGATGCAGGCCAGGAGGTTGTTAAGACAAGGCTGTGTAGGATACTTAGCTTACATAGTCGATAGTCGAAAAGAGAATCCGAAGGTAGAAGAAATACCGATTGTGAGGGACTTCGTCGACGTATTTCTAGATGATATGCCAGTACTTTCACCAGATAGAGAGGTAGAGTTCGTGATCGATTTGGCACCAGGAACTGCTCCAATAGCAAAGGCACCATACCGAATGGCACCAGTAGAGACGAAGGAATTAATGGTACAACTTCAAAAACTATTGGACAAGAAGTACATTCAACCGAGCATATCGCCGTGGGGAGCGCCGGTATTATTCGTGAAAAAAAGGACGGATCGATGCGGCTCTGCATTGACTACAGAGAACTGAACAAGGTCACGATTAAGAATAGATATCCATTACCATGAATCGACGATTTGTTTGATTAATTAAAGGGAGCAAGATACTTTTCCAAGATAGATTTGAGGAGTGGGTATCACCAACTGAAGGTGAGGCCAGAGGATGTACCGAAGACATCGTTCAGAACGCGATACGATCACTACGAATTTTTAGTAATGTCGTTTGGTCTAACAAATGCTCCTGCAGCATTTATGGGACTAATGAATGGTGTGTTCAAGCCGTTTTTGGATAAATTCGTGGTGGTATTTATAGACGACATTCTGGTATATTCCAAAACCAAAGAAGAACACGAATAACATTTGAGATTAACGTTGGAAGTATTGAGAAGGGAGAAGTTGTACACTAAATTTTTGAAATGCGAATTATGGATCAAACGAGTACAATTTCTTGGTCACGTGATTGATAAAAACGGAATTTCGGTAGATCCATCCAAAGTAGAAGCCGTGATTAACTGGGATCAGCCAAGAACGCCGTCAGAAGTAAGAAGTTTTCTTGGATTGGCAGGATATTATAGACGATTCATTCAAGATTTTTCCAAGATCGCAACTCCGTTAACGAATTTAACTCAAAAAGCTGTGAAATTTATTTGGACGGAGAAGTGTGAGGAGAGCTTTCAAGAATTAAAGAAAAGGTTGAGTACGACACCTGTGCTATCTCTTCCGGATGATACAGGCAATTTTGTTATTTTTAGTGATACATCACATAAAGGACTTGGCTGTGTGCTAATGCAAAACGGTAAAGTCATCGCGTATGCATCACGACAGTTGAAGGATTACGAGAAGGGATACCCGACTCATGATTTGGAGTTAGCTGCAGTGGTTTTTGCTTTAAAAATTTGGAGGCACTATCTCTACAGGGAGAAGTGTGAGATATATACAGACCACAAGAGTCTGAAATATATTTTCACATAGAAGGACTTAAATATTCGTCAGAGAAGATGGTTGGAATTAATTAAGGATTACGACTGTGAGATTTTATACCATCTGGGTAAAGCGAATGTAGTTACCAACGCCTTAAGTAGAAAGGGTCGTGAGAAATTGATGATGTTGACTGCTCAGGAGGAGCTAATCACAGAAATGGAAAAACTGGAATTGGAAGTGAAGTATCCAATGGAGATTGATGAGGAGCTATTTCAGATGCAATCTGGTACAACTGTACTAGATAAAGTGAAGGAGGCTCAGCTTAAGGATGATGAATGCAAAAAGGTGGCAAAGAAGATATCCAAAGGGGCCGAACCGAGATTTAAGATGGATAAGGAAGGAATATTGAGATTTGAAAGTAGAATTTTGGTACCGCCAATACAAGAGATTAAGGAGGATATTTTAAGTGAGGCTTATAGTTCACGATATTCGATTCACCCTGGTAGTACCAAAATGTGTTGCCAAGTGTCTGACCTGCCAGAAAGTGAAAGCGGAACATCAGAGACCGAGTGGATTCCTACAACCGTTAGAAATCCCAGAGTGGAAATGGGAACATATTACAATGGATTTCGTGGTTGGCCTTCTGACGACTCAGAAAGGCAACGACACAGTATGGGTTATCGTTGACCAACTAACGAAATCTGCACACTTCCTTCCAATCAAAATAAGATTCAACTTAGACCAGTTGGCCAGGCTATACGTAAAAGAGATTGTTTCGAGGCACGGAGTTCCGGTATCAATTGTTTCAGATAGGGATCCGCGCTTCACATCAAATTTCTGGAAACGTCTTCAGGAATGCATGGGTACGCAATTGCGAATGAGTACAGCTTACCATCCTCAAACAGACGGACAGAGTGAGAGAACGATTCAGACATTAGAAGATCATCTAAGAGCTTGTGTGATGGACATTAAAGGAAATTGGGATGATCACTTACCATTAGTAGAGTTCGGCTACAACAACAATTACCACGCTAGTATTGGCATGCCGCCTTACGAAGCATTATACGGCAGAAAGTGCAGAACTCCGCTTTACTGGGATGAAGTTGGCGAAAGATAATTGCTAGGGCCAGAATTGGTACAGCAGACAGCAGAAATAGTCAAAGTAATCCGAGCACGACTGGTAGCGGCTCAAGACCGACAGAAGAAATACGCTGATCCACATCGTAAAACTATCGAGTTTGAATCAGGTAGTTATGTTTTCTTAAAGGTCTCTCCCTGGAAAGGGAAGATCAGGTTCGGAAAGAAAGAGAAATTGAGCTCAAGATTCATTGGACCCTTTGAAGTACTGAGAAGAATCAGAGAAGTTGCGTATGAGGTAGCCTTACCTCCAGCACTCGAGAATATCCATAACGTCTTCCATGTTTATGTGTTGCGACCCTACAAGCCTGATTACAAGCATGTAATTGAATATGAACCCCTACATTTTGAGAAAGACTTATCTTACGAAGAAATTTCTGTCCAAATTGTCGACCGAAAATAACAAGTTCTCAGAAATAAAGTTATACCTTCTGTTAAGGTAATTTGGAGGAACCACAATGCTGAAGAAGCTACGTGGGAACTCGAAGAGAATATGATGAATAATTACCCTCATTTATTTACTTAAATATGTGTATGCGATTCTGGGGACAAAATCTTTGTAGGGTGGAGAATGTAACGGGTCGAAAGTTTTTGAGTCGTGATTCTGGGGACAGAATCTTTTTAAGGGGGGAAAGATGTGATGAATGAGAATTTTGTAATTTATTTTAATATTTATTGAATTAAATAAATATTTTTTGATGATTTAATTATTGGATTAAATAATTAATTGATGCAATTGTATTTATTGAATTAAATAAATATTTTTTTGATAATTTAATTATTGGATTAAATAATTAATTGATACAATTGTGGTATATTACTTTAATTTTATGTGTTGCATTTATTAAATTAATGTGGAGAATAATTATTATTCAAGTATATAATTATTGTGAACTTGTTGAATTAAATGAATTATTTAATTAAGTATGATGTTATTTAATTAATTTAATTATTAATTAGAGATTTAATAAATTGACATTATTTATTAATGAGAAAATTAATTATATGATTATGTGAATTTATGATAGATTATTATATTAAATTAAATAAGATATTTGAATTGGGTGTGACATTAATTAAATCATATGATAAAGCTTTATTAAATTAAATGGTTTTGTATTATGATAATCTAGCCAAACATGGCACTAAGGGGAGTTGGGGCCAGTTAACCCATGACTGGGTAACTGACCACCAACGCGTCAGTTGGCCTAACTATTATTATACGTATTCTCTCTTTATTCTTCTCTTATTATTTTTTAAGTCTGGCATAGAACAGAAAGAATTCAGAGAGAGTTTGAGAACTATGAGAGTTTGGGTTTTTGGCCTTATGGCCTTATAAGTGATTTTAGTATGTCAAACGTAAATGTTTTCGTAGATTTTACACTCGTATATTATTGTGCATGTCAATATGAAGAGACCAAGCTTTAAATGAACGGATTTGGCTTTATAACGAATCCGTGGCGTTGAATTTTAGGAAATTATGTTAAAAACTTCAAGAACATCAAGAACAGAGGAACATTTTATGTTTTAATTCTGTGATTATGTGTTTTAATGGGTTAAAATTACTTTACAGATGTTGGGTAATGATTATATGTGAATATTAACAAGTGGGTATGTTAAATTAGTGATTTTAACGATTATTTAGTGTCCTTTTCGCTGAACTCTGTGTTCTCCGCGAAATGGGAATCGAATTCTGGAGTCTCGTGCCGCAGCGCCACCGCGCCATAGCGACAGGTCTCAGACTGCAGCGTCATCGTGCCGCAGCGAGAAGGTCATGCATAACAGTGGCGCCGCAGCGCCACTCTCTAGAAAGTTCAAGAATGAGATTTTTAAAATGTTTAAGCCTAACAATGTGTTAGTGAATTGATGTAATGAACATGTAAACATGTTAGAAGTATAATGTGATGATAAAATAGTTGTTTAACATGTAAATAACATAATTACATGTGAATTGAATTATTGAATACATAATTAGCTTGATAATTCATGAAGTACAAATTATGTGACAAAGTGGTAAATTGATTAAGTATAGTCAATAATCAAAGTAGACAAAGAGAATGGGTTTATGTTGATTAGTTAAGTTATAATTAACTGGTATTGTAAATGTGAATGGTATGTAGGATTTAAATCAAAGAACGTGCTTAGTTAAAGTGTAATCTACGCACGAGGCAAGTTTCCTAACCCTACTTGTCATTATTGTTCAAGTTTATTATTTACATCGAGTAAATTATCAATTCTATTATTCAAGTTCAAATGTTATATTAAAGATTGATTATCTTTTCAAAGCATGATTCAGTTATACAATAATTGTCCTATTGTATACGTTTTGAGATTATTATTATTCAAATTGAATATCATTATTGTTGAACCTTATTAGACTAGTGAACCCTTAATGATTCAATTAGTCCATAGTTGATGAGCGTTCTAAATTTTAGAACTCTTGATGAATTATCCAAACCAAACTTCCTTTGGTGCGGACTCGAATGTCAAACTGAGATGAACAATCCTGTATAGGGGATTATTTACGCTTTAGCATTAAGATATTATGCACAGTATGGTACTAAGGGCTGATCCCCCTAAGTACGAGAAGAAGGTCCATAGTCTTATGACTATTAAAGGTTTCAAGTATAACCCTTGTTAATCTAGGACATAGTTCAAGGTCATATGACCCTCAGAATTCTTTTGATTCTTGTTATTCACTCTTGATTCAAAAGTTGAGCTTTTATTCAGATGTCTTTGATTTATTCGCATGTTATTATACTGTTATTTCAGTTTTATACTTGTGGGCATTTGTGCTCACTCTTGCTTAATAATAACATTGTAGTTAAGAACGAAAGAACTGATGAACCTTCCACTAGTAAAGGCAAGGGTAAAGTTAGCAAGTGACGAAGACCCGTTGTTTTATATGATGATGTATTTGTTAAGACTTGAGTTAATGTAATTGTTTTAGACTTATTTGTTTATGATTCCGCACAGATGTTTAAGGTTAGTTTAACCTGGGATTGTATTATTATTATTTAGATGTTGTAACCCTTATGGGGAAGATTTTATTTCTATTTCTTGCATGGTTTGCATTTATTATGGGTAGATAGATAGCTGATATTTGTGTCGTGAACACCAAATCTTGTGAAAATGGAAGTACCGGATTTGGGGGTGTCACAGAACTGGGGGAGAAGAACCAGAAAATAGCACGGATGTCTTACATCCATGAGAGTGCTCGTAAGGATTTCAAGCTGAAGGTTGCTTGTTATTCTATTGAGACGGGACAGACTCGACATACTATTAGTCGAGATATTGTATCGATGATTGCGAATGAGAAACACGAGGACACTGTTATGCATTATTAGAAGTCTATAGTTATAAATATGTGTGTGGTGACGTAAAACCCTCTTTTGTATAAAAGGGTAGTCTTTTTATAAATTCCAACTTTTGTGAAATTCAATTGCGGGATAGAAATGTAATAGATTTTGGCTATGAAAGCAAGTTATAAATAGTTTCAAACTATGAAGAAGCATATGAATATAATGAGGTTTTCATTTAATATGCTTTGTTATGATATGAATTGTTATGTGGCGAATAATAACGAAGTAAGTAAATAGATAATAATGAAATTTTATTTATTTAATCAACATAATGTCGCTGAGGAGAAGACAATGTAATCAGGAAGCGGAATCACGTAATGATAATCAAGGGGGTTAGAATAACCCTATGCAAGAGTTCGTTAATTTATTAACTGCTGCATTTAACCAAACCGGGGGTAGAATACCCGCGGAACCTAGGTTAGCCAGAATGACTACCTTTAAAGAATTTCAAAGCGTAGGTCCACCGGATTTCAAAGGAATGATGGACCCATTAGAAGCCCAGACATGGGTAAAGGAAATAGAGAAGGCGTTTGTTATTACAAACGTAGGTGAGGCACAAAAGACTTCTTTTGAGACCTATATGATGAAGGGAGAAGCCAACTTTTGGTGAGAGGCTCACCAGGGTGGGGCTAGAATAGATGTGGTAACGTGGGAATAATTCAAGAAGGTTTTCTTTGAGAATTATTTCCCTACAAGCATGCAGGGGAGGATGGAGATTAAGTTCATGGAAATTAAGCAAGGGGACATAACAGTTCCCCAGTACACGGCCAAATTCAATGAATTGGCAAGGTTTGCTCCACACCAAGTGGACAGTGAGGAGAGGAAGGATCGTAGGTTTGTGTAGGGCCTGAAACTCTTGCTCTATAGTAGGATTTCATTGTTTCAAAGTGTTTCCTATGGGACCATTCTGGAGAAAGCGACTATAGTAGAAGGTGGTAGTGAGGCGTTGACCCAATACCATAAAGAGATAAATAATAAGAGCATGGGAGAGGGTGTAACCAAGACAAAGAGTGCCAGTGGTAGTGGCAGTATACAAAAAAGAAAGAATTTTAGCTCTTGGAATACTAGAGTCGGACAAGGGGATCCTAAGCGTAGGATCGAAGCGTGTAAGACATGTGGAAAGACTCATCTAGGAGTCTGTCTAAAAGGGGAATCGATTTATTATAACTATGGACAGGAGGGTCATATATCACCCAATTGTCCTAATCCTAAGAAAAACCATGGCTGTTTTTTATATGGGTCATTGGACCACATGACAAGAAATTACCCAAAGAAGGGGTTAGAGGAAAGTAAGGGTGTTAGTAGTGGTAAGTTAGCCATTATTGGACCACCATCGTTGGGTAGACATATGGCCCGTACTTTTAATATGACAGTCCAAGATGCGGTTGCATCAGCAGATATAGTAGCGGGTATCATTCCAGTCAATACAATGAATGCTTATGTGCTGTTTGATTGGAGTGCTACTTTTCTTTTTTAGCATGTGAATTTGTTAAGTGATTAAGTTCATTGCCGAAAGGGATTATAAATACCTTTAAACGTTAAGGTAGAGAATGAGAAAATAACTTTCGTTGATTATATTCGTGGAAATTGTTTCATGAATAAGAGAGTAAGTAAGTATAGGTAGATAAGTACCGATAAAGTTAAGAGAATTTGAAGCAATTCTCGGTATGAATGGGTTGATTAACCATAGAACTTTAATAAATTGTTAGAATAAAAGTATGAATCTTCGCTTTTCTAAAGAAACCCAAGGTAGTATCTTACGATAATAAATCACCGGGACGTTCTTGTTGTCTAAACATGACGCAATCTAGAAGGATGTTAAGTTAAGTTTAGGTTGTGGTACAATCGTAACCTTTGATAGTTGACATATGGGAGCTGGGCTAAACAATTCCTTCAGAGAGCGAATATATATACGAAACTAGCAACCGATCTAACTCACTATGATGGCAGTGTAGATGAGACGGGTACTTGTTTGTTGGTTGTTTGTGGAAAACCACTCAGAGTACCATATGGACTACTAGCAGAGAAGCGATGTGTGCTGAGTCCTAGAGAAGTAATAAGAAGAACATAAGAATGTAAATCATCAAAGATGATGAATGTATTAAGTAAGACATCTTTGTATATATCATGAAGTTGAAAGCTGGTAATGAACGTAGGTTGCGTAAACTTAGGTCGAAAGAACGTGAACCCTAAGAAGTAAAGTTAAGTAAACTATTACGCAAGTCAAATATATGACTATTTGGTTAACAGTTAAGAATAAATACCCACTGCCCAGGATCGATGATCTATTTGATCAGTTGAAAGGGGCAAAGTATTTTTTTAAATATATTTGTTTATGGGGTATCGTCGGTTAAAAGTAAGGAAGGAGGTGGTACCTATGACGATGTTCAGAACTCGTTATGGTTATTACGAGTTTTTGGTTATGTCGTATGGGTTGACTGATGTACTGAAGTTAGAATTTTAGTAAGGGGCGTCGAGCAAGTCGGTGGCAAATTGATAGGTGTGTTGGGAATGAGAAGTGAGAAAAATAGTTTTTAGGAACTAAAAAGGAAAGTTTAATGAGGTACCTATATTATCTTTTATCAGATGAATGGGGAATTTTGTAGTGTATCTCAATGCTTAGCAGAGATGACGAGATTACGTGCTCATATAGCATGGCAAGGTCATTGTGTATGTATCACGCCAGTTAAAGGATTATGAGAAGGTCTATACTATTTATGATCTATAATTGGCAGCTGTAATTTTTGAATTAAAATTTTGAAGATAGTATTTATACGGGGAGAAGTGTGAGATATACACGGACTCTAAGAGTCTGAAATATATTTTCACGCAGAAGGAGTTGAATATGAAGTAGAGAAGGTGATTAGAATGGATAAGAGATTACGACTTTTATATGTTATATCATTCAGGGAAGGTAAACGTAGAAGCCGACGCGTTAAGTAGGAAGGGTAGGGAAAAGCTATCAATGTTAACAACTCAGAATGAGTTAATAACGGAGATGGCGAAAACATAGTTAGAAGTTAAATTACAGAATGAAGTGGTAGAATGTTATTCACAATGTAGACTCAATCCATGAAAATGGAATGAGTTAAGTAGGTACAAATAGGTAACGAGAAATGTAAGCGATTAAAGAAGAGGATGCAGGATGAAGAGAAGATCAAGTATCATCTCGTTTTGAAAGAGAAATTTGAGTTTCATATAATTTCGAGTTAAAAGAAGAATGAATTAGAGAGAGATAGTGTAATGTGTTAGTAAACGCTTAACTTCCAACTCAGATTATTCATAGGAAGGGACAAGTCATGTGAAATAAGATAATACATTCGGGGAATGTGAATTGAAGGAACCACAATGCCAAAGAAGCAACGTGGGAACTCGAGATTAAAATAAAGAAAATTTTTCCTCATTTTATTATGTAATTATAGCAAGATTTTGGGGACAGAATCCTTATAAGGGCGGGGAAGAATGTAAAGCCCGAGAAAATCAGATTTATATGAGAATTAAATTTTTATTTAATTATGTGGATTAAATGAATTTAAATGATTATTTATGTGAGTAAGCTATTTGAAGGTCATTCTATGACCTAGAAACGTCGGAACGTCGTAGTATTTTGGCTACGTGAAGGAATTAAAGTGTTTGAATTTTTAAGACGAAAATAAAAGCTTTTCGAGAAATTTTCCACAAAACACTATTCACGCATTTCTGCTCGGGAATTATTTTTGAACTTCCGAGAAATACGTAACGATAAGATATCGAGGTGAGATGGAATATCTAATAAAATTTCAGTTATGGCGAACACAATTTTTCGCCCGCGGACTTAAAACTTAACGGTTAGGGAAAGTGATTTCCGAGAAGGAATTGAAATGTGTACAATGAATTAAAGTGATGATCGTATAATACGTAAGTATTAAACGAGGTAATGAATACGAGTATGATACGATGTATTATACGAGTATGTAGGAATAATAGTTTGTTGTTTATGATGAATAAGTATACGAGTTAGAGTATGAGATTAATACATAGACAATACGTTATAAGGCTTTAAGCCAAATGGAGTGGACTTGTAGGATTTGTTAGGAATTGTACAAGCCCAAGTATAGGAATGGTTAAGCCCAATGGTAGAAATGGTTAAGGTCCAAAAAGAATTAATGAACAAGCCCAAGTGTTTGTTTAATGCAAGCCCAATGTATATGTTAAGATTAGTTAAGCTAAAGGCCCAAAGAAAGAACCTATGAGTTATTGGATGATTAAAACCCATGGGGCAACCCATGGGTGATTCAAGGTGATGAGCAAGTAAAGGATCAGCTATATGCTAAGCAATTTAACTTAATGGCTAAGCAAATGATGTAATGACCAAGTAAACTTATGGGCTAAGTAAAGTGCTTATAAGTGATGAGCAAGTGGACTTAAGGGCTAAGCAATAGATAAGTTGTGATAACTTAATGGCTAAGTGTTGTGATGGCCAAGTAATTAATTTGAGGAGCAATTTAACTTAATGCTTAAGTAAGGAATAGTAAGGAGGTGGGATGGCCTAAAAGACTAAAATACCTTAACCTTAGAAATCCTATAAATAGCAAGCTTAGGCTTTCATTTGTTGGTTGTTATCATTTCATCCAAACATTATAAGAGCTTATTGGCTTGAGAGAAAAAGCTAGAAAAGCTAGAAAGTTAGACTTTTCAATTCAAGAGGCAAAAAGAAGAAGATTAAAGCTTAACCAAGTAATCTTCAAGGGTAAGAACTTAAACCATGAATCTCTTTCTCTTCAATTGCTAGAGAAGTGAGGGGTGATAGGAGTAGTATGATAAGAAGAAGTAGGAATGATGAATCAAAGAACGTAAGTCTTAATAAGCCATGAATAAGTACATTGTTCATATAAAAGTTATGAACCAAGGAAGAACTTGTAGGAACTTGTCTTATGTTTATAATAATGAAGTTGTATGATAATAAGAAGCAAGGATGGTGGTTAAAAGATTAAAACCTTGATAAGTCGTGTGAAATGAAAATCATAAGTAGTTTATACTTTTAAAAGTTATAAACTCATGAAGAACAAGTAATAACTTATCATAAAAATAAATTAATGTAATATGTATGTCAAGATGTTAGTATAATGTATTTAATCCATTTGATATGACGAACAAATCATAAGAAACGAAGTTAAGGCAGAATTCACGAGTTTAGACGATAATCGTCGAATTCGTGAAAATCTTAGAATGGAAGTTGAATTTTGATATTGAGTCAAAAACATTGGTTTTCGATGGAGTATAGTCTTATTTGGCATTCTAGAGTTGCGGACTCAAAAATGACCGAATTCCGACTTATAACAAAGAAACGAGCGCTGAACGTTCACGAACATTTATCGTTTTCGTTAAAATGTACTAAAAGGTGAATTTTGAGTTAACTGATTCAAAATTGTATAATTCTTGGATGAACGTGTAGAGTATGTAATTTGTGAACTAACGACTTTTGAATGAGTTAATTCAGACTTATAACGAAGAAGTTATGAGCCCGAAAATCTCACATAAAAATTTTATGTCAAAAATTTTTTGGTGCTGAGTACTGGCGCCGCAGCGCCAGTCAAGGCCAAGTATGTGGCACCGCAATGCCAAGAATGCCATGAGCAACTGAAGTCTCGCACCACAGTGCGGCAATTAGCACTAAGACTCGCGCCACAGAGCCGAGTCCGGACCGTAGCCACCTAAGCGTGGCGCCGCAGGGCGAAATAGAGAAGGAAAACTGGCACCGCAGCGCTGGCACTAGAATGTAGATAGAGAAGAAAGGTTTTGAATATAGAGTGAAGAAGAAGCATATTAAGAGTGAATTAAATTCTTAATCAACTTAATGTAACATCATTTAGGATGTATAACCTTAAGTAATACAATAGAGGTTGAAAGAAAGAATAATTAAACGAAGAACGTGAAGGGTAATTAAGTAAACCGTGAATGGTATTCAACGTTGATACTTCACCAATGACGATCGAGCAACGGTTTAATAATTTAAGAACGTTAGTAAGCCGTGAGGAAGGATGATTAACTCAAAACGTGTTGTATTAATGAAATAATTTCAGTTAAGTTATAAAAGAGAAAGAAGTTGGTAAGAACGATGTAAAAGAACAACGACAAGCCGAAACCAATAATGACAAGTCTAATACATGATTAGATTGAGAAGAAGGGTAAGATTCATTAGGAACCATGTATGTTCATTCATGACCTAATGTGGTATGTTATGTGACTATGTGTTGTAGAGACCGTAAAGACTGAAAGGAAAAGTTATTATACTGTAGTAGACGCTGAAGGCAGGTTTTCTAATCGCTTGTCTAACCTTCGTGTTAGCTAGGTTTTCAATGATTCATGTTATGAGATGCATGAATGGTTTTAAAGAAAGGGTCGATGCCAGTTTTAACTCGGCTAGACAAATCTGGAAAGATCGATTGATTTATGTACAAGTTTTACAATATAGAATTGGTAACGCTATCCTACCCCAATTGTTTGGTACGGATTCAAGGTAAGCCTGGGTATGAATAAACAAATGTATTTTACATCGATTATTCGATGGGCACGTGAGGTTGCCAAAACCTAGTCGTACATATGTTTAAAGGACGTAGTGTTGATCAACATAGAGTACTATTTACTGATCACCTAGACGTACTCGCAAGATATGTCGGACTTACGTACTTAGTGCCGGGTTGTCCTTTTCAAAAAAATTATAAAATGCTCATGGTCTTGGACTCGAATTGATGTTTTACTGAATATGGTCATTGTAAAACCTTTTGAAGGAAAAGAAGTGCTATTTTGAATTATTGACAGTACTTCATAGCTATTGTTTAGTTATTGAAGATATATGGTTCCTATGTTTCAAGCATGTCATTTAAATGAAATTGTTGTACTTGTTGAGCTTGTTATGCTCACTCTTGCTTGAACCATATGAATTCAGCTAAGATCGAATGGACCGAAGGATCAGGCTAAGGCGAACCCGTAGCTTACCTATGTAATACTATAGGTTTGTAATGATAATATTTGATATTATGACAAGAACAAATGTAACAATTTTAAAGAACCTAGGGAATGGTAATATTATTTTGGAATATATATAAGATATATTCATTCTTTTGAGGCATTTCAGTTGAATGATTATGTGAACTGTAGCACCGTGTAACACCATCTGTCGGGTTGAAAGATACCCAGATTTAGGGGCGTCACAGTTATGGAAGAACCGCGATACCGAAGAAGCAACGTGAGAACTTGAAGAAAAGATGAAGAAGAATTATCCTCAGTTATTTGTTTAAATTATAGCGACATTTTGGGGATAGAATCCTTATAAGGGGGGAAGAATGTAACGACCGAGAAAATCGGATTATTTGTAAAATAATTTTTTTTGATTAAATAACGAATAAAATTATAATATGTGTTATTTATAATGAGTAAACAAGATGAATGCTGTTCTATAACCTAAAAGTGAGATAAAGTAATAGTATTCTGGCTACGTGGTAGAATTAAGATGTTTGAATTTCCAAGACGAAAATAAAAGCTTTCTGAGAAATTTTCCAAAAAACACCATTCATTCATTTCTGCTCGGGAAGTATTTTTGAACTTCCGGGAAATATGTAATGATAGAATGATAAGGGAAGATGGATTATGTAATAATAATTCAGTTATGACAAACGCAGTTTTTCGTCTGCGTACTAAGTTTGAGAATGTTATGGAAAGTAAAGATTTGAATAAATGACGATCGTATAATAAGAAAGTATTATACGAGGTAATGAATACGAGTATGATACGAAGTATTGTCGTAGTATATACGAAAGATGACATAACGTATATGATGAATGATTATACAAACTAGTATGTGAGAAGAATACGAGGAGTATACGTTAGAAGCTTTAAGCCAATTGTAACGGTCCAGTAGGAATTGGGTAAGCCCAAGTGAAAACTTGTTAAGGCCCAAAAGATTAGTAATGAAAGCCCAACATTAGGCCCAAAGTTATTTAAACCTAAGCCCGAACCAAAAACTGAACCCGTGAATTGAACCGATGGGTTACCGAGTGAAAAAAAAAACCCATGTGGGGCCCCCATGAGTGAGTCATGGCTGGCCACTTGGTGGCCAAGCAAAGGATAAGAGGTGTGGTGGGCAAGCAATGAATAGTATGGAGGTGGAAAGAATTGAGGTGGGATGGCTTAATGACCCTTATGCCCTCACCTTGGAAAATCTATAAATAGGAGGCTTGATAGCTCATTTGTTGCCTTGTTCATTTCACCAACATCTTAGAGCTTATATTATTAAGAGAAAAGTGAGAAGAGTCTTGCTAGATCAAGAAGAAAATAAGAATAAACAAGTTAAGAACACAAAGGTAAGGAATCCTTAACCACTAATCTTCATCTCTTCATTTTTGGTTGATAGAGAAGTGATTATTGGTCGAACATGTATGATAAGGAGTAACAAGGATGGCTATTAGTGGTCTTAAACCTTAATAAACCATGGTACAAGTGAATCATAATCATAGAAGTTATGAACTAATGAAGAACATATGAAGAATTGTCATTTTGTTATTGATGGACAAGTTTAAAACCATCGTGTATAGGATTAGATGAAATATGTTTGGTTAGGATGATAGAATGATGGAATGAATCCATTTTGAATGGTGTAAAAATCTCAAGTAACGAAGTTATGGCGAAATTTATAAGATTAGACGATAATCGTCAAAATCGTGAAATTCTCGAAATGAAAGTCAAAAGTCACCGTTTAACTAAGAAACCTTGGTTTTCGATGGAGTATAGTCTAAGTTTGCATTTTAGAGTTGCGGACTCAAAAATGGTCGAATTCTGACTTAAAACAAAGAAAAGAACTTTGAACGTTCACGAACGTTTAACGAACGCTCAATAAAGAAATTAATCGGTGAATTCCAGGTTAACAGATTCGAAAATGTAAGATTTTATAATGAAATCGTAGTACATATGATATGTGAGCTAACGACTTTTGAACGAGCCAATTTCGACTTATAAGGAATAAATTATGAGCCCGGAAAAATTGCATTAGAAAAACTGAGAAATTTCTCTGAGGCTCAGGGCCGGCGCCACAGCGCCGCCCAAGGTACTAACATTAGCGTCGCAGCGCCAAGACCAAACCCTTTCACACTTGGAAGTGGCGCAGCAACGCGACACATAATAGGAAGTATGGTGCCGCAGCACCGAGCCTGAGATCCATGCATTGTTAACTCCCGCCGCAGCACGAGCTTTACAAAGGAAGCTGGCGCCGCAATGCCAGCACTAGGAAAGAGCCAGTAAATAATTAAAATGAATGTAAAGAATGTAGAAGTTGATTGAAGGTAAATTATAACCTTAATAAACTTAAAGTAACATCCTTAAGGATGATAATAACCTTAAGAATTCCAACTAAAGGTTGATAAAAGATTTCTTGAATGTAAACATAAAGTAATACGATAAACCGTAACGAATGTTAACCAATCTAATGAATGATTAGATTGAGAAGAAGGGGAAGATAGATTAATGACCATACTTGATTGTTTATGACCTAATGTGGTATATTATGTGATTATGTATTGTAGAATCCTTAAAGACTCAAAATAAAAGTGTATTAACTGTAGAAGACGCTGAAGGCAAGTGTTCTAAACCCTTGTATAACGAAGTCGAAGCCAATTCCTTCGGCTAGACTTAATATGTTTTGTGGATTTCCTTATAATCTACAAAAATATTATCAATGTTGTTATCTTTTGCCAATTGTTTTGGTATAGATTTCAAAGAAAGACTGAGTAAGAATAAACAAATGTTTTGTCGTCAAACGATAGACATGTGAGGTTGCCAAAACTTAAACATAGATACGTTTAATGAAGTAGTGTTATACAACATAGAGTACTATAGGCTGATCACTTAGATGTGCTCGTAAGAAATACCAGACTTACGGACTTGGTGCCGGGTTGTCCTTTTCAAACAAAGAATGAAATGCTCAAGGTCTTGGACCAAAACTGATGTTTAACATATGTTATGCATTGTTAAACATTTTAAAGAAAAGAGAAGTGCTATTTTGAATTATCTATAGTACTTCATAACTATTGATTAAGTTATAAAAGATATATGATTCATATGATTCAAACCCCTATTACTTAAATAAAATTGTCATACTTGCTGAGCTAGTTATGCTCACTTTTGCTTGAACCATATGAATGCAGCTAAGATTGAATGAACTAAAGGATCTAGTAAGGATAAAGGGAAGGCTAAGGCAGACAAATAAGTTGCCTTTGTAATAGTATAGTATGAATGTTGTAATTATTTGATATTATGACAAAGAACAAATGTAATGGTTACAAAGAACCTGGGAAGGGACATATTATTTTGGAATATATAGAAGACATATTCACTATTTTGAGGTATTTCAATTGAATGTATGTGTGAACTGTAACACCGTGTAGCACTATCTGTCAGGTGGGGAAGATACCCGGGTTTGGAGGCGTCACAGTAGACATCATGCTCTACTTGACTCTTCTAATAGATTGTTGTTTCCGCTGCAGTTGTTGATCTAAAACTTGTTATCTATTGTATTCTATCAAATTTTTTCCTATTGAGGACTAAGGATAAATTATTCTACATTATCTTAGTCATAATATTCTTTACTGGGCTAGTTGAGCTCACCCTTTTCCTTTTGGTTCCATTATTCTTCTCAGGAGGTGAGAATGTAATTGTGACTAATCGGGGAGTGGAGTAATGGTCCAAGATGGTTATTATAGTAGTCCTCACTATTTTAAAATAGTGTGACAATAATTTTAATGAGGATTTTATTTGAGTTTGGATATTGTCTACGAGACAATATTTGTATTAAAACTCACAGTTTATGTTTTGTCGTATTTTACATGATAATTAATAGTTGTATAAATGAAGTGTGTATTTGAATTCTGTACCATGTATCTGGCGACTCATAATGGGTTGTGTGGTGGACCTATTTTGGGGGCGTCACACTAATAACAAATCCAGCTGAATAATAAAATTATTTACATTGATGTAACATAAATATTCTCACCCCAAGTCTCGCAACCATTAGTAGTACACTTCACAACTTAATTCGTAACATACTTAATACATAAATTTAATTAGGTCTTAATTGTGACACCCCCAAAACCGGGTCCTTGAACCTCGAATTCGGTGATCACGATATAACATGCACATCACTTCTATCTGCCCATTTCTTATGAATTACATCATTCATTACATACCTTAATACAAAAACATAACATTATCCCAAGTTTCACTAACCTTAACATTACATACCTAATAATACAAAAGGTTTAAATCCATAAATAACATAATACTCATTCCACAAAAGATAATATTCGGTCACCTTCTTTTTACCTTTGTCCTTCTTCGAACATTTGGGTTTGACTGAAATAATATCATGATATAGCAAGGGTGAACAACTAATTCGCTCAATACAAGAACAATATAACATGATTAGAAGAGTTTAACTCTTTAAAACTTCAACAATATGCAAAAGATTGTGAAGTAGCTGAAACAATGAATCATTTCGAATAACAAGGATTACATGCTTTCTGTGAGTATATTTCTACAATGAATCAATAGTTGTGAAGTAACTGAAATAATTCTGAATAACATAACAAATTGTTTATATTTTTAAAACAACGTATTGACTATAGATGCTAAGTGGTCACTAGATCTTGAACTTTTATTTTTAAGTTCGAAAAGGTTTTAATAGAAATTCATTTGCAAACCTCCTAACTTACTGTGACAACCCGAGAATTTAGATAATTTATTAAAATCTTAAATGGTTGATTTAAGGTCAAATAATAGACCTAGACACAAAATTAGTGTATGCATTTGATATTTTTAAGAAAGAATTTTGAGGATTTCAAAATTCTGTGAAGGATTTAGGTGAATTATTCAGGATTAAGCGAATACGTGAATATGTTCTGTGTATATGTGTACAGTATGTGGTTAAGCGTAAAGGGTTGACCATATAAATTATATTTGTAACAAACCCTAGGTATATATTAAGAACGTCAACGTTCAGTTAGAAAACCCTAGCGAATGATAAGAAACCCTAGAAACCGATTATGGAAACCCTAATTTCAGTTCCGGGGATTCGAAATCCTAATTCGGTGTATAAAATCCTAAATTGGGAACTTAATGGCGTAAGTGTAAATAATTATAAGATTATTTACGGTAAAGCTTATGTAATTAGCAAACCGTAATCTAATTACAAAATGTAATTTCTAAATTAAAAAATTAATTTTCTATTAGAAAGCCTAATTTTGGGTTAAAACCCCTGAATGACCAATTACGACCCTAATTGCTAAATTAGCGAGTTTAATTAGGAAATGTTAATCCTAATCAGCAAGATTAAAGTTATGATTAATAAATTATAATATAATTAGAAAATTCTAATTATAGTTTAGAAATATTAATTTTCTAGTTTTAAAACCGAAATTCAGAAGTCTTAGAAATTAAATTGTAAGTTAAGGGTTAAACCCTAAACCCTAAAATAGTCCAAACCCTAAATCCTAAGGGTTCTAAACCCTAAACCCTAAACCCTAAGGGTTTGCATCAAATGACCATCTTAAAATTAAAATTGCATGAAAAATGACTAAAATGCCCTTTTCTTAAAACCTAAGCAAAAGATAAGGCCAATCTTGTGAGTCATCAAGTCTAAAGTTTAGCCATGTGCCCTAAATCTTTAAAAGATAAGATCAAGTGCCACCTTGTAAAGTATAGATACATTGTATCACTTAATAAGGATTAAAGAGAGAGAAAATGGCCACTTGAATTTCATTTTCTTCCAAGACCTTCTCTCTCTACAAGTTCGAAATCTAGAGTGAGAGAGTGTGAGAAACAAAGCCAAGACCAGCTCTTAGCATTACAAGATCAAAATCAGAAGGCAAAATCAAAATCCAAGCTAGAAAGGTAAAGAACCCTAAAATTTTGAAATCAATGATTTGATGTTGTTTGATGTTAGTTATTGCTTAAAGTTGTGTTAGAAGGTGTCTTTAAGTGATCTGGGTTGTTGGATCATGGATCCATAACATCAAGATACATGAAATTAAGATTTTTCAAAACTGACTATGAACCCTAAAATATGGTCTGACAGCCACATGTCAGAGCTCATAGATCTCTCTGTGTTTATGATTAGGTGTGTTTTATGTTTTGGATTTGTTCTAGGACATGAGAACTGTGGTCTGAAACTGGAAACAAGGTCATATCATGTCTAGATCTCTTGTTATTTGCAGTTAAACGTCATTGACCAAGCACGAAATGGGGTTTCTGGGCAACCCAGAAACCCAGGAGTTTGCTGACAAGTTTTTGTAGGTGCTAGATCTGGCGATGTTTTGTTAGTTTGGTCATGTTGTTAGTTAGTTGTTATAAATTGGTATATGGACTACATATATACGTTATTATATCAACTATATTAACAACAGAATCGAAAATAATCACAATCAAAGTAAGTTGACCAAACTGCCTCATGAAGATTTTCTGGGTAACCAAGATCTTCAAGACCCGTTTCTTGACCAGTAGTTTGACCGGCCTTGATAGCTTAGATCTGATATTGTTAAGATGATCTGAGATTATGTAGTTGTAGAGGAACATGAGTACTACAAAATAGAACCTTAATAATACCTTATTTTTACCTGGAAGGCCTAGATTTGGAGGCTCAAAGTAGAGCATATCAACTGTTCTTCATTTCTGAGAAAACCCAGAAATGAAGAACAGCTCTGACAAGACATTTGGAGGCTTAGATCTTGCTGTGATATTGTGTAATGACCATGCAATTAGTTGTAGGTTGTAGTCTTACATTCGTACTACTATCCTAACACTATAATCGACCCAGAAATTAGCAAGAACCCTGCTTAAATGATGGTCAAACCTACCACCCTACACACTGCCTATGAGTTTATGGGTTTGCTCAAGAACAGCTGAAGAACACATTCAGCGACTGATGTGTCGCCTAAAGCCCCTATAGCGACACTTATTTTCGGAAAATAGGTTATTTTATTAAATAAATTGAAATAAATAGTTTTTAATTATTAAAATTACATAATAAATTCTGAAAAATTATTTTAAGGTCCGAAAAATAATTTTTAATTATTTTTAGTATATTTCAAAAATATTTAGTATTTTTGGAATATAAAAGGTATTTATTTATTTAATTATTATATTAAATAAATTATTTAAAAATGGTTTTAATTCATGATAAATCATGAAAAATTATATTATGGTGCTAGAAAATATTTGAAGTTTTTTTTGATAACTATTAATATTTGGTGATGAAATTTATTAATTAATTAATGTTAATGATAATTAATTTATTTAATAACTATACTAAATAAATTATAGAAAAATAGAATTAATGATTTATAAATCGTATAAAAATGATTTAAGCGTTAGAAAAATATTTTAAGTTATAAAATATAACTTTTGATATTTTGTCATGAAAATATTAATATTTTAATATTAAAAGCAATTATCGGATAATGAATTTAATTGTTTAAAAATTATATAAAGGTGATTTTAAAGTATTAAAAATACTTTGTGATATTATAAATATATTATAATATTATGTCATGTATTTCATTAATATTTGATAATAAATAAATATTAATGATAATAGAATAATGTGGTATTTAATTCATTTAAATACGAGTTTAATGATTGAAAAATCTTGATAATGATAATAATTATGTGAAAATTATTATGAGACTTAGAAAAATATTTTGACTATTATTAAAATTATCTGTGTTAATTGTTAAGTGTTAGGCAGAGTTTAATTGAACTTAGACTCGATAAAAGTCCGACTAGACCATCGAGACGTAACAATTTTCTCGAAATCAAGATAGACTATAATAGTTTGACTTTATACCGAGTCTTATGTGTGTTATAGATTGATAGGGTTATGTGTTATGTGTTTAGGTTATTCTATGTTTATATATATAATAGTATTATATTGTGATGATATTATTCTAATATTGGAGATCTATATTACTAATATTAGGTATTCGAATAAAGCGATATAAATTGCGTAGCGATAATCAACGGTTCAGGCAAGTTTATTTTTACTTAACTCTACTAAGAGTTGTTTCATTTGGATAAGCTTATGGTTAATCATTGCTGATTGCCATGAATTGTACTCTGTATATATTGCATGTATAAATCAGGTATGAAAGGCTGATCGCCTTCATTATCAGTTGGTTCAGATATATTAGTTCATGTATAATACTTGTTCAGTCAAAAGTTTGTTCCTGCTAGTTCATAATTATATTGATGAATTATAGCCAACTTATTGTTCATACTCTTTCAATCATGATATATCGTTATATTATTGAACTAAAACTTGCTGGGCAATCCTTATGCTCACACTTGCTATATCATGATAAAACATTGCAGATTAAGACGAATGCGTCGGATACAAGAAAAGGTTAAAGACAGTTCCAGCGTTAGGATATGTGTGCAGCTAAATTGTATAAGTGTTTTATTTTAAGATTATGTGTTAAGTAAGTTATGAAATGTTTATTAAGTTAATGTTACTCGACCTTGGGGAATAATGAGTTTATGTATTGTATAAACAATTTATATTTATATCTTCCGCAAATATAGTAATAGTTGTATAGAATGATCGAACCGGATCCGAGGTGATTTGGGACCTGGATTCGGGGCTCTCACACTTACAAGTACGATGGGTGATCAACCCCTTATGTCCTGTATTAATCAACACTACATATGGGAACGACATTCGCATTCATCATAACTGACTTTAGCGCATAAATTTTTTCCAATTCAGAGATGTTCATACTCAGTCTAGACTCCGAACCAAAGCAATTTAGTTGGACGACTCTATCATATTCAATAATACTTAATGAAATATTTAAAATTATGTCTACCTGGATCAAATAGCTTAAACTGCTTTAAAATCATATATACATACAAGATTCAATAGTATACATCAAAACTTGATATATCAAAGAATTTGAGGTGAATGATACTTGTTCAATTGTAACAATTTATACAAGTGAGAACACTTACATGACCAAACTTAATACACAAAGAACAGAATAATTTTGATTATATATGAATCACATGAGAACAATATTTAGATACTTGTAATCAATGAATAGATTGAATAAAGTTCAAGAACTTGCTTGTATAGAATTTAGGAAATTATAGCTAGGATATTTGCTTATAAAGATTCATTACATAAAGTAAATACAAAATTTAAGATACTTGAATATTACAAAGTTTATACAAGATATATAAATTTGTACAAGGTAATAATTTGTATAAGATAATATATAAGAAAATTCAAGAAAACTTGCACTGGTGCGAATATCAATAATCATAGATGTGAAATTATTGTTAATAATTAATCCACTAGCATATTTTGAAATATATTAACTCGAGTTTTAGTTAAAAAACTTGTCTGATCTGTTGACTACGGCTACACAATTTAATTAAATTCTTTGAAAGGCATATCATTAATAAGATCGATTCGTTTAATAAGCATTACATATTTTAACTCATAACACTATTACTCATTTAGTCACATAAATAATCATTAGATAGTACCTTAAACTATTAGTAATATTATCATCCTTTGATAATATTGCTATCACATCATCATCTTAAACTCTCGTATAATACTATTAATCATTTAATAATATTTCATTCACTACTTAATATTATTAATCACTTAATAATATATTATTTAATTACTAATATTATTAATCATTTAATAATATTTTAATAGCTCTTTAATAATATCTTAATCATTTACAAATATTATTAATCCTTTAATAATATTTTACTCACTTACTAATCTTATTAATCATTTAATAATTTTTTAATTATTTAAATCATTTACTAATATTATTAATTATTTAATAATATTTTATTCATTTATGAATATTATTAATCAATTAATAATATTTTAAAATTTTAATCACTTTCTAATATTATTAATCATTTAATAATATTTTAATCAATTACTAATATTATTAATTATTTTATAATATTTTAGTCATTTATTAATACTTTAATATAATATTATTAATCATTGAATAATATTTTAATATATTTAATTATATTAATAATATTTAATATATTATTATTAATTATATAATAATACTTTAAGCATTTATTAAACTCGTAAACAATTTAATTTAATTATTTATCCATTACTATTTAATTTATTTAATACACATATCATGCCATACACATAAAATTTTGTTAAAAATAACTAATTTACCTACTAAAATTATAATACATTATATTAAGGGTCATTAATCAATAAAATCACATTTACAAAATTTGTAACTTGATTTGACTTAATTTACTCATTTATTCCTAACTTAAACATGGGAATGAAAAATACCAAACCATCTTATTTTTTTAAATCTTTTGGGAAATACCAATATATGATATTTTAGTGATAAAATAATTTTTCTACAATTTTTCAATTTTGTTTACTATTTTTAAATAGCCTAAAACACTAAGAAATTGCAACATTTATCATTAATTATCTTTTTGTCTAAAATTTATGAATTTTATAGGGTAGTCTCCTGTTATCATTATCTAACTCCAGTAAAAGTTTCACATTTTTTTGAGTTAATCTCACTGAGTTATTCCAGTTTACTTTTAAAATTACACTTTCTTGTAAAAGCTAGATCTCCCTTTCTAGACATCCAAAAATTCTCATCTTTGGACAGGACCTAATTAAATTGTTATAATATCATACCACAGAAGTTCATAATTTTTAGAGCTTTTAAAGTGGTCGAAACAGTCCTTGCCAAAAAGTGGCCAGGAAACTCAATTGATTTTCCAGATTTTTGGTTGTTCGGATAGTTTTGGGACACTACGTTTAATTGCTTTAATATTTTTGAGTGCTACCACTTATGTTCATTAGATAATTCATGCATCTAACTCAACTCTTTGACAGATCTTAAAAATAAATTTTAGATTTCAAATGCTAGAGCCTTAAAGTGGGCTGAAATTTTAGGGTTTTTGGCTAGAAAATAGTGTTGGTTCCTTTTTGTTTTCCAAACTTTTGAAGACATGAAATGGTTAGATCTAAGCATAAAACTACATAAAATATATAGATTTAGTGTTATAAGGTTTAAGATCATGAACTCATGATTTATTTTAAAACAACCACAAGAAAAACACTTAGATCAAGCTTCAGTTTGAGTTAGGAAATTTTATACATTTGTTGGATGTTCTTCTTTCTTCTTCTCCCAAGTTTTGTTATGGATCTAGATGGATTGAAAATAAAACTCTCTCTTTCTCCTTCCTTTGATGTCCGAACCCCCCTACCCCCTCCTTTTGGTTCCTCTTTCTCAATTTTGCTCTCAAATGTTTTCTCTCTATAGCTCTCTTGAAACTTAGGAAGATAAAATGAAGTAGAAACTTTGCTAATGCTTGGAATGGTTCATATATATAGTCTAGATAATGTATACATATAACATATATATGTATATACATATCCTCCAACAAATCTCTTCAAATCTTGCCAAATCTTTCCAAATCTTTCTTTCTCATTCCTATGTTACAAAATCTTAGGCTAGGTGAATTTAACCATGTGCTAAAATCTCATACAAAATCAACCCATATCTCCCTTTAATTCCCCATTTTTGATTTCTTTTATTTGCTCCTTAAATTGTCTAGAAGGTCCACCACAAAATGTGTTAGGGTTTGAGCCAAAATAAATATTTATTTGGGCTCCCATTTAAATTGTTTATGTCATATAAATTATCATGGTCCGACACATTAATTTTATCTTACCCTAATTATTTAATTATGATTTCTAGTTCACTCATTTTGGACTGTAAATAATTATTCTTATGTGTTTTATAACCCAATTAGATTTTCTTTAATTAAGTTTAAAAATATTATTAGGTTGAAATATTAAAATAAATTTCCTTAGGCTAATCCCTTTGTATATAATTTAAATGTTAGGTTTTGTGAAGATCAAAGATGTAATCAAATTGCAAAAATAGCGGAAACAAAGTAAAATCAGATTTTAAAATTTTTCACAAACCAATTACTCGGATAATCCTTTATGCATATTATTAATTAAAATGAAGAACAAAAAGTTAAGGAATCATACACTTGTAGATACGAGCTTCCACATTTACGAGTTCAATTTCTACTTCTCCGCGATCTCCTTGAACCTTCGGGTTAAATTCATTTCCTTTGATCAATGTTAGCCATCCAAGTGTATGGTCTTTACAGGTGATCGACCAAGGAAAAAGAATATTCAAGGAGAAGGGTGGTTTGGCTAAAACCCTAGTTTCTCTTTCTCTGTAAAAAAAGGGGTGTACACTCCAACAATTGAAATCACATATTATTTGATATCTGATATAAGACTCATCTTATAAAGATATCAGTTAACCCTTTTTAGGGTATTATTTAATTAATTAGGCTCCCTAATCTTATTAGGGATAATTAATTAAACTCTTTTAATTAATTTACCTCCTAATCTTATTATGAATTAATGAGAGTACTAATATTAAATTAATTCCCAAACTCCTTTAGAAATTAAAATAATAATAATTTTAATAATATTAATAAGACTCCTCTTATTAATTTATATTTAATATTTCTAAAATATTAAATAATAAATATTAAGCTATTTAATTTACTCTATCACCATAGATTAAATTAAATACACTTAATATATTATTACGATTATGCCATTAACTTCTTAAATAATTATTCTTCCTTTTATGGTATGACCCTTTATGTTCTCTATATTAAAACGGTTGTGAATAAATCAATTAGAACAATTCTAATCTCATTTAAATAAATAAATTAAATTACTAATTTATTTAAATAAAAAGTATTTATTCTACAATAAGGATATGCCGCCTTAGTGATCAATGAATTTTCAGATAATATAGATTTTAACATTAATCTCAGAAAGAACCTTTGAGTAAATAGTTACTATACAATTCACTCCTTCCACCATACAATGTCCCAATTAAATATAAAACATGGAATTACTGTCAAGTCTTATTTTATTTAATTATATGTATTTTGATTCCCAAATGCACAACTCCGAATAAATGCAAATTAGAAACTACTTTTTAATTTTATTTCACCTTGGCCAAGGATTCCTGGGTTGTCATTTATCGAATCACATATGACATTTCTCTTCTTTTAGTAGAAACGGTAGATTCTTCATTGATCATTCATTATCTCCATATATAAGTTATTACACCCAAGCATGCCCTTTGATATACCCTAAGGGTCTTAAGAAATAAGTCAAAATATAATTCATTATACATAAGATACTATGATGATCTCAAGTTTAAGGATCACTTGTACTACTGTCAGTATAGAAATTCTTATTGACAGACAAGTAAAACTCCATTAGGTATTCCTTAGAGAGTCACGTTTAGTGAACTTATTCTTCAATAAGCACATACATACTTGCTGTATTGTCTCCATATAAATGATCATGAGATCAATCATTCTCATCGAATGAGCAAGCAAAGTATGTACCAATCTATCTGGATTCACTAATCTCCTTCTTAGTAATACATTGATTAAGAACATTTTAGTTTTAAGCTATCTAAGAATTTAGATCTTATTAGCATGATCTCATCATGATTCTAAAAGTATTGCTTAAAACTATGGATTTATCACATATTATAAAACAACACCATGTAGATAATAAATGCCTTTAATAAATAATTCTTTTATTTAATAAATAAATAAGATTTATTACAAAGTATATTCTTTATTATCATACATGATTGACTTGTATGCATACTACTTTCATTAAATACTTGGACTATCATGTATATATAACAATCAGGTTATTTAGTTATCATACCTAATATATATAATTAGGTTTAAAATAATTTAATAAATTCAGATATAAAAACAACTCTCTTAAGCTAGCCAATTAGTATATAATTAAATACTTGGACTCTTAAATAAATATAACACTTAAGTTATTTAATATAATTAGATTGCAAGGCTTTATTTTCATCTCAAGCTTAGTTAGTTAGTAACATAAGCTTAACTAAATAAATTTCTATTCTCTTGACTTTCCTTTTTGTTCCACTAATTATTAACTTAATTAGCCCTAATTGGCTTGATAATTTATTACACATATTTATCCACTTTATATTAGTCATACTAATTTAAACACTTAATGATTATAAATCTTTTCATTTGTCATTCAAGGCCAATATGCAAGCTATGTTAATTTATACATAAGCTTGTCTTACTTTTCTCCAATAAATTTAATTAGTTATTCGTCTTGGCTTCTTTTTCATTTATTAGTCAATTTAAAATAAATAAATTGACTAGCTTACTTAATTCATAACATATAACATATATGCTTAAAGTAATAATAATAATAAAAATTTATTCATAAAAATATACATATATAATTATATAAAATTCTTGGTCCTTACATTAATACAACACAATTATAAATATTCTAATCATAGAAGAGCAAAGATACGTTGTAGCCTTGCCTTTTCCCTTGTCCTTGCCTAACGATTCACCTTGTTCCGCCTTAACTAGAATGTTTAAGGAAAGTGTGACGCCCCCAAATTCGAGTATTTTCCAACCTGACAGATGGTGCTACACGGTGCTACAGTTCACACATACATTCAATTGAAAATACCTCAAAATAGTGAATATATCTTCTACATATTCCAAAAAAATATTACCATTCCAAGGTTCTTTATAACCATTACATGTGTTCTTGTCATAATATTAAATAATTACAACATTCATACTATACTATTATAAAGACAATCTATTTGTCAACCTTAGCCTTTCCTTTATCTTTATCGGATCCTTCAGTTCGTTCGGTCTTAGCTGCATTCATATGATTCAAGCAAGAGTGAGCATAACTAGCTCAACAAGTATAACCGTTTCATGTAAGCAATAGGGTTTGAATCATATGAATCGTATATCTTCAATAACTGAATCAATAGTTATGAAGTACTATCGATAAATCAAAATAACACTTCTCTTTTCTTTAAAACATTTCACAATGAACAACATTCATTGAACATAAATTTCGGTCCAAGACCATGAACATTTCATTCTTTCTTTGAAAAGGACAACCCGGCACCAAGTCCGTAAGTCCGGTATATCTTACGAGCACGTCTAGGTGATCAGCATATAGTACTCTATGTTGTATAACACTGCTTTCTTTAAACGTATCTATGTTTAAAATTTGGCAACCTCACATGCCTGTCATTTGGCGACAAAACATTTGTTTATCATACTCAGTCTTTCTTTGAAATCAATACCAAATCAGTTTGGAAAAACATAGCAACATTGACTATACTTTAATAGATTAATAATAAATCCACAAAACACATTAAGTCTAGCCGAAAGAATTGGCTTTGACTTCATTATACATCAATTCATGTGTAAGGTACATGAATTACAAAGCTTGTCCAGAAGAACTTAGACAAGGGTTAGAACACTTGCCTTCAGCGTCTTCTATAGTAAATATACTTTGCCTTTAAGTCTTTAGTGATTCTACAATACATGATCACATAACATACCACATTAGGTTATATATAATCAAATATGGTTACTAATATATCTTACGCTTCTTCTCAATCTAATCATTCCTTAGATTGTTTAACATTTGTTACGGTTTATCGTATTACTTTGTATTTACATTCAAGAAATCTTTCGTCAACCTTTAGTTGTAATCTTTACGGTTTACAATCAACTTTAATGATGTTACATTAGGTTTATTAAGTATATAATTCATCATTCATTCACTTCCTTATTCTTTATGTTCATAAGAATTCTTTATTGTGTCTCTCCTAGCACTGGTGCTGCGGCGCCATCTTTCTATACATAGCTCGCGCTGCGGCGCGACTCCTCAGTAAGCATGCCTTAGTATTGGCACTGCGGTGCCAATCCCTTCTCTATGTGCTGCGCTGCGGCGCCACTCTTCCGTATGTTGGGGTTCAGCCAGGCACTGCGATTCCAGCTTTGCCTCCTTGGGCCGCGCTACAGCTCCGGCCCTGCCTCAGAGAAAATTTTGACAGTTTGATTTCTTCTGTGAATTTTTCGGGCTCATAACTTAATCATTATAAGTCCGAATTGGCTCATTCAAAAGCCATTAGCTCACATATCATATGTACTACGATTTCATTAGAAAATCTTACATTTTCGAATCTATTAACATGAAATTCACTTATTAAGTTCGTTATTAAGCGTTCGTCAAACGTTCATGAAAGTTCAAAGCTTGTTTCTTCGTTCTAAGTCAGAATTTGACCATTTTCGAGTTCGCAACTTTAAAATGTAAACTTAGACTATTCTCCATTGAAAACCAATGTTTTCGAGTGCAATGGTAACTTTTGACTTTCATTCTGAGAATTTAACGATTTTGACGATTGTCGTCAAATCTTGTAAATTTCGCCATAACTTCGTTACTTGACATTTTTACACCATTCAAAATGAATTCATTTCATCATTCTAACATCCTAACCAAACATATTTCATTAAATCATTGCATGATAAATTCTTCAATGTTCTTCATTAGTCAATAACGTATATAATTATGATTCACTTGCACATGGCTTATTAAGGTTTAAGTCCATTAATTAGCCACCCTTATCACTTTTTATGATACATACTCCACCAATCATCACTTCTTTATCAAGCTAAAATTGAAGAGAGGAAGATTAATGGTCTAGAGGTTCTTACCCTTGATGATCAAGCTTGGTTCTTTTTCTGTCTTCTCTTGAATTATCAAAACTCTAGCTATTAATTTTCTCTCAATAATCTAGGATGTTGGTGTTTTTGAACAAGCAACAAATGAATTATCTAGCTCTCTATTTATAGGAATTGCAAAGTAAGGGTATTATGGTCATTTAGGCCATTCCATCTCCTTTCATCACCTCCTTACTATTCATTACTTGGCCTCCACAAAACTTATCTCTTTCTTGGCCACCGTACATGGCCAACCATGACTCGCCTATGGGCCCCACATGGGTTGCCCCACGGGTTTTTTTACCCGTTGACCCATCGGTTTAATCCACAGGTCCGGTTCTTGGTTTGGGCATTATGTTTTAATTACTTTGGACTCAACATTGGGCTTGCATTTCATATCATTGGGCTTTTAACAAGTTTGCACTTGAGCTTGCCCAATTCCTTCACAAATTCTATAAGTTTATTGCAATAGGATTAAAGCGTTTAACGTATAATTCTCGTATTTCTTACGTATACTAAGTCGTATAATCATTCGTTAAATACGTTATGTCATTCTTCGTATAATAGTACAATACTTTGTATCATACTCGTATTCTTTACTTCGTATAATAAGTGCTTATTATACGTTCATGATTTATTCAATCTTTACTTTCCTCAACATTCTCAAACTTAGTGCGCAGGTGAAAAACTGTGTTTGTCATAGCTGAATTATTATTACATAATCCATCCTTCCTTTATTATCCTATCGTTACATATTTCTCAGAAGTTCTAAAATAATTCCCGAGCATAAATTGATGAATAATGTTTTTCAAAAAATTTCTCGAAAAGCTTTTATTTTCGTCTTGAAAATTCAAATACTTTAATTCCTTCACGTAGCAAGAATACTACCCACCTCTTACTAACACAAAATAATAACATATAATATAATTTTATTCATTATTTAATTAAATAAAATTATTTTACAATTAATTCGATTTTCTCGGTCATTATAGAAAGTATGAACGAGCAACAAATTTGCCTAGCAAGTAATATAACAATAAGTGTGAAAATGCATAATTATATAAATCTAGTAATCTCAAAGGTATATAAATCTACGAGGGTTGTTCATCTCTGTAGATTATTGTTAGACCCCAACTTTTATAAATAAAGATGAATTTTCTATAAATATCATTTTTGAATATTATGGAGTTAATTTGATATAATGTTATAGTTGTGGGTAATATTTATAAATTTTGCAAAGTAAGCAAGTTGTTTTAAAATATTCGATTGGTCGGGGAATATTCGTTTTAACAGGAAATATTCGTACAACGACACAATCATTGGTGGACCCCACAACGGAATTATTGTCGGATTGAGAAAACGACAAAAATAGTTTATTAAAAATAACAGCGAAAGTTTTACCATTGTTACTGTTGAACTACTCGGTAGTAAAAGTACAATAATACGTGTGGTTGCATAGTAGCACACGGTATTGATTATTAATGCTTATGTGAGAAGTCACTCAGTTTGATTCCATTATTATCAGTTAATAATATGAATTATTTAGCGATAATGACGTTTTGGTTTCATATTATTAACGTAATAAAACAGAAACATCTTTTTATATAAAAAAAAATACTTTATTAAAGTTATTCTATAAATAGAATATATTATATTTTATTTAAAAGATTTTTCTTTAAATATGGACCGTCAGATTAAAGTAATCAATCTGGACCGTTCATGGATTAGTTACTATGCATTCTATTTTTCTATAAATAGCAGCTCATTCCTTCATTATTTCTTACGAATTCACTGAACTCTAGAGAGAGAAACTATAGAGAGAAACTATAGAGAGAGAGAAGAAGAGTATTCTGCTACTTTACTACTTCCTTACTTCAGCTCTTCTTTAAAACGTAAAGGGGTGTTATTCTTTCTTATTCATGAAGAAACTGTTGTTATTCCATTTCTTATTATTCGTTGTGGAATAACCTGTATACGCGGTCTACCCTATACTTGGTGACATTCTTCTATTATTCTGTTGGAACATCCTGTCTGTGTGTTTTACACCGGACCTGTTTCCGTTTTTATTATTATTCTGTTGGAACATCCTGTCTGTGTATTTTACACCGGACCTGGTTCCGTTTTTATTATTATTCTGTTGGAACATCCTGTCTGTGTGTTTTACACCGGACCTGGTTCCGTTTTTATTATTATTCTGTTGGAACATCCTGTCTGTGTGTTTTACGCCGGACCTGGTTCCATTATTTATTATTCTGTCGGAATATCCTGTCTGTGCATTTACGCCGGACCCGGTTCCATTATTTATTATTCTGTCGAAATATCCTGTCTGTGCGTTTACGCCGGACCTGGTTTCATTATTTATTATTCTGTTGGAATAACCTGTCTGTGCGTTCTATCGCATGCATGGTGATTTCTTTTGTTATTCCATTCTTTATTGTACTCAGTTGGTTAAGTTTTGACTTCTATACTCCATGAAATTTGTGGAATATCCTTGATAATTGCGTTTCATCCAGTATCTTTTCATGAAAATATTCTTCTAAGCATTCTTGAATTTTACTCCATAATGCAGTATCATGTTGACAATTTGGACGTTATTAATTCCTGGATAAATTAATTCTTGAACTTGTTTTATTGAATTCTTATATCATTGTCATCATCCTCATGTTTATATTCTGTTGAAAGTCATCTGTGGCCTGTAGTGCATAGATGGACTTGGTATGATTATGACCAGGGATTATTCGGTGTAATCATGACCGTAATGTTACAAATGATGTGGTAAAAGTCCTCATTGGCTCGTAGTGCATTGATGGACAGTTGTTGGCATGATCATGACCATTAATGAATATACGAATATCCTTGGCCGTAGTGCAGGGTGATTCGATGATGTGAATTATTTTATTAAGCTGAGTCTCAGCGATCACAGTGTTGAAAAACTTTTTAAATCATAAAAGATAGTAGAGTTTATTTTCTACTTGACTCTTTTAATGGATTGCTTTTTCCACTGCAGTTAAACTTGATGTCTATTATATTTTATCAGTTTAACATTGTTGAAGGCTAATGATAGTTTATTCTGCATTATCTTAGTCATAATATTTCTTACTGGGCTAGTTGAGCTCACCCTTTCTTTCACTGTTCTCTTCAGGAAATGAGAACGTAGCTGGGGCAAGTCGGGGAACGGAGTGATGGTTCGAATGATAGTATTAGTTAGTAGTCCTCACTATTCTATGTAATAGCGTGTTAATAAATGTAATGAGGACTCCTTTTGAGTATGAATACTCTCTAGAAGATAATATTTGTATTCAAACTCACAGTTTATGTTTTGTCGTATTGTACACACACATTGTATTAGTAAGTTGTATTTGTATTCTGTACTATGTCACATGACGACCCAAGATGGGTGATGTATACCTAATTTTGGGGGCGTCACAGTTGGTATCAGAGCTTAGGGATATGATCCATGGCTAAGATGTGAGAATAGAACTAGGAGGGGAGAGACGGGGAATTCCTTCGCTAGTATGACCTACCTAAGTTTATTTGCATGGTATTTAATTGGTCGGTCATAATATAAGGATAATATATGACATATCAATTAACTTTTATTTTGTGGCAGTATCTGAAAATGGCATCTGAGAATGTTGAGAATAGCAATGGAGCACAGACGATTATTGATTCACCACATATCAATAATCAGGATAATGTTCATCAGGAAGGTGACAATAAGAACATGTCCGAGTCCATTTATATATCATAATATCATAACAACAACATAACATATGACAGATAATGGCAGGTCAAAGTAGGGACCAGGGTCTGTTCTTGAGAAATCTGGGTTTTCCAGATTTCATCCCCAGGCTGGTGGTCAACGCATGTTTGACCGGCTACAAATTTGTGTCGATGCAAGATCTGGTTAATCTAAGGGCTGGAATGTGTAGTCCTTATACTTGTCTACAAGCTAATAACCACAAATATGGCAATATTCTTACTCCAACCAATTAAAAATCTAAAAAGGGCATTATGGTCATTTTAATTTTAAATTAATGGTATAATGGCCATTGTCCCAAACCCTTAGGGTTTAGGGTTTGGTTAGGCTCCGGCATGAAAAAGTTAAAACTTATCAAGAATACTCAGAATAATATTTCCATTAAAAAAATACTGGATGAAGCGCAAATTTCAAGGATATTCTACTAATTTCATGTAGTATAGAAGCTAAAACTTAACAAAATGAGTGTAGAATTTGAAATCTAAAACGAAAGAATACTTACATAATACATAGTATGGAAGAAAATATTATTTCTTACGAATATTGAACAAAAATAATATCCCTTACAAATACGAAAGAAATAATACTCCGTACCTTAGTAGGAGATTGTATACTTCAGTAGTGTAGTAACAAAATACTCTTCTTCTTTCTCTCTAATTCTCTCTCTATAGAATTCTCTTGTGAGTCGCAGTGAATTGGTGAGAATAAAAGAAGAAATAAGCTTCTATTTCTATAAGATTTCTAGCTTAGCCCTTGGAATGTGAAAAGGCAAGTGGCTTGACGACTGGTGATGTCAAAAGAAAAGTGGTTTGAAGTCTGTAATGTGAAACAACAAGTGGTTGGACGCCTGTAATGTGAAACGACAAGTGGTTCGACGCCTATAATGTGAAACGACAATTGGTTTGACGCCTGTAATGTGAAACGACAAGTGGTTCGACGTCTGGTAAAGGCAAATACTATTGGCGAAAGTGACTCTTAGATGATGACATATGGGCCCCATAGAATAAACCAAACTTACAACAAACTTCTCATAACAGACTTCTTATTTATATCAAAGATTGAATAAATATTTACCATAAATCATTTCATCTTCAATCAACATATTTTTTAATCTTTCAACAATTATTCATCATTAATATTATAACTCACAATATTGACAACCAGATCATTCCCAGGAAAGAGGAGGCTTTTCGACAAGGACTTCTCCTTATTGGCACGCAATTAGGTGACCAAACCCCTTTCCTCGATAGAACTTTCTAGACATCATCAAAAATGCAAATAATAATATGAATAACTTTATCGTCTCAACTATTTATTTAATAATATAAAATATTGTACAGATGATACTGTGACAATAATTAAATCAATAACGTGAGATACTATGCAGCAATTACTGTAGCAATAATTGAGTATATGACAGAGTTCTCTCTCACGTAAGCAATCAAAATCAATACCGTGTGCTACTATGCAACCACGCGTATTACTGTATTTTTATCACCGGGTATTTCAACAGTCAATAGTAAAACTTTCGCTGTTATTTTTATAAAAAGTTAATTCTGTCGTTTTCTAACTCCGACAATAATTCTGTCGTGGGGTCCACCAATGATTGTGTCATCGTACGAATATTTCTCGACAAAAAGAATATTCCCCGGCCAAACGAATATTTTTATAACAACTTGCTTACTTTGCAAAATTTATAAATATTACCCACAACTACAACATTATATCAAATCCACACCATAATATTCAAAATGATATTTAGAGAAAAAATAATCTTTATTCATAAAAGTTGGGGTCTTACAACCTCCCCTTCTTATAAAATTTCGTTCTCAAAATTGGTGTACGTACCTGGTATGTCGAAGAGGTGTGGATACCTTTATTTTATTTCAGATTCTAACTCCCAAGTCATTTCCTCAACATCGTGGTTTCTCCACAAAACTTTGACTTGAGGATAACCTTGTAATGTATAATACGTTCCTTCTTATCCAAGATTTTATCAGGTACTTCTTCATACATTAAATCTTTTGTTATTTCGTCCTGTTCTAACTCGGTAATGTGGTTCGGGTCTTTCACATATTTACGTAACATGGATATGTGAAAAACATTATGAACACAAAACATACTTGACGGTAAGGCGAGTCTATAAGCCACAGTTCCCACTCGATCGAGGATTGCGAATGGGCCAATGAATCGAGGATTGAGCTTTCCTCACTTTCCAAATCTCGTAACTCCTTTCTATGGAGAAACCCGTAACAACACATGATCTCCAATATTGAATTCCACGTCCTTTCGATGAAGATCAACATAACTCTTTTATCGATCTTGTGAGGTTTTTATACGTTGTCGGATCATTTGAATATTTTCTATTGTCATGCGCACCAATTTCGGTCCCAACAATGTTGCTTCACCTACCTCGTCCCAGCATATTAGAGAACGACATTTGCGTCCATACAATGCCTCAAATGGAACCATGCCAATACTTGCTTGATAACTATTGTTGTAGGAAAATTCCACCAATGGCAAAAAATTATCCCAACTTCCTTTGAAGTCAAGGACACAAAGTCTTAATAGATCTTCAAGAGTTTGAATAGTCCTCTCCGACTACCCATTCATTTGAGGATGATACGCCGAACTAAATCGTAAATCTGTGCCCATAGCTTCCTGCAAACTAACCCAAACCTGTAAAGTGAATCTTGGGTCTCGATCAGAAACTATGGATATTGGCATACCATGTAGTCTTACAATCTCATTTATGTATATACGAGTAAGACGTTCGAGTGTATAAGTTTCTCGTATATGTAAGAAATGAGCAGACTTGGTCAATCTATCAACAATGACCCAAATCTATGTCGAAGACCCAAACTCCGCGATCTCTCTCTTTATATTGCTCCACCAAAATCTATGTCGAAGACCACGATACATTTTGGTACTTCCAGGATGGATTTCAAATGGTGTGTTGTGCGCCTCCATCATGATTTTATACTTTAAATCAGGGTCGTTAGGAACACAAAGTCTGGAGTTGACTCGAAATATCCCTTCTTCATCGATTCTTGCTTCCGGAATAGCACATTCTTGTACTTTCTTCTTCATACGCATCAGCTCCAGGTCTGTAGATTGAGCAGCTTTAACTATATCGATTAAAGTCAGTTCTACTCATATATTTAACATCATCACGTGGGTCCCTGGAGTCTTTAACTCTATCCTCATCCTTTATAAGTCATACAAAATGGGCTTTTGCGTTGACAATATTGCACTCGTATCCGTATATGATCTTCTACTTAATGTGTTAGCTACTACGTTCGCTTTTCCATGATGGTATTGAATGGAATAATCGTAATCTTTCAATAGCTCGAGCCAAAGTCATTGCCTCATGTTGAGTTCCTTTTGGGTGAAGAAATATTTGAAGCTTTTATGATCTGTATAGATCTCCATCTTCTCTCCATACAGGTAATGCCTCCAGATTTTAAGCGCAAAAATGACTGCTGCCAACTCTAGATCATGAGTAGGATAATTCCTCTCACATTCTTTGAGTTTTCGCGAGGCATAGGCTATGACTTTCCCATGTTGCATGAGAACACATCCTAAACCTCTACCTGAAGCATCACTGTAGATGATGTATCCCTCTGAACCAGATGGTATTGTCAGAACATGTGATGAAATGAGTCTCCTCTTGAGTTCTTGAAAACTCATCTCACATTCCTCGCTCCAACTGAATTTTATATCTTTTTGAGTCAGCTGAGTTAATGGTGTAGAGATTCGAGAAAATCCTTCCACGAATCTTCGATAATAATCAGCTAAACCCAGAAATCTACGTACTTTGATAACTGACTTAGGTTGCTCCCAGCTTTGAATTGCTTCAATCTTTGCTGGGTCAACAAATATTCCATGATTTGATATCGCGTGCCCAAGGAATGCTACTTCCTCAAGCCAGAACTCGCATTTCCTCAACTTAACATATATCTTGTTTTCACAAAGCTTTTGGAGTATTAGCCTCAAGTGTTGCTCATGATCTTCACAGTTTTTGGAGTATATGAGGATGTCATCAATAAAGACAACAACAAAAGGATCCAAATATTCCTTGAATACTCTGTTCATCATATCTATGAAGGCCGTAGGAGCATTAGTCAATCCAAAAGACATGACTAAGAATTCGTAATGCCCGTACTGAGTTCTAAAAGCAGTATTTGGAATGCCATTAGTTTTAACTTTTAACTGATGATATCCAGAACGAAGATCGATCTTTGAAAAGAATTAAGCACCTTGAAACTGGTCAAATAGGTCATCAATTCGAAGTAACGGGTATCTATTTCTGACGGTGACATGATTTAACTCCCGATAGTCAATACAAAGTCGCATACTTCCATCTTTATTCTTTGTGAATAGAACAAGAGCACCCCAAGGAGACGTACTAGGACGAATGAAACCGATGTCTAACAATTCTTACAGTTGGGTTTTTAACTCCTGAAGTTCAATAGGAGCCATTCGATATAGGGCTTTGGAAATAGGTTTTGTACCGGGATCAAGATTAATACAAAACTTTATTTCATGCTCTGGGAGTAGGCCAGGAAGTTCTTCAGGGAATATGTCAGTAAATCCTTTAACAATAGAAATATCATTCAAATCTGACGTATTTTTGTTTAAATCTGTGACATGGGCAAAGAAAGCTTGACATCCGTTTTTCAATAAACAAATCGTTTTATGGCTTGATATGACAGTGATTGACTTTAGTGGTTTGGTTTCTTAAATTGGTATAATAGGTTAGTTAGGAATATAAAAGCTAAAAATCTTACGAAAATAATCATTTTTAGCATGATGAGTAGTTAACCAATCAATCCCTAAAATTACATTAAATGCAAGTATTTTTAAAGGGATAAGATCGACAGGTAATGTGAGGGTGCCGACTTGAATCAAACAAGACTTATAAACAGTGGATGTAATGAAGGTTTCTCCCAACGGAGTTTCAACAGATAAGTCAAAGTTTAATTTCTCCAGAGTTAAATTTAAACGTTGAGTGCAAATAGGAGAAATAAGAATGGGTAGAACCGGTATCAAATAAGGTATAGAATTCACAAGAGTTTATGATTAGCTTACCCGTGATAACTTCATTCGGGTTCCTCGCTTTTTGGAAGGTCACGACAAACGCTTTCCCTTGAACTACCGGTTTTGACTTGTCTAGGATGACCTTCGGTGTCTCCATCCCAGCTGGACTTAACTTTAGTGCACGACAAAATTTGGCTAGGTGACCATCTCTTCTACAATTATAACACGCTTTGGACTGATGTGTCGTTCTCATCTGCATTTATAGCATACGACCGGTGGTCATTCCCCTTCCTTGAAAACGGGTGTTGGTGTTGACGTCTTTCCATCATTATTAAACCTCCTCTTCTTAAAAATTTTGTTTCTATTGTCTTGGCCATGATTACCGTCGAAGTAGTTACAATTTCTGGCATGTTGATTCCCTCCGCGTTTGTTGTCACCGCTTCGATGACTGCTACCACTGGTATTATCATTTTTTCGGATGCTCTCTCTTGGTTGAGTTGACTCATTATCGCACTCCAATAACTGCGCCCTATTTACAACATCTAAATACAAACACAATTTTTAAGAAATGAGGTATTGATGTATTTCGGGTTTCAAACCTCGCATAAATATTTGCGCCATTCTCTCCTCATTATCAACCAAGTGAGATGAAAATCGGGATAACTCAACAAACTTAGTTTCGTACTGCGACACGGTCATATTATTTTGCTCCAACTTGATAAACTCTACCTCTTTCATGTGACGAATACTTTCGGAAAAGTACTTGTCATTGAACAGTTCTTGAAATTTCTCCCAAGACATCTTTAGTGCGGCAAGTTGGGTACGCTTACAGATTCCCACCAATAATCTGCCTCTCATCTCAATATGAAGGTGGCAAAGAGAACATTTTGCTCCTCGGAGCATCCCCAGACATCAAATATATTGGTGATCTGCTTTATCCACGTCTCTGCCGTAAGTGGTTCTGGCTTTCCCATAAACTCCGGTAGTCCTAGCTCCTTGAACTGCTTAACGGTGACCATCCGTGAGTTGACAGTGTTTCCACCTGCATTTTGCATAGGAGTCTCTCTCGCTTGATGTTGCATGAATTGTAAAAAGCTTCTGAACATCCCATCGTTCATCATTTGATCGGTGTTGTTGTTTACATGAGGATTATTGCCTTCCTGATGCACATTATACTGATTATTGATCAACGATGACTCAACGGTCTCATGTTCTCCATTGCTTATCTCAACATTTTTAGATGCCATTTTTAAACACTGCCACAAAACAAGGGATAATTGACATGCCACATATTATCCATGTATTCTGACCGACCAATTAAATAACAAATAAACTTAGGTAGGTCATACTAGCAAATGATTTACCCGTCTCTCCCTCTTAGTTCTAGTCTCACATCTCAACCAGGGATCATATCCCTAAGCTTTGATACCAACTGTGACGCCCCCAAAATAGGTATACATCACTCATTCTGAGTCGCCAAATACATGGTACAGAGTACAAATACAAACTTCATTTATACAATACGACAAAGCGTAGTTGAGAGTTTTTACACGAATATTATCTAATAGATAGTATTCAAACTCAAAAGGAGTTCTCATTACATTTATTATCACACTAAATAGTGAGGACTACTAAAACAACCATCACGGACCGTCACTCCATTCCCCGATTAGTCCCGGCTACATTCTCATTTCCTAAAGAGAACAATGGAAGCAAAAAGGTGATCTCAACTAGCCCAGTAAGAAATATTATGACTAAGATAATGCATATTAAATTATCGTTAGCCTTTAACAACGTTAAACTGATAAAATACAATAAACATCAAGTTTAACTGCAGTGGAACAAACAATCCATTAGAAGAGTCAAGTAGAGCATGATATCTACTATCTTCTATGATTTAAAAGTTTATCAATAATTTTATTGCTGAGACTCAGTTAAATAAATAAACCACATCACCGAATAATCCCTGCACTATAAGCCGAGGATATTCATTAGTATCACGACCACGAATTATCCATGTACTACAGGCCAAGGATATTCGTGTTTTCACTAATGGTCATGATCATGCCAACAATTGTCCATCAATTAATATCCTGCTAATCCAAGAAAACTTCTTACTTCTGACGGCGTTCTCGGCTGATCCCAGTTAATCACAGCTTCTACTTTGGATGGATCTACCGAAATTCCATCTTTATCGATTACGTGACCAAGAAATTGTACTCTCTCGATCCATAATTCGCATTTCAAAAATTTAGCATACAACTTCTCCCTTCTCAATACTTCTAACGTTAACCTCAAGTGTTCTTCATGTTCCTCTTTGGTTTTTGGAATATACCAAAATGTCATCTATAAATACCACCACGAACTTGTCCAAAAACGGCTTGAATACACCATTCATTAGTCCCATAAATGCTGCAGGAGCATTCGTAAGACCAAACGACATTACTAAAAACTCATAATGACCATATCGCGTTCGAACGCTGTCTTCGGTACATCCTCTGACCTCACCTTCATTTTGTGATAACCACTCCTCAAGTCAATCTTGGAAGTGTATTTTGCTCCCTTCATTGATCAAACAGATCATCGATCCTCGTAATGGATATCTGTTCTTAATCGTGACCTTATTTAATTCTCTGTAGTCAATGCAGAGCCTCATCGATCCGTCCTTCTTTTTCACAGAACAACATCGCGCGCTCCCCACGGCGATACGCTTGGTTGAATGTACTTTTTGTCCAACAATTCTTGTAGTTGTACCATTAATTCCTTCATCTCTACTGCGCCATTCGGTATGGTGCCTTCGATATTGGAGCAGTTCCCGCCAAATCAATCACAAAGTCTACTTCTCTATCTGGAGGAAGTCCTGGCAAATCGTCTGGAAATACATCGACGAAGTCCCTCACAATCGATATCTCATCTACCTTCGGCTCTTCTTTCGACTATCGACTATGTAAGCTAAATATCCTACACAGCCATGTCTTAATAACTTCCTGGCCTGCAACATCGTCAGACAACTCGCTTGTCTAGCGACTTGCTACCATAAAACACAACCTTTGACGGAGTCATAAGGTTAATACGCTTCTTTTTGGCAGTCAATTACAGCCCCATAATTGGATAGCCAATCCATACCCAATATAACGTCGAATTCCCCCAATCGAATAGGATAAGATCTACGATCATGATATTACCCTTAATATCTGTTCTACAATTCTTATACACATGCTTAACAGGATTATCTCTCTATTCGTAATTTCTATAATCATGGGATATTCCAATTCATCCTTAAGCAAATCTAAACTATTACAAAGTCATCGGATATAAAGAACAAGTAGCACCCAATCAAATAAAACGTAAGCATTAATTTCATTGATCGGAATGATACCTGACACCACCTCACGAGACTGATTGTATCCTGCACCGTCATATTGAAAGTTCTGGCGGTTGGTCGTTTGTTACAGGTGGTCCGGTGATGCTTAAGGTATTTCCACTGCTATTTCCCCGGTTTTCTCCTTGTCCTGATCCTCCCGATCCCTTCTTGGGACAATCTCTTGCTAAATGATCTTTCGAACCACAGTTGAAACAAGCACCCTTCTTTGGGTTTGGACAATTTGGTGCTATGTGGCCTTCCTGACCACAATTGTAGCACACTCTCTTTCCCTTCAAACAAACTCCTAGATGTGCCTTGCCGCAAGTCGGACATGCTTCTATCTTCTTTTTCTATGAGGACTTTTATGACATCATTTGCAATATTACGGTCATGATTATATCGAAAAATCCCTGATCATAATCATACCAATCCATAGTCCATCTATGCATGTAAGCCAAAGATGACTTTTATCACAATATAAGCATGAGGATGATGACAATGATATTAGAATTCAATTAAATGAAAGCAAAGGATAAACTTTAAAGATTTATAATTTAATTTATCCAGAATTCAAAAATGTCCAAATTGTCAACATGATATTGCTTTGTGGAATAAAATTCAAGAGTAATATTGTATCAAAAATGATTTGGATCGAAACGAAATCAATTTTTGTAATGAATAGTACCCCAGGTGAATAGTAACTGAGTGAATAGTACCCCATGAATAATATTTCAGGACTAGTATCCCGTGAATAGTACTTTGACATGAAAAAGTTAAAACTTATCAAGAATACTTAGAATAATATTTTCATAAAAAAAATACTGGATGAAGCGCAAATTTTAAGGATATTCTACTAATTTCATGGAGTATAGAAGCCAAAACTTAACTAATTAAGTGTACAATTCGAAATCTGAAACGAAATAATATTACTTACATACAATAGAGTATGGAAGAAAATATTATTTCTTACGAATATTGGACAAAAATAATATCTCTTACGAATACGAAAGAAATAATACCCCTTACCTTAGTAGGAGATTGGATACTGCAATAGTATAGTAACAGAATACTCTTCTTCTTTATCTCTGATTCGCTCTCTATAGAATTCTCTTGTGAGTCACAGTGAATTGGTGAGAATGAAAGAATAAATAAACTTCTATTTATAGAAGATTTCTAGCTTAGCCCTTGGAATGTGAAAAGGTAAGTGGCTTGACGACTGGTGATGTGAAAACAAAAGTGGTTTGACGCCTGTAATGTGAAACAACAAGCGGTTTGACGTCTGTAATGTTAAACGACAAGTGGTTCGACGCCTATAATGTGAAACGACAATTGGTTCGACGCCTGTAATGTGAAATGACAAGTGATTCAACGTCTAGTAAAGGCAACTACTATTGGCGAATGTGACTCTTAGATGATGACATATGGGCCCCATAGAATAAACCAAACTTACAACAAACGTCTCATAACAAACTTCTTATTTATATCAAAGATTAAATAAATGTTTACCACAAATCATTTCATCTTCAATCAACATATTTTTTTAATCTTTCAACAATTATTCATCATTAATATTATAACTCACAATATTGATAACCAGATCATTCCTAGGAAAGAGGGGGCTTTCCCATAAGGACTTTTCCTTATTGGCGCGTAATTAGGTAACCAAACCCCTTTCCTCGACAGAACTTTCTAGACATCGTTAATAATACAAATAATAATATGAATAATTTTATCGTCTCAACTATTGATTTAATAATATAAAATATTGTGCAGATGATACTGTGATAATAATTGAATCAATAATGTGAGATACTATGCAGCAATTACTGTAGCAATAATTGAGTATAACTGAGTGACTTCTCACGTAAGCATCAATAATTAATACCGTGAGCTACTATATAATCACGTGTATTGTTGTACTTTTATCACCGAGTATTTTAACAGTTAACGGTAAAACTTTCGCCGTTATTTTTTATAAAAAGATAATTATGTCGTTTTCTAACTCTGATAATAATTCTGTTGTGGGGTCCACCAATGTTGTGCCATCATATGAACATTCCCTGACAAAAAGAATATTTCCCGACGAAACAAATATTTTTTAACAACTTGCTTACTTTGTAAAATTTATAAATATTACCCACAACTATAACATTATATCAAATCCACACCATAATATTCAAAATGATATTTAGAGAAAAATTAATCTTTATTCATAAAATTTGGGGTCTTACAAAGGAGATCCTAAGAAGAGGATGGAGGCATGCAAGAACTGTGGGAAGACTCACTTAGGAGTCTGTCTCAAGGGAAAAGCGGTATGCTACAAATGTGGACAGGAGGGGCATATTTCGCCTAACTGTCCAAGTCTGAAGAAGAATCATGGATGCTTCGAATGTGGATCGACATATCACATGGCGAAGAATTGGCCAAAGAAGGGGATGGATGTGAATAAGGGCACTAATAGTGGTAAGTTAGCTACTGGTGGTCCAACTCAGACGAGTAGGCCGATGGCCCGCACCTTTAACATGACAGTCCAAGATGCAGTTGCATCAGGGGATGTAGTTACATGTATTAGTCCAATCAACGATATAAATTCTTATGTGTTGTTTGATTCGGGTGATACTTGTTCTTTCATAGCATTTGATTTTGCTAGACGATTTTGATTACTTCCCAAAAGATTGCCTATACCTTTGAATATCAAGGTAGCAAACGAATAAATAATTTCTATTGAAAATATTCATAGGCATTATTGTGTAAAAATACGGGGTTATAAATTATCGGTAAATTTGATACCGATAAAGTTGGGAAAATTCAATATAATTCTCAGGATGGATTGGTTGTTCAACCATTGTGCAATTATAGATTGTCAAAAGAAATGTGTACACATTAGAACATTGAGACAGCTTAATATAGTGTTTTACGGTAATAAATTGCCGGGACGTTCGTGTTGTCTTACCATGGCACAAACTAGGAAATTGTTGAGGAAGGGATGTGAAGGTTATTTATGTCATGTTATTGATACCTAGAGAGTGGGAGCAAAGATGGAACCAATACCTATTGTCAAAGAATTCGTGGATGTATTTCTAAGCGAAGTACCAGGTCTGCCACCGGATAGGGAGATCGAATTCGTAATAGATATTATACTAGGAGCGGCACCAGTTTCAAGGACACCTTATCGTATGGCGCCAGTAGAAATGAAGGAGTTGATGGTTCAGTTACAAGAACTGTTGGATAGAAAATACATTCAACCGAGTGTTTCGCTGTGGGGAGCACCAGTACTGTTTGTGGAGAAGAAGGATGGATCGATGAGACTTTGTATTGACTACCGAGAGTTGAATAAGTTAACGATAAAGAATAAATACCCATTTTCGAGGATCGATTATCTCTTTGATCAGTTGAAAGGGGCAAAGTATTTTTATAAGATAGATTTATGAATGGGTATCATCAGTAAAAGGTTAGAAAGGAGGACATACCAAAGACGACATTCAGGACTCGTTACGGCCATTATGAGTTTCTTTGGATGTCGTTTGGTTTGACAAATACACCAGCTGCATTTATGGATATGATGAACAGAGTGTTCAAACAATATTTGGACAAGTTTGTCGTAGTGTTTATCAATGATATTCTACTCTATTCTAAGACGTCAGAAGATCACGTTGAACACCTAAGATTAGTGTTGGAGACACTAAGGAAGGAGAAGTTATATGCGAAATTCACGAAGTGTGAATTTTGGGTAGAAAGGGTACAATTTTTAGGACATGTTATCGACCGCGATGGAATTTCAGTAAACCCAGCGAAGGTGGAAGTAGTGATTAAATGGGAACAACCGAAAACGCCGACTGTGACGCCCCCAAATTCAGGTGCTTAAAACCCGAATGCAGTGCTTCACGATACCATTTCTTTGAGCGAAATAATAATAATAATGTCATAAATATCAAATTTAATTTACATATCAAAGTTGTCTAAATTCCAGGTATGCGACCTTTAAACATTTCATTACATGATAGGTAATAAATATTATCATCTTATTTAAGTGTAGCTATTACTAAGATAACTCAAACTTATTCAGTCAGCTTTCCTTTCCCTTTGTTCTTGGCAGAGCCCTCTGGTTGATTATACTTAACTTAAACCATTTAAATTAAGCAATAATGAGTATTTAAGTGCCCAACAAGTAATAGCAAACATCAAGAAAAACATTAGCTAAAAGGGATTAAATGTTTTCTTTGAATGACACTTCTACAACAAAGCAATAGTTGTGAAGTGAACTGAAGCAACACTAAACAACATGACAATTCTATTTCAAATTTTGAAACTACGTACTGACTATAATTGGTGAGTAGTCGACAGACTATGAACTTTGTTTTCAATTTTTGATAAGGTTTAACAGAACTTCATCTGTAAACCGTTATAACTTACAGGCACGGGGGGTGATCAGCCTGTTATGCCATGTATTGATCAATACTACATACCAAAACGATATTCTTCTTCATCTTATCCGCCTTAGGCGCACAAAGTTTTCCCAAGTTCGGGATGTTCATACTTAGTCGGGAATCCGAACCAAAACAATTTGGTTGGATATCAATAAGATTCTATCATATTCAACAATATTTTTAAATCTGTGTCTAGCCGAGTCAAATAGCTTAGACGACATTTATTTAAAGTATATATACTGGAAATCAACAAGTGTGTATCACCACGTACAATAATTATCCAAGCGAAGACACTTGTATAACCATACTTAGAAATTAACGTACAATATATATATATATATATATATATATATATATATATATATATATATATATATATATATATATATATCGGAATCTTACAATAATACAGTACTAATAAACAATGCACGAATAAAGTTCAAGAACTTGCACAATAAAAGTATAGATCAAGGAACTTGCTCAATATAAATTTGAGTAAGTTTAGGGAATTTGCATGAATACTATGATTGATAACAATAAAGTTTAAAAACTCGTATAACCGGAATATAATTCAATAACTTACTTACGCAGGTTTATTACATAAATAGATATAAAGAGTAAAGATACTTACATTCAAAGAGATAAGCTTACGATATTCGTTGAATAAAATAATGCAAGAGTTAGGATACTTGCACAATGTAAAGGATAGTTCAAATACTCGCCTAATGAAATTTGAGTATGGTTAGGAAACTTGCCTCAAGCGTAGTTTACCAAAGTAAAGCTTAATATGAAGCCAATGTACTACGATATCCTATGCATGTATAATCACATTAGTTATACAAGTTCAAAATGTACACTCATTTTCTTAATTTACTATCATACACAAATGAAATTTATTAATGCTAACATATAGTGCTAGTCTTCTAGTCGCATAATCTTATACGGATGTCATCACATGAAAATTAGTTTATAATATACCATGTCATAATTGAAATCACAATTTTACTTTAAAGTGGTAAACACTTATTCATCATAGGATCCTATGAACAACATGCTTATTAACACATGAATACTACACTGGACAGGAATTTACAGATTAGAGTAACAACTTAGGAATTTATAAAACCACAAAATAACTACAGAAATCTGATCCTACTACAGGGTGGCGCGACCGCACCAGATTTGTACTAAGGAGACGCGCGGTCGCGCGGCTCCCAGTTCAAACCAGGGCTGAGCAATCACTTGCTTGGCTTAGCCTGCATATCCTTAAACAAGTAACAAATATTAACATGTCAAGGGTCCCTTCGTACTTCTCAAGTTCAATCTAGGTTCCTTCTTTCATAATATGGTTCTAAGTTTGAATATCTCAACAAGTTAAGGTCATTCAAGGTTATGAAACCACAAAGTTTAACATGCTTAATTTTTAAACATATAAGGTAGTCATATAACTCATATTAGACATGCTTGTGAGTATTCATATCACATGTGTGTAATTAGCATCGTTTTGGTTTGAAAATATGCTTCGTTTATGCTTTACTTGAATTATGCTACCTAAGCATGGTATATATACATATTCATGATACACGAGTGAGTCTAAGAGTATCATCAAACATGTTCACAAATACCAGATTTTAACTCTCAAAGTAGTATATTCACGTTCAAAGTTCGTATTTTCATTAGTAAAGCTTACTAATAAGTCCAATATGATCATGCTTCATTACGAAATCCATATATGTAAGTAAGTATGTCCGACATGCATTTCAAAACCATACTACCATGCTTACAAGATTAGAATATCAAAATGAATATAATAAGTCAATGTCCATTTTGAAACTCTAAGTTTCCATTAGCATGTTATCAATGTCATTTAGTATGTTAAACTACTTCACTTACTATACATTCTGTTGGCATGCTTACGTATAATGAAATCAAACCACACTAACATGTCTTCAAGTTAGAACGTTAAGGTACACATGGTCTATTGAGTTTACACATTGAAAACTCAAGTTTTCTTTTGAAATCAAGCTAGGTGAGTGGTTGTATGAAAGGTAACATAACTAGTTTGTTAAGGACTGAAATAAGCTTAACTAAGTTGTATTAGCATACTCCATAAACTAGATATTATAACAAAACAACCAACAAAATTTGCAGAGGGGCGCGGGCGCTTGCCATTTGTACTAAGGATACGCGTGATCGCGCCGCTCCAGTTCTAGTCCAGAGACTTCCCAACCTCGGCAGATAACAAGCCAACTATCAAATTTTCTTCACTAATTCGACTGTAACCAAGCCGCATTGCATACTTAACATGTTAATAAGCCTATAAAACAACTACATAAGTGTTCTACAACCAAATTACAATTCAACTTGGCATAATCAAGAAATTGGTAATTCAATAATGGAAATTTTGACAGAACTCAAAATGAAGAACAAGAAGAAATCTTATACCTCTGCAATTAGCTTGCTAATTCATACTTCTTCTCCTAATGGGTACGTAATTACTTGCTCTATATATGCTCTCAATTTCACACTTAAACAATTCTCAACAATGAAAAATGGAGAAGGAGAGTTTATATTTATAGAAAGAAAATTACACAGATATTACATTCTCCCACTAAATCAAACTCATAGATTGAAGGATTGCATGAAGGTTAAGAGAGAGTTGGTAGATATTAGTTGAAAATCATCATAACCACCACTCCCCTATAATCATCAGCTAGGAAAGCTTGGAAGAAAGAAAAGAAAATAGGCCTTAGCATTTCTGGGATTCACGTGAATGTGAAATAAGGAGCAGTTTGGACACTAAATGTGGGACAACCCAAATACTCAGCAATCTTGTAATACTTATACAATTTCCTACTCTTATGTTATGTTTTATATACATATCATCCATAAATAGGTTATATCCTAATGTCACAATATAGTTTACATAATTAATATTTCAAGGTTGTAGATGTTATGCAACATACATATAATCCATGTACATTTTATTTTAATGTATACCTACATACATATTGTCATACATACATTTCATAATGTATTTATAACATATAGTTCCAATATGCTCAATCACATTACTTCATACAATGTAGTTTAATAAGACTTAATATATAGGGTTGATATATATAGTATAGTCACATAAATGCCACATTACGCTATATAGTATAGTTGCATTCCATATATTCTACATTCTTTAATTATTGCACACTTGAACATAACAGTCAAAGTAATCTTATTATATTAATAACTTACTTATTTTTTTTATGTCAACTAGATAAATTATTTATTGATTAATTAACAATAGTATTAATTAATCCATTCCTCATTGATTAACATAATTATTAATCTCCATAACAATTAATATAAATTAATCGTTCACTTAATAATTCCTAATAATCATATCATACAATAATCATATTTTCATGGAAATAGTTAATAAATATTTTTATTACAAAATTAATTTATTATAAGAATATAATCTATAATGATCAATAATTCTTAAAAGAAATTATTTACAATTATTCATGTAATAAATAAATTTTATTTATCACACATGTACATATATTTTTCTTTACACATATGCCCACCTTTATATATAAAAAAAATTATATGCAAAATTTCTTATTTAATTATGTGGAAATTAATTGGTTATTACATTCATCCTCCCTTATAAGGATTCCGTCCACGGAATCACCGCTTTAAAAACTTATAGACACTAGGGCAAATAGCATACACAGTCATTTCAAGTAGATCTTGATCAGATTCGATCGAACCGATCTTCAACTATTCAACATAAAACTTGTCTATCTGATTATACGGAAATTTGATTTCTAACAGAACAAAAATTTCTCCCTCAAAATTTCTTTATAGCATAATTTACTATATTTAAGAAAATTGTATATATGAAAATAAAATTCATACGAATAATACCTGGAGTTCCATCCCCGGCTGGTACGGTGTCCTGAACCGTCATGTTGAAGACTTTTGCAGTTGATTTTGTTGAAGTTGGTCCCGTTATCGCCAGTGTTCCGCTGCCTTTCCCCGCATTCACGCTTCCTACATCCATTCTCCTTTTCGGACAGTCTTTTGCCTTATGTTCCGTTGATCCACACAGAAAACACCCACCGTTCATCCTAGGATTGGGGTAGTTAGGAGAGATATGTCCCTCCTGCCCACACTTATAGCACACAAACTTACCACTAAGACACTCACAAGAATGATTCTTCCCACAATTCTTACACTGCACCGCCTGCTTCTTCACACATTCCTGTTTGGCTTGGACATTCCCAAAATTGTTTCACTTTATTTTTCCATCCATTCCCACTACCACTACCTGCTTTTACCTTCCCAGCTCCCTCAACCTGATACTTGTTCTTTTTCTCCTTATTGTAGAGGCTCATTACCTCACTTACCCCTTCGGCTATGATAGCCTTCTCCAAAAGTGCTACAAAAGTATTTATCTGCAATACCACCACCTTATTGTAGAGCCAGGGTTTTAATCCTAGCTCGAAACTCCTTGCCCTCCTTGCCTTCCTTGCCTCCACATCAACTTGATGCAGAGCAAACCTAGCTAATTCGTTAAACTTTGCAGCATACTCCGCAACTACCATGTTCTCCTGCTTTAACTCCAAAAACTCCATCTCCATCCTAGCTTGCATACTGGACGAGAAATAGTTCTCAAAGAAAAGCGTCTTAAACCTCGTCCATGTTATCACTCCTTCTCCTGTCCTAGCTTGATTTGCCTCCCACCAAAAATTCGCCTCTCCTTTCATCATATAGGTGGCAAAAGCTGTCTTTTACCCCTCAGCTACCCTAGCGACTACAAACGCTTTTTCTATTTTCTTAACCCAAGTTTGGGCTTCTATCGGGTCCGTGGTACTTCTAAATTCTAGCGGTCCTACAACCTTAAATATTTAAAGTTTCGTAAATCGATTGTCTAGCTGATTTCCTGCAGCTGGCATTCCATTCTACATGGCTTGAGCTACCATGTTCACAAAATTCTGTATCAGGTCTGGTTGTTGTCCTCCAGCATTGTTGACAGATTCTTCTGCCCTTTGGTTCCGAGTTTGATGTCTTGGTGGCATTATTTGGTTAATTAAAACATAATCTTTATTTTATTAACTTACATTCAAAACCTTATCGTATAAGTTTAATATATTAAACTTTTTTCATTAATCAAACATAGATTCATATTCATTCGACTATTTCATAGCACTTTACATAGCATAGCACATACTGCCTTAAGCATCCGATATCCCTTTGTGACCACCAAAGTCGGGATTTGTTGCTACAACTTACACAAACGTGAAAATATTACATTACACAGACATACTTGTTATAGAACACACATATTCAAACAGTACTTATACTACTTATTCACTACGCCTTTTCCTGATCCTAGACAACCTTTCGCTCGATGCATTTCCATCTCACAAATAAAACATGCACCTAGCTTAAAGTCGGGACAATGACGAGAGATATGTCTCTCATGTCCGCAAATGTAACATATCTTTTTCCCTTTCCTGTATACGCCTTCATGTTTCTTGCTACAGTTTGTACACTTTTATATTTTGTTAGCGTTCTCTTGATTATTATCAGAATTTCCTAAGTCGTGGTCTTTCATATTTCTTTTCCCCTTCTTGCTCGGAGCTGTGACAACCCGAGAATTTAGATAATTATTTAAATTTTAAATGATGCATTAAAGGTTGAATAATAAATATAGACATAAAATAAGTTAATGGATTTGAGATTTTCGAGACGGAATTTTGTGAATTTAAATTTTTTGTGGTGAATTATTCAAGATTAAGGGTATAAGTGTATATGTTCTATGTATATGGTTGTATATGTGTACATTATGTGGTTAAGGGTCAAGGGTTGACCAGATAACCTACATCAATGGCAAACCCTAGTATTATATTAAGGACGTTAACGTTCTGTTAGACAACCCTAATGACTGATAAGAAACCCTAGAAACTGGCTCTGGAAACCCTGTAACAACTCGATATTTTCTATATAATTAAATCAGAAATTTTGTGTATAATTTTTTTTTATTTTAAAGATGAGGATTTGTACAAGATAATGTGTATATGTATTTATGTGATAAATAAAAATATATTTATTACATAAATGTTTACAAATAATTTTATTTTAGAATTATTAATTTTTATAAAGTATATTCCTATAATAATTAATTTATAGTAGAAATAATTTTATTAATTATTCTCCATGAAAATGTAATTATATATTATTTAAATAATATATGAAATGATTTTGAGAATAATTATAATAATTATTCTATTATATGAATTTTAGTGCAGATTATTAAGTTAATTATTTTACCTTAATGATTAAGGTTAAATATGGAAGAATAAATCAGATATGGAATCCAAACCCTAATTTTAGATTTTTTATCAAGGCATGAGAATAATAATATAATAATATTATATTTTGATTTTTCAGTGCTATAAATATGTACTGTATGTACATATTGAGGATGGTTGGTCAACTATGGTGTTTAATGTCAAAACCCTAATTTTACTGTGGAAAACCCTAATTTGAAAATCAATTGTGAGTTTAAGACTGCCATATAACCGTGTTATATTATTTATGTTGTGTATTAAATGATTAATTAGGTAAACCCTGATTAAAAAAATTTAGAAATCCTACATAATTTTTAGAAAATCCTAAGTTATTAAAAACCCTAATTTTAAATGTTAAACCCTAATTTGAAACTAAAATCAAAGTTCAAGATTGATTAGTATTTGTGTTAATGTGATTAATTAACAAGTATTAGAATTACAATTGTTAATTATGGAAACTCTAAATTTTTAAACCCTAATTACTAAACTAGAACCTTAATTTAGTAATTGGAAACCCTAGTTATAATTTGGCAACCCTAATTATCAAAAGTATAAACCCTAATTGCTAATTTAGCAAGGTTAATTATAATTAGTAATTTTAAACCCTAATGTTCCTGTAATGTAACTAGAAAGCTAATCTAATTAACAAACCCTAATTTTCTATTTGTAGGAACTAATTTAATTTTTTATTTTATTTTATTTTGTAAACCCTAAAATATAATTCTAGAAAAGCAATTGTTGGAAAACCCTAGGGTTAAACCCTAAGGGTTTGCCAAATAACAAGAATGCCATTATATTGGAAAGCCAATTGACCTTTTTACCCATAGTTGCATTATTGAAGCTAGTATAGGTTTTGACAATAAGGGAAGTTGGTGACCAAATCCAACAACCCCATGTGATGAAAAATGGCACCAATCAACCACTATGATCAACCATACATGTATCTACCACTTCTATATATAGATTGAAAGAGAGAGAAAATCATTTTGCTAGCATATTTTGAACAAAACACTCAAACCTTTTCTCTCAACCCAAACCCACAAAATTTATAAGCTTTCCAGTCCCCAAGATCAGCCCCACGAAATCCCCTAACCAAATCAGTAGCCTTGAATCATCAATTGATCAAAGAAGGTATAACCCCTAGCCATGATTTCTGTCCATAAATCTGTTATTAGATGTTAGATTTTTTGTGTTAAATGTGTTGTTAGTAGTATCTAATGATGATCTAGGTTGCTAGATGTTGAATCCATAACATCTAGAGGCTCGGATTTGAAAATTTGCAAAATCTGGAAAAAAATATTAAACTAAGGTCTGACAACGAATGTCAGTGGCCACAGATCTTTGGTTGTTTACGGTTTTTGTTGTTTTTAAGTTGCTATGTGTAGCCTGTAATGTGGTCTTTAATCTGCAAAACGAATCAGATTTATTTCATGTCTAGGTTGATCGTTATTAACGGTCAAACGCCGTTGACTGGCATTGACTGGGCCTTTTCTGGGCAGCCCAGAAAGCCACGAACAGCGTCTGACAAGTTTTTTTATGGCTTTGATCTGTCAGTATTGATGTTGTTTTAATTATTTATTGTATTACGCATGTAGCCTATTATATGTTATATGATTCCATGTCTTTAGAACGTGTAAATAATCAACAGGTAGATCGTGGCAACTGGTCAAAGTAGTCCCCTCGCACTGATTTGTATTTTTGGGAATTTCCAGAAACGTGTTGAAGCTTATTTCTGACAGGGTTTGACCAGTTTGTATATACTAGATCTGTTGTTCTTTTAGTGATGTTTTCTGATGAATCTCTTTAGTTACATGTTGGCTAGAATCTGTAATCGTTATATCACAATAACATCAAAAGGATTTCTAGTAGTGGAAGCCCAAACATGCATACTTGAACTGTTCTTCATTTCTGGGTAACCCAGAAATGAAGAACAACCTCTGACAGCTACTTTAGGCCCTGAGATCCCTTTGGTTATACATTATTTGACTATGTTTGTTGTTGGGTCTTGTTGTAAGACCCCAGTTTATTAATGAATAAAATCAATTTTTTTCTAAATATTATTGTGAATAATAAGGGGTTAATTTGATATAATACTTTGGTTATGGGTGAAATGTGCAAATTTTGCAAAATAAGCAAGTGGTTATAAAATATTCATTTTGTCGGGGACTATTCGTTTGGTCGTAGAATATTCTTGCTGTCGGGGAATATCCGTACGACGGCGTAGCCTTGTGTGGGCCCCATAACGGAAAGCGATTGGATGAAGAAAACGACAAGTAAAAGTTATTTATAAATAACGGCGTAGTTGTTACCGTTAATACTGTTGGAATACCCGGTGGTTAAAATACAGTAGCACACGGTATTGCACCAATTATTGATTCTTACGTAAGAAGGCACTACTCAATAATTGTTACAGTAGTTATTATTCAATATTTTATTTTATTGATTCAATAATTGCTGCGTTGATATTTTTTATTATTGTTGTTTCAATAATTGTTGCTGCACAGTATTTTCCTTTATCAGATCAATAATTCATATTATTTAAATAATATTATTAGATAACATTATTGGCAATGTCTAGAAAGTTCTGTCTAAGGAGAGGTTTGGTCATCTAATTGCGCGCCAGTAAGGAGAAATCCTTATTAGAAAGCCCCCTCTTTCCTGGGAATGGCCTGGTTGTCATAAATATGATTCTGTAATATTATTTGTGAATAATTAATTATTGATTCATATGATAAGGAAATATTTATTTTATGTGGATATAAACGAGGGATATATTTTTGTGGTTAAAAATGAAGGAGTTAATGTTGAGATTTTTATCAGTATTTTTGTCGGAATGGAGGTATTAAAAATCAAGGTTTTTGAGATATTTTGCGGGGGTTATAATTTTTAATCCGACCGTTGGATCGTGGTAATTTTTGGATATGTTATACATATATAAGTTGAGTATATGTCCACAAATTTTGAACCGTTAAAAATGAACGTATGATTTATTATGAATTTTACGAGATGACTGGTTCAGAAATTGTTGAATTTTCGGAGTTAATCATTTTGATAAAAAATTCTAGAATTGGTGGGCCCCACTATTGGTTGGTGAAGAAATGTGCTGAGATTTTTATTCAAATGTAGTGGGTGAGAATAGTAGCAGGTAAAGCCATCAGGTTGCAGGTTAAGTCTGCTTCGGCGTGCTAACATTTTCCTATAAATAGAGGGCTAAGTTAGAATTGAAAATCACACCAGAAACAAGTTTTCTCTCTTTCTCTCTATAGATTATTGAGTGTATTTTGTGAGTATTTAGATACTTTGAGAGTTTCTATTCATCAGAACAAGTTTCTTTCAGCCTTATACCGGTATTCCGACCAGAAGTACTGATATTTTGAGGTAAGGGATATTATTTTCTTATTAAATGATATTATTTTCTTCAATATCATTATGCTGAAATATCAACATGAGTTTTTATCAAATTTGGAACTTTTTGTGTCGGGATTTCTATTCACGTATACGTTACTATTCACGTATACGGCACTATTCACGAATACGACACTATTCACCGAAAAATAAAATTTTCCCTTTTTGTCCAAGTTGTCTATTATGGTTACTATCTTTGATTGTATCCATGTTTTGATCTTTATTTTTGAATTCTGCTTCACAATTGATTATTATGAAGTATTATTGATCTTGGATAAACTGTTATACGAATCCCTACTATTTGTCCTTCTGTCTCACTGGATTCGTTTTCTTTAAGATATTTTTCATCATCCTCAGTCCTAAATGATGATACTACTGAATATCTTTGGCCTGTAGTGCAAAGATGTATGATTACTTGATGAATATCTTTGGCATGTAGTGCAAAGATGAACAGGTGTTGAGATGAACATGACTGACAGGTGATACAAATAAATATCTTTGGCCTGTAGTGCAAATATGAATATTTGGATAAAGATGGTTATTAATTGATGTTACAAGGATAAAATATTGATGATGGACTTTTAAATCTTAGAAGATAGTAGAATTCATTCTCTACTTGACTCTTCTAATGGTTTGTTGTTTCTGCTGCAGTTGTTGATCTAAAACTTGTTGTCGATTATGTTCTATCAGATTTTTCCCTGTTGAATACTAATGATAATTTGTTGTATATTATCTTAGTCATAATATTCTTTACTGGGCTAGTTGAGCTCACCCTTTTCCTTTTTGTTCCATTTTTCTTCTCAGGAGGTGAGAACATAGCAGGATCTAGTCGGGGTATGGATTGATGGTTCTAGAAAGATGTTTTAGCAGTCCTCACTATTTCTGTAAAATAGTGTTTGAATAATTGTATTGAGGACTTATTTGAGTGTGGATATTGTCTAGAAGACAATATTTGTATTTAAACTCACAGTATGTGTTGTCGTATTTTGCACGACAATTGTATTATTGAAGTTGTAGTTTGCTTTCTGTATCATGTATTTGGCGACTCAGAATGGGTGTTGTATACCTATTTTGGGGGCGTCACAGTTGGTATCAGAGCTTAGGGATATGATCCCTGGCTGAGATATGAGACAAGAACTAGGAGGGGAGAGACGGGGAATTCCTTCGCTAGTATGACCTGACTAAGTTTATTTGGTGTTTATTTGGTCGGTCAGAGTATAGGGATAATATATGACATGACTATTAACCCTTGTTTTATGGCAGTATTTAAGAATGGCAGCTGAGAACGTTAATAATGGAGTAAATCAGACCGTGGAGACACCTTTGATCACCACCCAGGGGAACGTGCAATAGGAAAAAAATATTCCTCCTATAAAAAACGTTACCGAGCAAATGATGAATGATGGAATGTTTAGGAGCTTTTTGCAGTTCATGCAAAATCAGACGAGGGAGACTCGTGTGCAGAATACAGGTGGAAATGATAACAACGCGTGGTTTGTCACAGCCAAGCAGTTCAAAGAATTGGGACCACCAGAATTTAAGGGAAAGTCGGATCCGATCATTGCGGAAACGTGGGTCAAGCAAATTACCAAGATATTCGATGTCTTGGGATGCACAGAGGAACAGAAGGTTCTATTCGCCACTTTTATGTTCCGCGGTGAGGCAGACTACTGGTGGGAGTCTGTGAAGCGTACCCAGCCTGACGCACTCAACATGTCTTGGGAAACATTTCAAAAACTGTTCAATGACAAGTACTTTCCTGAAAGTATTCGTCATATGAAGGAGGTGGAGTTTATCAGACTGGAATAAAACAACATGACGGTGTCCCAGTACGAGGCGAAGTTTGCAGAGTTATCCAGGTTTGCACCTCATTTAGTCGAAAATGAGGAACGAATGACAAGGATGTTTCTGAGAGGTCTAAAACCCGAGATTCGACAATATCTTATCTCTCATAAATTTTCTTTATATTCAGATGTTGTAAACAGAGCTCAATTATTAGAGCGAGATAATGAGTACGTGCAACCGAGGGACCACAACCAGGGTCACACCGGTGGTGGCAGTCATCGAAGCAATGAAAACTAGCAGGGAGGAAAATATTCGGACAAAAGCAGTAACCACTCTGGTGGTAATCGTGGTCGTGATAATAAAAGGAGCGAGTCGGGAGGAGATTTCAAGAAGAGAAGGTACAACAATGATAACGTGAAGACGTCAGCACAAACATCAACTGTTTCTAGGGGAGGAGAACGACCACTGGTCGTATGTTACAAATGTGGGAAAGAGGGACATATCTGCCCAAACTGCCCACAACAATCCAAGGTATGTTATAACTGTGGAAAGGAGGGTCATATAGCTCGAGAGTGTTCTGTAGCAAAACCAAGTTCAGCAGGGATGGTGACTCCAAAAGTTGTCCCGGATAAGTCAAAATCAGCGGTTCCTGGAAGAGCGTTTGTCGTTATTGGCCAAAACGCGAGAAACCCGAACGAGGTGATCACGGGTAAGCTAATCTTGAATTCTTGTGAAGTTTATACTTTACTAGATACCGGTTCTACCCATTCTTTTATCTCTCCTTCTTGTGCTCAACGTTTAAACTTGACTCCAGAGAAATTGGACTTTGACTTGTCTGTTGAAACTCCGTTGGGTGAAACCTTCGTTACATCTACAGTTTATAAATCTTGCATGATCCAAGTTGGAACTATCACATTACCTGTTGATCTTATCTCTTTAAAGATATTTTCTTTTGATGTGATTTTAGGAATTGATTGGTTAACCACTCATCATGCTAAAATTGATTATTTTCGTAAGGTTGTTAGTTTTCATATTCCTAACCAACCTGTCATATGAATTCAAACTACTAAACCACTAAAATCAGTCACTGTCATATCAAGCCACAAAGCTATTCGTTTATTAAAAAACGGATGTCAAGCTTTCTTAGCCCATGTTATGGATTTGAACAAAGACAAGTCAGATTTGAATAATATTTCTATTGTTAGAGAATTTCCCGATGTATTTCCTGAAGAACTTCCTGGTCTACCCCCAGAACGTGAAGTTGAATTTTTTATTGACCTTGAACCTGGTACAAAGTCCATTTCTAAAACCCCATATCGAATGGCTCCTATTGAACTTCAGGAGTTAAAAGTCCATCTACAGGAGTTGTTGGACATAGGTTTTATTCGTCCTAGTACATTTCCTTGGAGTGCTCCTGTGTTATTCGTAAAGAAGAAAGACGGGAGTATGCGACTTTGTATCGACTATCGAGAATTGAATCATGTCACTATCAAGAATAGGTATCCGCTACCTCGCATTGATGACCTATTTGACCAGTTGCAAGGAGCACAATTCTTTTCAAAGATCGATCTTCGTTCTGGACATCATCAGCTGAAGATTAAAACTGAGGATATTCCAAAGACTGCCTTCAGAACTCGGTATGGGCATTATGAATTCTTAGTCATGACTTTTGGATTGACTAATGCTCCTGCTGCCTTCATGGATATGATGAACCGTGTATTCAAAGAATATTTGGATCAGTTCGTTGTTGTCTTTATTGATGACATCCTCATCTATTCCAAAAGCCGTGAAGATCATGAGCGCCATTTGAAGCTGATATTGCAAAGGCTTCGTGAAAATAACCTATATGCCAAACTGAAGAAATGCGAGTTCTGGCTTGAGGAAGTAGCATTCCTTGGGCACGTGGTGTTAAAACATGGAGTATCTGTCGACCCGGCGAAGATTGAAGCCATACAAAGTTGGGAGCAACCGAAGTCGGTAACCGAAGTACGTAGCTTTCTGGGCTTAGCTGGTTATTATCGGAGATTTGTGGAAGGATTTTCTCGAATCGCTACTCCATTAACTCAGCTGACTCGGAAAGATACAAAATTCATATGGAGTAAGGAATGCGAGAAGAGTTTCCAAGAACTCAAGAGGAGACTCATTTTGGCACCTATTCTGAAATACCATCTGGTTCGGATGGATTTGCTATCTACAGCGATGCTTCAGGCAAAGGGTTAGGATGTGTTCTCATGCAACATGGGAAAGTCATAGCCTATGCCTCGCGACAACTCAAAGAATATGAGAGGAATTATCCTACTTATGATTTGGAGTTGGCAGTAGTCGTTTTCGCGTTGAAGATCTGAAGACACTACCTGTATGGGGAGAAAGTGGAGATCTATACAGATCATAAAAGCCTCAAATATTTCTTCACCCAAAAGGAACTCAACATGCAGCAGCGACGTTGGCTTGAGTTGTTGAAAGATTACAATCATACCATCCAATATCATCCTGGAAAAGAAAACGTAGTAGCTGACGCATTAAGTAGAAGATCATATGCGGGTACGAGTGCAATGTTGTTAACACAAAGGCCCATTTTGTATGACTTGCAAAGGATGGAGATAGAGATGAAGGCTCCAAGTACCCACATGATGATATCAAATATACGAGTAGAACCGACTTTAATCGATAAAGTTAAAGCTGCTCAAGCTACGAACATAGAGCTGATGCGTATGAAGAAGAAAGTGCAAGAAGGTGCTATTCCAGAAGCAAGAATCGATGAAGAAGGAATACTTCGATTCAACTCCAGACTTTGTGTTCCTAACGATTTTGACTTGAAGCATAGAATAATGATGGAGGCACACAACACACCGTTTGCAATCCATCCTGGGAGTACCAAAATGTATCACGATCTACGACACACATTTTGGTGGAGTAATATGAAAAGAGAGATCGCGGAGTTTATCTCGAGGTGTTTAACTTGTCAACGTGTAAAGGCGGAGCATCAAGTGTCAAAGGGTCCATTGCAACCACTTGAGATCCAGAAATGGAAGTGAGAGCACATTACCATGGATTTTGTTACAGGTCTTCCCAAGGTTTCTCAAGGCATAGATGCGATTTGGGTTATTGTAGATAGATTAACTAAGTCTGCTCATTTCTTACCGATACGTGAGACTTATTCCCTTGAACGTCTTGCTAGTATGTATGTGAACAAGATTGTGAGATTGCATGGCATGCCAGTATCCATAGTTTCGGATCGTGACCCAAGATTCACTTCACGATTTTGGGTTAGCTTGCAGAAAGCTATGGGCACGGATTTACGATTCAGTTCGGCATACCAACCTCAAACGGACGGACAATCAGAGAGGACTATTCAAACTCTTGAAGATCTATTAAGACTCTGTGTCCTAGATCTCAAAGGGAGTTGGGATAAGTACCTACCATTGGTGAAATTCTCCTACAACAATAGTTATCAGGCAAGCATAGGTGTGGCTCCATTCGAGGCGTTGTATGGAAGAAAATGTCGTTCTCCAGTATGCTGGGATGAGGTGGGTGAAGCAACATTTTTGGGACCAGAGTTGGTACGCATAACTACAGAAAAGATCTAAACGATTCGACAACGTATACAAACGGCACAGGATCGACAAAAGAGTTATACGGATCTTCATCGGAAGGACGTGAAATTTAATATTGGGGATCATGTATTGTTACGTGTTGTACCATGGAATGGAGTTACAAGATTTGGGAAGAGAGGAAAGCTCAATCCAAGATTTGTTGGTCCATTTGGGATTCTTGAGCGAATAGGAAATGTGGCATATAGACTCACATTACCTCCAAGCATGCCTCGTGTTTATAATATTTTTCGCATATCTATGCTTCGTAAATATGTTAAAGACCCGAACCGCATTATTGAGTTAGAATCAGACGAGATAGTTGAAGATTTAACGTACGAGGAGGTACCTATTAAGATCTTGGATAGGAAAGAGCATGTCCTACGCACAAAGGTTATACCACAAGTTAAGGTTTTGTGGAGAAATCATGCTATTGAAGAAATGACCTGGGAGTTGGAATCAGAAATGAAAGCGATGTATCCTCACCTTTTCGAAATATATATCAGGTACGTACGTCAATTTCGAGGATGAAATTTCATAAAGAGGGGAGGTTGTAAGACCCCAGCTTATTAATGAATAAAATCAAATTTTCTCTAAATATTATTGTGAATAATAAGGGGTTAATTTGATATAATACTTTGGTTATGGGTGAAATGTGCAAATTTTGCAAAATAAGCAAGTGGTTATAAAATATTCATTTTGTCGGGGAATATTCGTTTGGTCGTGGAATATTCTTGCTGTCGGGGAATATTCGTACGACGGCGCAGCCTTGTGTGGGCCCCATAACGAAAAGCGACTGGATGAAGAAAACGACAAGTATAAGTTGTTTATAAATAACGGCGTAGTTGTTACCATTAATACTATTAGAATACCTGGTGGTTAAAATACAGTAGCACACGATATTGCACCAATTATTGATTCTTACGTAAGAAGGTACTACTCAATAATTGTAACAGTAGTTATTATTCAATATTTTATTTTATTGATTCAATAATTGCTACGTTGATATTTTATATTACTGTTGTTTCAATAATTGTTGCTGCACAATATTTTCCTTTATCAGGTCAATAATTCATATTATTTGAATAATATTATTAGATAACATTATTGGCAATGTCTAGAAAGTTCTGTCTAAAGAGAGGTTTGGTAATCTAATTGCGCGCCAGTAAGGAGAAATCCTTATTGGAAAGCCCCCTCTTTCCAGGGAACGGCCTGGTTGTCATTAATGTGATTCTGTAATATTATTTGTAAATAATTAATTATTGATTCATATGATAAGAAAATATTTATTTTATGTGGATATAAATGAGGGATATATTTTTGTGGTTAAAAATGAAGGAGTTATTGTTGAGGTTTTTATCAGTATTTTTGTCGGAATGGAGGTATTAAAAATCAAGGTTTTTGAGATATTTTACGGGGATTATAATTTTTAATCCAACCGTTGGATCGTGGTAATTTTTGGATATGTTATACATATATAAGTTGAGTATATGTCCACAAATTTTGAACCGTTAAAAATGATAATATAATTTATTATGAATTTTACGAGATGACTGGTTCAGAAATTGTTGAATTTTCGGAGTTAATCATTTTGGTGGAAAATTCTAGAATTGGTGGGCCCCACTCTTGATTGGTGAAGAAATGTGCTGAGATTTTTATTCAAATGTGGTGGGTGGAAATAGTAGCAGGTAAAGCCATCAGGTTGCAGGTTAAGTCTGCTTCGGCGTGCTAACATTTTTCTATAAATAGAGGGCTAAGTTAGAATTGAAAATCATACCAGAAACAAGTTTTCTCACTTTCTCTCTATAGATTATTGAGTGTATTTTGTGAGTATTTAGATACTTTGAGAGTTTCTATTCATCAGAGCAAGTTTCTTTCAGTCTTATACCGGTATTCCGACCAGAAGTACTAATATTTTGAGGTAAGGGATATTATTTTCTTCTTAAATGATATTATTTTCTTCAATATCATTATGCTAAAATATCAACATGAGTTTTTATCAAATTTGGAACTTTTTGTGTCGGGGTTACTATTCACGTATACGTTACTATTCACGCATACGGCACTATTCACGAATACGACACTATTCACCGAAAAATAAAATTTTTCCTTTTTGTCCAAGATGTCTATTATGATTACTATCTTTGATTGTATCTATATTTTGATCTTTATTTTTAAATTCTGCTTCACAATTGATTATTATGAAGTATTATTGATCTTGGATAAACTGTTATATGAATTCCTACTATTTGTCCTTCTGTCTCACTGGATTCGTTTTCTTTAAGATATTTTTCATCATCCTCAGTCCTAAATGATGATATTACTGAATATCTTTGGCCTGTAGTGCAAAGATGTATGATTACTTGATGAATATCTTTGGCCTGTAGTGCAAAGATGAACAGGTGTTGAGATGAACTTGACTGACAGGTGATACAAATGAATATCTTTGGCCTGTAGTGCGAAGATGAATATTTGGATAAAGATGGTTATTAATTGATGTTACAGGGATAAAATATTGATGATGGACTTTTAAATCTTAGAAGATAGTAGAATTCATTCTCTACTTGACTCTTCTAATGGTTTGTTATTTCCGCTGCAGTTGTTGATCTAAAACTTGTTGTCGATTATATTCTATCAGATTTTTCCCTGTTGAATACTAATGACAATTTGTTGTATATTATCTTAGTCATAATATTCTTTACTGGGCTAGTTGAGCTCACCCTTTTCCTTTTTGTTCTATTTTTCTTCTCAGGAGGTGAGAACATAGCAGGATCTAGTCGGGGTATGGAGTGATGGTTCTAGAAAGATATTTTAGTAGTCCTCACTATTTCTGTAAAATAGTGTTTGAATAATTGTATTGAGGACTTATTTGAGTGTGGATATTTTCTAGAAGACAATATTTGTATTTAAACTCACAGTATGTTTTGTCGTATTTTGCATGACAATTGTATTATTGAAGTTGTAGTTTGCTTTCTGTACCATGTATTTGGCGACTCAGAATGGGTGTTGTATACCTATTTTGGGGGCATCACAGAACGATACCCTCGTTCTTGTGTAAGACCCCGAATTTTATGAAATAAAATTATTCAATTTTTCTTATAATTACAATTCAGTAAATGGTTAAATTGATAAAAAGTTAAAGTTATGGGTGAAATGTGAAAATTTTTCAAAATACGCAAGTGGTTATAAAATATTCATTGTTGTCGGGGAATATTCGTTTGGTCGTGAAATATTCTTTCTGTCGAGGAATATTCGTACGACGGTGCAGTCATTTGCGGGCCCCATAACAGAATAACTGTCGAATGAAGAAAATGACAAATTTGAGTTTTTATAAATAACGGCTTAGTTGTTACCGTTAACACTGTTGGAATACCCGTTGGTTAAAATACAATAATACGCGTGGTTGCACAGTAGCACACGGTTTTGCATAGTATTTTTGAATTATTGATCCTTACGTAAGAAGACACTACTCAATAATTGTTACAGTAGTTACTGTTCAATATTTTATTTTATTGATTCAATAATTGCTTGTTGATATTTTATATTATTATTGTTTCAATAATTGTTGATGCACAGTATTTTCCATTATCAGATCAATAATTTATATTATTTGAATAATATTATTAGATAACATTATTGGCAATGTCTAGAAAGTTCTGTCTAAGGAGAGGTTTGGTCACCTAATTACGCGCCAATAAGGATAAATCTTTATTGGAAAGCCCCCTCTTTCCTGGGAACGGCCTGGTTGTCATAAATGTGTTTCTGTAATATTATTTGTGAATAATTAATTATTGATTCATATGATAAGGAAATATTTATTTTTATGTGGATCTAAATGTTGGATATATTTATTGTGGTTAAAAATAAAGGAGTTAATGTAAAGCCATCAGGTTGTAGGTTAAGTCTGCTTCGGCGTGCTAACATTTTCCTATAAATAGAGGGCTAAGTTAGAATTAAAAATCACACCAGAAACATAAACTTTCTCTCTTTCTCTCTCTATATTATGAAGCATATTTTGTGAGTATGTAGAAACTTTGAGAGTTTCTATTCATCAGTGCAAGTTTCCTTCAGCCTTATACCGATCAGAAGTACTGCTCTTTTGAGGTAAGGGATAGTAAGGGATTGTAAGGGTTGTTATGATTTTCAGTTTCGTAATTTTTCTAAACTTTAAAAATTCTGGAAAAATTTGAAATGGTATTTTGATGAGTTTTATTGATTGTGTCCAAAAAATGGTGATTTTTGGATGTATAGATTAAGAGTTATGAATTTTACGGGAAAAGACTATTTTAAAAGTAACCGCTTATAACTCCTTGTGGTTAACTCCAAAATTGATGAAATTTTTATTGGGAGTACATCTATATAATATCAGTGTACTCTGTGAATTTTGAAATTTTTGGATAAAAGTACAATTTATGATAAATGTCTAAATATTCGACGATTTTGGCCATATGAAAAATAGTAAATGAATTTTAAAAATTTTGAGAAAAATATATGTTCAATATGGGACTATATTCTGTTAAATCCCAGAAAAGAAATATTTTTGGGATTGATTTGATATTTTTCATGAAAATAGTCTAGTTATGAGTAAATGAATTAAATATGTTTTGTGAAGTAAGAAAATTAAAAAATAGGATTTTATGGCTTGAGAATCCTATATGAGGTATATACAGATTTTTGATGAGGGTTTTTGGTTATTGGTGATGAAATCTTATGAGTTTGGCATTTTAGGATGATTAAATGCATTATTTAGTAAAGTGTAAACAATTAAAATAAATTATTTATACTCTTAAGAAATATTATTCTTTCAATATCATTATACCGAAATATTGGTATGTATTTTATTGTGGAATTTCTACCTTTTTGTGTCGGGTTTACTATTCATGAGTTACTATTCACGAAGTTACTATTCATGGGTTACTATTCACGAGTTACTATTCATGATAAAATTGGTTTCTTTTCTAACCAAATTATAGTTGATTTATGAATATTACTCTTGATATTAAATCTAGATATTTTGATTATATTAATTTTACTATTATATATAACATTTTTATAACCTTAATGTTGAATTTCTCTTTCACTTGTGTGTAAAGATGGGTAAATTATTGGTATGATCGTGACTGATGAATATCTTTGGCCTGTAGTGCAAAGATGAATTGTTAACTGGTATGATCATGACCATTGAATTTATAATTGAATATCTTTAGCTTAAGTGTAAAGACGAATTGATTAACATGGTTATAATTATTGTTTATATAATTCTGAAATGATTATATATTTGTTTGAGATATTAATATATTTGGCCTATAGTGCAAATATGAACTGTTGAAAAATATCTTTGGCCTGTAGTGCAAAGATAAATTATTGACGAATATCTTTGGCCTGTAGTGCAAAGATGAAATGTTGATGAATATCTTTGGCCTGTAGTGCAAAAATAAATTATTGATGAGTGCGAAGATGGATTTATTAGCATGATTATGAACAGGAACTGTGATTTGGTATAACCATGATCTTTGATATTTCAGGTAAAGACATGTGATGAAAATTATCTTCGTCCTGAATGCGAAGAGGAATTTAGAATTACAATTATGATTATGAGTTATTCATATAATTGTGGAAATGAACTGTTGATTAATGTTACAGGGATAAAACATTGTTGGTGGATTTTTAACATGGAGAAGATAATAGACTTTATGGTGTATTTGACTCTTCTAATGGTTTGCTCGTTCCGCTGCAACTATGGTTGAAATTTTTATCATCTACCATATGTTCTAAATCTCTGATTTAATTCTGTTGAAGGCTATTGATAACTTATTTATCTTTAGTTATGATATTCTTTACTGGGCTAGTTGTGCTCACCCTTCTGTTCACAATTTCTTTCAGGTAATAAGAGTGTAGCTGGGTCGAGCGGGGGTAACAGGGGAATAGAACGGTGGTCATCATTTAGTATTTATATTTGGTGAATCATCTAGGGTGAGGCGAACCCAACGTTAGAAGGGTATTTTGTCACTATCATACGAGATGTCTAATGACATACAACCTCGTGTCAGCATAAGACAGGGTTGTGCTCATCCACTTGCTGAATATATCTACGAGCACTACCTATATAATCTTGGTGTTTGTTTGAAGTATAATTCACGATTAGAGACCATGGAGATAATGATAAATCAAGAGAAGACTCACCATTGGAAAGAATATGATAGTAATCTTCTCGTTTTTCTTTGGGGTCTATTGGGTCAACCAAGGATAATTCTGTGGCTATATGATATCTATCATAACCTAGATGCATGGTCTCCCATGTATGAAGGTTTCCTTGAGCACTTCTCAAAGATTCTAATTTCTAAAAAAGTTTTTGACTATACCTTTATGTAAGGTATCATTGTGAGGTGATGTCCACGATTGAGACATGAGTCACATTTGGTATATATTTGTATCCAAACTCACAGCATATGTGTTTTTGTATTTTGCACGACAATTGTTGTAATAAAGTTGTAGTTATTTTCTGTACCATGTATTTGGCGACTCAGAATAGGTGGGATGGAATGGACCTATTTTGGGGTTGTCACATCTTGCATGTAGTGTTGATCAATACAGGGTACAACGGGCTGATCACCCCAATGCCCATAAGTTATGACAGTTTACAGATGAAGTTCTGTTTAACCTATTCGAAAATTGAAAACAATGTTCATATTATGTCACCTTAACCCTAGTTATAGTCATTACGTAGTTTCAAAAATTTGAAAGAGGGATGTTATGTTATTATTATCGGTTCAAATTACTTCACAACTATGGACTTGTTGTAGAAGGGTAGTGCAAAGAAAATATTTAAATTCTTTCAGCTTATATATATAATTGTTATTACTTGTTGGGCACTCAAATGCTCATCCTTGCTTAATTTAAATATTTTCAGCTAAGTGTGAACAACCAGAGAGCTCTTCTAAGAATAAGGGAAAGGGAAAGGTTGCTGAATGAATGCAATGCTATGTTATGTAATACTTAACTTTATTAAGACAAGTGTGATATATATTATCTATCATGGGTTGTAATGAGTGTTTAAAGGTTACGTACTTGGGATTCAGACTCTGATAACTATGTAAATTAAGTTGATCTTTATATTATTGTTATTATTATTAGTATTATTTCGCTCATAAAAATGGTATCGTGAAGCACCGAGTTCGGGTTTCAAGTACCCAGATTTGGGGGCTTTACAGGTTGGTATCAGAGCTTAGGGTTAAAAACCTTAGGTGGGATAGACCTTAGGCTATAACCTTAGAACAGAGGGAAATGTTGAAAATATAAATAACTCCTACAAAGTTTAAAAAGAGATGAATTGAATAAATTCATCGTCAAACAAGATAAAAGATAACTTATATAAAACTATTATTTGCTGTGTGTATATACTATATGCTAATCAGGATAATTTATGTGTATGGATGTCTGGTGGAAAAGGCTTGTTATATACTTATACCATGAAGAAGGATCAAATCCATGCACCCGAGCTGATATCGAAGCCAATAGCTGAAATAGAGGCTCACAATGAAACCACCTCGGACGAGGTGGTTATTGTGGAAAACGTAGTACCAGATTCAGAGATGGTAGAGCTGAAAGATAGTGATTCAGACACTAAAGTTGAAGCTGATCAAGCATCAACGGAGGTGCAGGATCTGAGGAATAAGGTTTCTTCTCTGAAAAGGCTGTGGGATATAGAAAAGTTGTTAAATAGTCAATTGCGTCAGGCGTTAATAGAAACAATGGAAGAATAAGATAAGTTTAAAATCCAAATTGATCAGATGGGAGCCATAATCAAAGCATCGTGTGCAGCTCCGAGCAATAAGGGAAAAAGAAAGATAGAAAACCACGACATAGGAAAATCTGATAAGAAGAAAGGAAAAAGAATATGTTACATTTGCGGCTATGAGGGACATACCACTCTGTATTGTCCTGACTCTAAACCAGGAGATTGTTTTATCTGTGGAAGAAGGTCATCAGGTGAAGGGTTGTCCAAGGAAAAAGGCACAGTGAATAGGTAGTATAGATTCTGCTGTGTAGGTCTATTTAATGTAATATATATGATAAGTATGTTTGTGTAATGTAATATTCTCCGCTTTTGTATTAGTCAAGATTGTAAATCCCGACTTTTATGGTCACAAAGGGATAGCTGATGTTTAAAGCATTATGTGCTACGCTATATAAAGTATTCGTTAAATGAATATGAATCTAAGTTTGAAAAATGAAACAAGTTTAATATATTAAACTTATGCGATAAGGTTTAGAATATAAGTTAAATTTATGGTTTTATTTAATCAGATAATGCCGCCAAGACATCAAACTCGAAATCAAAGGGCAGAAGAATCTGTTAACAATGTTGAGGGACAACAACAAGCAGACCCGATGCAGAACTTCGCGAACATGGTAGCCCAGGCTATGCAACAGGGAATACCAGCCGCAGGGAACCCGCCAGACAATCTCTTGGCGAACTTTAAAGATTTCAAGGCTGTGGGACCGCCGAAATTCAAAAATATAACTGACCCTATTGAAGCCCAAACTTGGGTCAAAGAGATTGAGAAAGTATTCGTGATAGCTAGGGTAGTTGAGGTGCAGAAGATAGCTTTTGCCACCTATATGATGAAGGGTGAGGCAAACTTTTGGTGGGAAGCGAATCAGACGAGGGCAGGAGAAGGTGTGATAACTTGGGATAGGTTCAAAACTTTGTTCTTCAAGAATTATTTTTCATCCAGTATGTAGGCTAGGATGGAGGTAAAATTTTTAGAGTTGAAGCAGGAAAATATGACGGTGTCAGAATACATCGCTAGGTTTAATGAGTTGGCTAGGTTTGCCCCGCATCAAGTTGATACGGAGGCTAGAAAAGCGAGAAGGTTTGAGCTGGGATTAAAATCCTGGCTCTATAACAAGGTGGCAGTGTTGCAGATTCCTACATTTACAGCACTCATGGAGAAAGCTATTATTGCTGAGGAGGGAAGTGAGACCATGAGCCTCTACAACAAGGAGAGGAAGAACAAGAGTAAGATCGAAATAGCTGGGAAGGTAGGAATTAATAGTGGGAGCAGGAGTAGAGATGGAAAGAGGAAGGCGAACAACTTTGGAAGTGTGTAGGTGAAACAAGAAGGTGTTAAAAAGCAAGCGGTACAGTGCAAGACTTGTGGAAAGAACCACTCTGGAGAATGTCTGAAGGGAAAATTTTGTTGCTATAAGTGCGGGCAGGAGGGCTATATCTCTCCCAACTGCCCTAATCCTAGGATAAATAGTGCGTGTTTTCTGTGTAGATCGACTGAACACAAAGTGAAGGATTGTCCAAAAAGGAGGACGGAGACAAGAAGTGTGAATTCTGGCACTGGCAGCGGGACTTTAGCAATCACTGGACTGACTTCGTCAAACAAGCCAACAAAATCAGCAGCAAGGGTCTACAACATGACTGTTTAGGATACCATAGCAGCTGGCAATGGAACTCCAGGTATTATTCATACACTTTTATTTTATTTTCCTATGTATAGTAAATTATTTTATAAATAAATTTTGAGGGAGGAATTTGAGTTCTTTTAGAAAATTAAATTTCTGTTTAATCGGATAGACAGGCTTTATGTGAATATTTAAAGATCAGTTAGATCAAATTATGATCTAGATCTAATTGTAATAATTGTGTATGCTATGTACCCTGGTATGTATAGGTTTTAAAGCGGTGATCCCGGGGACGGAATCTTTATAAGGGATGGTGAATGTAACAACCCGATATTTTCTATATAATTAAATCAGAAATTTTGCGTATAAATTTTTTTGTTTTAAAGATGAGGATTTGTACAAGATAATGTGTATATGTATTTATGTGGTAAACAAAAATATATTTATTACATAAATGTTTACAAATAATTTTATTTTAGAATTATTGATTTTTAGAAAGTATATTCGTATAATAATTAATTTATAGTAGAAATATTTTTATTAATTATTTTCCAGGAAAATATAATTATATAATATTTAAATAATATATGAAATGGTTTTGAGAATAATTATAATAATTATTCTATTATACGAATTTTAGTACAAATTATTAAGTTAATTATTTTACCTTAATGATTAAGGTTAAATATGGAAGAATAAATCAGATATGAAATCCAAACCCTAATTTTGGATTTTTTATCAAGGAATGAGAATAATAATATAATAATATTATATTTTGATTTTTTTAGTGCTATAAATATGTACTGTATGTACGTATTGAGGATGGTTGGTCGATTATGGTGTTTAATGTCAAAACCCTAGTTTTACTATGGGAAACCCTAATTTGAAAATCAATTGTGAGTTTAAGACTGTTATATAAGTGTGTTATATTATTTATGTTGTGTATTAAAAGATTAATTAGGTAAACCCTAATTAAAAAAATTTAGAAATCCTAAATAATTTTTAGAAAACCTTAAGTTATTAAAAATCCTAATTTTAAATGCTAAACCCTAATTTGAAACTCAAATTAAAGTTCAAGATTGATTAGTAATTGTGTTAATGTGATTAATTAACAAGTATTAGAATTACAATTGTTAATTATGAAAACCCTAAATTTTTCAACCCTAATTACTAAACTAGAACCTTAATTTAGTAATTGGAAACCCTAATTATAATTTGGTAACCCTAATTATCAAAAGTATAAACCCTAATTGCTAATTTAGCAAGGTTAATTATAATTAGTGATTTTAAACCCTAATATTCCTGTATAATGTAATTAGAAAGCTAATCTAATTAACAAACCCTAATTTTCTATTTTTAGGAACTAATTTAATTTTTTATTTTATTTTTTTTGTAAACCCTAAAATGTAATTCTAAAAAAGCAATTGTTGGAAAACCTTAGGGTTTAACCCTAAGGGTCAAACCTTGAGGGTTTACCAAATGACAAGAATGCCATTAAATTGTAAAGCCAATTGACCTTTTTACCCTTAGTTGCATTATTGAAGCTAGTATAGGTTTTGACAATAGAGGAAGTTGGTGACCAAATCCAACAACCGCATGTGATGAAAAATGGCAGCAATCAACCACTATGATCAGCCATACATGTATCTACCACTTCTATATATAGATTGAAAGAGAGAGAAAATCATTTTGCTAGCATATTTTGAACAAAACACTCAAACCTTTTCTCTCAACCCAAACCCACGAAATTTATAAGCTTTCCAGTCCCCAAGATCAACCCCACGAAATCCCCTAACCAAATCAGTAGCCTTGAATCATCAATTGATCAACGAAGGTATAACCCCTAGCCATGATTTATGTCCATAAATCTGTTATTAGATGTTAGATTTTTTGTGTTAAATGTGTTGTTAGTAGTGTCTAATGATGATCTGGGTTGCTAGATGTTGAATACATAACATCTAGAGGCTCTGATTTGAAAATTTGCAAAATATGAGAAAAAATTAAGCTGTGGTCTGACAACGAATGTCAGTGGCCATAGATCTTTGGTCGTTACGATTTTTGTTATTTTTAAGTTGCTATGTGTAGCTTGTAATGTGGTCTTTAATCTGCAAAATGAATCAGAGTTATTTGATGTCTAGGTTGGTAATTATTAACGGTCAAACGCTGTTGACCGGCATTGACTGGGCCTTTTCTGGGCAGCCCAAAAAGCCACAAATAGCGTCTGACAAGTTTTTCTATGTCTTTGATCTGTCAGTATTGATGTTGTTTTAATGATTTATTATATTACACCTATAGCCTGTTATATGTTATACGATTCTATGTCTTTAGATCGTGAAAATAATCAACAGGTAGATCGTGGCAAGTGGTCAAAGTAGGCCCCTCGCACTGATTTGTATTTTTGGAAATTTCCAGAAATGTGTTGAAGTTTATTTCTGACAGGGTTTGACCAGTTTGTATATACTAGATCTGTTCTTTTAGTGATGTTTTCTGATGAATCTCTTTAGTTACATGTTGGCTAGAATCTACAATCGTTATATCACAATAACATCAAAAGGATTTCTAGTAGTGGAAGCCCAAACATGCATGCTTGAACTGTTCTTCATTTTTGGGTAACCCAGAAATGAAGAACAGCCTCTGACAGCTACTTTAGGCCCTGAGATCTCTTTGGTAATACATCATTTGACTATGTTTGTTGTTGGGTCTTGTAGTGGTGCATTTGTATTACATGATCTGATCAATAACGAATCCAGAAACACTTTTTGTGATGAATAATTGATGGTCAAACATGGTCACTCGAAACAGTGTATGAAGATCTGGGTTTGCATGAAGAACACCTATAGCGACAGTTCTATCGCTATAGGCAGTCTTTAGTGACAGTTTTATTAAAATTAATTAAATTAATTTCTAAAAATCATTTAAAAATAGTAATTAATTTCTGAAAATTACAAAAAATATTTTAAAAATTATTTTAAATTATAAAAATTAACTTTAAATAATTTAAAATATTTCTCATAAATATTACTATTTATTTAAATATTATCGATAATTAATTTATTTAATAAATGCATTAAATAAATTAATTAAAAATGATTTCATTATATTAAAAATCATTTTAAATGATAATAAGTTATCTAAAAATATTTTAAGTTATAAAATATAACTTTTAATATTTTAAAGCAAATTTCATTAATTATTTAATATTAATGATATTAAATAAATTAATTAAAAATAATTTTTATATTAGAAAAATTATTTTAAATGAAAATAAAGAGTTTATTAATATTTTAAGTTATAAAATATAACTTTCAATATTTAAAGGTAGATTTCATTAATTAATTATTATTAATGATATTAAAGTTATTTACTAATTATATTAAATAATTTAGTTTAAAAATGATTTTAATATTATACAAATCATTTTAAATAAAAATAAAGTGTTTAAAGATATTTTAAGTTATAAAATATAACTTTTATTATTTAAAGGATAATTTTATTAATAATTTATTATTAATGATTATTAATTTATTATTAATGATATTAAATTTATTTAATAACTATATTAAATAATTAGTTTAAAAATAGTTTTATTAATTTAAAAATTATTTAAAAGGATATAAATGAATTAAAAATATTTTAAGTTATACTTAATGACTTTTAATATTTTGATAAATAAAACATTAATACTTTATTATTAATGATATTAATTAAAAATAAAATAATTTTAAATGTTTTAAAAATCATTTAAGAGTAAAATAAATACTTTAAAAATATTCTAAGTTATTATAAATAACTTTAATATTTGTCAATGGTTTCATTAATAGTTTAATAGTAATTAAATATTAATGATAATAGAATTGTTTAATATTTAAATTATTTAATAATGATTCCGATGTTTGAAAAGTTATGATAAATTATAATAAATGTTTAAAAATTATATTAAGTCATTTAAAAATAATATGACTGATAATTACAGATATTGAGTTACAAAATAGAGTCTTAGACTCGATAATTACCCGAAAGCCGTTGGTACACCGACATGTTTCAGAAATTGATCTGAACTTAGACAATTTGATTAGGTATGTGTTTATTTGTGATTCAATGGTTGTTAAACATATGTGACAATGTGATTAGGTTATGGGCTGACTGCGAAATGTGTTACTATGTGTTATAGTATATTGTTCTAATTAAACGAATGATCTGATTAATGATAGGTCGTGAGATAAAAGATAGAATAAAGTTACGAATTGTAAGCAGCGTATCAGGCAAGTATCTTACCTTTGCATTTTCTTTATACAATGGACATGAGAAAGAATGTTTCTAAATTATATTATTACTGTACAGATTACTAAACCTATATTATATACACTCATTGATTATTAACATGTTAGTATATGGTAATTCAGATATACATATTGTGTTCGATAATTTCTATAAATGGTTATACAAGTGTTCCCACTTGGATAATTATTATATTTAGTCAAATGTTGATACACCTCTGTCAATTACCCGTATATATATATATATATATATATATATATATATATATAATATATATATATATATATATATATATATATATATGTTGAATTTTAGATTATTGTTGAATACATAAAACCTTATTATTATCTAACTGAATTGCTTTGGTTTGGAACCCAGACAAGTATGAGCATACCTTACACAGGGAAAACTTTTTACGCACCCAAGATGGACAGAGTGAACGATACCCTCGTTCTTGCATGTAGTGTTGATCAATACATGGTACAATGGGCTGATCACCCCCGTGCCCGTAAGTTATGACGGTTTACAGATGAAATTCTATTAAACCTATTAGAAAATTGAAAAAATATTTATAGTATGTCACCTTAACCTTAGTTATAGTCATTACGTAGTTTCAAAAATTTGAAAGAGGGATGTTATGCTATTATTATCGGTTCAGATTACTTCACAACTATTAACTTACTGTAGAAGGGTAGTACAAAGAAAACATATAAATTATTTGAGCTTATATATATAATTGCTATTACTTGCTGGGCACTTAAATGCTCATCCTTGTTTAATTTAAATGTTTTCAGCTAAGTGTGAACAACCAGAGAGCTCTGCTAAGAATAAGGAAAAGGGAAAGGTTGCTAAATGAACGCAATGCTATGTTATGTAATAGTTAACTTTTTAAGACAAGTATGATATATATTATCTATCATGGGTTGTAATGAATATTTAAAGGTTACGTACTTGAGATTCAGACTCTGATAAATATGTAAACTAATCTGATCTTTATATTATTGTTAATATTATTAGTATTATTCCGCTCATATAAATGGTATCGTGAAGCACTAAGTTCGGGTTTCAAGTACCCAGATTTGGGGGCTTTACAAAACCTAATTTTAGTTTTGAGAATCCAAAACCCTAATTCGTAATATGAAAACCCTAATTTAGGGGCTTAATGGCTTAAGTATATTAATTACAAACCTAATTAGGGATAACCCTAATTGATTAGTTAGAAAATCCTAATTTCTGGATTAGAAACCCTAATCTATAATAAGGAAAAACCTAATTGTTAATTTAATAATTTTAATGTTAATTAGGAAACATTAATCCTAATGTTAAAGTCTAAGTAATTAGGAAACCCTAATCTAATTAGGAAATCCTAATTATAATTTAGAAATCCTTATTCTTGAATTATAAACCCTAATGTACAATTATGAACCTAATTGCTAAATTAGCAATTTTAATTAGGAAATATTAAATCCTAATTAGCAAGCTTGAATTATGATTAGGAAATCTTAGTATAATTTGAGAATCCTAATTATAATTTAGAAATTTTAATTTTATATTTTGAAAATCTAAAATTGGAAATCCTAGATAATTAAATAATTTATTTATTTTACCTTAGGGTTAAACCCTAAGGTTTTGATCAAATGTCTATCATGCCCTTAAAATGGGAAGCTAAATGACCTTAATGCCCTTTTTGTATTTTTTATAAGTTGAGTAAGAATCTTGCCAAACTTTATTTGGTGAATCACTCCAAGACAACCAATGTGACTGAATTAATACATATCAGCCATCTAGATTTCTATATACATTGTATCATATCATATATATAGATTTAGAGAGGGAAAACACTTACTTTATTTTCCCAAACTTGTCCAACCTATTTTCTCTTTTTATTTCGGGACTTAGAGTTAGAGAAAGTGAAAAGTTAAGACAATACCACCTCTTAGCTTTCCCATAACAGATTCAAGGGTCAGATTTAAAGATCAAGCATGAAAGAGGTATAAAACCCTAAACTTGTTAGATCTTCAAGATTTGTGTTAATGTTGTTAGTTGTTGTTTAGAACAGTGTTAGATGGTGTCAATTAGTGATTTGGGTTGTTAGATCCCATATCCATAACATCAAAGTATTCGAAAATCAAGTTTTCAAAAATCTGGAAAAATTTTAAAACATCGTCTGACAAGCAAATGTCAGACTTCATAGATCGGTGTCTGTTGACGGTTTTAGTGTTTTAAATGTTTAAACTTGTAGTATGTTATGTGGTCTTCGTTCTGGAACTTGAATCATGGTCCAATCATGTCTGGAACTCAAGTTATGAGTGGTCAAAGTGAGTTGACCGATCAGAAATTCTTAGTTTCTAGGCAGCCCAGAAACCCAGAATTTCTCACAGCCACTTTTGAAGCTTTAGATCTTGCTGTACAGTTTGGTCAAGTTATTGTTTTGATCTTGTAGACTAGTATAAGGACTACACAAACAAGCCTTTATACTACCAAAATCATAAACAGGAACAAAAATAATCAAGGTCAAAGTAGCGTTGACCGACTGCCTTATGAAGAAATCTGGAAAACCCAGATTTCTCAAGAACACGAATCTGACAGCCTTGATCTTGCACATGTGATGTCGTTAGGTTGATTTAGTGCTATGATGTTGATCTATGACATACGTACTACAATCTGACATCATTCAACCACTTAAAACATGATATGAGAACGGATTAATCAAGGCTCAAAAAGGGACCCTTAACACTGCTTGAGTTTCTGGGCAACCCAGAAACTCAAGAACACGTCTGACAAGGTTTTCTGTAGATTAGATCTTGCTGTTGTGTTATGATTTGGCTATGGAACTTGATTAGGGTTGTAGTACTACATCATTACTACAACATTAACATAATAGACAACCCAGATAACGTCAAACTCATAAAATTCGAACCGGTCAAAGGTAGTACCCTGCAATCAGACTTTGAAGGCTCAAGAACGCTCAAGAACACCTATAGCGACAGTTTCGTCGCTATAGGGCCCTTTAGTGACAGTAATTATGAAAATTAATTATTTTTATTAAATAATTTGTATTAAATAGTTTTGAATTATGAAAAATACAAAATAAATTTCTAAAATTTATTTTAAATTCCAAAAATGGATTTTTAATTATTTTGAATATATTTCATAAATATTTAATATTTTAAAAATATTAATGGTATTTAATTTATTTAATTATAATATTAAATAAATTATTAAAAAATGATTTTAATACTTGAAAAATCTTGAAAAATTATATTATGGTATAAGAAAAATATTTTAAGTTATTTTTAATGACTTAATCTTTTGTGATAAATTTGATTAATAAATTAATATTAATGCTAATTAATTTATTTAATAAATGTATTAAATAAATTATGTAAAAATTGAATTAATGATTTAAAAATCATATAAAAATTCTTTAAGTGTTATAAAAATATTTTAAGTTATAAAATATAACTTTTGATATTTTGTCATGAGAAATATTAATATTTTATATTAATGAAAATTATATGATAATGGATTTAAAGGTTTCAAAATCATATAAATATAATTTTAAGGTATTAAAAATATTTTGATATATTATAATATTATGTTATGATTTTCATTAATATTTAATATTAAATAAATATTAATAATAATAGAATATTGTAGTAATTAAATTAGATAAATATGATTTTAATTATTAAAAAATCATGATAAATGGTAATAATTATCTGAAAATTATTATGAGACTTGGAAAATTATTTTGACTGATAATAAAATTATCTAAGATAATCGTTAAGTGTTTAGGCAGAGTTTAATTGAACTTAAATTCAATATTTATCCGACTAGACCGTCAGGATGTCAAAATTGTGCCGAATTCAACTCAGACTGAAATAGTTTGACTTGATACTAGGTCTTACGTGTGTTATAGACTGATAGAATTATGTGATAATGTGTTTAGGTTATTTTATAACTGTGATGATATTATTCTAATTTGTATATCGATATTATTTATATATTAGGTTCAGACAAAGCTACATAAATTGCGTAGCAGTAGTCGACGATAAAGGCAAGTTTTCTTTAACTTAACCTTGAGTTATAATTTTGCGTATATGCTTGTGAATAATCATTGATGATTATCACGTCTATAAATTGTTGAATCGCAGTCTATGCATATTGCATGTGTTCATCAGGTATGTAAGGTTGATCACATTCATTACTATTTGGTCTAGATACAATTACTCATGTTCATGTTCGTTCAGCTATGAAAATTTGTTCATGCAAGTTCACAATGTATATATTGTTGAATGTTAGCCAGCTTGTTATTCAATTCTTTCAATCATGATATATTCTTTATTGAACTTAAACTTGATGGGCAAACTTGTTGCTCACCCTTGCTATATCATGATAAACATTACAGATTAAGATGAATATGTCGGATACAAGGAAAAGTCAAAGGCAGTTCCAGCATTGGTTGATAGAACAGATAAAATTTGTAACAGTAATGTATAATAATAACATTGCATGTTAGATAGGATAATGATTCAGGTTATGTGAAGGTTACTCGACCTTGGGAATAGTGTGTAAAGTTTAATGTATAAACAATTTATGTTTATATCTTTCGTAATAGTTACAGAATGATTGTACCACATCCGCGGTGATTTGGGACCCGAATTTGGGCCTCGTCGCAATTGGTCTCAAAGCTGTAGGTTATAAACCTAGGGTAGTGATACCTTAGACTAATAATCACAGTGATTAGGTTAAGTACTAACTCAAATAGAGTTAGTATGTCGGTAAGATTCAAAGACGAATCTTGACGATTTATTAAGATACAGAGTTCCCTAACTCTGATAATAAAGGTGAACAGTAGTCATGAATAGATAGAGTCTAAAAGACTAAAAGTATAGGGATATAAGATCGTAAAAAAATGATCATAGTGTAGAAATGAATCGTAATATATACAATGAGATCACCCCGTGATCTGATAAGGTGATAGTAGGGAAAAGAATCAATCTAATGATTGGAAAGTTTACAACAAGATTGATGTGTGTCAGTTATATTATGAATTGGTACGAATTCAAGAAAGGATTATGAATATGGATTAAATGAAATTCGTATTGAGAATGGAGTTAAGATTAGGTGGGGATTTCATTTGAGGACTCATGCCAGCAGCTGAGTTGTATGATTCCTTGTTATGGGTGGGGAATTGTAACTAGTTTAACGACCACTTAGTTTCTGGAAATGATAATCATTGAAATGTCTGTGCCTCGCTATTTTCTATACGCATGATGAGAAGGTGATTCTTTTCTCATGTGTATAACAGATAGATAGAGAATATAAGGTTAAGTTCGAGGTCTTAAAACTCATACTTACGGTAAGTTTGTGACTCATAATTATATGAAATATTTTTGGACCCCTTAGCGAATGGACGCCAAAGGTCTGCTTAGGATAAGTTCTTAAACTCATATGATTGTGACAAGTTCCTGAACTCATAAGTGTGGTTTTGACGAACTGGGTAGAACTATGTGTGAATAGAATATTGAGGATAATAGGAATAGATAACAATATTCGACAATGAATTATTAGTGGAGACATAGGTTTTCCAAATCTCCTAGCTATGCTAGACTTCAAAAAATTTGACGTCAAGCTAAATAAGCATTATGTGCATTTGAAAATGAATTTTTATTCTCAACTCCTGGTGATCATGGTGTATGTGTGGACTTCCGGCCACCAGCACATCGTTACCTGTCAAGATGATAAAACTAATTTGCAATGATTTTTGAACGGTTTAAAGTATAGTATATGCTACTTATTTCGGCTAGATGATAATGATTTGAAATATCAAAGATATTTTTATTTATCACTTATGTACTATGTAACCTGGTGCAGAGATGATAAAAAGTTAATGGAGTTGTAAATACAAGAATACTTAGTGTTGAATTTGATCTAAAATCGTTGTTCCACTATTGTATGATGTGTTATGACAAAGTCACTCGATGACGGCATCCTCAAACGGGCTGTTAATGCAGTACGACATCATGACGTCATTTTCAACAATATTTTTAAATTTTTAATTTGCCAACGGGGTTTGGTTATACCTAAATAGTTCGATTGAATTGAATTATTGATATGAGTCTAAGCTATTTGATTCGGCGAGACCAACGTTTATGAAAACTCTAAGCGCTCTTTGAAAATTTTCCCGAACCAAATTGTTTTGGTGCGAAATTCTATGATAAGATTGTGGTGAACTGTGCAGATTGGATAAAATTATTCAATATCAAGAATATTCACGAGAAATGATTAAAGTATACATACTAGTAACGGTAGTTTACCTTCTTCGTGATTGTAAACATATTGTTATAACCTGTAAGGTAGAGTACCTTTTTCTTAATTGAAATAGGTCAAGGGTATAAAACCTGTAAACCTCAGTAGTTTATGATCTATATGACTCCTCAACATAATTTCAAAATTTTAACTCTTGTGAGAGATGTTTTGGGTAGCATGTGATGATGTGCATGAAAGGTATAAGGTGGTAGATGAATTTCGGGGACGAAATTTTAGAAGAAGGTGATGGAATATGACAACCCCAGAATTAAGATATTATTTAAATTTAAATGATGGATTTAAGGTTGAATAATAAACTATACATAAAATAAGTGAATGGATTTGAATTTTTCGGGAAGGAATTTTGTGAATTTAAAATATTTGTGGTGAATTAATCAGGATTAAGGGTATAAGTAATATGTTTTGGTGTAATGATTGTAATGTGTACAATATGTGGTTAAGGGTCAAGGGTTGATCAGATAACCTATATCAGTGGCAAAACCCTAGTATTATATTAAGGACGCCAACGTTCAGTTAGAAATGAAATCCTAGAAACCGGTTCTGGAAACCCTAATTTCAGTTCCGGGAATCTGAAACCCTAATTCGTAGTATGAAAAACCTAATTTAGGGGCTTAATGGCTTAAATGTATTAATTACAAACCTAATTACGGATAAACCTAATTGATTAGTTAGAAAACTCTAATTTCTAGATTAGAAACCCTAATCTATAATTAGGGAAAACCTAATTGTTAATTTAATAATTTTAATGTTAATTAGAAAACATTAATCCTAATGTTCAAGTCTAAGTAATTAGGAAACCCCAATCTAATTAGGAAATCCTAGTTATAGTTTAGAAACCCTAATTCTTAGATTATAAACCCTAATGTACAATTATGAACCTAATTGCTAAATTAACAATTTTAATTTAGGAAATATTAAATCCTAATTAGCAAGCTTGAATTATGGTTAGGAAGTCTTAGTATAATTACAGAATCCTAATTATAATTTAGAAATATTAATTTTCTATTTTGAAAACCTAAAATTGGAAATCCTAGATAATTAATTAATTTATTTATTTTACCTTAGGGTTAAACCCTAAGGGTTTGGATTAAATGTCTATCATCCCTAAAATGGGAAGCTAAATGACCTTAATGCCCTTTTTGTATTTTTTATAAGTTGAGTAAGAATCTTGCCAAAACTTTATTTGGTGAACCACTACAAGACCAGCCATGTGACTGAATTAATACATATTAGCCATCTAGATTGCTATATACATTGTATCATATCATATATATAGATTTAGAGAGAAAAAACACTTACTTTATTTTCCCAAACTTGTCAAAGCCTATTCTCTCTCTATATTTCGGGACTTAGATTGAGAGAAAGTGAAAAGTTAAGACAATACCACCTCTTAGCTTTCCCATAACAGATTCAAGGGTCAGATATAAAGATCAAGCATGAAAGAGGTATAAAACCCTAAACTTGTTAGATCTTCAAGATTTGTGTTAATGTTGTTAGTTGTTGTTTAGAACAGTGTTAGATGGTGTCAATTAGTGATCTGGGTTGTTAGATCCCAGATCCATAACATCAAAGTACTCGAAAATAAAGTTTTCAAAAATCTGGAAAAAAGTTAAAACATCGTCTGACAAGTAAATGTCAGACTTCATAGATCGGTGTCTGTTAACGGTTTTAGTGTTTTAAATGTTTAAACTTGTAGTCTGTTATGTGGTCTTTGTTCTGGAACTTGAATCATGGTCCGATCATGTCTGGAACTCAAGTTATGAGTGGTCAAAGTGAGTTGACCGATCAGAAATTCTGAGTTTCTGGGCAACCCTGAAACCCAGAATTTTTTACAGCCACTTTTGAAGCTTTAGATCTTGTTGTTGTTTTACAGTTTGGTCAAGTTATTGTTTTGATCTTGTAGACTAGTATAAGGACTACCCAATCAAGCCTTTATACTACCAAAATCATAAACAGGAACGAAAATATTCAAGGTCAAAGTAGCGTTGACCGACTGACTTATGACAAAATTTGGAAAACCCAGATTTCTCAAGAACAAGATTCTGACAGTGCTTTGACCAGTCTTGATCTTGCACATGTGATGTCGTTAGGTTGATTTAGTGCTATGATGTTGATCTATGACATACGTACTACAATCTGACATCATTCAACCACTTAAAACATGATCTGAGAACGGATTAATCATGGCTCAAAAAGGGACCATTAACACTGCTTGAGTTTCTGGGCAACCCAGAAATTCAAGAACACGTCTGACAAGGTTTTCTGTAGATTAGATCTCCCTGTTGTGTTATGATTTGGCTATGGAACTTGATTAGGGTTGTAGTACTACATCAGTACTACAACATTAATATAATAGACAACCCAGATAACATCAAAATCATAAAATTCGAACCGGTCAAAGGTAGTACACTGCAATCAAACTTTGAAGGCTCAAGAACGCTTAAGAACACCTATAGCGACAGTTTCGTCGCTATAGGGCCCTTTAGTGATAGTAATTACGAAAATTAATTATTTTTATTAAATAATTAGTATTAAATATTTTTTAATTATGAAAAATACAAAATAAATTCCTAAAAATTATTTTAAAGTCCAAAAATAGGTTTTTAATTTATTCTGAATATATTTCATAAATATTTAATATTTTTAGAATATTAATGGATTTATTTAATTATAATATTAAATAAATTATTTAAAAATTATTTTAATACTTGAAAAATCATTAAAAATATATTATGGTATAAGAAAATATTTTAAGTTATTTTTAATGACTTTTAATATTTTATCATAAATTTCATTAATAAATGAATATTAATGGTAATTAATTTATTTAATAAATGTATTAAATAAATATGGAAAAAAATAGAATTAATGATTTAAAAATCATATAAAAATTTTTTAAGTGTTATAAAAATATTTTAAGTTTTAAAATATAACTTTTGATATTTTGTCATGAAAAACATTAATATTTTATACTAATGGTAATTATCGTATAATGGATTTAAAGGTTTTAAAATTATATAAATATGATTTTAAGGGTATTAAAATTATTTTGATATATTATAAAAATATTATATATTATGTTATGATTTTCATTAATATTTAATATTAAATAAATAATAATAATAATGGAATATTGTGGTAATTAAATTAGATAAATATGATTTTAATTATTGAAAAATCATGGTAAATGGTAATAATTATCTGAAAATTATTATGAGACTTGGAAAATTATTTTGACTGATAATAAAATTATCTAAGATAATCGTTAAGTGTTTAGGTAGAGTTTAATTGAACTCAAATTTGATATTTATCTGACTAGACCGTAGGGATGTCAGAATTGTGCCGAATTCAACTCAGACTGAAATAGTTTGACTTGATACTCGGTCTTATGTGTGTTATAGACAGATAGGATTATGTGATAATGTATTTAGGTTATTTTATAACTGTGATGATATTATTCTAATTTGTATATCGATATTATTTATATATTAGGTTCAGACAAAGCTAAATAAATTGCGTAGCAGTAGTCGGCAATAAAGGCAAGTTTTCTTTAACTCAACCTTGAGTTATAATTTTTGGTATATGCTTGTAAATAATCATTGATGATTATCACATCTATAAATTGTTGAATCGCAGTCTGTGCATATTGCATGTGTTCATCAGGTATGTAAGGCTGATCACCTTCATTACCATTTGGTCTGGAAACAGTTATTCATGTTCATGTTCGTTCAGCTATAAAAATTTGTTCATGCTAGTTCACAATGTATATATTGTTGAATGTTAGCCAGCTTGTTATTTAATTGTTTCAATCATGACATATATTCTTCATTGAACTTAAACTTGTTGGGCAAACTTGTTGCTCACCCTTGTTATATCATGATAAACATTGTAATTAAGACGAATACGTCGGATACAAGGAAAAGTTAAAGACATTTCCAGCATTAGTTGATAGAACTGACAAAATTTGTAATAGTAATGTATAATAATAACATTGTATGTTAGATATGATATTGATTCAGGTTATGTGAAGGTTACTCGACCTTGGGAATAGTGTGTAAAGTTTAATGTATAAACAATTTATGTTTATATCTTTCACAATAGTTATAGAATGATTGTACCACATCCGCGGTGATTTAGGACCCAAATTTGGGACTCGCCACAGGAGCTGCACACGATATGTTATTTTTGGCTCACATCTGATCAATTTGGATTTTAAGCTTGTCTTGTTCTTCCATCGTTTCGATTAATGCCTTTCGCAATTTGACTATTTAGTAGCTTTTCTATTTTTCACAACCTTTCTAGAGAAGAAACCTTATTCCTCAGATTCTGTACTTCAGTTGATGCTTGATCAACTCCAACTTTAGTGTTTGAACTATCTGTTAGTTCTACCATTTCTAGATCATGTACTATATTTTCCAAAATGATCACCTCTTCAAGGTTACCTTCAACGTGAGCCTTTATTTCAGCTATTAGCTTTGATAGTGGCTCAGTTATGGAGATTGGCTCCTTCTTTACGATCTATGGGTATCCTAATCATTTTCCACCTGACATATACACATAATTTATCTAGATTAGTATATAATATATATACCCACAACAAATAATAATTTTATATAAGTTATCTTTTATTTTGTTTTACGATGAATTTAGTTAATTCATCTCCTTTTAAACTCTATATGAGTTATTTGTACTTTCAACATTTTCCTCTGCCCTAAGGTTATAGCCTAAGGTCTATCTCCACCTAAGGTTTCTAACCCTAAAGCTCTGATACCAACCTGTGAAGCCCCCAAATTCAGGTGTTTGAAACCCGAATTCAGTGCTTCACGATACCATTTCTTTGAGCTGAATAATAATAATAATGTCATAAATATCAAACTTAATTTGCATATCAGAGTTGTCTAAATCCCAGGTACGCGACCTTTAAACATGTTATTACATGATATGTAATAAATATTATCATCTTATTTAAGTCTAGCTATTACATAAGATAACTCAAACTTATTCAGTCAGCTTTCCTTTCCCATTGTTCTGGGCAGACCCCTCTGGTTGATCATACTTAACTGAAAATATTTAAATTAAGCAAGAATGAGCATTTGAGTGCCCAACAAGTAATAACAGACATCAAGAAAAACATTAGCTGAAAGGGATTAAATGTTTTCTTTGAATGACACTTCTATAACGAAGCAATAGTTGTGAAGTGAACTGAAGCAACACTAAACAACATGACAATTCTATTTCAAATTTTGAAACTACGTACTGACTATAATTGGTGAGCAGTCGACAGACTATGAACTTTATTTTCAATTTTTAATAAGGTTTAACAGAATTTCATCTGCAAACTGTCATAACTTACAGGCACGGGGGGTGATCAGCCCGTTATGCCCTGTATTGATCAATACTACATACCAGAACGATATTCTCGTTCATCTTATCCACCTTAGGCGCACAAAGTTTTCTCATATTCGGGATGTTCATACTTAGTCGGGAATCTGAACCAAAACAATTTGATTGGATATCAGTAAGATTCTATCATATTCAACAATATTTTTAAATATGTGTCTAGCTGAGTCAAATAGCTTAGACGACTTTTATTTAAAGTATACATACTGGAAATCAACAAGTATGTATCAACACGTGTAACAATCAAGATTTTTTGAATTATAGTATTTAAATTTGAATTATAGTATTTAAATATTTATTGAATTATATAAATATTTAATGGATGTATTTATCGTTGAATAAATATTTGTTTAATTGATTCGATTCGATTTGATTTGATTAATTATTTATTTAATAAATAATTAATAAGTTAAGGAAAGTAATTATTTTGAAATAGTAATCTAATTTAATTTAATAATTAAGTTAGAGAGGTTATAATGATTAAATAAATTATTATATTATTAAATGAATTGTTATTAGAATCAATTAAATTAAGTATGAAAACTCAATTAATTAGAAGTGTGACAAATAACTATATTATAAGTGGTTATTAAAATAAATTAAAGTAGTTTTAATTTATTTTGCCAAACAAAGCTTAAATATATTAAGTCTTTAATTTTAAAGAGTTTTACCAACCAAAGCCTTATGGCTTTTGGATTTTAAATTTTGAAATATTTATAATATAAATTAATAATATAAAATAAATAATAATATATATTTATATATGTTGTAACTGACATGTAATGATGTATATGGCAGTTTCGTACGTTTTAGACGTGTATATATATATATATATATATATATTTATATGTTGTAACTGACATGTAATGATGTATATGACAGTTTCGTACGTTTTAGATGTGCGTTTGCTTTTAGTCGGTTTTACGCTAAACCTAAGGAGGCAAAAAGAGAAGGTCTGAGAAAAAAAAGGGTTTTGGGAGAAGAAAAGTTCAGTTTGAGAGAGGAAGGGCTGAGATTTTGAAAAAAAAAATAACTGTTCAAACGTTCTCAGTGATTAACAACTAATTTCCAAAGCAACATAAGGTATGTGTATATAAAGTATATATGTTTTACGAAAAGTCTACGTGTTATTGAATTTCAGTGTATAAGGTTTTTACAAAAATTATATGTAAACCATGTTTAGAATTGGTTATGATGTTACACGTAATTGTTATAACTAGCATATATATATATATATATATATATATATATATAATATATATATATATGCTAATTCCGTGTTAAAGAAAGGGAATTTGTTTTTACAGTGAATGTAGATGCACGAACATGTCTTATAAGACTATTAAAAATGAGTATTTTATTGCCTATGAACGGTAAAAAGAAATTGAACTATGATTATGATTGGGTATGATATTAAGATAACGAAGTTCAAAGGAATTGAATTATTTTATAACTGTGATTACCGTGTTCACAATGTCTAGAAGTATAAAAATGGACTTTTTGGGTTTAAAATATGGAATATGAGGAAATTAAACTAGTATAATTGTCGATAAATTGTTCTCTGTTGAGGAATATGTTAGCAAACATGTTTATAATAGTTTTATACCAATTAAATATGTTAATTTAGATGTTAGCAGTGTTAAATAGACATAAATTTAGTTGTTCTGTTCTCCGGTGGTTGGGTTCTGCAAGTTTCGGCGTCCTAGGGCCAAAATTCGCGCCCCAACACCAGAAATTCGCGCTCCAGCACTGAAATTAGCACCCTAGCACCACTGGTTAGCCTAGTTCTCGCGTCGCGACGCCGGAACAGAAGTCTGGGTCGAACAGTTTTGACCTCTTGTAGTAAAATGGCCATAACTTTCTCATACGAACTCCGATGGAGGTGATTCAAGATGATCCGGAACGAGGACGAGTAGACCTACAACTTTTGTTCTTTATGTTTTTCAATTTGAGGTCTTTAATAGTAGTCACAATGGTCATCTTTAGGACTGTTGTGTTTTCGGGGGTAATCGAAAGGCGTCGGGCGTGCACATATGCATGTGTAGTGCTTCTGACGATAAAAGATGTTATTCTAAGTTATAAAACATGAATATTAGTAAATATAATGACGCTTAACATTAATAAATAATGTATTAGATAAGTTATAGAAGCATAGTAAGCATACACAAGAGAGGAAAATCGGGCGTGTGACGAATGAACGTCGAAACGTCGTGCCAAGTGTTAATGAACTTAAAAAGTGTTTCAATTCAATTAAAATAAATATTATAAGATATGGAATGGATTTAATATAAAACAAATAAGTATTCATAGCAAGACTTGAGCATTTGAATGAACTTCGAATATGAAATACAATGAGATATAAGTTGAAAGTTAACACAATTAAGTTGAACATTGTGTATTTATGATAGGAAGGGTTATGAGACGTAGAGTAAAGTTTACATTACAACTACTACGCGTTGCTATGTGACTAATAGTTAATGTAAATGATTATATAATTGTGTAGGGCACGTGAAGTGTAGATATCTGTAAGCTGTTAAACTATTATTGGTAAACAACGATCAAGGCAAGTCTTTCGATTCCTATTTTCTACGTGAACTTGATGAACTGTTTTAAATTGCATGATATGTTATACATGTTAAAATTATGAAATGTTAAAGTCAATTTATGACTACATTATTTTGGTTAAATAATGATGATTGAGTAAGAAACCCAATCATTATATTTGCTATGTGAATTAAAAGCATGTATGCCATGTTACTTTAATTATTATGAGATGTATATTGAGCATATTATTATATGTTATATGATGTATGGAAACTGTTAGATTTTGCTGGGCTGTCGAGCTCACTCTTGCAAATAACCACTTTTACAGGTCAAGATTTTAAGGTAAAGATATGTGCTAAGTGAGTTATAGAGATCTATATTCACGAAGATTGCTTATGCTAAATGTATTTAAGATTTTGAATGTAACATGTTGCTGAGTTATAAGTTGAGATATCCAGTGTATATGGATATTTATTTATGATGTAAGACTTTGTATAGTCATTTTGTTGTAACGATTCATGATATATGTTTGAATCGAAGAGATGTAATGTAAAGGTTGCGATTTAGGGCAATAAAGAAGGAAATGTATAAAATTTTTAAATATTCCGCAATTTTAGTGATTTTTAATATCAAATAATGATGTAAAATTACAGGTTAAATGTATGGTTAACGACCGCAGTCGAGATTTAAATTGTATAGATTTTGGGGTCGTTAAAGTTGGTATCAAAGCTGATAGGTTTGAAACCTTAGGTAGGGGTACCTTAGGCTATGACCTTAGAGAAGAAAAGGTGAAGATAGTGAATGAATAAGCTCAGATAGAGTTTGAACAATAAGAAGTAATTTAAGAAATTTTTAAAGAAAGGATTAAAACTTGCGTGACAGGATTCAAAGAAAAATCTCGGAGAGTTATAAGGAATATGAATGTGGGGTTACCCAACTCCAATAATAAGGATGTAAGGTGATAATAAATAAACAATGTCTATAAGAATAGTGATAAAGAAGTTAAGAATAGAGAGTTATATTTAAGTATGGTACAATTGTACTCTTTAGTAGTTGATGTATGGTATCTGGGTTAAACGATACCTTCATAGAGCTGAGGTATATACGAACTAGCAACTCGGAATCTAGTTTGTTGGTTGTTTGTGGGAAACCACTCAGCGTACCATATTGAAACTGTTAGAGACTCGATGTGTACTAAGTGTAGAAAATGGATACGTATGATGAAATTGTGTAACTCGAATGAAATGTTGAGCAATGCAAATGAAGTTAGAAATTCTTAAAGGAAGAATTGTTATATAAACAAGAAGATTCAAAAAAGAATCTTGAAGAGATATAAAGATAAGAAATAGGAGTTTTCTAACTCCAATTGCCAAGATAACGAATAATGTCGTAAATGATGAAAAGGGAAAAAATGAGGATCGTAAAACAAAACGATCACGAGTTAAGAAAAGAATGTTAAGGGAGATGATTATAGAATAAGATCACGACGTGATCTATTTAAGTTATAAAAAGGAAGATGGTTTGTAATGTTTGAATGATTATAGCTTGATGCTATGAAGATAATGTACTATGATAGTACGAGATAAACTCATGAGGAGTTATAGATAATCTGATACGAGGAATTCGTACCGAGCAAAGAGCAAGTTATGAGTAAGATATTGTTAAGTGGGATTTCAATTGAGGACTCGTGTGATGGTTGAGTTGTACAAACCTTTGTATAGGCGAGGGTTTTGTGCTAGCACTCAGTTTATCCCATTGATAATCATTGGAATGTTTGTGTCGCACTATTTGCTATATGCCTGTTGAGAAGGTGATTCTTTTCTCATATGTATAACAGATAGGTAGAGTATAGTTAGAGAATATTACAAGGTTAAGTGCGAATTCTTAAAACTAATGCATATAGTAAGTTCGTGACTCATAATAATATGGTATGTTTTGAACCCCTCAGCGAATAGACGCCTATGGTCTGACTAGGATAAGTTCTTAAACTCATATTATTATGGCAAGTTCCTGAACTTCCAATGTACGGTAAGTTTGATGAACTGGGGTATAATTAAGTGTGAATGGAGTATTTAGGATAATAGGAATAGATAGACCTATTAAGCAATTGATCATTATAGAAAGTGGATACGATGGTGGAAGAATAGGTATTCTAAATCTACTAGCTATGCTAGACTTTCGAAATTTATTGACTTCGTGCTGATGTTTACACTTCTATTTGTTTTTATTGAAAAATATTGGATCAAATGATTGAATCAATGAGTTTTAACAACAATACCGTTATTCGTATGTCAATGCTAATTGCTTCAGCTAGACAAAAATAATTTGGAATTTATCAAAATGTATTTTATATATCATTAATGTATCATAGAACCTGGTGCAGAGATGATAAAAATGATGGAGTCATCACTACAGTATTACTTAGTGTTGGATGTGATCTAAGGATCGTCAGCCCACTATGGTATGATGTAGTATGATAAAATCACCAAATGACAGAATCCTCAACGGACTATAAATACAGTGCGGTATCATGACGTCATAAAATGATTTTTGAGATTTCTTTAAGATATGAGAATACATATGTATATATGTATATGTATATTTCAGTTGATGTTCGAACTGTTATAGAGGTCTACGCTATTTGATTCAGCTTAACAAATATTAAAAGATGTTCATGAAATTCAAACATTCATTAAAAAGTTATGCCAAACCAAATTGTTTTGGTGCGAATTCAGATGTTGAAAAGCTGAGTTGAACAACCCTATAAGGGGATATGTTTTCGGGGAAAATGGTTCCGAGCGTAACGCATATAGTCATTTTGTGTGATTGATAAACACTCTGGTTTGCAGTGTGAAGGATTGAGTTGAAGCACTAGAAAATCGAGAATAGAGTTCACGGTCTTGTGATCCCTCAGTATGATTTGGAATCTTTTAAATTCCTGAGTTATTCATACTACTTTCTAATTATTGAACAATTGTGGAAGATTCTTGTTATTCTGCAAGATGGAAGTGAAAAAGGAAAGTATTCCTTAGAAAGAAGTGAGTCGTAGAATACGACACTGAATGGTGAATTTGTTAAATAAGTGAGAAAAGAGATTTTTGAAGTGAGAAGGATATGAGTTATCAAAGAATAATGTGAATCTTTTAATAGAAAAATTTAATAATTGTAGAAAGATCTTTGTGGAAAGAAGTGGTTATAAAACCCAGTGAATGAATGAAGTAGTGACGTAAAATCCACTTTGATAGATTGAATGAATAAATATTAATAGATAAAATTTTGAGGATGAAATTCTTAGCAGAAAGGGTGAATGTAATATCCCGAGTGTTTATGATAGCGATCCTTAGAAAAGGAAATGAATGGGTTAAGAATATAATACTCAAATATAGTTGAGTTCAAGTGAAAGTTATGAAATAAAACATAAAATTTGTTAAAGTAAGGAATGTAGTAGGAAATATAAAACCTATGTTTAGATAAAATGATGAAAGATTACTTTGAGTTATTGTTTAATTTGTGTCTTCGATTATGGGGACAAAATCTTTGTAAGTAGGGAAGATTGTAACGAATGAGTGGTTTGAGTTGTAATTCTGAGGACAGAATCCTTGTAAGGAGAGAATGATGTAACAATCAAGATTTTTTTAATTATAGTATTTAAATATTTATTGAATTATATAAATATTTAATGGATGTGTTTATCATTGAATAAATATTTGTTTAATTGATTCGATTCGATATGATTTGATTAATTATTTGTTTAATAAATAATTAATGAGTTAAGGAAAGTAATTATTTTTAAATAGTAATCTAATTTAATTTAATAATTAAGTTAGAGAGTTTATAATGATTAAATAAATTATTATATTATGAAATGAATTATTATTAGAATCAATTAAATAAAGTGTGAAAACTTAATTAATTAGAAGTATGACAAATAACTATATTATAAGTGGTTATTAAAATAAATTAAAGTAGCTTTAATTTATTTAGCCAAACAAAGCTTAAATATATTAAGTCTTTAATTTTAAAGAGTTTTGCCAACCGGAGCCTTATGACTTTTGAATTTTAAATTTTGAATTATTAATAATATAAATTAATAATATAAAATAAATAATATATATTATATATATGTTGTAACTGACATATAATGATGTATATGGCAGTTTCGTACGTTTTAGACGTGTGTATATATATGTTGTAACTGACATGTAATGATGTAAATGAAAGTTTTGTACGTTTTAGACGTGTGTTTGCTTTTAGTCGGTTTTACGCTAAGCCTAAGGAGGAAAAAAGAGAAAGGTCTGAGAAAAGAAAAAAAAAGGGGTTTTGGGAGAAGAAAAGTTCAGTTTGAGAGGGGAAGGGTTGAGATTTCGAAAAAAAAAACAATTGTTCAAACGTTCTCAGTGATTAACAACTAATTTCCAAAGCAACATAAGGTATGTGTATATAAAGTATATATATTTTACGAAAAGTCTCGATGCTATTGAATTTCAGTGTATAAGGTTTTTACAAAAATTATATGTAAACCATGTTTAGAATTGATTATGATGTTACACGTAATTGTAATGATAATTGTTATAACTAGCATATATATATATATATATATATATATATATATATATATATATATATATATATATATATATAAATATATGACTGTATGCTAATTCCGTGTTAAAGAAAGGGAATTGGTTTTTACAGTGAATGTAGATGCAGGAACATGTCTTATAAGACTATTAGAAATGAATATTTTATTGCCTATGAACGGTAAAAAGAAATTGAATTGTGATTATGATTGGGTATGATATTAAGATAACGAAGTTCAAAGGAATTAAATTACTTTATAACTGTGATTACCGTGTTCATAGTGTCTAGAAGTATAAAAATGGACTTTTTGGGTTTAAAATATGGAATTTGAGGAAATTAAACTAGTATAATTGTCGATAAATTGTTCTATGTTGAGGAATATATTAGCAAACATGTTTATAATACTTTTATACCAATTAAATATGTTAATTTAGATGTTAGCAGTGTTAAATAGATAGAAATTTAGTTGTTATGTTCTCCGGTGGTTGGGTTCTGCAAGTTTCGGCGCCCCAGCGCCAAAATTCGCGCCCCAGCGCCAGAAATTCACGCCCTAGAGCCAGAAATTCGTGCCCCAGCACTGAAATTCATGCCCTAGCGCCACTGGTTAGCCTAGTTCTTGCGCCGAGGCGCCGGAACAGAAGTCTGGGTCAGAAAGTTTTGACCTCCTGTAGTAAAATGGCCATAACATTCTCATACGAACTCCGATTAAGGTGATTCAAGATGATTCGGAACGATGACAAGTAGACCTACAACTTTCTTTCTTTAAGTTTTTCAATTTGAGGTATTTAAAAGTAGTCAAAATGGTCATCTTTAGGACTATTATGTTTTCGGGGGCAATCGGAGGGCGTCGGGCATGCACATATGGATGTGTAGTGCTTCTGACGATAAAAGATGTTATTTTAAGTTATAAATTATGAATATTAATAAATATAATGATGCTTAACATTAATAAATAATGTATTAGATAAGTTATAGAAGCATAGTAAGCATACACAAGAGAGGCAAATTGGGCGTGTGACGAATGAACGTCGAAACGTCGTGCCAAGTCTTAATGAACTTAAAAAGTGTTTCAATTCAGTTGAAATGAATATTATAAGATATGGAAAGAATTTAGTATAAAACCAATAAGTAGTCCTAGCAAGACTTGAGCATTTGAATGAACTTCGAATATGAAATAAAGTGAGATATAAGTTGAAAGTTAACACAATTAAGTTGAACATTGTGTATTTATGATAGGAAGGGTTATGAGACGTAGAGTAAAGTTTACATTAGAACTACTATGCATTGCTATGTGACTAATAGTTAATGTGAATGATTATATAATTGTGTAGGGCACGTGGAGTGTAGATATCTGTAAGCTGTTAAACAGTTATTGGTAAACAACGATCAAGGCAAGTCTTTCAGTTCCTATTTTCTACGTGAACTTGATGAAATACTTTAAATTACATGATATGTTATACATGTTGAAATCATGAAATGTAAAAGTCAATTTATAACTAAATTGTTTTGGTCAAATAATGATGATTGAGTAAGGAACTCAATCCTTATATTTGCTATGTGAATTAAAAGCATGTATGTCATGTTACTTTAATTATTATGAGATGTATGTTGAGCATATTATTATGTGTTATGTGATGCATGAAAACTGTTAGATTTTGCTGGGCTGTCGAGCTCACTCTTGCAAATAACCACTTTTGCAGGTCAAGATTTTAAGGTAAAGATATGTGCTAAGTGAGTTATAGAGATCTATATTCACGAAGATTACTTATGTTTGATGGGAACTGTATTTAAGATTTTGAATGTAACATGTTGCTGAGTTATAAGTTGAGATATCCAGTGTATATGGATATCTATTTATGATGTAAGACTTTGTATAGTCATTTTGTTGTAACGATTCATGATATATGTTTGAATCGAAGAGATGTAATGTAAAGGTTGTGATTTAGGACAATAAAGAAGAAAATATACAAAAGTTTTAAATATTCCGCAATTTTAGTGATTTTTAATATCGAATAATGATGTAAAATTAGAGATTGAATGTATTGTTAACAACCGAAGTCGAGATTTAAATTGTATAGATTTTGAGATCGTTACAACACGTACAATAATTATCCAAGTGAGGACACTTGTATAACCATACTTAGAAATTAACGTACAATATATATATATATATATATATATATATATATATATATATATATATATATATATCGCAATCTTACAGTAATACAGTTCTGATAAACAATGCACAAATAAAGTTCGAGAACTTGCACAATGTAATTTGAGTATGGTTAGGAAACTTGCACAATAAAAGTATATATCAAGGAACTTGCTCAATATAAATTTGACTAAGTTTAGGGAATTTGCATGAATACTATGATTAATAACAATAAAGTTTAAAAACCCGTATAACCGGAATATAATTCAATAACTTACGCAGGTTTATTGCATAAAAAGATATAAAGTGTAAAGATACTTGCATTCAAAGAGATAAGCTGTGAGACCCCGAATTTTATGAAATAAAAATATTCAATTTTTCTATTTTGGTAAATGGTTAAATTGATAAAAGGTTAAAGTTAAAGGTGATATGTGAAAATTTTTCAAAGTAGACAAGTTGTCATAAAATATTCGGTTACTATTCACTCTAGTATTGTTCACTCGAGTTTATGGGGTACTTTTTGTGTCGGAGTACTATTCATGAGTTACTATTCATGAGTTACTATTAACGATTTACTATTCATGAGTTAATATTCACGAGTTACTATTCACGAGTTACTATTCACGAGTTATTATTCACCAGTTACTATTCACGAGTTACTATTCACGAAGAATATTCGATTAGTCGGGGAATATTTGTACGACGGTACAATCATTGGTAGACCCCACAACAGAATTATTGTCAGATTGAGAAAACGACAAAAATATTTTATTAAAAATAACAGCGAAAGTTTTACCGTTGATACTGTTGAACTACTCAGTAGTAAAAGTACAGTAATACGTGTGGTTGCATAGTAGCACACGATATTGATTATTAATACTTATGTGAGAAGTCACTCAGTTTGATTCAATTACTGTCAATTAATAATATGAATTATTTAGCGATAATGAAGTTTTGTTTTATTCGTATTATTAACGTAATAAAACAGAAACATCTTTTTATATAAAACAGAATACTTTATTAAAGTTGTTTGTTTTATTAGGCAATAATTAGAATATATTATATTTTATTTAAAAGATTTTGCTTTAAATATGGACCGTCAGATTAAAGTAAATCAATCTGGACCGTTCATGGATTAGTTACTATGCATTCTATTTTTCTATAAATAGAAGTTCATTCCTTCATTATTTTCTTACGAATTCACTGAACTCTAGAGAGAGAAACTATAGAGAGAAAGAAGAAGAGTATTCTGCCACTTAACTACTTCTTTATTTCAGTTCTTCTTTAAAATGGTAAGGGGTGTTATTCTTTCTTATTCATGAAGAGAACTTCTGTTATTCAATTCTTTATTATTCTATTGGAATAACCTGTAAAAGTGGCATACCCTATACATGACCTGTATATGCGGCATACCCTATACTTGGTGAAATCCTTATGTTATTTCATTCTTTATTATTCTGTTGGAATAATCTGTATGCGTGGTTTACCCTATACTTGGTGGAATGACCTGTATATGAGGTTTACCCAATACTTGGTGATCTTCTTATGTTATTCTATTCTTTATTATTATGTTGGAATAACCTGTTTATGCGAAGCACCGCATACTTGGTGAAACTCTTTCATTATTCCGTTCTTTACGATTCTGTCGGAATATCCCGTCGGTGTGAATTTCACCTGACCTGGTTCCATCATTTATTATTCCGCATTTATTATTCTGTCGGAATATCCCGTCGGTGTGAATTTCACCTAACCTGGTTCCATATTTATTATTCCGCATTTATTATTCTGTTGGGAATAACCTGTTTGTGCAGTCTCTATCGCATGCATGGTGAATCCTATTGTTATTCCATTCTTTATTATTCTGTTGGAATAACCTGTCTATGTGGATTGCCACATGCATGATGAATGATCCTTTATATTCATTACTTATTAAATTGTGGAAATGATCTGTATACGTGGATTACCGCATGGCTGGTGAAAATCCATTTGCAGTTTGATATATTCTTTATTATACTCATTTGGTTAAAGTTTTGATTTCTATACTCCATGAAATTAGTGGAATATCCTTGATATTTGCGCTTCATCCAGTATCTTTACATAAAAATATTCTGCTGAGCATTCTTGACTGTTACTTTACAAAGAAGTATCATGTTGACAATTTGGATATTATTAGTTCCTGGATAAACTAATTCTTGAACTTGTTTAATTGAATTCCTATAACATTGTCATCATCCTCATGTTTATTTTATGTTGAAAGTCATCTTTGGCTTACGTGCATAGATGGAGTTAGTATGATTATGACCAGGGATCATTCGGTATAATCATGAACTGTGATGTTATAAGTGGTGTGGTAAAAGTCCTCAGTGGCCTGTAATGCATTGATAGCCAGTTTTTGGTATGATTATGACCAAGAATTTTTCGTTATAGTCATGACCATTGATGATTTAATGAATATCATTGGCCCGTAACACAAGGATGATTAGAAGATGTGGTTTATTTATTAAGCTGAATCTCAGTGATAAAAGTTGATGAAAACATTTTTAAATCATAGAAGATAGTAGGTTTTATTCTCTACTTGACTCTTCTAATGGATTGCTTATTCCGTTGCAGTTAAACTTGATGTCTATTGTATTTTATCAGTTTAACATTGTTGAAGACTATTGATAATTTATTCTTCATTATCTTAGTCATAATATTTCTTACTGGGCTAGTTGAGCTCACCCTTTCTTTCAATGTTCTCTTCAGGAAATGAGAATATAGCTGGGACGAGTCAGGAAAAGGAGTGATGGTCCAGAAGATAACATTAGTAGTCATCACTATTCTGTTAAAAAGTGCGACAATAAATGTAATGAGGACTCCTTGAGTATGGATATTGTCTAGATGACAATATTCCTATTATGACTCTCAGTTTATGTATTGTCGTATGTTACACGATATTTGTATAATTAAGTTTGTATTTGTATTTTGTACCATGTATTTGGCGACTCAAGATGGGTGATGAATACCTAATTTTAGGGACGTCACAGTTGGTATCAAAGCTTAGGGATATGATCCCTGGCTGAGATGTGAGATAAGAAATAGGAGGGGAGAGACGGAGAATTCCTTCGCTAGTATGACCTATCTAAGTTTTTTTGGTATTTAATTGGTCGGTCAGAGTATAGGGGTAAAATGTGATATGTTAATTAACCCTTGTTTTGTGTTAGTGTTTGATAATGACATCTGAAAATGCTGAGATAAGCAATGAAGTACATGAGAGTGTTGATTCAGCTCAAGCAAAAGGTAACGACCAACAACACGATAATAATCATACTGGTGGCAACGGTTATCGGAACAATGATAACCATCGTGGGGGAAATGATTATGCCAAGAATGGTAACCACTTCGGTGGTAATCATAGCAAAGATAATAGAAGTGGAAATTGCAAGAAGAGAAGGTCATTTAGCCCAATTTTGTCGTGCACCAAAGTCAAGTCCAGCTGGGACGGTGGCACCAAAGGCGGATATGGACAAAACAAAGTCGTTGATTTTAGGAAGAGCATTTTTCATGACTTCTCAAAAAGCAAGTAAACCGAACGAAGTCAGCACGGGTTAGTTAATTATAAATTCTTGCGAAGTCTATACCTTATTAGATATCGGTTCTACCCATTCTTTTATCTCTCTTGCTTGCGTTCAATGTTTAAATTTGACTCTAGAGAAGTTAGACTATGACCTATCGGTTGAAACTCCGTTAGGAGAAACCTTCATTTCATGTGCTATCCAAGTCTTGGATGAGAGTCACAGTTTTGAATGATAGTTTTATTGTTAATAAATTTCCTGACGTATTCTTGAAGACTTCTTAAACTACCCCTAGAGCATGAAATCGAATTTTGTATTGACCCCAGTACAAAACTCATTTCTAAAACCCTCAAATATTTCATCAACTAAAAGGATCTGGTTACGTTGATTATAATGAGAGTCATAATAAAAGCGTTGGACTAATGAAAATTATGGGTATATGTGGTATTAGTAAGTGTTATGATGAGTTATGTTGGTTATTATGTGAAAAGATGAAAGTTTCTTATAAATCACAAAGGGTTAAAAAATCAGATTTTGGTAAAAACGTAACATGAAATTTAATTGACCATATCTCCTATTATATTTTGAATTTTTGAGTGTGGTCAAGTCCTAGAGTTAGATCTATGAGTTACCTAACTAATCCAAATGGAATCACTGAAAAAGGTATTGTAGATTTTCGTGCGGATCGATTTTAGCAAAGGAGTCAAAACTTCAAAATGTCCAAAAAGCTGCTGCCACATTTTTGTAAGGGCTGTTTCGGTCACTTAATTAGTGAAAAAAATTCAGGCCTTTTGGGACATAAAAGTATATGGTATAAAGAATATCGTGTCCAAAAATGAGCTCATTCCGACTTAAAATGAGCAAGTTATGACTATTTCAATATTTAGATTTTTCTGACAAAAAATGCTATAACCGGAGTTCTACAACTCCGATGACCATAAAATTTAAACTGGAGGCTCACATTAACATGTGTAAGGTCCTTCCAAGATTTGGGAATTTTTGGAGTTAAACTTGAGGTAACTAATTTCTTAAGGAATTAATTAAAAATTATTTTTTGAAAAATAGTAAATGAATTTTAAAAATTTCGAGAAAAATATATGTTCATTATGAGACTATATTATGCTAAATTCCAGAAAAAAAATATTTTTGGGACTGATTTGGTATTTTCTATAAAAATAGTTTAGTTACGAATATATGAGTTAAATATGTTATGTGAAGTAACAAAGTTGAAAAATAGGATTTTATGGCTTGAAAATCCTATATAGAGTATATGCATATTTTTTTGATGAGGGATTTGATCATTGGTGATGATATCTTATGAGTATGATATTTTTGAATGATTAAATGCATTATATGGTAAAGCGTAAACAATTGAAAAAAAATTATTTATAAGTTTAAGAAGTGATTAAAATATTGTTATAATATTAATGATATTAGATTATGAGATTATTAAGTGATTGATAGCATTGGGATATTCTTGAACCCTGGATAAATTATATTATAAATGTTTAATATTTATCCTTTATCTCATTTGATTGACTCTTTATATCATTATCCTCATGCTTATATTGTGTTGAAAGTCATTTGTGGCTTACGTGCATAGATGGACTTGGTATGATTATGACCAGAGATTGTTCGGTATAATCATGACCGTAATTGAAAATACGATTATCTTTGGCACGTAGTGCATAGATAATTCGTGGTCGTGATACTAAAGAATATCCTTGGCCTGTAGTGCAGGGATGATTCGACGATGTGGATTAATTATTGAGCTGAGTCTCAGCAATGAAATATTAATTCATGGATGTGGTAAAAGTCATCTTTGGCCGTAGTGCATAGATGGACTTGGTATGATTATGACCAGGAATTATTCGGTATAATCATGACCGTAATTGAAAACACGAATATTTTTGGCCCGTAGTGCATGGATAATTCGTGGTTGTGATACTATTAAGCCGAGTCTCAGCATTATTGGTTTTACAGTTGTATATCTTTGGCCTGTAGTGCAAAGAGGAATTGTTAATGAATATATTTGACCGAATTACAAAGATGAATTTAATATTTTCAATGATAAAGGTATTCAAGGTATCCTCACCTCTTTATCATACCAGGTACGTACGTAAATTTTGAGGGCGAAATTTCATAAGGAGGAGAGATTGTGAGACCCCGAAATTTATGAAATAAAAATATTCAATTTTTCTATTTTGGTAAATGGTTAAATTGATAAAAGGTTAAAGTTAAAGGTGATATATAAAAATTTTTCAAAGTAGAAAAGTTGTCATAAAATATTCGGTTACTATTCACTCTAGTATTGTTCACTCGAGTTTTTGGGGTACTTTTTGCGTCGGAATACTATTCATGAGTTACTATTCACGAGTTATTATTCATGAGTTACTATTCACGAGTTACTATTCATGAGTTAATATTCACGAGTTACTATTCACGAGTTACTATTCACGAGTTACTATTCATGAGTTACTATTCATGAGTTACTATTCATGAGTTACTATTCACGGGGAATATTCGATTAGTCGGGGAATATTTGTACGATGGTACAATTATTGGTAGACCCCACAACAGAATTATTGTCGGATTGAGAAAACGACAAAAATATTTTATTAAAAATAACAGCGAAAGTTTTACCGTTGATACTGTTGAACTACTCGGTAGTAAAAGTACAGTAATACGTGTGGTTGCATAGTAGCACACGGTATTGATTATTAATACTTATGTGAGAAGTCACTCAGTTTGATTCAATTACTGTCAATTAATAATATGAATTATTTAGCGATAATGAAGTTTTGTTTTATTCGTATTATTAATGTAATAAAACAGAAACATCTTTTTATATAAAAAAGAATACTTTATTAAAGTTGTTTGTTTTATTAGGCAATAATTAGAATATATTATATTTTATTTAAAAGATTTTGCTTTAAATATGGACCGTCAGATTAAAGTAAATTAATCTGGACCGTTCATGGATTAGTTACTATGCATTCTATTTTTCTATAAATAGAAGTTCATTCCTTCATTATTTTCTTACGAATTCACTGAACTCTAGAGAAAGAAACTATAGAGAGAAAGAAGAAGAGTATTCTGCCACTTAACTACTTCTTTATTTCTGTTCTTCTTTAAAACGGTAAGGGGTGTTATTCTTTCTTATTCATGAAGAGAACTTCTGTTATTCCATTTTTTATTATTCTGTTGGAATAACCTGTAAAATTGGCATACCCTATACATGACCTGTATATGCGGCATACCCTATACTTGGTGAAATCCTTATGTTATTTCATTCTTTATTATTCTGTTGGAATAACCTTTATGCGTGGTTTACCCTATACTTGGTGAAATGACCTGTATATGAGGTTTACCCAATACTTGGTGATCTTCTTATGTTATTTCATTCTTTATTATTATGTTGGAATAACCTGTTTATGCGAAGCACCGCATACTTGGTGAAACTCTTTCATTATTCCGTTCTTTACGATTCTGTCGGAATATCCTGTCAGTGTGAATTTCACCTGACCTGGTTCCATCATTTATTATTCCGCATTTATTATTCTGTCGGAATATCCTGTCGGTGTGAATTTCACCAGACCTGGTTCCATATTTATTATTCCGCATTTATTATTCTGTTGGGAATAACCTGTTTGTGCGGTCTCTATCGCATGCATGGTGAATCCTTCTGTTATTCCATTCTTTATTATTCTGTTGGAATAACCTGTCTATGTGGATTGCCACATGCATGGTGAATGATCCTTTATATTCATTCCTTATTAAATTGTGGAAATGATCTGTATACGTGGATTACCGCATGGCTGGTGAAAATCCATTTGCAGTTTGATATATTCTTTATTATACTCATTTGGTTAAAGTTTTAATTTCTATACTCCATGAAATTAGTGGAATATCCTTGATATTTGCGCTTCATCCAGTATCTTTACATGAAAATATTCTTCTGAGCATTCTTGACTGTTACTTTACAAAGAAGTATCATGTTGACAATTTGGATATTATTAGTTCCTGGATAAACTAATTCTTGAACTTGTTTAATTGAATTCTTATAACATTGTCATCATCCTCATGTTTATTTTATGTTGAAAGTCATCTTTGGCTTACGTGCATAGATGGACTTAGTATGATTATGACCAGGGATCATTCGGTATAATCATGAACTGTGATGTTATAAGTGATGTGGTAAAAGTCCTCAGTGGCCTGTAATGCATTGATAGCCAGTTTTTGGTATGATTATGACCAAGAATTTTTCGGTATAGTCATGACCATTGATGATTTAATGAATATCCTTGGCCCGTAATACAAGGATGATTAGAAGATGTGGTTTATTTATTAAGCTGAATCTCAGTGATAAAAGTTGATGAAAACATTTTTAAATCATAGAAGATAGTAGGTTTTATTCTCTACTTGACTCTTCTAATGGATTGCTTATTCCGTTGCAGTTAAACTTGATGTCTATTGTATTTTATCAGTTTAACATTGTTGAAGACTATTGATAATTTATTCTTCATTATCTTAGTCATAGTATTTCTTACTGGGCTAGTTGAGCTCACCCTTTCTTTCAATGTTCTCTTCAGAAAATGAGAATATAGCTGGGACGAGTCAGGGAAAGGAGTGATGGTCCAGAAGATAACATTAGTAGTCCTCACTATTCTGTTAAAGACTGCGACAATAAATGTAATGAGGACTCCTTGAGTATGGATATTGTCTAGATGACAATATTCCTATTAGAACTCTCAGTTTATGTATTGTCGTATGTTACACGATATTTGTATAATTAAGTTTGTATTTGTATTTTGTACCATGTATTTGGCGACTCAAGATGGGTGATGAATACCTAATTTTAGGGACGTCACATAAGCTTACGATATCCGTTGAATAAAGTAATGCAAGAGTTAGGATGCTTGCACAATGTAAAGGATAATTCAGATACTTGCACATTGAAATTTGAGTACGGTTAGAAAACTTGCCTCAAGCGTAGTTTATCAAAGTAAAGCTTAATATTAAGCCAATGCGCTATGATATCCTATTCATGTATAATCACATTAGTTATACAAGTTCAACAAGTACACTCATTTTCTTAATTTACTATCATACACAAGTGAAATTTATCAATGCTAACATAAAGTGCTAGTCTTCTAGTCGCATAATCTTATATGGATGTCATCACATGAAAATTAGTTTATAATATACCATGTAATAATTGAAATCACAATTTGACTTTAAAGTGTAAACACTTATTCATCATAGGATCATATCAACAACATGCTTATTACCACATGAATATTACACTGGACAAGAATTTACAAATTAGAGTAACAACTTGGGCATTTATGAAACCACAGAAATCTGATCCTACTGCTGGGTAGCGCGGTCGCGCCTGATTTGTACTAAGGAGACACGCGGCCGCGCGACTCCCAGTTCAAACCAGGGCTGAGCAATCACTTGATTGGCTTAGCCTGCCTATCCTTACACATGTAACAAATATTAACATGTATAGGGTCCCTTTGTACTTCTCAAGTTCAATCTAGGTTCCTTCTTTCATAATATGGTTCTAAGTTTGAATATCTCAACAAGTTAAGGTCATTCAAGGTTAAAAACCACAAAGTTTAACATGTTTGATTTTTAAACATATAAGGTAGTCATATAACTCATATTAGACATGCTTGTGAGTATTCATATCACATGTGTGTAATTTGCATCGTTTTAGTTTGAAAATATGCTTCGTTTATGCTTTACTTGAATTATGCTACCTAAGCATGGTATATATACATATTCATGATACACGAGTGGGTCTAAGAGTATCATCAAACATGTTTACAAATACCAGATGTTAACTCTCAAAGTAGTATATTCACGTTTAAAGTTCGTATTTTCATTAGTAAAGCTTACTAATAAGTCCAATATGATCATGCTTCATTAGGAAATCCATATACATAAGTTAGTATGTCCGACATGCATTTCAAAACCATACCACCCTGCTTACAAGATCAGAATATCAAAACGAATATAATAAGTCAATGTCCATTTTTAAACTCTAAGTTTCCATTAGCATGTTATCAATGTCATTTAGTATGTTAAACTACTTCACTTACTATACATCCTGCTGGCATGCTTACGTACAATGAAATCAGACCACACTAACATGTCTTCAAGTTAGAACGTTAAGGTACACATGGTCTATTGAGTTTACACATTGAAAACTCAAGTTTTCTTTTGAAATCAAGTTAGGTGAGTGATTATATGAAAGGCAACATAACTAGTATGTCAAGGACTGAAATAAGCTTTACTAAGTTGTATTAGCATGCTCCATAAACCGGATATTATAACAAAATAGCCAACAAAATCTATAGAGGGGCGCGGGGCGCGCCATTTGTACTAGGGATACGCGCGCCTACGCGGCTCCCGTTCTAGTCCATAGACTTCCCAGTCTCGGCAGATAACAAGTCAACTACCAAATTTTCTTCACTAATTCGACTGTAACCAAGCTGCATTGCATACTTAACATGTTAATAAGCATATAAAACAACTACATAAGCGTTCTACAACCGAATTACAATTCAACTTGGTATAATTAAGAAATTGGTAATTCAAGAATGGAAATTTTGACAGAACTCAAAATGAAGAACAAGAAGAAATCATATACCTCTGCAATTAGCTTGCTAAATCACACTTCTTTCACTGATGGGTATGTAATTACTTGCTCTATATACGCTCTCAATTTCACACTTAAACAATTCTCAACAATAAAAAATGTAGAAGGAGAGTTCATATTTATAGAAAGAAAATTACACAGATATTGCATTCTCCCACTAAATCAAACTCATGGATTGAAGGATTGCATGAAGGTTAAGAGAGAGTTAGTAGATAGTAGTTGAAAGCTTGGAAGAAAGAAAAGAAAATAGGCCTTTGCCTTTATGGGATTCACGTGAATGTGAAATAAGGAGCAATTTAGACACTAAATTTGGGACAACCCAAATACTCAGCAATCTTGTAATACTTATACAATTTCCTACTCTTATGTTATATTTTATATACATATCATCTATACATGGGTTATATCTTAATGTCACAATATAGTTTACATAATTAATATTTAAAGGTAGTAGATGTTATGCAATATACATATAATCCATGTACATTTAATTTTAATGTACACCTACATACATATTGTCACATAGACATTTCATAATATATTTATAACATATAGTTCCAATATGCTCAATCACATTACATTATACAATGTAGTTTAATAAGACTTAATATATAGGGTTGATATATATTATAGTCACATAAATGCCACATTACACTATATAGTATAGTTGCATTCCATATTAATTGTAAGACCCCAGCTTATTAATGAATAAAATCAAATTTTCTCTAAATATTATTGTGAATAATAAGGGGTTAATTTGATATAATACTTTGGTTATGGGTGAAATGTGCAAATTTTACAAAATAAGCAAGTGGTTATAAAATATTTATTTTGTCGGGGAATATTCGTTTGGTCGTGGAATATTCTTGCTGTCGGGGAATATTCGTACGACGGCGCAGCCTTGTGTTGGCCCCATAACGGAAAGCGATTGGATGAAGAAAACGACAAGTATAAGTTGTTTATAAATAATGGCGTAGTTGTTACCGTTAATACTGTTGGAATACCCGGTGGTTAAAATACAGTAGCACACAGTATTGCACCAATTATTGATTCTTACGTAAGAAGGCACTACTCAATAATTGTTACAGTAGTTATTATTCAATATTTTATTTTATTGATTCAATAATTGCTGCGTTAATATTTTATATTATTGTTGTTTCAATAATTGTTGTTGCACAGTATTTTCTTTTATCAGATCAATAATTCATATTATTTAAATAATATTATTAGATAACATTATTGGCAATGTCTAGAAAGTTCTGTCTAAGGAGAGGTTTGGTCATCTAATTGCGCGGCAGTAAGGAGAAATCCTTATTGGAAAGCCCACTCTTTCCTGGGAACGGCCTGGTTGTCATAAATGTGATTCTGTAATATTATTTGTGAATAATTAATTATTGATTCATATGATAAGGAAATATTTATTTTATGTGGATATAAATGAGGGATATATTTTTGTGGTTAAAAATGAAGGAGTTAATGTTGAGATTTTTATCAGTATTTTTGTCGGAATGGAGGTATTAAAAATTAGGGTTTTTGAGATATTTTGCGAGGGTTATAATTTTTAATCCGACCGTTAGATCGTGGTAATTTTTTGGATATGTTATACATATATAAGTTGAGTATATGTCCACAAATTTTGAACCGTTAAAAATGAACGTATGATTTATTATGAATTTTACGAGATGACTGGTTCAGAAATTGTTGAATTTTCGGAGTTAATCATTTTGGTGGAAAATTCTAGAATTGGTGGGCCCCACTCTTGGTTGGTGAAGAAATGTGCTGAGATTTTTATTCAAATGTGGTGGGTGGGAATAGTAGCAGGTAAAGCCATCAGGTTGCAGGTTAAGTCTGCTTCGGCGTGCTAACATTTTCCTATAAATAGATGGCTAAGTTAGAATTGAAAATCACACCAGAAATAAGTTTTCTCTCTGTCTCTCTATAGATTATTGAGTGTATTTTGTGAGTATTTAGAAACTTTGAGAGTTTCTATTCATCAGAGCAAGTTTCTTTCAGCCTTATACCGGTATTCCAACCAGAAGTACTGATATTTTGAGGTAAGGGTTATTATTTTCTTCTTAAATGATATTATTTTCTTCAATATCATTATGCCGAAATATTGATATGAACTTTTTATCAAATTTGGAACTTTTTGTGTCGGGGTTACTATTCACGTATACGTTACTATTCATGTATACGGCACTATTCACGAATACGACACTATTCACCGAAAAATAAAAATTTTTCTTTTTGTCCAAGTTGTCTATTATGGTTACTATCTTTGATTGTATCCATGTTTTGATCTTTATTTTTGAATTCTGCTTCACAATTGATTATTATGAAGTATTATTGCACTTGAATAAACTATAATACGAATCCCTAATATTTGTCCTTTTGTCTCATTGGATTCGTTTTCTTTAAAATATTTTTCATCATCCTCAGTCCTAAATGATGATACTACTAAATTTCTTTGGCCTGTAGTGCAAAGATGTATGATTACTTGATGAATATCTTTGGCCTGTAGTGCAAAGATGAACAGGTGTTGAGATGAACATGACTGACAAGTGATACAAATGAATATCTTTGGCCTGTAGTGCAAAGATGAATATTTAGATAAAGATGATTATTAATTGATGTTATAGGGATAAAATATTGATGATGAACTTTTAAATCTTAGAAGATAGTAGAATTCATTCTCTACTTGACTCTTCTAATGGTTTGTTGTTTCCGCTGCAGTTGTTGATCTAAAACTTGTTGTCGATTATATTGTATCAGATTTTTTCCTGTTGAATACTAATGATAATTTGTTGTATATTATCTTAGTCATAATATTCTTTACTGGGCTAGTTGAGCTCACCCTTTTCCTTTTTGTTCTATTTTTCTTCTCAGAAGGTGAGAACATAGCAGGATCTAGTCGGGGTATGAAGTGATGGTTCTAGAAAGATGTTTTAGCAGTCCTCACTATTTCTGTAAAATAGTGTTTGAAAAATTGTATTGAGGACTTATTTGAGTGTGGATATTGTCTAGAAGACAATATTTGTATTTAAACTCACAGTATGTGTTGTCGTATTTTGCACGACAATTGTATTATTGAAGTTGTAGTTTGCTTTCTGTACCATGTATTTGGCGACTCAGAATGGGTGTTGTATACCTATTTTGGGGGCGTCACAGTTGGTATCAGAGCTAAGGGATATGATCCCTGGCTGAGATGTGAGACAAGAACTAGGAGGGGAGAGATGGGGAATTCCTTCGCTAGTATGACCTGACAAAGTTTATTTGGTGTTTATTTGGTCGGTCAGAGTATAGGGATAATATATGACATGACTATTAACCCTTGTTTTATGGCAGTATTTAAGAATGGCAGCTGAGAACGTTAATAATGGAGTAAATCAGACCGTGGAGACACCTTTGATCACCACCCAGGGGAACGTGCAACAGGAAGGCAATATTCCTCCTATAAACAACGTTACCGAGCAAATGATGAATGATGGAATGTTTAGGAGCTTTTTGCAGTTCATGCAAAATCAGACGAGGGAGACTCGTGTGCAGAATATAGGTGGAAATGATAACAACGCACGGTTTGTCACAGCCAAACAGTTCAAAGAATTGGGACCACTAGAATTTAAGGGAAAGCCGGATCCGATCATGGCAGAAACGTGGGTCAAGCAAATTACCAAGATATTCGATGTCTTGGGATGCACGGAGGAACAGAAGGTTTCATTCGCCACCTTTATGTTACGCGGTGAGGCAGACTACTGGTGGGAGTCTGTGAAGCGTACCCAGCCTGACGCACTCAACATGTCCTGGGAAACATTTCAAAAACTGTTCAATGACAAGTACTTTCCTGAAAGTATTCGTCATATGAAGGAGGTGGAGTTTATCAGACTGGAACAAAACAACATGACGGTGTCCCAGTACGAGGCGAAGTTTGCAGAGTTATCCAGGTTTGCACCTCATTTAGTCAAAAATGAGGAACGAATGACAAGGATGTTTCTGAGAGGTCTAAAACCCGAGATTCGACAATATCTTATCTCTCATAAATTTTCTTTATATTTAGATGTTGAAAATAGGGCTCAATTATTAGAGCGAGATAATGAGTATGTGCAACCGAGGGACCACAACCAGGGTCATACCGGTGGCGGCAGTCATCGAAGCAATGAAAACCAGCAGGGAGGAAAACATTCAGACAAAAGCGGTAGCCACTCTGGTTGTAATCGTGGTCGTGATAATAAAAGGAGCGAGTCGGGAGGAGATTTCAAGAAGAGAAGGTACAACAATGATAATGTGAAGACGTCAGCACAAACATCAACTGTTTTTAGGGGAGGAGAACGACCACCGGTCGTATGTTACAAATGTGGGAAAGAGGGACATATCAGCCCAAACTGCCCACAACAATCTAAGGTATGTTATAACTGTGGAAAGGAGGGTCATATAGCTCGAGAGTGTTCTGTAGCAAAACCAAGTTCAGCGGGGATGGTGACTCCAAATGTTGTCCTGGATAAGTCAAAATCAGCGGTTCCTGGAAGAGCGTTTGTCGTGACTGGCCAAAACGTGAGAAACCCGAACGAGGTGATCACGGGTAAGCTAATCTTGAATTCTTGCAAAGTTTATACTTTACTAGATACCGGTTCTATCCATTCTTTTATCTCTCCTGCTTGTGCTCCACGTTTAAACTTGACTTCAGAGAAATTGGACTTTGACTTATCTGTTGAAACTCCATTGGGTGAAACCTTCGTTACTTCTACAGTTTATAAATCTTGCATGATCCAAGTTGGCACTATCACATTACCTATTGATCTTATCTCTTTAAAGATACTTGCTTTTGATGTGATTTTAGGAATTGATTGGTTAACCACTCATCATGCTAAAATTGATTGTTTTCGTAAGGTTGTTAGTTTTTATATTCCTAACCAACCTGTCATACGAATTCAAACTACTAAACCACTAAAATCAGTCACTGTCATATCAAGCCACAAAGAAATTCGTTTATTGAAAAACGGATGTCAAGCTTTCTTAGCCCATGTTATGGATTTGAACAAAGACAAGTCAGATTTGAATAATATTTCTATTGTTAGAGAATTTTCCGATGTATTTCCTGAAGAACTTCTTGGTCTACCCCCAGAACGTGAAGTTGAATTCTTTATTGACCTTGAACCCGGTACAAAGCCCATTTCTAAAACCCCATATCGAATGGCTCCTATTGAACTTCAGGAGTTAAAAGTCCAACTACAGGAGTTGTTGGACATCGGTTTTATTCATCCTAGTACATCTCCTTGGGGTGCTCCTATGTTATTTGTAAAGAAGAAAGACGGGAGTATGCGACTTTGTATCGACTATCGAGAATTGAATCATGTCACTATCAAGAATAGGTATCCGCTACCTCGCATTGATGACCTGTTTGACCAGTTGCAAGGAGCACAATTCTTTTTAAAGATCGATCTTCGTTCTGGATATCATCAGCTGAAGATTAAAACTGAGGATATTCCAAAGACTGCCTTCAGAACTCGGTACGGGCATTATGAATTCTTAGTCATGTCTTTTGGATTGACTAATGCTCCTGCTGCCTTCATGTATATGATGAACCGTGTATTCAAAGAATATTTGGATCAGTTCGTTGTTGTCTTTATTGATGACATCCTCATCTATTCCAAAAGTCGTGAAGATCATGAGCGCCATTTGAAGCTGATAGTGCAAAGTCTTCATGAAAACAAGCTATATGTCAAACTGAAGAAATGCGAGTTCTGGCTTGAGGAAGTAGCATTCCTTGGGCACGTGGTGTCAAAACATGGAGTATCTGTCGACCCGGCGAAGATTGAAGCCATACAAAGTTGGGAGCAACCGAAGTCGGTAACCGAAGTACGTAGCTTTCTGGGCTTAGCTGGTTATTATCGGAGATTTGTGGAAGGATTTTCTTGAATCGCTACTCCGTTATCTCAGCTGACTCGGAAAGATACAAAATTCATATGGAGTGAGGAATGCGAGAAGAGTTTCCAAGAACTCAAGAGGAGACTCATTTCGGCACCTGTTCTGACAATACCATCTGGTTCGGATGGATTTGTTATCTACAGCAATGTTTCAGGGAAAGGGTTAGGATGTGTTCTCATGCAACATGAGAAAGTCATAGCCTATGCCTCGCGACAACTCAAAGAATATGAGAGGAATTATCATACTCATGATTTGGAGTTGGTAGCAGTCGTTTTCGCATTGAAGATCTGGAGATACTACCTGTATGGGGAGAAAGTGGAGATCTATACAGATCATAAAAGCCTCAAATATTTCTTCACCCAAAAGGAACTCAACATGCGGCAGCGACGTTGGCTTGAGTTGTTGAAAGATTACAATCATACCATCCAATATCATCCTGGAAAAACAAACGTAGTAGCTGACGCATTGAGTAGAAGATCATATGCGGGTACGAGTGTAATGTTGTTAACACAAAGGCCCATTTTGTATGACTTGCAAAGGATGGAGATAGAGATGAAGGATCCAAGTACCCACATGATGATATCAAATATACGAGTAGAACCGACTTTAATCGATAAAGTTAAAGCTGCTCAAGCTACGGACATAGAGCTGATGCGTATGAAGAAGAAAGTGCAAGAAGGTGCTATTCCGAAAGTAAGAATCGATGAAGAAGGAATACTTCGAATCAACTCCAGACTTTATGTTCCTAACAATTTTGACTTGAAGCATAGAATAATAATGGAGGCACACAACACACCGTTTGCAATCCATCCTGGGAGTACCAAAATGTATCACGATCTTCGACATATATTTTGGTGGAGCAATATGAAAAGAGAGATCGCAGAGTTTATCTCGAGGTGTTTAACTTGTCAACGTGTAAAGGCGGAGCATCAAGTGCCAAAGGGTCCATTGCAACCACTTGAGATCCCGAAATGGAAGTGGGAACACATTACCATGGATTTCGTTACAGGTCTTCCCAAGGTTTCTCAAGGCATAGATGCGATTTGGGTTATTGTTAATAGATTAACCAAGTCTGCTCATTTCTTACCGATACGTGAGATTTATTCCTTTGAACGTCTTGCTAGTATGTATGTGAACGAGATTGTGAGATTGCATGGCATGCCAGTATCCATAGTTTCGGATCGTGACCCAAGATTTACTTCACGATTTTGGGTTAGCTTGCAGAAAGCTATGGGCACGGATTTACGATTCAGTTTGACATACCATCCTCAAACGGACGGACAATCAGAGAGGACTATTCAAACTCTTGAAGATCTATTAAGACTCTGTGTCCTACATCTCAAAGGGAGTTGGGATAAGTACCTACCATTGGTGGAATTCTCCTACAACAACAGTTATCAGGCGAGCATAGGTGTGGCTCCATTCGAGGCGTTGTATGGAAGAAAATGTCGTTCTCCAGTATGCTGGGACGAGGTGGGTGAAGCAACATTGTTGGGACCAGAGTTGGTACGCATGACTACAGAGAAGATCCAAACGATTCGACAACGTATACAAACGGCACAGGATCGACAAAAGAGTTATGCGGATTTTCATCGGAAGGACGTGGAATTTAATATTGGGGATCATGTATTGTTACGTGTTGCACCATGGAAGGGAGTTACAAGATTTGGAAAGAGAGGAAAGCTAAATCCAAGATTTGTTGGTCCATTTGAGATTCTTGAGCGAATAGGAAATGTGGCATATAGACTCGCATTACCTCCAAGTATGTCTCGTGTTCATAATATTTTTCACATATCTATTCTTCGTAAATATGTTAAAGACCCGAACCACATTATTGAGTTAGAACCAGACGAGATAGCTGAAGATTTAACGTACGAGGAGGTACCTATTAAGATCTTGGATAGGAAAGAGCATGTCCTACGCACAAAGGTTATACCACAAGTTAAGGTTTTGTAGAGAAACTATGCTATTGAAGAAATGACCTGGGAGTTGGAATCAGAAATGAAAGCGAGGTATCCTCACCTTTTCGAAATATCAGGTACGTACGTCAATTTCGAGGACGAAATTTTATAAGGAGGGGAGGTTGTAAGACCCCAGCTTATTAACGAATAAAATCAAATTTTCTCTAAATATTATTGTGAATAATAAGGGGTTAATTAGATATAATACTTTGGTTATGGGTGAAATGTGCAAATTTTGCAAAATAAGTAAATGGTTATAAAATATTCATTTTGTCGGGGAATATTCGTTTGGTCGTGGAATATTCTTGCTGTCGGGGAATATTCGTACGACGGCGCAGCCTTGTGTGGGCCCCATAACGAAAAGCGATTAGATGAAGAAAACGACAAGTATAAGTTGTTTATAAATAACGGCGTAGTTGTTACCGTTAATACTGTTGGAATACCCGGTGGTTAAAATACAGTACCACACGGTATTACACCAATTATTGATTCTTACGTAAGAAGGCACTACTCAATAATTGTTACAGTAGTTATTATTCAATATTTTATTTTATTGATTCAATAATTGCTGCGTTGATATTTTATATTATTGTTGTTTCAATAATTGTTGTTGCACAGTATTTTCCTTTATCAGATCAATAATTCATATTATTTGAATAATATTATTAGATAAAATTATTACCAATGTCTAGAAAGTTCTGTCTAAGGAGAGGTTTGGTCATCTAATTGCGCGCCAGTAAGGAGAAATCCTTATTGGAAAGCCCCTTCTTTCTTGGGAACGGCCTGGTTGTCATAAATGTGATTCTATAATATTATTTATGAATAATTAATTATTGATTCATATGATAAGGAAATATTTATTTTATGTGGATATAAATGAGGGATATATTTTTGTGGTTAAAAATGATGGAGTTAATGTTGAGATTTTTATCAGTATTTTTGTCGGAATGGAGGTATTAAAAATTAGGATTTTTGAGATTTTTTGCGGGGGTTATAATTTGTAATCCGACCGTTGGATCGCGGTAATTTTTAGATATGTTATACATATATAAGTTGAGTATATGTCCACAAATTTTGAACCGTTAAAAATGAACGTATGATTTATTATGAATTTTACGAGATGACTGGTTCAGAAATTGTTAAATTTTGGGAGTTAATCATTTTGGTGGAAAATTCTAAAATTGGTGGGCCCCTCTCTTGATTGGTGAAGAAATGTGCTGAGATTTTTATTCAAATGTGGTGGGTGGAAATAGTAGCAGGTAAAGCCATCAGGTTGCAGGTTAAGTCTGCTTCGGCGTGCTAACATTTTCCTATAAATAGAGGTCTAAGTTAGAATTGAAAATCACACCAGAAACAAGTTTTCTCTCTTTCTTTCTATAGATTATTGAGTGTATTTTGTGAGTATTTAGATACTTTGAGAGTTTCTATTCATCAGAGCAAGTTTCTTTCAGCCTTATACCGGTATTCCAACCAGAAGTACTGATAATTTGAGGTAAGGGATATTATTTTCTTCTTAAATGATATTATTTTCTTCAATATCATAATGCCGAAATATTGATATGAACTTTTTATCAAATTTAGAACTTTTTGTGTCGGGATTACTATTCACGTGTACGTTACTATTCACGTATACGGCACTATTCACGAATACGACACTATTCACCAAAAAATAAAAAATTTTCTTTTTGTCCAAGTTGTCTATTATGGTTACTATCTTTGATTGTATCCATGTTTTGATCTTTATTTTTGAATTCTGCTTCACAATTGATTATTATGAAGTATTATTGCACTTGGATAAACAATAATACGAATCCCTAATATTTGTCCTTTTGTCTCATTGGATTCGTTTTCTTTAAAATATTTTTCATCATCCTCAGTCCTAAATGATGATACTACTAAATTTCTTTGGCCTGTAGTGCAAAGATGTATGGATTACTTGATGAATATCTTTGGCATGTAGTGCAAAGATGAACAGGTGTTGAGATGAACATGACTGACAAGTGATACAAATGAATATCTTTGGCTTGTAGTGCAAAGATGAATATTTAGATAAAGATGATTATTAATTGATGTTACAGGGATAAAATATTGATGATGAACTTTTAAATCTTAGAAGATAGTAGAATTCATTCTCTACTTGACTCTTCTAATGGTTTGTTGTTTCCGCTGCAGTTGTTGATCTAAAACTTGTTGTCGATTATATTCTATCAGATTTTTTCCTGTTGAATACTAATGATAATTTGTTGTATATTATCTTAGTCATAATATTCTTTACTAGGCTAGTTGAGCTCACCCTTTTTCTTTTTGTTCTATTTTTCTTCATAGGAGGTGAGAACATAGCAGGATCTAGTCGGGGTATGGAGTGATGGTTCTAGAAAGATGTTTTAGCAGTCCTCACTATTTCTGTAAAATAGTATTTGAATAATTGTATTGAGGACTTATTTGAGTGTGGATATTGTCTAGAAGACAATATTTGTATTTAAACTCACAATATGTGTTGTCGTATTTTGCACGACAATTGTATTATTGAAGTTGTAGTTTGCTTTCTGTACCATGTATTTGGCGACTCAGAATGAGTGTTGTATACCTATTTTGGGGGCGTCACATTAATAACTTACTTATTTGTTTTATGTCAACTAGATAAATTATTTGTTGATTAATTGACAATAGTATTAATTAATCCATTCCTCATTGATTAACGTAATTATTAATCTCCATAACAATTAATATAAATTAATCGTTCACTTAATAATTCTTAATAATCATATCACACAATAATCATATTTTCATGGAAATAATTAATAAATATTTTTATTACAAAATTAATTTATTATAAGAGTATAATCTATAATGATCAATAATTCTTAAAAGAAATTATTTACAATATTTATGTATTAAATAAATTTTATTTGTCACACATGTACATATATTTTTCTTTACACATATGCCCAACTTTATATATAAAAAAATTTATATGCAAAATTTCTTATTTAATTATGTGGAAAATATTGGTTTATTACACTGATTGAGATACGGAGTTTCCTAGGGTTAGCGGGATACTATCGAAAATTTATCCAAGATTTTTCTAAGATAGTTACTCCATTGACTAATTTGACAGGGAAGAGAGTGAAGTACGTGTAGACGGAGAAATGTGAAGACAGTTTTCAAGAACTAAAGAAAAGGTTAAGTGAAGCACCTATATTATCTTTACCCGATGATATAGGGAATTTTTTAGTTTAAAGCGATGCGTCGCATAGAGGACTTGGTTACGTGCTCATGCAGCATGGCAAGGTCATTGTGTATGCATCACGACAGTTAAATGATTATGAGAAAGTTTATCCTACTCATGATCTAGAATTGACTACGGTAGTGTTTGCCTTCACGATATAGAGGCATTATCTATATAGAGAGAAATGTGAGATATACACGGACCATAAGTGTCTAAAATATATCTTCACATAAAAAGATTTAAATATGAGACAAAGGAGATGGCTGGTGTGAGAGCCCCAAATTCGGGTCCTAAATCATCACAGATTTGGTACAATCATTCTATAACTATTGCGGAAGATATAAACATAAATTGTTTATATATTAAACTTTGCACACTACTCCCCAAGGTCGAATAACCTTAACTTATACACAATTCATAAACTATCTAACATATAATGTTATTATCATACATAACTGTTACAATTAAGTTGCACATAAAACCCAAGCTGAACTTGGCTTTATCCTTTCCTGTATCTGAACGTATTCGCTTTATCTGTAATGTTTATCATGATATAGCAAGGGTGAGCAATAAGTTTGCCAAACAAGTTTAAGTTTAATAAATTAAGGATATATCATGATTGAAAGAATTGAATAAAAGCTGGCTACAATTCTATAATATAATTGCGAACTAGCATGAACAAAGTTTATATAGCTGAACGGACATTTAACATGAACATATATATATATATATATATATATATATATATATATATATATATATATATATATATATATATATATATATATATATATATCTGGACCGAATGGTAATGAAGGTGATCAACCTTTCATACCTAATGAATACATGTAGTATGCATAAAGTTCGATTTAATAATTCTTAGACATGGCAATCAGCAATGATTAATCACAAAGATATTTGAATAAAAAAAAAACTCAAAGTTGAGTTAAGAAAAGCTTGCATAATAAGTCAGTATAAGAAACTTGCTTGATCGGTTGATTATTATTACACATTTTAATAAGTTTTGTCTGAAGACCTATAATATATAAATAATATCGATATACAAATTAGAATAATATCATCACAATATATAAAATAACCTAAACATATATCACATAACCCTATCAGTCTATATAACACATAAAATCTAACCTCAAGTCAAACTGTAACAGTCCGAGTCGAGTTCGGTACAATTCTGACATCCCGATTGCCAAATCGGACAATTATCGAGTTTAAGTTCAATTAAACTATGCCTAAATATTTAACAATTATCTTAGACAATTATATTATCAGTCAAAATATTTTTCATAAGTTCGTAATAATTTTCAGATAATTATTATCATTTATCATGTTTTTTCAATCACTAATATTGTATTTATAAGAATTAAATACCACTTAATTCCATTATCATTAATATTTATTTAATACTATATATTAATGAAAATCATAACATAATATTATAATATATTTATAAAATATCAAAGTATTTTTAATACCTTAAATTCATATTTATATGATTTTTAAACCTTTAAATTCATTATCCGATAATTGCTATTAATATTAAAATATTAATATTTTCATGACAACATATCTAAAGTTATATTTTATAACCTTAAATATTTTTATAACCCTTAAATCATTTTTATATGATTTTTAAATTATTATTTCTATTTTTCCATAATTTATTTAATACATTTATTAAATAAATTAATCACCATTAATATTAATTTATTAATGAAATTCATCACAAAATATTAAAAGTCATTAAAAATAACTTAAAATATTTTCTTATACCATAATATAATTTTTCATAATTTTTCAAGTATAAAAATCGTTTTTAAATAATTTATTTAATATTATAATTAAATAAATTAAATACCATTAATATTCCAAAAATATTAAATAATAAAAATATTTTTAAAATACTCCCTCCGTCCCAAATTATCTACTGTTTTAGCAAAAAAAAATTGTCCCACAATATCTGCTTTTTCAAGATTTCAATGCATTTTTTCTCTTTGTTTTCCAAGTTTGCCCCTTTACCCTAATTAATGATAGTCATTATTCTCATTCATGTCTCTCCTCTTTTTTAAGCATCTTTTCATATTCCCACCAATAAAGATTCATGCGCAGAAAATAAAAAAGTCAGCACATAAGGGTATTTTAGTATTTTTCTCACACATATTGGTATGTGTGTGAAACTCTAAAAAAACAAATAATTTGGGACGGAGGGAGTAATTAAAAACTAATTTTTAGGTTTTAAAATAATTTTTAGGAATTTATTTTATTTTTTAATTATTAAAAACAAATTTTCTCTAATTATTTAATAAAATAATTATTTTTAGAAATTAACTGTCGCTAAAAGTGAATTAGGCGACAAAACCATCGCTGTTGGTGTTCTTCGTGTTCTTGAGCCCAAACCCATAAATTAATAGCAGTTAACAAGGTGGCAGGTTTGACCGTAATTAGATCTAGGTTCCTATTGATTTCTGGGCTTGTAAAAATGTTAATGTGGTAGTATGTATGTAATACTACAACTATCAATCGATTTCATGACCAAACTATAACACAACAGAGAGCTCAAAGCTCCAGAATATCTGTCAGAAGCTGTTCTTCATTTTTGGGTTTTCCAGAAATGAAGAACAGTCCGAGTTGGCCGTTTATGATCTCCATAACATGCATCCTGAGTTTGGTAAGTGTAATCTAAAGGTGCTAACTTGTAGTCCTGATATCAAAGAACAACAACATATCACTAAATTATCTTAACAACAACACAAATGACAGATCAAGGCTAGTCAAAGTGCATGCCAATAACTGCCTTTGAAGGTTTTTGGGTTGCCTAGAATCTTCATCCCGCATGATGGTCAACGCTTGTTTGACCCACAATATCTTCGATCCTGTTATGAGTCTAAGTGATCTAAAGGCATGATCATGTAGCCTACATGTCAAACTATAAGATCAAAGCACTAACACGGATTAAAATACAAACAGTAGCAAGATCAAAGCCCTGCAAAACGTTGTCAGAAATTCTGGGTTTCTGGGTTTGCCCAGATTTCCAAAATTCGTGCTCGGGCAACGTACTTTGACCGCTCATATCTTAAAATCTATACATGACCTGGGCTTGATTCAAGTTCCAGATCAAAGACCTTACTACATAGAACAAGTACAAACTTTTAAAACACTAAAAACATTAACAGAGACACTTTGATGTTATGGATCTGGGATTTAACAACCCAGATCACTAAATGACATTTTATTACACAACTTTAAACAATTAACATCAACATCTAACTTCAAATCATATGAATTATAGGTTTAGGGTTTTTATACCTTTTCTAGCTTTGATCTTAAATCTGATCTTTGGTTGCTGATCAAAGCTTGCTATGAACTGATCTTAGCTTAGTTTCTCAATCTCTCTCACTCTAGATTTCGAAACTTGTGGAGAGAGAAAGTCTTGGAGAAAATGAGAAGTAAAGTATGCATTTTCTCTCTCTTAATCTATATAAATGATATGATACAATGTATGTGACTGATCAATAGGGCAAGATGGCTGGTATTTGACACATGGCTAGGGCTAGGGTGGTTCACCAACTCAAGATCATGGTAAGATTTACAACTTACTTACTAATTAATGCATAAAGGGTACTTTAGTCATTTTGATTTTAATTTTAATGGCATACAAGTCATTTACCCTTACCTTTAGGGTTTAGAATTTAACCCTTAAGATTTAGGGTTTAACCCTTAGGGTTTAGGGTTTAACCCTTATATTTTTGAAATTTAATTTCTAAGATTTCTAAATTTCTATTTTTAAAATAAAAAATTCATATTTATAAATTATAATTAGGATTCTATAATTATGTTAAAATTTTCTAATCATAATTCAAAGCTTGCTAATTAGGATTAATATTTTCTAATTAAAAGTGCTAATTCACCACAAAAATTTTAAATTCACAAAATCCCTTGTCGGAAATCTCAAATCCATTCATTTATTTTCTGTCTAGATTTATTATTTAACCTTAATTCAGTAATTTAAGATTTAAATAATTATCTACATTCTCGGGTTCTCACATTTTCATCCCTTCTTCTAAAAATTTCATCCCTAAAATTTACCTTACACCTTACACCTTGAACCATTCACCCTTCATTCACAATATCACATGCTACCCAATACATTCCTCACAAGAATAAAAATGTTCAAATATTGCTGAGGAGTTATATAGACTATTGTCTATCATTTTCGCAAAGGTTTTATGAAAATTCATCCGCAAACCGCACTGGTCTTATGAACATAGTGGGTGATCAGCTCATTCTGCCCTGTACTAGCCTAGTAATACTGGTTGGAACAATTTTTCCCCGTTCCTTCAATTCCATCTGCCTTAGGTGCACAAAAATTTTCTTACCTCAGTCTTTAGCGAAATTCGCACCAAAATAATTTGGTTCGGAAAAATTTTCAAAGAATGCTTAGAATTTCATAAACGTTGGTCTAACCGAATCAAATAACTTAGACTCATATCTATAATTCAATTCAATCAAAATATTTAGGTATAGCCAAACCCCGTTGGCAAATTTAAATTTTAAAAATAGTTTGAAAAATGACGTCATGATGTCGTACTGTATTAACAGCCCGTTTGAGGATGCCGTCATCGAGTGACTTTGTCATAACACATCATACAATAGTGGAACAACGATTTTAGATCAAATTCAACACTAAGTATTCATATATTTACAACTCCATCAACTTTTTATCATCTCTGTACCAGGTTACATGGTACATAAGTGATAAATAAAAATATCTTTTGATATTTCAAATCATTATCGTCTAGCTGAAACAAGTAGCATAGACTATACTTTAAACCATTCAAAAATCATTGCAATTCAGTTTTATCATCTCAACAAGTAACGATGTGTAGGTGGCCCGAAGTCCAGGCATACACAAGGGTCACCAGAAGTTGAGAATAAAATTCATTTCAAAAAGGCACATCGTGCGTATTTAGCATGATGTCAAAAATTTTGAAGTCTAGCATAGCTGGCAGATTTGGGAAAACCTATGTCTCCACTAATAATCAATTGCTTAGTAATATATCTATTTCTATTATCCTCAATATTCCATTCATACAAAATTATACCCAGTTCATCAAACTCGTACTTAATCCTATATTCTCTACCTATACCCTATCTATCTGTTATATACATGAGAAAAGAATCACCTTCTCAACAGGTATATTGCAAATAGCGCGACACAACCTAATCTTAACTCCCTTCTCAATACGAATTTCATTTAATTCGTATTCATAATCCTTTCCTGAATCTGTACCAATTCATAGTACAACTGACACACAAAAATCTTACTATAAACTTTCCAATCATTAGATTGATTCTACTCCCTGCTATATATATCTCATCGTATATATTACGATTCATTTCTATTCTATGATCGTTTTATTTTATGATCTCCTATCTGTGAACTTTTAGTCTTTTAGACTCTATCTATTCACCATTACTGTTCACTTTTATTATCAGAGTTAGGGAACTCCGTATCTTTATAACTCACTGAGCTTTGTCTTTGAATCTTACCGACCAACTAACGCTATTTAAGTTAGTGCTTATCCTAATCACTACGGTTATTAGTCTCAGGTAATCCTACCTAATGTTTATAACCTACAGCATTGATACCAACTGTGAGAGCCCCAAATTCGGGTCCTAAATCACCACGAATTTGGTATAATCATTCTATAACTATTGCGAAAGATATAAACATAAATTGTTTATACATTAAACTTTACACACTACTCACCAAGGTCGAGTAACCTTAACTTATACACAATTCATAAACTATCTAACATATAATGTTATCATCATACATAAGTGTTACAATTAAGCTGCACATAAAATCCCAAGCTGAACTTGGCTTTATCATTTCCTGTGATGCCCCAAAAATTAGGTATACATCACCCATCTTGAGTCGCCAGATACATGGTACAAAATTTAAATACAACTGTCGTGTACAATACGACAAGACATAAACTATGAGTTTGAATACAAATATTGTCTTCTAGAGAGTATCCATACTCAAAAGGAGTCCTCATTACAATTATTATCACACTATTACATAGAATAGTGAGGACTACTAATGCTATCATCTGGTCTGTCACTCCGTTTCCCGACTCGTCCCAACTATATTCTCTTTTCCTGAAGAGAATAGTGAAAGAAAGGGTGAGCTAAACTAGCCCAGTAAAAAATATTATGACTAAGATAATGCAGAATAAATTATCATTAGTCTTCAACAATGTTAAACTGATAAAATACAATAGACATCAAGTTTAACTGTAGCGGAACCAGCAATCCATTAAAAGAGTCGAGTAGAGAATAAAATCTACTATCTTTTATGATTTAAAAGTTTTTCATGACTTTTATCGCTGGGACTTAGCTTAATAAATAATCCACATCATCGAATCACCCCTGCACTACGGCCAAGGATATTCTTTAGTATCACAACCACGAATTATCCATACACTACGGCTAAAGATAATCATGTTTTCATCAACGGTCCTGATCATGCCATAAAATAATTCATCTTTGCACTACAGCCAAAGAGAATCCATAGCCATAATCATACCAAAAACTGTCCATCAATACACTACGGGCCAATGAAGACTTTTTTCATATCATTTGTAATATTACGGTCATGAATAAACTGATTAATCCCTGGTCATAATCATACCAAGTCCATCTATGCATTACAGGCCATAGATGACTTTCAACAAAATATAAACATGAGGACGATGACAATGATATAAGAATTTAATAAAACAAGTTCAAGAATTAATTTATCCAGGAACTGATAACGTCCATATTGTCAACATGATACTGCTTTGTAGAGTAAAATTCAAGAATGCTCAGAAAAATATTTACATGAAAAGATACTGGATGAAACGCAAATATCAAGGATATTCCACTAATTTCATGGAGTATAGAAGTCAAAGTTTTAACCAACTGAGTATAATAAAGAATGGAATAATAAAAGAAATCACCATGCATGCGATAGACCGCATAGACAGGTTATTCCAACAGAAAATAAATAGTAGAACTAGGTCATGCGTAAATGCACCGACAGCATATTCCGACAGAATAATAAATAATGGAACCAGGTCCGACGTAAACGCACAGACAGGATATTCCGACAGAATAATAAATAACGGAACCAGGTCCGGCGTAAACGCACAGACAGGATATTCCGACAGAATAATAAAGAATGGAATAACGACAGAAATCACCAGGTACACGGTAATCCGCGTATACAGGTTATTCCAATAGAATAATTAATGGAATCATGTCAGGCAAAATTCGCACCGACGGGATATTCCGACAGAATAATAAAGAACGGAATAATAGAAGAATTTCACCATGTATGCGGTACTTTGCATAAACAGGTTATCCCAACATAATAATAAAGAATGGAATAACAGAAGAATTTCACCAAGCATAGGGTAGTCCGCGTATACAGGTTATTCCAACAGAATAATAAAGAATGAAATAACAGAAGTTCTCTTTATGAATACAAAAGAAACAATACCTCTTACGGGTACAACAAATAATATCCCTTACCGTAAAAGAAACTTGATATATGAGTAGTGAAGTAGCAGAATACTTTTTCTTCTTTCTCTTTATAGTTTCTCTCTAGAGTTTCAGTGAATTCGTAAAAAATAATGAAGGAATGAGCTTCTTTTTATAGAAAAATAGACTGCATAGTAACTAACTCATGAACGGTCCAGATTGATTTACTTTAATTTGACGGTCCATATTTAAAGCAAAATCTTTTAAATAAAGTATAATATATTCTATTTATAATCTAATAAAACGAATAACTTTATAAAAGATTTTACTATGCAAACACTATGCAGGCACTATGCAAATACTATGCATAATAAAATATAATATATTCTAATTATTGTCTAATAAAATAGATAACTTTATAAAAGTATTTTGTTTTATATAAAAAGATTTGACTATTAGCCTAATAAAACGAATAACGTTATAAAAGTATTCTGTTTTATATAAAAAGCTTTTCTGTTTTATTACATTAATAATACTAATAAAACAAAACTGAGTGACTTATCACGTAGGCCTCAATAATCAATACCGTATACTACTATGTAACCACACGTATTACTGTACTTTTACTACCGAGTAGTTCAACAGTATTAACGGTAAAACTTCCGCCGTTATTTTCATGAAATATTTTTGTCATTTTCTCAATCCGACAATAATTCCGTTGTGGGATTCACCAATAATTGTACCGTCGTACGAATATTTCCCGACAAATATAATATTCCCCGACCAATCGAATATAATACAATAACTTGCATACTTTGTAAAATTTATAAATACTACCCACAACTATAACATTATCTCAAATTCACACCATAATATTTAAAAAATATTTCGAAAAAATTAAATCTTTATTCATAAAATCTGGGGTTTCACAATCTCCCCTCCTTATGAAATTTCGCCCTCGAAATTTACTTACGTACCTGGTATGCCGAACAGATGAGGACACTTCGTCAGATTCTAACTCTTGAGGTATAACCTTTGAGTGTTGAATACATTCCATGATTTAAACAGGTACATCTTCATACGTTAAATTATCCGCTATCTCGTCCGGTTCTAAATCAATAATGTAGTTCGGGTCGTCCACATGTTTACGTAACATCAATACGTTAAAAATGTTATGAACACAAGACATACTTGGCGGTAAAATGAGTCTATAAGCCACAGTTCCTGCTCGATCGAGGATTTCAAATGGGTCAATTAAATTGAGGGGTTGAGATTTCCTCTCTTCATCGATTCTTGCTTCTAGAATAACGCCCTCTTGAACCTTCTTCTTCACATTCATCAGCTCTGAGTATGTAGCTTGAGGGACTTTAAATTTAGCGATTAAAGGCGATTCTAATCGTATATTCGTTATCTTCGTGGGTCCCTAGAGTCTTTAACTCTATCTTCATCATTTATAAGTTATACGAAATGGGTCTTTGTGTTAACAACATCTCACTCGCATACGATCTTCTACTCAACGCGTCAGCTACCACGTTTGCACTTCCACGATGATATTGAATAGTACGATCGTAATCTTCAACAGCTCAAGCCAACGTCTTTGGCGCATAATACGTTCGTTTTAGTTGAAGAAATATTTAAGGAAATGTGTTTTGTACTGGGGTCAATACAAAATTTGATTTCACGCTCTGGGGTAGGCTAAGAAGTCTTCACGAATACGTCAGGAAATTTATTAACAATAAAAATATCGTTCAAAACTGTAACCCTCATCCAAGACTTGGATAGCACGTCACATTAATACCTATCAACTTGCCATCATCATTCACGACGTCGCCTACAGAAAGTCTAGCTTCGATGCATTCCACACAAGGAAGTCACCAGATAAAGGCTCAGGGCTTTTTACTTGTGGCTTGATATGACAATGATTGACTTTAGTGGTTTGGTTACTTTCAATTCGCATAACAAGTTGGTTAGGAGTATGAAAGCTAACAACCTTACAAAAAAATATGATGAGTAGTTAACCAATCGATTTCTAAAATCACATCAAAGGCAAGTATTTTCAAAGAGATACGATCGATAGGTGACGTGAAAGTGTTGATTTGAATCACACAAGATTTATAAATAGTGGAGGTAACGAAGGTTTCTCCCAACGGAATTTTAACAGATAAATCAAAGTGTAACTTCTCCGGAGTTAAGTTGAAACATTGAACACAACTAGGTGAAATAAAAGAGTGAGTAGAACCGGTATCTAACACGGTATAGACTTCGCAAGAGTTTATGACTAACATACCCATGATAATTTTATTTAGGTTCCTTGTCACGAAAAAAAAACGCTCTCTCTTAAACTACCGGTTTTTGGCTTGTCTGGGACATTCTTTGGCATCACTATCCTAGCTGGACTTGACTTCAGCATACGACAAAATCGAGCTAGGTTACCTTCTCTTCTATAATTAAAACACGCTTTGGATTGCTACGTACAGTTTGGACGGATGTGTCCCTCCTGTCCGCATTTGAAACATACGACCGATGGTCGTTCTTCTTCCTTTGAAACGGGTGCTGGTGCCGACGTCTTTACGTCATTGTTGAACCTTCTCTTCTTAAAATGTCCATTCTTATTATTTTGGCCATGATTACCACCGAAGTGGTTACCATTTCTGGCATGTTGATTCCTTCCAGGCTTATTGTCACCTGTTTGATGTCTGTTATCACCGGTATTATCATTTTGTCGGCTGCTTTATTTTGGTTGGGTTGAATCGTTATTGTGCTCCAATAACTAAGCCCTATTAACAACATCTGAATACAAACATAGTTCATGAGAGATAAGATATTGACGTATCTCAGGTTTTAAACCTCATAGAAATACTCGCGTCATTCTCTCCTCGTTATCAACCAAATGGGACGCAAATCAGGACAACTCGGCAAACTTGGTTTCGTACTGCGACACGGTCATGTTGTTTTGCTCTAACTTGATAAATTCCACCTCCTTCATGTGACGAATGCTTTCGGGAAAGTACTTGTCATTGAACAACTCTTGAAACTTCTCCCAAGACATCTTGAGTGCGTTAGGCTGGGTACGTTTTATAGATTCCCACCAGTGATCTGCCTCTTCACGCAATATAAAGGTAGTAAAGGAAACCTTTTGCTCCTCGGGGCATCCCAAGACATCAAATATCTTGGTGATATGCTTTAACCACGTCTCCGCCTTAAGTGGTTCTAGCTTTCCCAAAAACTCCGGTGGTCCCAGCTCCTTGAACTACTTAGCGGTGACCAACCGTGGGTTGCCATTATTTTTACCTGCATTATGAACAAGAGCCACCTTCGCCTGATGTTGCATGAATTCTAAAAAACTCCTAAACTTACCGTCGTTCATCAATTGATCAGTGTTGTTGTTTACAGGAGGATTATCGCCATCCTGTTGCACATTGCCCTAATTATTGATTTGTGGAGACTCAACGGTCTCCTGTGCTCTGTTGCTTATCTCAACATTTTTAGATGCCATTTTCAAATACTGCAACAAAACAAGGGTTAATTAACATATCACATATTATCCCTATACTCTGACCGACCAATTAAATACCAAATAAACTTAGGTAGGTCATACTAGTGAAGGAATTACTCGTCTCTCCCCTCCTAGTTCTATTCTCACATCCTATCCAGGGATCATATCCCTAAGCTCTGATACCAACTGTGACGCCCCCAAAATTATGTATACATCACCCATCTTGAGTCGCCAGATACATAGTACAGAATTCAAATACAACTTAATAATACAACTGTCGTGTACAATACGACAAAACATAAACTGTGAGTTTGAATACAAATATTATCTTCTAGAGAGTATTCATACTTAAAAGGAGTCCTCATTACAATTATTATCACACTATTACATAGAATAGTGAGGACTACTAATGCTATCATCTGGTCCGTCACTCCGTTTCCCGACTCGTCTCAACTATATTCTCATTTCCTGAAGAGAATAGTGAAAGAAATGGTGAGCTCAACTAGCCCAGTAAAAAATATTATGTCTAAGATAATGCATAATAAATTATCATTAGTCTTCAACAATGTTAAACTGATAAAATATAATAGACATCAAGTTTAACTGCAACGGAACCAACAATCCATTAAAAGAGTCAAGTAGAGAATAAAATGTACTATCTTTTATTATTTAAAAGGTTTTTCATGACTTTTATCGCTGGGACTCAGCTTAATAAATAATCCACATCATCGAATCACCCCTGCACTACGGCCAAGGATATTCTTTAGTATCACGACCACAAATTATCCATGCACTATGGCTAAAGATAATCATGTTTTCATCAACGGTCCTGATCATGCCATAAAACAATTCATCTCTGCACTACGGCCAAAGAGAATCCATAGCCATAATCATACCAAAAACTGTCCATCAATGCACTACGGGCCAATGGGGACTTTTTTCACATCATTTATAATATTACGGTCATGATTACACCGATTAATCTTTGGTCATAACATACCAAGTCCATCTATGCACTACAGGCCATAGATGACTTTCAACAAAATTTAAACATGAGGATGATGACAATGATGTAAGAATTTAATAACACAAGTTCAAGAATTAATTCATCCAGGAACTGATAACGTCCAAATTATCAACATGATACTGCTTTGTAGAGTAAAATTCAAGAATGCTCAGAAGAATATTTGCATGAAAAGATACTGGATGAAACGCAAATATCAAGGTTATTCCACTAATTTTATGGAGTATAGAAGTCAAAGTTTTAATCAACTGAGTATAATAAAGAATGGAATAATAAAAGAAATCACCATGCATGCGATAGACCGCACAAACATGTTATTCTAACAGAAAATAAATAGTGGAACCAGGTCATGCGTAAATGCACCGATAGGATATTCCGACAGAATAATAAATAATGGAACCAGGTCCGGCGTAAACGCACAGACGGGATATTCTGACAGAATAATAAAGAATGGAATAACAACAGAAATCACCAGGTACACGGTAATCCGCGTATACAGGTTATTCCAATAGAATAATTAATGGAATCATATCAGGCAAAATTCGCACCGACAGGATATTCCGACAGAATAATAAAGAACGGAATAATAGAAAAATTTCACCATGTATGCGGTACTTTGCATAAACAGGTTATCCCAACATAATAATAAAGAATGGAATAACAGAAGAATTTCATCAAGTATAGGGTAGTCCGCGTATACAGGTTATTCCAACAGAATAATAAAAAATGGAATAATAGAAGTTCTCTTCATGAATACAAAAGAAATAATACCTCTTACGGGTACAACAAATAATATCCGTTACCCTAAAAGAAACTTGATATTGAAGTAGTGAAGTAGCAGAATACTCTTATTCTTTCTCTCTATAGTTTCTCTCTCTAGAGTTTCAGTGAATTCGTAAAAAATAATGAAGGAATGAGCTTCTATTTATAGAAAAATTGACTGCATAGTAACTAACTCATGAACGATCCTGATTGATTTACTTTAATTTGACGGTCCATATTTAAAGAAAAATCTTTTAAATAAAATATAATATATTCTACTTATAATCTAATAAAACGAATAACTTTATAAAAGATTTTACTATGCAAATACTATGCAGGCACTATGCAAATACTATGCATAATAAATATATAATATATTCTAATTATTGTCTAATAAAACAGATAACTTTATAAAAGTATTTTATTTTATATGAAAAGATTTTACTATTAGCATAATAAAACGAATAACTTTATAAAAGTATTCTGTTTAATATAAAAAGCTTTTCTACTTTATTACATTAATAATACTAATAAAACAAAACTGAGTGACTTATCACGTAAGCCTCAATAATCAATACAGCATGCTACTATGCAACCACACGTATTACTGTACTTTTACTACCGAGTAGTTCAACAGTATTAACGGTAAAACTTCCGCCGTTATTTTCATAAAATATTTTTGTCGTTTTCTCAATCCGACAATAATTCCGTTGTGGGGTCTATCAATAATTGTATCGTCGTATGAATATTCCCCAACAAAAATAATATTCCCCAACCAATCGAATATAATACAAAAACTTGCATACTTTGTAAAATTTATAAATACTAACCACAACTATAACATTATCTCAAATTCACACCATAATATTTAAAAAATATTTCGAAAAAATTAAATCTTTAATCATAAAATCTGGGATTTCACATTTCCTGTATCCGAACGTATTTGCCGTATCTGTAATGTTTATCATGATATAGCAAGGGTGAGCAATAAGTTTGCCCAACAAGTTTAAGTTCAATAAATTAAGGATATATCATGATTGAAAGAATTGAAGAAAAACTTGTTACAGTTCTACAATATAATTGTGAACTAGCATGAACAAAATTTACATAGCTGAACGAATATTTAACATGAACATATATATATCTGGACCGAATAGTAATGAAGGTGATCAGTCTTTCGTACCTGATGAATACATTTAGTATGCACAAAGTACGATTTAATAATTCTTAGACATGGCAATCAGTAATGATTAACCACAAAGATATTTGAATAATAAAAAACTCAAAGTTGAGTTAAGAAAAACTTGCACAATAAGAAAGTATAAGAAACTTGCCTGATCAGTTGATTACTGTTACACATTTTAATAAGCTTTGTCTGAAGACCTAATATATAAATAACATCGATATACAAATTAGAATAATATCATCACAATATTTAAAATAACCTAAACACATATCACATAACCCTATCAGTCTATGCATGACATAAAACCTAACCTTAAGTCAAACTGTAACAGTCCGAGTCGAGTTCAGTACAATTAAAACATCCCGATTGCCTAATCGGACAATTATCGAGTTTAAGTTCAATTAAACTCTGCCTAAACACTTAACAATTATCTTAGACAATTATATTATCAGTCAAAATATTTTTCATAAGCTCGTAATAATTTTCAGATAATTATTATCATTTATTATGATTTTTCAATCATTAATATCGTATTTATAAGAATTAAATACCACTTAATTCTATTATCATTAATATTTATTTAATACTAAATATTAATGAAAATCATAACATAATATTATAATATATTTATAATATATCAAAGTATTTTTAATACCTTAAAATCATATATATGATTTTTAAACCTTTAAATTCATTATCCGATAATTGCTATTAATATTAAAATATTAATATTTTCATGACAAAATATCAAAAGTTATATTTTATAACTTAAATATTTTTATAACCCTTAAATCATTTTTATATGATTTTTAAATCATTAATTCCATTTTTTCATAATTTATTTAATACATTTATTAAATAAATTAATCACCATTAATATTATTTTATTAATGAAATTCATCACAAAATATTAAAAGTTATTAAAAATAACTTAAAATATTTTTCTATACCATAATATAATTTTTCATGATTTTTTAAGTATAAAAATTATTTTTAAATAATTTATTTAAAATTATAATTAAATAAATTAAATACCATTAATATTCCAAAAATATTAAATATTAATGAAATATTTTTAAAATAATTAAAACCTAATTTCCAAGCTTTAAAATAATTTTTAGGAATTTATTTTATATTTTTAATTATTAAAAACAAATTTTCTCTAATTATTTAATAAAATAATTATTTTCAGAAATTAAGTGTCGCTAAAAGTGAATTAGGCGACAAAACCGTCGTTGTTGGTGTTCTTCGTGTTCTTGAGCCCAAACCCAGAAATTAATAGCAGGTAACAAGGTGACAGGTTTGACCGTAATTAGATCTAGGTTCCTGTTGATTTCTGGGCTTGTAAAAGTGTTAATGTGGTAGTATGTATGTAATACTACAACTATCAGTCGATTTCATGACCCAACTATAACACAACAGAGAGATCAAAGCTTCAGAATATCTGTCAGAAGTTGTTCTTCATTTTTGGGTTTTCCAGAAATGAAGAACAGTCCGAGTTGGCCGTTTATGATCTCCTTAACATGCATCCTGAGTTTGGTAAGTGTAATCTAAAGGTGCTAACTTGTAGTCCTGATATCAAAGAACAACAACATATCACTAAATCATCTTAACAACAACACAAATGACAGATCAAGGCTAGTCAAAGTGCATGCCAATAACTGCCTTTAAAGGTTTTTGGGTTGCCCAGAATCTTCATCCCGCATGATGGTCAACGCTTGTTTGACCCACAATATCTTCGATCCTGTTATGAATCTAAGTGATCTAAAGGCATGATCATGTAGCCTACACGTCAGACTATAAGATCAAAGCACTAACACGGATTAAAATACAAACAGTAGCAAGATCAAGGCCCTGCAAAACGTTGTCAGAAATTCTGGGTTTCTGGGTTTTCCCAGATTTCCAGAATTCGTGCTCGGTCAACGTACTTTGACCGCTCATGTCTTGAAATCTATACATGATCTGGGCTTGATTCAAGTTCCAGATCAAAGACCTTACTACATAGAACAAGTACAAACCTTTAAAACACTAAAAACATTAACAGAGACAGATCTAGGAGATCTGATATGTGACTGCTAGACACCATTTTCAAGTTTTCCAGATTTCTAAAAAATTCAATTTCGACCACTTTGATGTTATGGATCTGAGATTTAACAACCCAGATCACTAAATGACATCTTATTACACAACTTTAAACAATAAACATCAACATCTAACTTCAAATCATATGAATTCTTGGTTTAGGGTTTTTATACCTTTTCTAGCTTTGATCTTTGGTTGCTGATCAAAGCTTGCTATGAACTGATCTTAGCTTGGTTTCTCACTCTCTCACTCTAGATTTTGAAACTTGTGGAGAGAGAAAGTCTTGGAGAAAATGTGAAGTAAAGTATGCATTTTCTCTCTCTTAATCTATATACATGATATGATACAATGTATGTGGCTGGTCAAAGGGGCAAGATGGCTGGTATTTGACACATGGCTAGGGCTAGAGTGGTTCACCAACTCAAGATCATGGTAAGATTTACAAGTTACTTACTAAATAATGCATAAAGGGTACTTTAGTCATTTTGATTTTAATTTTAATGGCATACAAGTCATTTACCCTTACCCTTAGGGTTTAGGGTTTAACCCTTAGGGTTTTGAAATTTAATTTCTAAGATTTCCAAATTTCGATTTTCAAAATAGAAAATTAATATTTCTAAATTATAATTAGGATTCTATAATTATGTTAAAATTTCCTAATCATAATTTAGGCTTGCTAATTATGATTAATATTTCCTAATTAAAATTGTTAATTTAGCAATTAGGGTCATAATTGTATATTAGGGTTTCTAACGGAATAGTTAGGGTTTCAAACTTTAAAAATAGGGTTTTCTAATTAATTGTTAGAGTTTCCCTAATTAAGTCTAAAATCACAAATACATACCTTTAAATTCCCAGTTTAGGGTTTTCAAATTCCGAATTAGGGTTTTGGATTCCCGAAACTGAAATTAGGGTTTTCAAAAATGGTTTCTAGGGTTTCTTATATATAGTAAGAATTTTCTAACTGAACGTTGACGTTCTTAATATAATATTAGGGTATGCCACTGATATAGGCTATCTGGTCAACCCTTGACCCTTAACCGCATATTGTACACATATACAACCATATAAACAGAACATTTACACTTAAACCCTTAATTCTAAATAATTCACCACAAAAATTTTAAATTCACAAAATTCCTTCTCGAAAATCTTAAATCCATTCACTTATTTTTTGTCTAGGTTTATTATTTAACCTTAATTCAATAATTTAAGATTTAAATAATTATCTAGATTCTCGGGTTGTCACAACTGGAGTTGATAAAGGATTATGATTGCAATATCCTGTATCACCCAAGAAAAGCCAATGTAGTGGTTGACGCCTTAAGTAGGAAGGGTCGGAAAAAATTATCTATGTTAACGGTTCAAACTAAGTTAATAACAGAGATGGCTAGAATGGAGTTAGAGGTGAAGTTACCGAGTGAATCGGGTCAGAGATTGTTTACAACGGAGATTCGATCTACCATTGTAGAGAGAGTCAAGGAGGTACAACTCAGAAATAATGATTGTGACCAGATGAAGAAGCAACTAGCAAATGAAAAAGATATAAAGTATAATCTTGATAATGAGGGATTATTAAGATTTAAAGGAAGAATTTGGGTTCCGAATGAAACAGAGTTAAAGGAGGAAGTATTACAAGAGGCTCATAGTTCAAGGTACTCGATTCTTCCTGGAAGTACTAAGATGTATCAACACCTTCGACAGAGTTTTTGGTGGCCAAATATGAAGAGAGAGATAGCAGAATATGTGAGTAGGTGCTTAACTTGTCAAAAGGCTAAGGCCAAACATCAACGATTACAGTCATTGGAGATTCTGGAATGGAAGTGGGAGCATATCACGATGGACTTTGTGGTGGGACTTTCGACGACTCAGAAAGGGTATGACGCTATTTGTGTAATAGTGGACCGGTTGACGAAGTCGGCTCACTTTTTACCAATAAGAGTTAAGTTTAACTTAGATCAGTTAGCTAAACTTTGCGTTAAGGAAATTATTTTCAGACATGGGGTACCAATTTCGATAGTGTCAGATCGTGATCCACGATTCACATCAAACTTTTAGAGAAGTCTACAAGAACAAATGGGAACACAGTTGAAGTTAAGTATAGCGTATCATCCACAAACAGATGGGCAGAGCGAAAGGACAATTCAGACGCTAGAAGATATGTTGAGTTCTTGCGTTATGGATTCCAAAGGTAGTTGGGATGACCATCTACCGTTAGTAGAGTTTACGTATAACAACAGTTATCATGCGAGCATAGGCATGCCGCCTTGCGAAGCTTTATACAGACGGAAGTGTAGAACACCATTGTGTTGGGATAAAGTAGGAGAACGCTGAATGCTAGGACCTGAATTGGTGCAGCAAACAATGGATATAGTTAAGTTGATACGAATGCGTCTGGTAGTAGCTCAAGATAGACAGAAGAAGTATGCAGATTCGCATCGAATGACCAGAGAGTTTGAGGTAGGTTCGTATGTATTTCTAAAGGTATCTCCCTGAAAAGGAAATATACGCTTTGGAAAGAAGGGAAAGTTAAGTCCAAGGTTTATAGGACCTTTTGAGATATTAAAAAGGGTAGGAGAGGTAGCTTACGTGGTAGCATTAGCTCCAGACTTGGAACGCATACACAATGTGTTTCATGTATCTGTGTTACGTCCTTATAAGCCAGATTATAAACATGTAATAGAGTATGAGCCTATTCATATTGAGAAAGACTTAACATATGAAGAAATGCCTATTCAAATCGTTGATAGAAAAGAGCAAGTTCTGAGGAATAAGGTTATACCTTCGGTAAAGGTGTTATGGAAGAACCACGATGCCAAAGAATAAACGTGGGAACTTGAAAAAAAGATGAAGAAGAATTACCCTCAGTTATTTGTTTAATTTATAGCGAGATTATGGGGACAGAATCCTTATAAGGGAGAGAGAACGTAACGACCGAGAAAATCGGATTAATTGTGAAATAATTTTATTTGATTAAATAATGAATAAAATTATAATATATGTTATTATAATTAGTAAACAAGATGAAGGTTATTCTATAACCTAAAAGTGGCGTAATATCATAGTATTCTGGCTATGTGATTCAATTAAGGTGTTTGAATTTCCAAGACGAAAATAAAAGATTTTCGAGAAATTTTTAGAAAAATACTATTCATCCATTTCTGCTCGGGAATTATTTTTGAATTTCTGAGAAATACGTAACGATAGAATAATAAGGAAGGGTGGATTATGTAATAATAATTCAGTTATGACAAACACAGTTTTTCACCTGTGTACTAAGTTTGAGAATGTTAATGGAAGTAAAGATTGAATAAATGGTGATCGTATAATAAGCAAGTATTATACAAAGCAATGAATATGAGTATGATTGTAAGACCCCGAATTTTATGAAATAAAAGTATTCAATTTTTCTTATAATTACTATTTAGTAAATGGTTAAATTGATAAATGTTAAATTTAAGGGTGATATATGAATTTTTTTTCGAAATACACAAGTGGTTATAAAATATTCATTGTTGTCAGGGAATATTCGCTTGGTCGTGGAATATTCTTACTGTCGGAGAATATTCGTATGACGGCGCAGTCTTTTGTGGGCCCTATAACGGAAAGCGATTGGATGAAGAAAACGACAAGAGTAAGTTGTTTATAAATAACGGCGTAGTTGTTACCGTTAACACTGTTGGAATACCCGGTGGTTAAAACACAGTAATACGCGTTGTTGCACAGTAGCACACGGTATTGCACCAATTATTAATTTTTACGTAAGAAGGCATTGCTCAATAATTGTTACAATAATTACTGTTCAGTATTTTATTTATTGATTAAATAATTGCTACGTTGATATTCAATAATTGTCACTACACAGTATTTTCTATTATCGGAGCAATAATTCATATTATCTGAATAATATTATTAGATAACATTGTTGGCAATGTCTAGAAAGTTCTGTCTAAGGAGAGGTTTGGTCATCTAATTGCGCGCCAGTAAGGAAGAGATTCTTATTGGAAAGCCCCCTCTTTCCTGGGAACTGCCAGTTGTCAGTAATGTGATTCTATAATATTATTTGTGTATAATTAATTATTGATTTACATGATGAGGAAAAATATTGATTTTATGTGGATATAGATGGAGAAAATTTTTAATGTGACAATTGTTGAAAATTAATATTTTATCTTTTTCTGATAAAATAATTCATATATATTAATGGAGATATTTTTACAATGAATGTGGGATATATGAATAAATAAGAAGGAAGAGTATTTTTGTTAGATTAAATGTTTAACACATGTTTTGTGTGTTGGTGGACACAATTCTTGACCGAAAATTTATTATAGACTGTAAAATCGTCCGTTTGTAGATTTCGGTCAATTTCTGTTTAGAATTTGGAAAAACGTTCTTCTGCAAAGTTGTAGAGAATTGAATTTTCTATAAATATTTGCAAGATTCGAATTATTGAAGTTCCGAAGTTCCGAAATAATTGATTTTTAGAAGTTTTATTTATTTTTATTAACAAAAACATTTTTTACACTTTGGTGGGCCCCACTTGCATATGTTGATGGCTGAATTCAGATTTTCAAAGGTGGGCTAAGGAAAATTTATAATTATATTATTATTTTATTAAATTTTCTGCTTTTGTGTTCTAAGCATTTTCTTATAAATAGGGTGCTTAGGTTAGAATTGAAAATCACACCAGAAACTGAAGTTTTCTCTCTATTTCTCTCTCTATATTATCGAGTGTATTCTTGTGAGTTTTTTGATATCTTGAGTGTTTCTATACAGTGCAAGTTCGTTCAGCGTTATTCCAGTCAGAAGTAATGCTCTTTTGAGGTAAGGGATAGTAAGGGATAATAAGGGATGTATTTTTTTAAAATGATATTATTTCTTTCAATATTATTATACCAGAATATTGGTAAAATTTTTCTTGTGAAATTCTTATCTTTTCATGTCGGAGTTACTATTCACGAGTTACTATTCATGAGTTACTATTCACGAGTTACTATTTATGAGTTACTATTCACGAGTTACTATTCACGGGTACTATTCACTACAAAATTAGTTTCTTTTTCTAACCAAATTATAGTTGATTTATGAATATTACTCTGGAGATTAAAACTATGTATTGATTATATTGATTTTATTATCATATATAACATTTTTATAACCCTGATGTTGAAATTCTCTTTCACTGGAGTGTAAAGATGGGTAGATTATTGGTATGATCATGACTAGGGTTCTCTTTGTCAAGTAGTGAAAAGTTGAATTGTGACTGGTATGATCATGACCATTGAATTTATAATTGAATATCTTTAGCTTAAGTGCAAAGGTGAAATGATCAACATGGTTATAATTATTGGTTATATAAATTCTGAAACGATTATATATTTCTTTGAGATAATAATATATTTAGCTTGTAGTGTAAATGTGAGCTGTTGAGGAATATCTCTGGCCTGTAGTGCAAAGATGAGTTGTTGATGAATATCTTTGGCCCGTAGTGCAAAGATGAAATTATTAGTATGATTATGAACATGAACTGTGATTTGGTATAACCATGATATTTGATGTTTCAGGTAAAGACAAGTGATGAAAATTATCTTTGTTCTGGATGAGAAGAGGAATTTAGAACTACAATTATGATTATGAGTTATACATGTGATTGTGGACAGGGATTGTTGATTGATGTTACAGGGATAAAACATTGTTGGTGGACTTTTACATAGAGAAGATAATAGACTTTATAGTCTATTTGACTCTTCTAATGGATTGCTCGTTCCACTGCAACTATGATTAAAAAGTTTTATCATCAACCATATTTTCTAAATCTCTGATTTATTACTGATGAATGCTATTGATAATTTAATTATCTTTAGTCATGATATTCTTTACTGGGCTAGTTGTGCTCACCCTTCTGTTTCACAATTCCTTTCAGGTAATAAGAGTGTAGCTGGGTCGAGCGGGGGTAACATGGGAATAGAACGGTGGTCATCATTTAATAGTTATATTTGGTGAATCATCTAGGGTGAAGCGAACCCAACGTTGGAAGGGTATTTTGCCACTATCATACAAGATGTCTAACGACACACAACCTCGTGTCATCATAAGACATGGTTATGCACATCCACTTGTCGAGTAAATCTACGAGAACTACCTATATAATCTTGGTGTTTATTTGAAGTATAATTCTCAATTAGAGACAGTTGAGATAATGATAAGTCGAGAGAAGACTCACCATTGGAAAGAATATGATAGTAATCTTCTCATTTTTCTTTGGGGTCTATTGGGTCAACCAAAAATAATTATGTGGCCATATGATATCTATCATAATCTAGACGCATGGCCTCCCATGTACGAAGGTTTCTTTGAGCACTTCCCAAAGATTCTAATTTCTAAAACAGTTTTTGACTATACCTTTATGTAAGGTGTCATTGTGAGGTGATGTCCACGGTTGGAACATGAGTCACATTTGGTATATATTTGTATCCAAACTCACAGCATATGTGTTGTTGTATTTTGCACGACAATTGTTGTAATAAAGTTGTAGTTGTTTTCTGTATCATGTATTTGACGACTCAGAATAGGTTGGATGGAATGGACCTGTTTTGGGGGCGTCACAGTTGGTATCAGAGCTTAGGGATATGATCTCTGGCGGAGATCGGGGAATAGAACTAGGAGGGGAGAGATGAGTAAATCCTTCGCTAGTGTGTCCTACCTAAGCTTATTTGTTGGTCAGTCATAATATCATGATATTATGTGATATGTTAATTTGTTCAATTAACCCTTATTTTGAAGCTGTATTCTAGAATGATATCAGAAATACAGGAGATGAGCAATGGAGAAATCATGATGACGGGGTGATAGATCTTAAATTGAAGCAAGGTATTCTCAACTTTTCGAAATAACAGATACGTAAATTTCGAGGACGAAATTTCATAAGGAGGGGAGATTGTAAGACCCCGAATTTTATGAAATAAAAGTATTCAATTTTTCTTATAATTACTATTTAGTAAATGGTTAAATTGATAAATGTTAAATTTAAGGGTGATATATGAATTTTTTTTCGAAATACACAAGTGGTTATAAAATATTCATTGTTGTCGGGGAATATTCGCTTGGTCGTGGAATATTCTTACTGTCGGAGAATATTCGTATGACGGCGCAGTCTTTTGTGGGCCCTATAACGGAAAGCGATTGGATGAAGAAAACGACAAGAGTAAGTTGTTTATAAATAACGGCGTAGTTGTTACCGTTAACACTGTTGGAATACCTGGTGGTTAAAACACAGTAATACGCGTTGTTGCACAGTAGCACACGGTATTGCACCAATTATTAATTTTTACGTAAGAAGGCATTGCTCAATAATTGTTACAATAATTACTGTTCAGTATTTTATTTTATTGATTAAATAATTGCTACGTTGATATTCAATAATTGTCACTACACAGTATTTTCTATTATCGGAGCAATAATTCATATTATCTGAATAATATTATTAGATAACATTGTTGGCAATGTCTAGAAAGTTCTGTCTAAGGAGAGGTTTGGTCATCTAATTGCGCGCCAGTAAGGAAGAGATCCTTATTGGAAAGCCCCCTCTTTCCTGGGAACTGCCAGTTGTCAGTAATGTGATTCTATAATATTATTTGTGTATAATTAATTATTGATTTACATGATGAGGAAAATATTGATTTTATGTGGATATAGATGGAGAAAATTTTTAATGTGACAATTGTTGAAAATTAATATTTTATCTTTTTCTGATAAAATAATTCATATATATTAATGGTGATATTTTTACAATGAATGTGGGATATATGAATAAATAAGAAGGAAGAGTATTTTTGTTAGATTAAATGTTTAACACATGTTTTGTGTGTTGGTGGACACAATTCTTGACCGAAAATTTATTATAGACTGTAAAATCGTCCGTTTGTAGATTTCGGTCAATTTCTATTTAGAATTTGGAAAAACGTTCTTCTGCAAAGTTGTAGAGAATTGAATTTCCTATAAAAATTTGCGAGATTCGAATTTTCTGATAAAAGGGCTATTTATTATGAATTATTGAAGTTTCGAAGTTCCGAAATAATTAATTTTTAGAAGTTTTATTTATTTTTATTAACAAAAACATTTTTTACACTTTGGTGGGCCCCACTTGCACATGTTGATGGCTGAATTCAGATTTTCAAAGGTGGGCTAAGGAAAATTTATAATTATATTATTATTTTATTAAATTTTCTGCTTTGGTGTTCTAAGCATTTTCCTATAAATAGGGTGCTTAGGTTAGAATTGAAAATCACACCAGAAACTGAAGTTTTCTCTCTATTTCTCTCTCTATATTATCGAGTGTATTCTTGTGAGTTTTTTGATATCTTGAGTGTTGCAATACAGTGCAAGTTCGTTCAGCGTTATTCCAGTCAGAAGTAATGCTCTTTTGAGGTAAGGGATAGTAAGGGATAATAAGGGATGTATTTTTTTAAAATGATATTATTTCTTTCAATATCATTATACCGGAATATTGGTAAGATTTTTCTTGTGAAATTCTTATCTTTTCATGTCGGAGTTACTATTCACGAGTTACTATTCACGAGTTACTATTCATGAGTTACTATTCACGAGTTACTATTCACAGGTACTATTCACTACAAAATTGGTTTCTTTTTCTAACTAAATTATAGTTGATTTATGAATATTACTCTAGAGATTAAAACTATGTATTGATTATATTGATTTTATTATCATATATAACATTTTTATAACCCTGATGTTGAAATTCTCTTTCACTGGAGTGTAAAGATGGGTAGATTATTGGTATGATCATGACTAGGGTTCTCTTTGTCAAGTAGTGAAAAGTTGAATTGTGACTGGTATGATCATGACCATTGAATTTATAATTGAATATCTTTAGCTTAAGTGCAAAGGTGAAATGATCAACATGGTTATAATTATTGGTTATATAAATTCTGAAATGATTATATATTTCTTTGAGATAATAATATATTTAGCTTGTAGTGCAAATATGAGCTGTTGAGGAATATCTTTGGCCTGTAGTGCAAAGATGAGTTGTTGATGAATATCTTTGGCCCGTAGTGCAAAGATGAAATTATTAGTATGATTATGAACATGAACTGTGATTTGGTATAACCATGATCTTTGATGTTTCAGGTAAAGACAAGTGATGAAAATTATCTTTGTTCTGGATGAGAAGAGGAATTTAGAACTACAATTATGATTATGAGTTATACATGTGATTGTGGACAGGAATTATTGATTGATGTTACAGGGATAAAACATTGTTGGTGAACTTTTAACATAGAGAAGATAATAGACTTTATAGTCTATTTGACTCTTCTAATGGATTGCTCGTTCCGCTGCAACTATGGTTAAAAATTTTTATCATCTACCATATGTTCTAAATCTCTGATTTATTACTGATGAATGCTATTGATAATTTAATTATCTTTAGTCATGATATTCTTTACTAGGCTAGTTGTGCTCACCCTTCTGTTTCACAATTCCTTTCAGGTAATAAGAGTGTAGCTGGGTCGAGCGGGGGTAACATGGGAATAGAACGGTGGTCATCATTTAATAGTTATATTTGGTGAATCATCTAGGGTGAAGCGAACCCAACGTTGGAAGGGTATTTTGCCACTATCATACAAGATGTCTAACGACACACAACCTCGTGTCATCATAAGACATGGTTATGCACATCCACTTGTCGAGTAAATCTACGAGAACTACCTATATAATCTTGGTGTTTATTTGAAGTATAATTCTCAATTAGAGACAGTTGAGATAATGATAAGTCGAGAGAAGACTCACCATTGGAAAGAATATGATAGTAATCTTCTCATTTTTCTTTGGGGTCTATTGGGTCAACCAAGAATAATTATGTGGCCATATGATATCTATCATAATCTAGACGCATGGCCTCCCATGTACGAAGGTTTCTTTGAGCACTTCCCAAAGATTCTAATTTCTAAAACAGTTTTTGACTATACCTTTATGTAAGGTGTCATTGTGAGGTGATGTCCACGGTTGGAACATGAGTCACATTTGGTATATATTTGTATCCAAACTCACAGCATATGTGTTGTTGTATTTTGCACGATAATTGTTGTAATAAAGTTGTAGTTGTTTTCTGTATCATGTATTTGACGACTCAGAATAGGTTGGATGGAATGGACCTATTTTGGGGGCGTCACAGTTGGTATCAGAGCTTAGGGATATGATCTCTGGCGGAGATCGGGGAATAGAACTAGGAGGGGAGAGATGAGTAAATCCTTCGCTAGTGTGTCCTACCTAAGCTTATTTGTTGGTCAGTCATAATATCAGGATATTATGTGATATGTTAATTTGTTCAATTAACCCTTGTTTTGAAGCTGTATTCTAGAATGATATCAGAAATACAGGAGATGAGCAATGGAGAAATCATGATGACGGGGTGATAGATCTTAAATTGAAGCAAGGTATTCTCAACTTTTCGAAATAACAGGTACGTAAATTTCGAGGACGAAATTTCATAAGGAGGGGAGATTGTAAGACCCCGAATTTTATGAAATAAAAGTATTCAATTTTTCTTATAATTACTATTTATTAAATGGTTAAATTGATAAATGTTAAATTTAAGGGTGATATATGAATTTTTTTTCGAAATACACAAGTGGTTATAAAATATTCATTGTTGTCGGGGAATATTCGCTTGGTCGTGGAATATTCTTACTGTCGGAGAATATTCATATGACGGCGCAGTCTTTTGTGGGCCCTATAACGGAAAGCGATTGGATGAAGAAAACGACAAGAGTAAGTTGTTTATAAATAACGGCGTAGTTGTTACCGTTAACACTGTTGGAATACCTGGTGGTTAAAACACAGTAATACGCGTTGTTGCACAGTAGCACACGGTATTGCACCAATTATTAATTTTTACGTAAGAAGGCATTGCTCAATAATTGTTACAATAATTACTGTTCAGTATTTTATTTTATTGATTAAATAATTGCTACGTTGATATTCAATAATTGTCACTACACAGTATTTTCTATTATCGGAGCAATAATTCATATTATCTGAATAATATTATTAGATAACATTGTTGGCAATGTCTAGAAAGTTCTGTCTAAGGAGAGGTTTGGTCATCTAATTGCGCGCCAGTAAGGAAGAGATCCTTATTGGAAAGCCCCCTCTTTCCTGGGAACTGCCAGTTGTCAGTAATGTGATTCTATAATATTATTTGTGTATAATTAATTATTGATTTACATGATGAGGAAAATATTGATTTTATGTGGATATAGATGGAGAAAATTTTTAATGTGACAATTGTTGAAAATTAATATTTTATCTTTTTCTGATAAAATAATTCATATATATTAATGGTGATATTTTTACAATGAATGTGGGATATATGAATAAATAAGAAGGAAGAGTATTTTTTTAGATTAAATGTTTAACACATGTTTTGTGTGTTGGTGGACACAATTCTTGACCGAAAATTTATTATAGACTGTAAAATCGTCCGTTTGTAGATTTCGGTCAATTTCTGTTTAGAATTTGGAAAAACGTTCTTCTGCAAAGTTGTAGAGAATTGAATTTCCTATAAAAATTTGTGAGATTCGAATTTTCTGATAAAAGGGCTATTTATTATGAATTATTGAAGTTTCGAAGTTCCGAAATAATTAATTTTTAGAAGTTTTATTTATTTTTATTAACAAAAACATTTTTTACACTTTGGTGGGCCCCACTTGCACATGTTGATGGCTGAATTCAGATTTTCAAAGGTGGGCTAAGGAAAATTTATAATTATATTATTATTTTATTAAATTTTCTGCTTTGGTGTTCTAAGCATTTTCCTATAAATAGGGTGCTTAGGTTAGAATTGAAAATCACACCAGAAACTGAAGTTTTCTCTCTATTTCTCTCTCTATATTATCGAGTGTATTCTTGTGAGTTTTTTGATATCTTGAGTGTTGCAATACAGTGCAAGTTCGTTCAGCGTTATTCCAGTCAGAAGTAATGCTCTTTTGAGGTAAGGGATAGTAAGGGATAATAAGGGATGTATTTTTTAAAATGATATTATTTCTTTCAATATCATTATACCGGAATATTGGTAAGATTTTTCTTGTGAAATTCTTATCTTTTCATGTCGGAGTTACTATTCACGAGTTACTATTCACGAGTTACTATTCATGAGTTACTATTCACGAGTTACTATTCACAGGTACTATTCACTACAAAATTGGTTTCTTTTTCTAACTAAATTATAGTTGATTTATGAATATTACTCTAGAGATTAAAACTATGTATTGATTATATTGATTTTATTATCATATATAACATTTTTATAACCCTGATGTTGAAATTCTCTTTCACTGGAGTGTAAAGATGGGTAGATTATTGGTATGATCATGACTAGGGTTCTCTTTGTCAAGTAGTGAAAAGTTGAATTGTGACTGGTATGATCATGACCATTGAATTTATAATTGAATATCTTTAGCTTAAGTGCAAAGGTGAAATGATCAACATGGTTATAATTATTGGTTATATAAATTCTGAAATGATTATATATTTCTTTGAGATAATAATATATTTAGCTTGTAGTGCAAATATGAGCTGTTGAGGAATATCTTTGGCCTGTAGTGCAAAGATGAGTTGTTGATGAATATCTTTGGCCCGTAGTGCAAAGATGAAATTATTAGTATGATTATGAACATGAACTGTGATTTGGTATAACCATGATCTTTGATGTTTCAGGTAAAGACAAGTGATGAAAATTATCTTTGTTCTAGATGAGAAGAGGAATTTAGAACTACAATTATGATTATGAGTTATACATGTGATTGTGAACATGAATTGTTGATTGATGTTACAGGGATAAAACATTGTTGGTGAACTTTTAACATAGAGAAGATAATAGACTTTATAGTCTATTTGACTCTTCTAATGGATTGCTCGTTCCGCTGCAACTATGGTTAAAAAGTTTTATCATCTACCATATGTTCTAAATCTCTGATTTATTACTGATGAATGCTATTGATAATTTAATTATCTTTAGTCATTATATTCTTTACTGGGCTAGTTGTTCTCACCCTTCTGTTTCACAATTCCTTTCAGGTAATAAGAGTGTAGCTGGGTCGAGCGGGGGTAACATGGGAATAGAACGGTGGTCATCATTTAATAGTTATATTTGGTGAATCATCTAGGGTGAAGCGAACCCAACGTTGGAAGGGTATTTTGCCACTATCATACAAGATGTCTAACGACACACAACCTTGTGTCATCATAAGACATGGTTATGCACATCCACTTGTCGAGTAAATCTACGAGAACTACCTATATAATCTTGGTGTTTATTTGAAGTATAATTCTCAATTAGAGACAGTTGAGATAATGATAAGTCGAGAGAAGACTCACCATTGGAAAGAATATGATAGTAATCTTCTCATTTTTCTTTGGGGTCTATTGGGTCAACCAAGAATAATTATGTGGCCATATGATATCTATCATAATCTAGACGCATGGCCTCCTATGTACGAAGGTTTCTTTGAGCACTTTCCAAAGATTCTAATTTCTAAAACAGTTTTTGACTATACCTTTATGTAAGGTGTCATTGTGAGGTGATGTCCACGGTTGGAACATGAGTCACATTTGGTATATATTTGTATCCAAACTCACAGCATATGTGTTGTTGTATTTTGCACGACAATTGTTGTAATAAAGTTGTAGTTATTTTCTGTATCATGTATTTGACGACTCATAATAGGTTGGATGGAATGGACCTGTTTTGGGGGCGTCACAGTTGGTATCAGAGCTTAGGGATATGATCTCTGGCGGAGATCGGGGAATAGAACTAGGAGGGGAGAGATGAGTAAATCCTTCGCTAGTGTGTCCTACCTAAGCTTATTTGTTGGTCAGTCATAATATCAGGATATTATGTGATATGTTAATTTGTTCAATTAACCCTTATTTTGAAGCTGTATTCTAGAATGATATCAGAAATACAGGAGATGAGCAATGGAGAATTCATGATGACGGGGTGATAGATCTTAAATTGAAGCAAGGTATTCTCAACTTTTCGAAATAACAGGTACGTAAATTTCGAGGACGAAATTTCATAAGGAGGGGAGATTGTAAGACCCCGAATTTTATGAAATAAAAGTATTCAATTTTTCTTATAATTACTATTTAGTAAATGGTTAAATTGATAAATGTTAAATTTAAGGGTGATATATGAATTTTTTTTCGAAATACACAAGTGGTTATAAAATATTCATTGTTGTCGGGGAATATTCGCTTGGTCGTGGAATATTCTTACTGTCGGAGAATATTCGTATGACGGCGCAGTCTTTTGTGGGCCCTATAACGGAAAGCGATTGGATGAAGAAAACGACAAGAGTAAGTTGTTTATAAATAACGGCGTAGTTGTTACCGTTAACACTGTTGGAATACCTGGTGGTTAAAACACAGTAATACGCGTTGTTGCACAGTAGCACACGGTATTGCACCAATTATTAATTTTTACGTAAGAAGGCATTGCTCAATAATTGTTACAATAATTACTGTTCAGTATTTTATTTTATTGATTAAATAATTGCTACGTTGATATTCAATAATTGTCACTACACAATATTTTCTATTATCGGAGCAATAATTCATATTATCTGAATAATATTATTAGATAACATTGTTGGCAATGTCTAGAAAGTTCTGTCTAAGGAGAGGTTTGGTCATCTAATTGCGCGCCAGTAAGGAAGAGATCCTTATTGGAAAGCCCCCTCTTTCCTGGGAACTACCAGTTGTCAGTAATGTGATTCTATAATATTATTTGTGTATAATTAATTATTGATTTACATGATGAGGAAAATATTGATTTTATATGGATATAGATGGAGAAAATTTTTAATGTGACAATTGTTGAAAATTAATATTTTATCTTTTTCTGATAAAATAATTCATATATATTAATGGTGATATTTTTACAATGAATGTGGGATATATGAATAAATAAGAAGGAATAGTATTTTTCTTAGATTAAATGTTTAACAGATGTTTTGTGTGTTGGTGGACACAATTCTTGACCGAAAATTTATTATAGACTGTAAAATCGTCCGTTTGTAGATTTCGGTCAATTTCTGTTTAGAATTTGGAAAAACTTTCTTCTGCAAAGTTGTAGAGAATTGAATTTCCTATAAAAATTTGCGAGATTCGAATTTTCTGATAAAAGGGCTCTTTATTATGAATTATTGAAGTTTCGAAGTTCCGAAATAATTAATTTTTAGAAGTTTTATTTATTTTTATTAACAAAAACATTTTTTACACTTTGGTGGGCCCCACTTGCACATGTTGATGGCTGAATTCAGATTTTCAAAGGTGGGCTAAGGAAAATTTATAATTATATTATTATTTTATTAAATTTTCTGCTTTGGTGTTCTAAGCATTTCCTATAAATAGGGTGCTTAGGTTAGAATTGAAAATCACACCAGAAACTGAAGTTTTCTCTCTATTTCTCTCTCTATATTATCGAGTGTATTCTTGTGAGTTTTTTGATATCTTGAGTGTTGCTATACAGTGCAAGTTCGTTCAGCGTTATTCCAGTCAGAAGTAATGCTCTTTTGAGGTAAGGGATAGTAAGGGATAATGAGGGATGTATTTTTTTAAAATGATATTATTTCTTTCAATATCATTATACCGGAATATTGGTAAGATTTTTCTTGTGAAATTCTTATCTTTTCATGTCGGAGTTACTATTCACGAGTTACTATTCACGAGTTACTATTCACGAGTTACTATTCACGAGTTACTATTCATGAGTTACTATTCACGAGTTACTATTCACAGGTACTATTCACTACAAAATTGGTTTCTTTTTCTAACTAAATTATAGTTGATTTATGAATATTACTCTAGAAATTAAAACTATGTATTGATTATATTGATTTTATTATCATATATAACATTTTTATAACCCTGATGTTGAAATTCTCTTTTACTGGAGTGTAAAGATGGGTAGATTATTGGTATGATCATGACTAGGGTTCTCTTTGTCAAGTAGTGAAAAGTTGAATTGTGACTGGTATGATCATGACCATTGAATTTATAATTGAATATCTTTAGCTTAAGTGCAAAGGTGAAATGATCAACATGGTTATAATTATTGGTTATATAAATTCTGAAATGATTATATATTTCTTTGAGATAATAATATATTTAGCTTGTAGTGCAAATATGAGCTGTTAAGGAATATCTTTGGCCTGTAGTGCAAAGATGAGTTGTTGATGAATATCTTTGGCCCGTAGTGCAAAGATGAAATTATTAGTATGATTATGAACATGAACTGTGATTTGGTATAACCATGATCTTTGATGTTTCAGGTAAAGACAAGTGATGAAAATTATCTTTGTTCTGGATGAGAAGAGGAATTTAGAACTACAATTATGATTATGAGTTATACATGTGATTGTGGACAGGAATTGTTGATTGATGTTACAGGGATAAAACATTGTTGGTGAACTTTTAACATAGAGAAGATAATAGACTTTATAGTCTATTTGACTCTTCTAATGGATTGCTTGTTCCGCTGCAACTATGGTTAAAAAGTTTTATCATCTACCATATGTTCTAAATCTCTGATTTATTACTGATGAATGCTATTGATAATTTAATTATCTTTAGTCATGATATTCTTTACTGGGCTAGTTGTGCTCACCCTTCTGTTTCACAATTCCTTTCAGGTAATAAGAGTGTAGCTGGGTCGAGCGGGGGTAACAGGGGGAATAGAACGGTCATCATTTAATAGTTATATTTGGTGAATCATCTAGGGTGAAGCGAACCCAACGTTGGAAGGGTGTTTTGCCACTATCATACAAGATGTCTAACGATACACACCCTCATGTCATCATAAGACATGGTTATGCACATCCACTTGTCGAGTATATCTACGAGAACTACCTATATAATCTTGGTGTTTATTTGAAGTATAATTCTCAATTAGAGACAGTTAAGATAATGATAAGTCGAGAGAAGACTCACCATTAAAAAGAATATGATAGTAATCTTCTCATTTTTCTTTGGGGTCTATTGGGTCAACCAAGAATAATTCTGTGGCCATATGATATCTATCATAACCTAGACGCATGGCCTCCCATGTACGAAGGTTTCTTTGAGCACTTCCCAAAGATTCTAATTTCTAAAACAATTTTTGACTATACCTTTATGTAAGGTGTCATTGTGAGGTGATGCCCACGGTTGGAACATGAGTCACATTTGGTATATATTTGTATCCAAACTCATAGCATATGTGTTGTTGTATTTTGCACGACAATTGTTGTAATAAAGTTGTAGTTGTTTTCTGTACCATGTATTTGACGACTCAGAATAGGTTGGATGGAATGGACCTATTTTGGGGGCGTTACAATGATACGAAGTATCGTACAAGTATATACGAAAGATAGCATAACGTATATGATGAATGATTATAGGAACTAGTATACATAAAGAATATGAGGATTATACGTTATAAGCCTTAAACCAATTGTAATGGACTTGTAAGATTGGTGTAGGAATTGGGCAAGCCCAAGTGAAATCTTGTTAAGGCCCAAAGGTAAGTAATGGAATCCCAACGTTAGGACCAAAGTTAATAAAACCTAAGCCCGAACTAAGAATCAGACCCGTGGATCTAACCGATGGGCACTGGGTGAGAAAAATACATGGGGCAACCCATGTGGGCCCCCCATGAGTGTGACGCCCCCAAAACAGGTATACATCACCCATCTTGGGTAGCCAAATACTTGGTATATAAATCAAATACAAACTTAATTATACAACTGTCGGGTAATATACGACAAAACATAGCTGAGATTTTAAACAAGAATATTTCCTTCTTAGACAATATCCACTCTCAATTGAGTCCTTATTACAATTGTTATCACACTATTTCATAGAATAGTGAGGACTACTAAAACAATCATCTGGACGGTCAATCCGTTCCCCGACTCGTCCCAACTATATTCTCATTTCCTGAAGAGAACAATGAAAGAAATGGTGAGCTCAACTAGCCCAGTAAGAAATATTATGACTAAGATAATGCAGAATAAATTATCATTAGCCTTCAACAATGTTAAACTGATAGAATATAACAGACAACAAGTTTAACTGCAGTGGAACAAGCAATCCATTAGAAGAGTCAAGTAGAGCATAAAATCTACTATCTTCTATGATTTAAAAAGTTTCTCATCAAATTTATCCTGAGACTTAGCTTAATAAATAAAATCAAATCATCCCTGCACCACGGCCAAGGATATTCATGTAATCATCAATGGTCATGATTATACTGAATAATTCTTGGTCATAATCATACCAACAACTATCCATCAATGAACTACAGGCCAATGAGGACTTTCACCACATTATTCGTCACATTACGGTTATGATTATACCGAATAATCTCTAGTCATAATCATACCAAGTACATCTCTGCACGTAAGCCAAAGATGACTTTCATCACAATATAAGCATGAGGATGATGACAATGACATAATAATTCAATAAAACAATTTCAAGGATAAATTTTAAAGATTTATAATTTAATTTATGCAGAATTCAATAACGTTCAAATTGTCAACATGATACTGCTTTGTGGAGTAAAATTCAAGAATAATATTCATGTACCAAAAATAATTTGGACAAAAAAAAATATATTTTCGGGTAAATAGTATCCCGTGAATAGTACCCCGTGAATAGTGCTTCGAGAATAGTATCTCGTGAATAGTACCTCGACATGAAAAGTACCCCAAATACCTGAGTGAATAATATTCGGGTGAATAGTAATTTGGGTGAATAGTAATCTGTGAATAGTATTTTGACACGAAAAGTGTCCCGAATACCCGAGTGTATGATACTAGAGTGAATAGTAATCGGGTGAATAATAACTCGTGAATAGGAACTCGTAAAAGAAAAATACCAAAGAAAATAATATTCCATGACGAGTACAAAAGAAATGATATCTCATACGAGTATAATAGAATATACGAAACTGTAAATGTATTTTCATCCGCCATGCGGTACTCCACGTAGACAGAGCATTTCCAACAGAATAATAAAGAATGGAACAACAAAAGAATTCACCAGACATGCCATAGACCGCACAGACAGGTTATTCCCAACAGAATAATAAAGAATGGAATAACAGAAGAATTCACCGGGCATGCGATAGACCGCATAGATAAGTTATTCCCAACAGAATAATAAATAATGGAACCAGGTCATGCATAATACGCACAGACAGGATATTCCAACAGAATAATAAAGAATGGAACCAGGTCATGCGTAATCCGCACAGACAGGATATTCCAACAGAATAATAAAGAATGGAATAACAGAAGAATTTCACCATGTATGCGGTACTTCGCATAGACAGGTTATTCCAACATAATAATAAAGAATGGAATAACATAATAATTTCACCATGTATGCGGTACTTCGCATAGACAGGTTATTCTAACATAATAATAAAGAATGGAATAATAGAAGCTCTCTTCATGAATACGAAAGAAATAATACCCCTTACCTTAGAAGAAAACTGGATACTGGAATAGTGAGGTAGCAGACTTCTCTTCTTCTTTCTCGCTATAATTTCTCTATAATAATTGCTCTTGTGAGACTTAGTGAATTGGTGAGAAATAAAGAAAGAACGAGCTTCTATTTATAGAAAAATATAGTTTCAATAATTACACATTTTGGGGCTCGAAATATTACAGTATAATACCTTCCTCTTTATCTTTTTTTTTCATTTACTCCTGCAGGTATTATCAATCTTGCACCACCTCCCCTAATAGTAAATCACTTGAATTAATAGTTCATTCATGTGACTTAATAGTATAATCATGTGAAAAAACTAATTACAGTATAGTACCTCCATCTATACCTCTATTTTTAACTTAGTCACACAAGTATTATCAATCTTGCACCAACTCCCCTAATACTACAAGAATGTGAATCAATAGTACACATATGCGAACAAATAGTTATAACCATATGAAATAATAGCAATTAATTGCTCATTTATCATGTTAATTACCCGATTGGTTAATATAACCTCCAGACATTAATTATTATCGAAATAAATGTCGATTTCCACTAACACTAATAATTCCCACACAATGAAACTATCAATTTCATCTTTAATCAACAAAAACTTATTCATCATTAATATTATAACTCACAATATTTAACAACCGGGTTGTTCCTAGGAAAGAGGGGGCTTTCCGATAAGGATTTCTTCCTATTGGCGTGCAATTAGATTATCTAACCTCTCCTTGACATAACTTTCTAGACATTGTTAATATTGCAAATAATAATATGAATAACTTTGTCGTCTCAATTATTAATTTAATAATATAACATATTATACAGATGATACTGTGACAATAATTGAATGAATAATATGAGAGATATGATGCAGCAATTACTGTAGCAATAATTGAGTATAACTAAGTGACTTCTTACGTAAGCCTCAATAATCAATACCGTGAGCTACAATGCAACCACGCGTATTACTGTACTTTTACTACCAGGTAGTTCAACAGTTTTAATGGTAATACTTTTGCCGTTATTTTTATAAAATGATAATTTTGTCATTTTCTAACTACGACAATACTTTCGTTGTGGGGTCCACCAATGATTGTGCCGTCACACGAATATTTTCCGACAAAAAGAATATTCCCCGACCAAACAAATATTTTATAACAACTTGCATACTTTGCAAAAAAATTCACATATCACCCTTAACTTTAACCTTTTATCAATTTAACCATTTACGAAATAAAATAATAATTATAAGAAAATTGAATATTTTTATTTCATAAAATTCAGGGTCTTACAATCTCCCCTCCTTGTGAAATTTTACCCTCGAAATTTACGTACGTACCTGGTATGCCGAATAGATGAGGATACCTTGACTTCATTTCATATTCTAACTCTTGAGGTATAACCTTTGAGTGTCGAATATGATCCTTCTTATCCAAGATTTTAACACGTATCTCCTCATACGTTAAATCTTCTGCTTTCTCGTCTAGTTATAATTCAATAATGTGGTTCGGGTCATTCACATATTTACGTAATATCGATACAAAAAAAATGTTATGAACATGAGACATACCTAGCGGTAAGGCGAGTCTATAGGCCACAGTTCCTACTCGATCGAGGATTTCAAATGGGCCAATTAAATCAAGAGTTGAGATTTCCTCTCTTCATCGATTCTTACTTCTAGAATAACGCCCTCTTGAACCTTCTTCTTCACATTCATCAGCTCTGAGTATGTATCTTGCACGACTTTAACTTTATCGATTAAAGTCAATTCTACTCGTATATTCGGTATCTTTACGCGGGTCCCTAGAGTCTTTAACTCTATCTTTATCATTTGTAAGTTATACGAAATGGATTTTTGTGTTAACAACATTGCACTCGTAAACGCAAACAATCTTCTACTCAATGCGTCAGCTACCATGTTTGCTCTTCCACAATGATATTGAATGGTATAATCGTAATCTTTAATAGCTCAAGCCATTGTCTTTGGCGCATTATACGTTCGTTTTGGTTGAAGAAAGTATTTGAGGGTTTAAGAAATGGGTTTTGTACTGGGGTCAATATAAAATTTGATTTCACACTCTAGGGGTAGGCTAGGAAGTCTTCAGGAATACGTCAGAAAATTTATTAACAATAGAAATATCATTCAAAACTGTGACTCTCATCCAAGACTTGGATAGCCCATGTAATGAAGGTTTCTCTTAACGGAGTTTCAACCGATAAGTCAAAGTTTAATTTCTCCGGAGTCAAATTTAAACGTTGAGCGCAAGCAAGAGAGATAAGAAAAATGGGTAGAACCGGTATCTAATAAGGTATAGACTTTGCAAGAATTTATAATTAACTAACCCGTGCTAACTTCGTTTTGGTTACTTGCTTTTTGAGAAGTCACAAAAAATGCTCTCCCTGAAACCACCGACTTTATTTTGTCCGTATCCGCCTATGGTGCCACAATCCCAGCTGGACTTGATTTCGCTATAAGATAAAATCGAGCTATGTGACCATCTTTTCCATAACTAAAACATACCTTGGACGGCTGTGAGCAGTTTGGACTTATGTGTCCCTCCTCTCCTCATCTGTAGCATCTAACTGGCGGTCATTCTCCTCCCCTAAAATTTGTTGCTGGTTTTGGTCCTGCTGTCGACGTCTTTCCATCATCGTTAAATCTTCTCTTATTGAATTTTCCACTTCTATTATCTTGGCCATGATTACAACCGAAGTGGTTACCATTCTTGGCATGATAATTTCCCCCATGATGGGTATCATTGTTCCGATGGCCATTGTCACCGATACAATTATTATCGTGTTGTTGTTTTCATAAGGATTATTATCTTCCTTTTGCACATTATTCTGGGTATTGATCGTTGGTGACTCAACGGTCTAATGTGCTTCATTGCTGATCTCAACATTTTTAGATGCCATTTTCAAACACAGTTACAAATTAAGGGTTAATTGACATGTCACATATTATCCCTATACTCTGACCGGCCAATTAAATACCAAATAAACTTAGGTAGGTCATACTAGCGAAGGAATTCCTCGTCTCTCCCCTCCTAGTTCTTGTCTCACATCTCAGCCAGGGATCATATCCCTAAGATTTGATACCAACTGTAACGCCCCCAAAATAGGTATACATCACCCATCTTGGGTCGCTAGATACATGGTACATAAATCAAATGCAAACTTAATTATATAAATGTCGGATATAATACGACAAAACATAGCTGAGAGCTTAAACAAGAATATTGTCATCTAGACAATATCCACACTCAATGGTGTCCTCATTATAATTATTATCATATTATTCTGTAGAATAGTGAGGACTACTAAAGCCATTTATCCTGGACCATCACTCCATTCTCCGACTCGTCCCAACTATATTCTCATTTTCTGAAAAAAACAATGAATAACTTTGTCATCTCAATTATTGATTTAATAATATAACATATTATACAGATGATACTGTGACAATAATTGAATCAATAATATGAGCGATATGATGCAGCAATTACTGTAGCAATAAATGAGTATAACTAAGTGACTTCTTACATAAGTATCAATAATTAATACCGTGTGTTACTATAGAACCACACGTATTACTATACTTTTACTACCAGGCAGTTCAACTATTTTAACGGTAATAATTTCGCCGTTATTTTTATAAAATGATAATTATGTTATTTTTTAACTACGACAATACTTTAGTTGTGGGGTCCACCAATGATTGTTCCGTCGTACGAATATTCTCCGACCAAACGAATATTTTATAACAACTTGCATACTTTGCAAAAAAATTCACATATCACCCTTAACTTTAACCTTTTATCAATTTAACCATTTACGAAATAAAATAATAATTATAAGAAAATTGAATACTTTCATTTCATAAAATTCGGGGTCTTACAATGAGTGAGTCATGGCTGGCCAACTTGGTGGCCAAGCAAGAGATAGGAATTTAGAGGAGGTGGGAATTGTAAGGAGGTGGGATGACTTAATGACCCTTATGCCCTCACCTTGGAAAATTTATAAATAGAAAGGTTGATAGCTCGTTTGTTGCCTTTTTCAAAAACACCAACATTTTAGAACTTATATTATTAAGAGAAAAGTGAGAAGAGTCTTGCTAATTCAAGAAGAAAAGAAGAAGAATCAAGTTAAGAACACAAAGGTAAGGAATCCTAGACCATTAATATTCATTTCTTCGTTGTTAGTTTGGTAGAGAAGTGATTATTGGTGGAGCATGTATCATAAGGAGGAATAAGGATGGCTATTAGAGGACTTAAACCTTACTAAACCATGTTGGAAGGGGAATCATAATCATAGAGTTATGAACTAAGGAAGAACATATGAAGAATTGTCATTATGTTGTTGATGGACAAGTTTAAAACGATCGTGTATAGGATTAGATGAAATATATTTGGTTAGGATGATAGATATATTGAATGAATCCATTTTCAACGGTGTAAAAATCTCAAGTAACAAAGTTATGACGAAATTTACGAGATTAGACGATAATCGTCGAAATCATGAAATTCTCAGAATGAAAGTCAAAAGCCACCGTTTAACTCAAAAACATTAATTTTTGATGGAGAATAGTATAACTTTGCATTTTAGAGTTACGAACTCAAAAATGGTTGAATTTCTACTTAGAACGAAGAAACGAGCTTTGAACGTTCACGAATATTTAATGAACGCTTAATAAAGAACTTAATCAGTGAATTCTATGTTAATGAATTTGAAAATATAAAATTTTCTAATGAAATCATAATACACATGATATGTGAGCTAAGGGCTTTTGAACGAGCCAATTTTGACTTATAATGAGTAAGTTATGAGGCCGAAAAGAATTACAGAAGAAATTTGAGAAATTTCTCTGAGGCACAGGGTCGGCGCCGCAGCGCCAGACCAAACTCTCAACTCTGTTAAGTGGCGCCGCAGCGCGGCCCATAGTATTGGACTTGGCACCGCAACGCTGAGGTTGAGTATCCGATACTGCTGACTCACGCCACAACGCGAGACTTATATAGGAAGTCGGCGCCGCAGCACCAGCACTAGAAAAATGATAGTAAAGAATAGTAATGCATGTAAAGGAAATGTAAATTGATTGAAGGTAAATTATAACCTTAATAAACTTAAAGTAACATCCTTAAGGATGATCAAAACCTTGGGAATTACAACTAAAGGTTGACGAAAGTTACGAGAATGTAAACATAATGTAATACGATAAATCGTAACGAATGTTAACCAATCTAATGAATGATTAGATTGAGAAGAAGGGGAAGATAGATTAGTGATCATACTTGATTGTTTATGACTTAATGCGGTATGTTATGTGTAACGTCCACGAATTTGAAACCCCTTATTAATTAAATATGTGATTTAATTTTTAATGAGTTAATTTTGTGAGTCTATTTAAACCTTATGTGGTTATGTGAATCTATGAAATGATTAAAAGGAGTCACTAATAGTTTGTTTAAATCAGTGGACTAACCCTAAGGTTTAATATCAAAGACTTGATAAGATTATTAATTAAATATTCAAGTTATTTGAATATAGTAGCATGAGCTGAACATGTGGATTAATTGCAATTATGAGTAATTAATTTATAGTGTGTTAATTAATAATTATTATGAATAAATAATAATTAATGTGTAAAAGATTATTAATTTATAAAATGAGTATGTGTTTACTTGATTAATTTGTGCAATATAGTAAACCTTTATTATATGGTAGCTAACTATATTTTATATAGTACAAGGTGGCACATTAATATGTCTATCTATTATATATATAGACTATATAGTAAGACTTATTTGCATTCAAGTGAGTTGCATAATAATATTGTTATATAATATGAAGTGTGTGGGTAAACATCCATGTATACCCTATTGACATATAATAATATCAATTGTTAAATTAATAATGATTTCATTAAGTTATTATGATAATAACAGTCATGGTAATAAAAAATATACATGGATTATATGTATGTGCACTACTTGATACCTTATAATTAGGAGATACATTATATGCTCTTTAAATCATTATAACCTATGATATGTGAAATGAATTGTGCATACATATTTTATAACAAAAGTTTATATTATGTGTATATAAGGTAATAGCCAAGTGTGGCATTTCATTTTGCAAATGCTGAGCTTTCTTTGTCCCAAAATGAGTGTCACCAAGTACATGAACAATGGAAAAAAGCTAGTTTACGTATTCTTCAAGTGGCTAACCTTAGTTGATCATTTGCTAGCCAATGGCTGGTGGTGGGTTGCTCAACCACTCCTTACCAACCAATGTGTCTTTCCTTTGCACCATGAGCTCCAACATTAGAATAATGTGATTGTCCAGTTCATAGTTCCCTTATAAATACAAGCTTCAAATTTAGTTTTTTTTGTTGTTTGTTAAGTCTATATTGAAAGTTCTAAGTTGCTGAGAAAGTTTGGGAGCATACTTAGTGTATAAGGAAGCCAATCCAAGCTTAAGGAGGTATAAACTTTACTTATGTTCTTAGTTGGGTTTTGTCAAATTCTTAGGAATTTCTAGAATTATTTGTCAACTAATGTGAATTAACATGCCATGATATGTTTATGAAGTATGTTTACATGTTTGAACTCTTAAGTGATAGTTTAGAGCATGTTTGAATCAAGAAAGTTGGAGTTGGTTTGTGCTCTGCAGAACAAAGCAAGTTTCTATTTCTGGTGCAGGCATGGCCCAGCTGCGCCCTATTTGTACTAGGGTTCAGCGCAGCTAAGCCGAACCTCAGTTCTAATTTCTTTCTGTTGGTTATATGTGTTACTAACTTGATGTTATGACTTAGATACATACCTTTAGAGGAGTATAACATGTTATGAAAATCTTATGTATGTGGTATGAAGTAATCAACTTGGATTAGTAAGGAAGTTGTAGCAGCACTTAAAACTTTCAAAACTAACTTTGTGAAAAACTTGTGTTCATGAGTTCCGAACTTATGAGACCATATACACGACTGATTTAGAACCTAAATGATCATGATATGTGATCCATAGATGTTGTATCCATGACCAACTTGTTAGCTTTGTGCTAGAACTTAGTTTGAAAAGAAAAGCTTGGTTAAGGCTAATAAACATGAATGCTAAGAGATTTAGATTCTAACCTTGAAAGGAGATTAACATAACTTAAATCCTTATTATAAGAGTTTTAAAGTTGTCTTGGATGTGTATCTTGCATCATTCGTGCTATAATGATTTCAAAGATAACCTTGGACATGTTTTCAAACATAAGTTGCATATTAGGTGAGTACTTAGATACTAATGCAGTAAGATGTCATGTTATAGCTATATTACTCCTAAACATGATTCAAATGTATTAAACTTGATGATTACATGATTTTTATGTTTTAATGACATATTTTGTAAGTTAAACTTGTGGTATTGAACTCAACTATGATCATGTGTTATATGTGAAACTCTAGCATGTATGTATGTTAATATGTATGTATAGGTGTATGATAGAGTTGGACTGAAGTCAGGAGAGTGGAAGCTCAACCTTGGTCTGGCCAAGGGACAGCGCAGCTGCGCCGTCCCTAAGCCTAGACCAGGCGCAGCTGCGCCATCCTGTAGTCATGTATACATTCGTTTTTTGATTTGAAGTTTCATGGCATGCTTATAGGATCTTTTTATCTTATAATATGTGACCAATGTACCATATAATGTGTTGAGAAGCATGCTATATGAAGACTTGATTATTTTAAGTGTAGACCCGTATTAGTTTACACATACTAATTGAAATGATTGACTTGTTAATGTTAGGTCGTTTCAACGTGAGTTAGTTAAAGCTAGTATTATATTGTAGCTGAGCAAACAGTCAAGTTCCCTAAACTTACTCCAATTATTGTTGAGCAAGTATCCTAAACCCTTGCATTACTTTATTCGACGCATATCGTAAGCAAGTTCTCTAACCTTACTCCAATTACTTTTATTGAGCAAGTATCCGAACACTATTTTATTGTACTGCAAGTTCTTAACTTACACAAATTTGTTTTTGTGAAAGTTTTCTATCCTTCTCATATTGTATTGAGTAGGTTACTGTTGAATTGAAAGTTATTTATTTAAGCTTGAATCTCATTTCCAAGCATGCTATTAAGTGGTTTAATTACTTTACAATTATTCCACATCGATATTATTGATATTCGCACTTGGTGCATTTGAGTTCGTACAGTCTTGGACTTGTACATCATTTAAAGTTTTATAATTCTTGAACTGTGTCAAATAGAGTCTGAACCTTTGTTCGGTCAGATAAGTGTATGAAGTTTTATAAAAGCTATCCAAACCTATTGAGGGTAAGGATTCTTAGACTGAAAGAACAACCCTTTCTATGATAGGGGAGTACCAGGTATCTAATATAACATACACAGAGCAGATTTAAATGTTATGCATATACATTGGGTACGTGAGGCGGATCCCCTCATGTACTTATTCTGTAGCCAGTAACCAAATGGTCAATTAGCTATTGATTCCATTGGAGTGTTATAGTTCAAAGTCTACTTGACTAGCAGCTATTCTAAAAGCAATCATTATATTTGCTTCTAATATTCATATTGTTGAATCCTTCAGATATTCATATTGTTGAATTTGTTGTCAGAAATTTTTCATTCATCATGATATATCCTTATTGTTGTATTTAAACTTGTTGGGTAAACTTATTGCTCATCCTTGCTATATCATGAATTATATTGCAGCTATGCCCGAGACCTCAGGAAAGGACAAGGGTAAAGGAAATATGTAGATTAGTCGGCAGGAGCAGACTTTGCTACATGCCTAGTTTAAATTTCTGTTATGAAATAAGAACCCTAATGATTCTTTTAGGGTATGTTTGTAAGACTTTATTAAGGTTATCAAATCTTGGGACTAGTAACACCTTTTGAATGAATGACATACGTTTATTTTATTCTGCATTTTAGTTATCGTATGTTGTTTAGAGGTGGATGTTGGCATTTTATTGTGATGACCGAACCGGGGTCAGAGGACCCGAATTCGGGGGCACCACAGGTTGGTATCAAAGCCGTAAGTTATAAACGTTAGGAATGCGAAACCTAGGTTATAACCTTAGTAGAAAACTCAAGTAGAGTATGTAAGTGATGGGATGAAGAAATCCACCGAGTTTTATTGTGATATTGAAGTGGTTTATTTAAATTAAGAATGATTGATAGACGTCTTAAACTTCTTAATCCTAACATGGATAGCATATCACATAAAGCCTGATTGTTTCTTCCTTTCCTCAGATCATATCGCCTAGGAGACTTCAGTGGAATCAGAGGGAGGAAGGATCCGTTAACAATGGTGGAGGGGAAAATATTGATCCAATGCAGAATTTTGTTAACCTGTTAACTGAGGCAATGCAAAATAGACCCCCGCCAGTAGTAGGGCAACCAGGACAGCACTTGGCTAGCTTTAAGGACTTTAAATTGGTAGGACCACCGGAGTTTCGAGGAACCTTGGACCCAATTGAAGCCCAAACATGGATAGAAGAAATGGAGAAGGTGTTTGCAGTTGCACGAGTGGCCGAAGCACAGAAGACGAGTTTTGCCACTTTCGTGATGAAGGGCGAAGCTAATTGTAGGTGGAAAGCCAATAAGGGACGAGCAGACGAAGGAGTTATTCCTTGGGACATATTTAAGGAGCTATTCCTTGAGAATTATTTCTCAGAGAATACGCAACAGGATATGAAAGTTAAGTTTCTAGAACTGAAGCAAGGAAGTATGTCTGTCGCAGAGTACGCGGCAAAATTTAATGAGTTGGCCCGATTCGTGTCACATCAGGTTAAGACGGAGGCCAGGAAGGCAAGGAGGTTCGAATTAGGACTGAAACCATGGGTGCAGAAAGCAGTGGCTATATTAAAGATTACGACTTACTCTGATCTATTAGAAAGGGCTATCATTGCCGAAGGAGGCAGTGAAGCCATCGTTCGATTCAAGCAAGAAAAGAAGAGCCGTCAGGATGGACAGAAAGGGGTAAGTAGTGGAGGAAGCAACCCCAACAAGCGTAAATGGACGGAGAGCCACTCCTTGGGATGTAATAAGTCCGGAGGGGAGGCCAAGAAAAGTATGAAGTGTAAGACTCCAAATTTTATGAATAAAGATTTAATTTTCTCGAAATATTTTTTTTCAATATTATGGTGTGGATTTGAGATAGTGTTATAGTTGTGGGTAGTATTTATAAATTTTATAAAGTATGCAAGCTGTTATATAATATTCGATTGGTCGGGAAATATTCGTTTTAACAGGAAATATTCGTACGACGGCACAATCATTGGTGGACCCCACAACGGAAGTATTGTCCTGGTTAGAAAACGATAGAATTATCATTTTATAAAAATAACGGCAAAAATGTGATAAATAGGTTTTATACCTACTTATCCAGTATCTATTACTTGAATTATTTGCTTAATCTCATGTTTTTTAGTTACTTTTCATACATTTTATGTTTTTTTTGTAGGCGATGACACGACATTGGCATGAAGAAGCAAGGGAAAGCAATTCGGACATCTTTTGGACCAAAATATGCAAGTAAATGCAAAGAGGAAAGATTGCAGGACTTTTTACACCAAGTGGGATGCATGTTCTTGGCTTGGAACTTAAATTTTATTGTAGATCTACTTCTTAGCTTTCTAGAACATCTTGAATCGTCCCAATCGGAGCTTGGATGCGAGAGTTATGGTCTTTTTATCAACAAAGATCAAAGCTAAGAGTTGTCATGCTTGCCATTTACACAACATCTACTTCAAGCTTGATTTCCTCCTTGCTCTAGCTGGAATCTGTCAATTGTTAAAGAATGAAAGTTGTAGATCTTGTCAATATCTTCGATTTGATAGGTGGCAGGCCTCGTAACTCAAAACGGATCAAAAGTTATGCATGTTTTACCAAATGACATCGCAGTAGAAAATAGAGTAGCGCGGACTGCGCTAGGGGTGCGCTAGTCCATCAGTTCCTCTGCTACAGTGTGACACCCCCAAATCTGCCCACTTCAATCCCACAGATTTGGTGTTCACTGTCCAATTAAAATTATAACTAACTACCCATATCCAAAGGATAAAATTAAACTCAAAAGTTAAAACAATAAATCTCCCATTAAGGGGTTACATAATCTCAAATAAATCCCAGGTCATCTAACCTTTATTACAATCACCAGCGGAAAATTAAAACATGATTATAATTAACTCCATTACATAAGCTTCAGAAATAAAAATATAAATTAAACGTTGTCGTCTAATCAAGCACTTTGTCCTTGCCCTTGTTTGTAGAAAGCTTTTCAAACTTCGTAACTTCATCTGCATTGTTTTGTGCAAGAGTGAGCAAATAATTGCTCACAAGAAGGAGAATATACAATAACGTTTCATGAATGACAATTAACTGAGCTTTCAATGGTAAAGTATTCTTACCGGAACAAGAAACTTTAATTCAACAGCAATGAGTTCAAAGGAATAATGAACGTTTAAGTTAACAATAGATAACAACATCAAAGAGTATACTGAGGGTCACAAGACCACGAACTCTATTCTAGGTTTACAAGTATTTCTACTTTGACCTTTAACAGTCTAAAAGACTATAATCATCATCTTCGTCCTAGGTTAACAGGTTTTTCTACTGTAACCTTTAACAGTCTAAACGACTATATGGACCATCATTCCGTACTCCAGGTGATCAGCCCTTTGTACTATGTATTGCGCAAACATTCTAACGCTATTGCGTATTTTCAAAATAATCCCCTAGTAATAGGGTTGTTCATCTCAGCTTAGATCATCAGGTTCCGAACCAAATGAAGTTTGGTTGGGAATTAGTTTTTTTTAAGGAATTCTAGATCTTTAGACTGCTCATCAACCAAGTACTGGTTGAATCGGATAGAAACAAATAACTATTCAAGAGTTTGATTATAATATCTTTATGAACAAGGTATATCGATGAATCAATAAGAGCTAGAGTATTAACAATTTCTAAATTGAACAAATGCTATCATCGACAACATGCTTTCAAAATTGTGTGAGTACATAAGCAAACCAAAGGAAGTTTGGTTTGGATAGACTTCAAGGGTAATTTAGAGTTTAGAACATTCATCAACTAAGGATTAGTTGAATTGGTAAAAAAAATTGCTAAGCAACTTAGAGTTCGGTACAATAACGTACGATAGTACAATGGTATTGAAGAACGAAGATCAAACAACAGTTATTAGTAGCTGAATAAATACATTTCTTACAATAATAATACAGACTTTGAATAAAGAGATAAAGATTAACTAACTTGCTCAACAATAAATGAGTACAGACTTTGAATAACCAAGGTAATCTCGATTGGAATAAAGAAACAGAGATTAACTAGCTTGCTCAACAATAAATGAGGGTTAAAGAACTTGCATGACAATAAATCGTTAAACAAGGGATTAGAAATAGAGAATTTGCATAAGCATAACATAACAATGAAAAGTAACCTTGCTGAATAATAAAGTAACAAAGGTTAGGGAACTTGCCTCGTGTGTAGGTTAAACAATTACTATTCACATTCACCACAAGTTCTACACATACCATATGTATTGACAATACACATTAGTTACACTAATATTAGTTTCATATAGCTTACTAACAATATCACATCTTTTCATGAACATCACTATTTAGCTTTATTACAACTACTTAAGTGATCAAGTCATTGCACCACATACACATTAACAACTTGATACAACATCATATTACATGTCCAACATGTTATCATTAAGTTATACTAATACACAAAGGGTTGCAATTGCATTTGCGCATCCCGACGCCCTCCGATTGGCTCCAAATACACAATGGTCCTAAAGATGGCAATTTTGACTACTACTACAGACCTCAAATTAAAAAAACTTAAAGCATGAAAGTTGTAGGTCTACTCGTCCTCGTTCCGGATCATCTTGAATCAACTCAATCGGAGTTCGTATGACAAAGTTATGGCCGTTTTACTACAAGAGGTCAAAACTATCCAACTCAGACAACTTTTTTGGCGCCGGGGCGCTGATCAGTGGCGCCGGGGCGCGAGTACCAGCGCCGGGGGCGCGAGTTTCAGTGCTGGGGCACGAGCTCTAGTGCTGGGGCGCGAGCTACTGGCCCATTTTTCGCGTTGGGGCGCAAACTTTGGCGCTGGGGCGCGAAATTTGGCGCTGGGGCGCCGAAACTCAGAGAATCCAACGACGAAGAACAGAATAACTAAATTTTCTACTAAATGATCCTACTAACATCTAAATTTATATGAACAACTAACATAATTTACCCATAATCACAACCAATTATTTAGATACTAATTAACAACGACTAAACCAAGATTTTAGAAAACTTAAATTTTGAAAACACGGTTTTTAAAAAAACTAAAACTCCATAGTTGATAACACAGTAAACACTGTGAATTCATTATTAGACCAAAATACTCTATTCAAACTACGTTCTGTTCGTATCTCAATGAAATGCCATAAACAAACTTTAATTTACAGTTTCACAACTAAATTAGCCATTAAAATTGGTACTTACATGATTACATATGGAAACATACCAAGAATACATATACTGACAAGTTTTCTTCCTACTATAAACAAAATTTGCATGCGATTATTGTTTAAACACCATATCCAATCACTATAAACATGTATAACCTCCATAACTTAATTACATAACAACAATTCGGAAGAAATAGAATTCACAGAGCATAGAAAAATTTTGCGTAGAAACCCATATATGCATAATAAGAGTATAGAACATACTTTTTTCTTCTTAACAGAAATCCTTGCTACACACTGGAATTGTTCTTCTCTGCACAAGCTCTCTCTCAAATTCTCTCAAGTCTCAATTCTCTCTATTGCCTAACACAACAAGAATGAAGTTCTGATAGCTAGTATGCGTAACATAAGAAAACACAAACTGATATGGCCTTAATAGCCATCATCAGTTTTCAAAATAACGTCTACAACATATATCAATACGTTATATTTATTTTTATTTTATTTAAATTATTTACAAATTCAAAAATTAAAAATCCAAAAGCCATAAGGTTTTGTTTGGCAAAACTCTTTGAAATTAAAGACTTAATATATATTTAAGCCCTATTTGGCAAAACTAGTTTAAACTCCTTTAATTTTTTTTTTATAAACTATTTAGTTTATAATTTATAATTACATATTATTTATTTGGATTTTTACATCAAATAAAGTAATTATACATACTATATTTTAAATAAATCCTCCACTTAAACAAACATCACCAAATTATAACTTTATTATAATTTTATTTAATATTTTAATATACCATCTTAATTTATTAAATCAATATAACAACTCTGTAAATCAATATAACAACTCTTTAACTATAAATTAATTTAGAATATTATCTAATAAGTTTAATTTATAAATATTTACTAACAAAAATCACATATTCATTTAATTTAAGAAATATTTTAAATTACAAAACAACAACTTCATCAATAGAATATTTATTTAATTTAATAAATATTTTAAATTTCAAATAAAATCTTAGAGTGTTACATCATTCCCTCCTTACAAGGATTCTGTCCCCAGAATCACAGCTCAAACAATCGAATCGTCACATTCTTCCCTCATTAAAAAGATTATGTCCCCAGAATTGAAGACACAGAAAAAAACCAATAACTCATGGTAATTCTTCATCATTTCAGTTTTGAGTTCCCACGTAGCATCTTCGACGTTGTGGTTCTTCTATATCACCTTCACAAAAGGTTTTAACTCATTCCTGTGCATATGATCTTTCTAGTCGATTACCTGGATAAAAATTTCCTAGTAGTACAACCATAACGGTTTGTACTTTGTCACATGATTACAGTCGAGCTTGTTCGATCATCTCACCGCAAAATGAAAAACATTACGAATGCGTTCTAACTATAGAGGTAAGGCTACCCCAAAACCATCTAACTTAATCTTAAAACCCTATAACTATCAAATATATACATGAGAAAAGAATCACCTTTCCAATGATTATAAATGTGATATACCAAGTATATGCACAAAATCTCTACCCATACAAAGGTTTGTACGACTTAGCCACCATATGAAAAAAATCTCACCCAACATTGCCTTACTCCTAAATTATTTCTAACTTATCCATAACTAACTCAATGCGCATTCCTAGCATGACATAATCGAAAACTTCTCGTGCGCTTAGCACGCCTTCCGATGTTTGGACTTCCTTTTTGTTTGGCAATCAATTTGTGAACGATATGACATACTTCTTTCTAATTGCATTCCACACGTTCTTGTAAACCCTTTTGAAAATTCGATGTAAATCGTGAATCTCGGCTCGACACATTTGACACAGAAACATCGTGTCTTGAAACGATTTCATAACTTCACACACTGCTTGATATGTAATACGTTAACTTTGACAGACCAAAAATCTACCGCCATATCTTGCCACCAATAGTAATATCGAAGGCAATATATAATTTCGTGCAAAACTTCATTTTCAATTCCTGGTATTAGCGAAACCTAGTTTCTTCCTTCTACTTTTAACTATCCATCAGTATCGATTTTGAGTTGACACCTTCATCTCGATGCTACTCTTCTTTTACTCGATGGTGTTCTTGGGCTGTTCTTGAGCTTGTCCAGATCTTCATGTCAGACACGAAGGGGGGTAGTTTGACCAGACATTAATCGTTGATCCTTATGTTTTCTGGGTTTGATAAGGCATTAAGGTTATAGTGTTGATGTCACCCTACAATAATCAACAAGTTTCATAGCAATCCAACATCATAATCGAGAGATACAGTCTCTCAAATATAATGTCAGACATGTTCTTCATTTCTGGGTTTTCCATAAATGAAGAACAGTCCGGGTTGACCACTTTTGATCACAATAACTTTCATCATGAGGTTGATTAGTGTATTGTAAAGGTTAATAGTTTTAGTAAGCATGTAATAGAGCAATCCTATAACATAATATCAGTATATTATCAACACAATCACAAGATTTAGTCCGATCAAACTAGGAGTCAAGAACTGTTCTTGAACATTTCTTGAAAATCCATAAATGTTCTTGAGCAGTTTGGTCAACGGTGGTTTGACCACCAATAAATTTGATTCTGAGTAAGATCTGAGTGATCTAGTGGTTTGAGAATGTAGATAACATGTCAGACTACAATATCCAACCAACAAAATGACTAAAACACTTAACAGAAGAAAGATCAGGGGCTTCAAAAACTTGTCAGACCACCTGAAAAATTTATGGGTTGCCCAGATTTTGATTTCCGTGAACGGTCAACGCCTTTTGACTGCTCATATCTGGAGATCTAGACATGGTATTACCATGATTCAAGTTCCAGATTACAGTCCACATGACAAAGAACAAATTTATAACTTAAAACAACTCAAATCAAAAACAGAACGAGATCTATGGCCACTGACATCGGTTGTCAGACAACTTTTTCAATCATTTCCCAGATTTTTAAAAACTCAAATTTCGAGCATCAAAATGATATAGATCTAGGTTTTGACCACCCAGATCATCAAATGACACCCTAACACACAACTTTAACCAACAACTAACATCAAAACACAAGATTTAAGGATTTCGAAATTTTAGGGTTCTTATACCTTTGAGCTTTGATTTTTGATTTCTGACTTTGAATTCTATCTTTGGCTTGGTATGTACTGACCATGGCTCAACTTTTCACTCCTTCTCACACTAGATTTCGAAAAGTTAGAGAGAGAAGGGACTTGGATAGAATGAGAAATAAAGTAAGGCTTTCTCTTACTTTTAATCTATATAATTATTTTATGTAATGTATCTAGCAATTCTAGATGGCTGAGATTACTGGATATAAGTCATAAGCTAGGCTAGGGTTGGTTCACCAGCTTCACTAGGACAACTCTTACAAGTTATGTCCAATTATGCAACAATGGTATACTAGTCATTTTGATTTTATATTTAATGGCATTCTTGTAAATGGCCAAACCCTTAGGGTTTAGGGTTTGAACCCTTAGGTTTTGGCAATTTAATTTCTAAAGTTTCCAATTTAGGTTTTAAAAATAGAAATTTAATATTTCTAAATTATAATTAGGATTTTCTAATTATATTAAAATTTCTTAATCACAATTTAAATCTTGCTAATTAGGATTAGTATTTCCTAATTAAAATTGTTAATTAAGCAATTAGGGTCTAAATGGTCATTAAGGTTTATAACCCTAAAATTAGGGTTTCTAATAGAAAAATAATTTTCTAATTTAGAAATTAAATTTTCATAATTAGATTAGGGTTTTCTAATTACTTATAACTTTAAAAATTAGGATTAATATTTCCTAATTAACATTAAAAGTATTAAATTAACACTTAAGTTTTTCCTATTTATAAATTAGGGTTTCTAATTCAGAAATTAGAGTTTTCTAAATTTAAAATTAGGGTTTGCTAATTAATTAAGTTTTAACCTAATTAATATTATAATTATTTATACTTGCGCCATTAAGTTCCCAATTTAGGGTTTCCAACTTCTGAATTAGGGTTTCGAATACCCAGAACTGAAATTAAGGTTTCAGAACCGATTTCTAGGGTTTCTTATCCATTGCTAGGGTTTTCTAACTGAACGTTAACATTCTTAATCATATTAGGGTTTGACACTGATAAAATTTATCTTATCAACCCTTCACCCTTAACCACATACTGAACACATATACAACCATATACACAGAACATATTCACGTATCCCCTTAATCTTGAATAATTCACTTAAATCCTTCACAAAATTTTTAAATCCTCAAAATTCCTTCTTAAAAATATCAAACGCATACACTTATTTTCTGTCTAGGTTCTAATATTGAACCTTAAATCAATTAATTAAGATTTCAAAATTTTTCTAAATTATCGGGTTGTCACATTCACCCCTTCTAAAAATTTCGTCCCCGAAATTTACCTTACACCATACACCAATCACCATTCCTTCTCATCATCACATGCTACCCAATACACCTCTCACAAGAGTTAAAATTTTGAAATTGTGCTTAGGGGTTTTTACATACTATTGTCTGTCATTTTCGCAAAGATTTTATTGAAATTCATCCGCAAACCGTCATAACTTACGGACATAGTGGGTAATTAATCCAGTATGCCATGTACTTAATAAGTACTACTGGTTGACTTTATTTCTCGTCACTGCCATAGGCACAAAATTCTACCTCAGCCTTATTAGATTCCGCACCAAAAAAATTTGGTTCGAGAAATTTTTCAACGAACTCTTAGAGTTTTATAAATGTTTGTCTAGCTGAATCAAATAGGATAGACTCATATCAATAATTCAATTCAATAGAATTATTTAAGTGTAGCCAAACTCCGTTGGCAAATTAAAATTTTGAAAATATTTTCGAGAATGACGTCATGATGCCATACTGTATTAACAGTCCGTTTGAGGATGCCGTCATCGTATGACTTTGTCATAACACATCATACAATAGTGGAACAATGATTTTTATATCGAATTCACACTATGTATTCCTGTATTTATAACTCTATCAACTTTTATCATCTCTGCACCAGGTTACATGGTACATGAGTGATAAATAAAAATATATTTTGATATTTCAAATCATTTGCGTCTAGCCGAAATAAGTAGCATAGACTATGCTTTAAACCGTTTCAAAAATGATTCAGAGTCTACATATTTTTTTTAAAAGCACATAGTGTGTATTTAGCTTGATGTCAAAATTTTGAAGTCTTGCATAGCTAGGAGTTTTGGAAAACTTATGTCTCCACTAATAATCATTTGCTTAACAATCTATCTGTTCCTATAATCCTCAATTCTCCATTCACACACAACTATGTCCAGTTCGTCAAACCACACTTATGAGTCCATAAATTGCCACAATCATATGAGTTTAAGAACTTTCCTAGACAGACCTTTGGCGTCCATTCGTTGAGGGGTTCAGAAACATTTCATATAACTATGAGTCAAGAATGTCACATAAGTATGAGTTTTAAGAACTCGTACTTGTGACACCCCAAATCTGGGTACTTCCATTCCCACATAATTTGGTGTTCACTATACAACATCATATATCTATCTACCCATAATAACTGAAAACATAATAGATAGAAATCAATCCTCTCCTTAAGGAGTTACATCATCTGAATTAAATATATCAATCTCAGGTCATACTAACCTTAAATCTTAGGTGCGAAAACATAAACAATTTATAGTCTTACACAACATCAACATAAGTCTTAACACATAATTTCAATATCACATAAAACAACAAGTCTTTATTTACATCACTTGTTAATATTCCCCTTGCCCTTGGTAGTAGAAGGCTCGTCGGATCTTTCGTTCTTAACTGTAATGTTATTATTACGTAAGAGTGAGCACGATTGCCCATAAGTATAACAATGAAATAACAAAATAATAACATGCGAGTGAATCAAGGACTTCTGAAATAAAACTCAACTTTTGAATCAATAATGAATAGCAAAAAACAAAAGAATTATGAGGTTCATAAGACCTTGAACTATATCCTAGGTATCAAGGGTTATACTTGAAACCTTTAACAGTCATAAGACTATGGACTCTTCTTCTCGTACTTAGGGGGATCAGCCCTTAGTACCATACTGTGCACAATATCTTAACGCTAACGTATAAGTAATCCCTATGCAGGGTTGTTCATCTCAGTTTGACATTAGAGTTCGTACAAAAGGAAGTTTGGTTTGGATAAATCAATAAGGGTTTTGAAATTTAGAACATTCGTCAACTATGGACTAGTTGGATGAATAAGGATTTACTAGTCTAACAAGGTTCAACAATAAATGATATTTAAATTGAATAACAATCTCAAGAGGTATACAATAGAACAATTATTGTATAACAAAATCATACTTTGAAAAGATAAATAATCTTTAACATAACAAATTGAACTTTATTAATAATAAAGAGAATTTACTCGACAAAATTTATAAACTTGAATAATGATCACAAGTAAGGTTAGGAAACTTGCCTCGTGCGTAGATTACACGTTAATTATACTCGTTCCTTGATTTAATCCTACATATCATTTACGTTCACAATACTAGTCAATTATAATGTAACTGATCATCATACACTCATTCTTTTTGTCTAGCTAGAATTATGACTGTACTTAGTCAACTACTATACTCATTGCCACAAAATTTACATTTCATGAACAATAAGCTAACTATGCGTTCAATCATTTAATTCACACATAAATGCGTTATTGACATGCTAAGAATTTATTCTAACACCTCATTATATGTCTAACATGTTTTTATATTCATTAGATTAAGTTACTAACACATTTGCTAGACTTGAGCATTTAAAAAAAATCATTTCTGGACCATTCTGCTAAGTGGCGCTGCGGCGCCACTGTTATACTGGTTATTGGCATTGTAGCGCCGTGGCGCTACAGCTTGAGACATTGCGTTGCGACGCGGGAATTAGGCATGGACTTGGCGCCGCGACGCAAAACTCTAATTTTTGAATTTCCAGTTCGCGAAGAACACAGAATCAGGCGAAATTATCATTATATTGTCATTAAATTCACCAAATTAAACATACCCACATACTAGAATTCGTGCATAATCATTATCCAACCTTTATAGAGTGATTTTAACCAATTAAAACACATAATTACAGAATTAAAACATGTAATTTCACTGTTCTTGATGTTCTTGAAGGTTTTGAACATAAAACATAAAAATTAACACTACGAATTCGTTATAACACCAAATCCATCCATTCAAGGTTTGTTTTCTTCGTTTTAATATATATACTTATATACGAGTGTGAATTTTACGAAACAATATATGTTTGATATATTAAATTTACGTATAAGGGCCATAAGGCCATATTTTATACTCTATAATTTTGTAGCAACAATATACAACGTATTTTATGAAATCGATGATATGGTAATCTATAATGCATAGTAAAACATGCTATGCTAACATATTATCACATATATCCACGTAAACAATAAAATTTTCCAATTTACAAAGACTTTACAGAATTTTGAAAGCCATATTCATAAAAACTTTAATAACGTAATTAACAATTGGGTTGAAGAGATTACCCTTAAAACAATTTCTCTGACTTTCACGTTTTTCTAAAATACCACAACAATTCACACTACTTCTCTCTATTTCTCTGGAATTCTCTCTAAATTCTCTCTGTTAACTCAGAAAATAATACATCTTCTCAACATAAGACTGATTAATAAAGAAGGAAGCGTACACGTTGTGGAGGTCAGTTACCTATCATGGGTTAACTGCTATTAACTCCCCTTAGGCCCTTGTTTGACTGGCATTAATAGGTTTCAAAACTATTTAATTTAATGATTCTCTTATACTATAGTTTAAATCGTGTCACACCCAATTGCTTAATAATTCAAATATCTTATTTAATTTATTTTAATTAATGTATAATAATTTCTCATTAATTCCCATAGTCACATAACTAAATTTCTCATTTATTAATTATGTCAAATTATTAAATCTCTAATTAATTATTAAATAAATTAAAATAACATTAGGCTTATTAAATATTTCATTTAATTCAATAAGCTCACATAACTACATACTTGAATAATAAATATTCTCCACATTAATATAATAAATATAACACATATAATTAAATTAATCTGTCACAATTGCATCCATTAATTATTTAATATAATAATTAAATCATTGAAAATATTTATTTTATTTAATAAATATTAAAAATTAAATTACAAAATCTCGTTCGTCATATCTTTTCCCCCTTAAAAGGATTCTGTCCCCAGAATCACGACTCAATTAATTTGACCCGTTACATTCTCTCCCCCCCCCTTACAAAGATTCTCTCCCCAGAATCGCTTACACATAATTTAAGTAAATAAATGAGGATAATTCTTCATCATATTCTCTTCGAGTTTCCACGTAGCTTCTTCAGTGTCGTGGTTCCTCCAAATTACCTTAACAGAAGGTATTACTTTATTTCTGAGAACTTGTTCTTTTCTGTCGACAATTTGAATAGGAATTTCTTCGTAAGATAAGTCTTTTTCAAAATGTAGGGGTTCGTATTCAATTACATGCTTGTAATCAGGTTTGTAGAGTCGTAATACAGAAACGTAGAAGACGTTGTGGACATTCTCAAGTGCTGGAGGTAGGGCTACCTCATATGCAACTTCTCCGATTCTTCGCAGTACTTCAAATGGTCCAATGAATCTTAGGCTTAATTTTCCTTTCTTTCCGAACCTGATCTTTCCTTTCTAGGGAGAGACCTTCAAAAACATATAACTACCCGATTCAAACTCGATATTTTTACAATGTAGATTGGCGTATTTCTTCTGCCTATCATGAGCTGCTACCAGTTTTATTCGGATCACTTTGACTATTTCTGCTGTCTGTTGTACTAATTCTGGGCCTAGTAATTGTCTTTCGCCAACTTCATCCCAATAAAGCGGAGTTCTGCACTTTCTATCGTATAACGCTTCATAAGGCGGCATGCCAATACTAACGTGGTAACTGTTATTGTAGTCGAACTTTACCAGCGGTAGGTGATCGTCCCAATTTCCTTTAAAGTCCATCACACATGCTCTTAGCATATCTTCTAATGTTTGAATCGTTCTCTCACTCTGTCCATCTGTTTGAGGGTGGTATGCTATACTCATTCGCAACTGCGTACCCATGAATTCCTGTAAACGTTTCCAAAAATTCGATGTAAAGCATGGATCCCTATCGAAAACAATTGACACCAGAACTCCGTGTCGTGAAACAATCTCTTTCACATATAATCTCGCTAATTGATCTAAGTTGAATCTGATTTTGATCGAAAGGAAGTGTACAGATTTCGTTAGTCGGTCAACGATAACCCATACTGCGTCGTAGCCTTTCTAAGTCGTCAGAAGGCCAACCACGAAGTCCATTGTAATATGTTCCCATTTCTATTCTAGAATCTCCATCGGTTGTAGTAACCCACTCGGTGTCTAATGTTCTGCTGTCACTTTCTGGAAGGTTAGACATTTGGCAACACACTCTCTCGTTTCAGATTAGGCCACCAGAAATGTTGTCGAAGATCTTGGTACATCTTGGTACTACCAGGGTGAATCGAATATCGTGAGCTATGAGCCTCGCTCAAAATGTCTTCCTTCATCTCTGGTACTGGCGGTACCCAAATTCTACCCTTAAATCTCAGTATTCCTTATTTGTCCATCTTAAATCTCAGTTTTGTTCGTTCAGATATCTTCCTTATTACCTTTTTACATTCACCGTCCTGAAGTTGTGCCTCCTTAACGTTATCCAGTAGGGTTGTACCAGATTGCATCTGAAACAGTTTCTCATCTATTTCCATAGGATAATTCACTTCTAACTCCAACTTCTCTATTGCTGAAATCAATTCCTTTTGAGCGGTCAACATCATCAACTTCTCCCGACCCTTTCTACTTAAGGCGTCGGCAACCACGTTTGCCTTACCCGGATGGTATAAAATCTCACAATCGTAGTCCTTAATTAATTCCAACCACCTTCTTTGGCGCATATTCAATTCTTTCTGTGTAAAAATATATTTCAGACTCTTCTGGTCTGTATATATTCCACACTTCTCCCCGTAGAGATAGTGCCTCCAGATTTTTAAAGTAAAAACCACTTCAACTAACTCCAAATCGTGGGTCGGATACCCCTTCTCATAATCTTTCAATTGTCGTGATGCATACGTAATGACTCTACCATTTTGTATTAGCACACAGCCAAGTCCTTTATGTGACGCATCACTATAAACAACAAAATTTCCTGTATCGTCCAGAAGAGACAACACAGGTGATGTACTTAACCTCTTCTTTAATTCTTGAAAGCTTTCCTCACACTTCTCCGTCAAAATAAATTTCACAGCTTTTCGAGTCAAATTCGTTAACGGAGTTGCGATCTTGGAAAAGTCTTGAATGAATCTTCTGTAATATCCTACCAATCCAAGAAATCTTCGTACTTCTGATGGCGTCCTCGGCTGATCCTAGTTAATTACGGCTTCGACTTTGGATGGATCTACCGAAATTCCATCTTTATCGATCACATGCCCAAGAAATTGTACCCGCTCGATCAAGAATTCACATTTTAAAAATTTGGCGTACAACTTCTCCCTTCTCAACACTTCCAACGTTAATCTTAAAAGCTCTTCATGTTCTTCCTTAGTTTTTGAATATACCAAAACATCATCTATAAATACCACTACGAACTTGTTCAAAAATGGCTTGAACACACCATTCATTAGTCCCATAAATGCTGCAGGAGCATTCGTTAGACCAAATGACATTACTAAAAATTCGTAGTGACCATATCGTGTTCTGAACGCTGTCCTCTGGTCTCACCTTTAGTTGATAATAACCACTTCTCAAATCTATCTTGGAAAAGTATTTCACTCCCTTCAATTGATCAAACAGATCATCGATCCTCGGTAATGGATATCTATTCTTAATCGTGACCTTATTCAGTTCTCTGTAATCGATGCAAAGCCGCATCGTTCCGTCCTTCTTTTTCATAAATAACACCGGCGCTCCCCACGGTGATACACTCTGTTGAATGTACTTCTTGTCCAGTAATTCTTGTAGTTGTACCATCAATTCTTTCATTTCTACCGACGCCATTCTGTATGGTGCCTTCGATATTAGAGCCGTTCCTGGTGCCAAATCTATTACAAATTCGACCTCTCTATATGGCGGAAGTCCTGGCAAATCGTTTGGAAATACGTCGGCGAAGTCTTTCACTACTGGTATCTCCTCTACTTTTGGATTCTCTTTACGACTATCGACTATGTAAGCTAAATATGCTACACATACTTATCGTAACAACTTCCTGGCCTGCATCATCGTCAGATAACTCGCTTGTCTAGGCGACTTGCTACCATAAAACACAACATTTGAAGGGGTCATAAGGTTAATACGCTTCTTTTGGCAATCAATTACTGCCCCGTAATTGATTAACCAGTCCATTCCTAATATAATGTCAAATTCCCCAAGTCGAATAGGGATAAGATCTACGTTCATGATATTACTCTTAATATCCACTCTACAGTTCTTATGCACGTACTTAACAGGGATTATTTCTCTATTCGCGATTTCTATGTTCATGGGGTATTCTAACTCATCCTTAGGCAATTCTAAATTCTTAGCAAAGTCATCGGATATAAATGAACAAGTAGCACCCGAATCAAATAATATGTAAGCATTAACTCTATTGATCGGAATGATACCTGACACCACATCACGCGACTGCACTGTATCCTGTACCGTCATATTGAAAGTCCTGGCTGTCGGTCGATTGGTCGCGGTTAGTCCTGTGATGGTCAGAGCACTTCCACTACTATTTCCCCGATTTCCTCCTGATCCTGCCCCTCCAAATTCATTCTTAGGACAGTCTCTTGCCAAATGATCCTTTGAACCACAAGTGAAGCAGGCACCCTTCTTCAGGTTAGGACAGTTAGGTGTTATGTGGCTTTTCTGACCATAATTGTAGCACACATGTTTACCCTTCATACACACTCCCTAATGAGCTTTCCCACAGGTCGGGCATGCTTCGATACTTTTCTTCTGACCTCCTTGCTGGTTTCCGGTTGATGTGTTGTCAGACCACCTTCTTTTCTGATTATTATTACCTCCTCCCGTATTACTTCCACTAGCCTTGTTATTTCCTTCACTTTTATTCTTCTTCTTCTTCTTCTGATCCTAATTGTATTTGGTTATCACATCGCTCTCACCTTCAACAAGTATGGCTTTCTCTAGTACCCAAGGGAATGTCTTCAATTGAAATATCGATACCTTACTATACAACCAAGGCTTCAGTCCTTGTTCGAACCTTCTTGCTTTTCTCTCGTCCATGTGCACTTGATATGTGGTGAACCTCACAAACTCGTTGAATCTAGCTGCATAATCTGGTTGGACATATTCCCCTGCTTCAACTTCAGAAACTGAACCTCCAATTAGTTCTGCAAGGTAGTCGGGAAATACATCTCGAAAAACATCTCCTTGAACCTCTCCCAGGTAATCATACCTTATCCTCCACGGACCTTGTTTGCTTGCCAACAAAAATTGGCTTCAGATTTCAGCATAAACGTTGCAAAAGCGGTCTTCTAGTCCTCTCTGACTCCTGCGACATCAAAAACCTTCTTCATCTCCATAACCCAAGTCTGAGCTTCGATCCGATTCATGGAGCCTTTAAACTCTGGCGGTCCCACCGCCTTGAAATCTTTGAATGAAGTATTCAATGGAGCTTGAGGTTGAGTATTCATTGCTCCAGCTAGTAATTTCACTAATTATTGGACAGGATTAGCATTGGTGTTATTGTTGTTATTCGTTGACTCTTCCTGAGCTGGTTGACGGTTTTGTCTTCTTCTTGGCGGCATATTTCTGTTAAAATATATGCTTAATAGATCTTTATTTATTTCTCTAAATAGTTAAGGCATTACTCAATAATTTGTCATAATCACTTAACACATTATCTCAAACAACTTGATATGTTTATTCAAATCGAAAGTTTTGACATCAAACGATAGCATCACTATTATTTACATCAACTATCCCGAGATAAAGAATCTACAGGATTTAAAACATTAAAATATTCATTTGTTTATAAACACATAGAAATTTACATCTAAATACCAGATAAATATTCACATAATTAAACAAATATTATCACTGCTTGTTAAGACGCTGAATAGCCTTGCTACGTTCCTCTTCCATGATGCGAGACATCGTTCTGCGATCCAGCATATACGATGGTAGACCTTCAAACTGGATTGGATATCTCAAAACTCGATCATGGGTTTCATCCATTGCATTATTAAGTATAGAGTACGTCTCCCCAAGCTTAGCCTTCTTTGCACGACAATCCTCTTCTGCAAGATCAGCACGACGTGATTCTCTTACCCAGCCCTCCTCTGCTATGATCAGCCTTTCTGAGCTTTCCTTCAGTTCCTTCTTTAACTTCTCTATTTCTTCATACTTCTCCTCGGTTTGACCCTTCTCGTGAACCAAATCCCACTCTACGTTTCTCACACATGTGTGAAGAGTCACAATCTCCCTCTCCTTCTGCTCGATGGTAATCTGCTAAATAATCGTCCGCTCAATCAAATCCTAGACAGTTTCACTTAACTATACATTACGGTCATATAGCTCATCGTACATCTCGGCATCAATGGAGTTCGGTGGGAACTCCTTTTCTTCCTCTTCCTCTTCCTCTTCTGGATCAGTCTCAGGCTCATGCTCCTGACCAACAACAGTGATCAACGGAGATGGCTCCCTCTGTACTAATTGCTCCCTGACAACATGAATATCTCGGGGCTCCTCCTCAGCTCGACTAGCTCATCCAACATCCGACATCCTGACAACACAATTTCAAGTTTTAGTTACTAAGTCGTACTAGTGAGCACATAATTTAACACATAAACACATAAAGTCTTTTATTATCTTCAATGAATTAAGAAATTCATCTCTTAGAACTCGATAAGAGTTTTCCATAACTATATTCTTCCTATAAGGCTACTACCTAAGGTTGTTTCCCCCACCTAAGGCTTATAACCTACAGCTCTGATACCAACCTGTGACACCCCAAATCCGGGTTCCCACATGATTTGATGTTCACTATACAATATCATATATCTATCTACCCATAATAACTGAAAACATAATAGATAGAAATCAATCCTCTCCTTAAGGAGTTATGTGACATCTCGAATTTTTAAGAATTTAATAAATAAAATTCTTATTTTAAGATGTTTAAGTACGAGTATGTGTATATGTATTATATATTGTGAAAAATGTGAATTGGTGTGAAGAGAATTTAAATGTTATTTTAATATTTATTGAAGTAAATAAATATTTTAATTGAATTATTTATTGGGATTATGTGATTAATATGGAGTAATGTAATTAAATGTATTATATTAATTAAATGATTATTTAATATTTAATTAATATGTAATGATTTTATGTTATAGTTTTAATTTAATTGAGATAATGTAGTGATGTGGTAATTGTTACATGAAGTTAAAATTAGCGAGTAATTATAATGTGACAATTTTATGTGATTAATCGATGTTAAACTTTTAATTAATTAAATTAATGTTAAGATTTAATTAATTAAAGGATAACATTAACAATATTTGTTAAAGGATCTATTAAAAGATTTAAAAGAGTTTTTAAAACCGTTTTCCCAAACAAGGCCTTACTTTTGTTTTAAACCTGTTTTATCCAAATAAGACCTTAACTATTAAAACTTGATTTTAAAATAATATGGTTTTGCCAAACAAGCCTTAGGGCTTTTAAATTTCTAATATTGTAACTTATATATTAAATTGATAATTAGTATATGTAATTAAATTAGGAGTTACATATTCTATAATTATATGTTTTATATGTATATTGTATATACACTAAGTTATGTTAGTTTTCTAAACCTAAATCTAAACTAAGAACAATAGAGAGAGAAAGGGGGCTACAGATTTTGGAAGTTATAGGGAGTCTAGGAGGGGTCTTGGATCTTCATACAACTTAAAATCATAAGCTACTTTGAAGGATCAAGAAGGCTTGCAAGAAGAAAAAGGTAAGAAATTGAAAGTTTTTAATTTTTGTGCTCTTTTTTGTTAGGTTTTTATGAACCAAGCAACTTTTGTTTTGGATCATTAAAAACTCATGATTTATATGAGTATTGGTATTTTATACATGTATCAAAGTATTTTTGAAATCAAAAGTTAGATCCAAAGTGAGAAAATCAAGTTTTGTACCAAAAGGTTTAGGAAAAAGCTTTCCTTTGTATGCTATATATATTTTTATGTTAGATTCTTTGGGTTCATATGATTAATGGTTTAAAACATGTTAGCATGCTAGATACATGAGTTAAGGGCAAAACCCCTTTGGAATCACTCAAATATGTTAAGAAATAAACAAGTTATGAATTAAATCCCAAACTACCCTAACTGCTGAACACAAGCTACTGATCAGTCACTTATGTCCATTTTTCCGGGACCAAAACAGAACCAAAATGGATGTTTGATACATGGAAACTGTATTTAGAGAAAATACAAATCCAACGATACCTATTGGACCTAAATCCGATTTGTAGATTTTGTTTTATAAGCGTTTCCGTTAAGGACCCCAAATCTGGAAAATGAACCAACTGTTGAAGAAAACCTTGCTGACCAGTCACTTTGGGCCTGATATCCGGGACCTATACGGATTGGAATTTGGTGTTTGATAACTGAAAACTGTAGTTCAGGAAGATACGGATCCAACGAGTCTTATTGGGCCTCAATGGGAGTTGTGGATCTCGTAATACAAGCGTTTCTGTAAAAGACTCCAAAACTGAAAATGTTTACAAGGCATGTAATGGTCAGTCGGTAGTGGCCTGTTTTCAGGGTGCTATACTGGGCCAAATAGACCGTTTCTTGAGCCTAAAACATAGCTCGGGAAGTCACGGTTCTATCGATACCAAGTGGGCCCAAATCAGACTTGTAAATTACCGTCTACAAGTGTTTCTGTGGAGGACCCCAACTTTAAACGAAAATTATAGAATAAATAGAAAATAAATATTAGAAATTCATAATAAATTTGTAAAAATTATTTTAAAGCCTAAAAATGGGTTTTTAATAATTTAGAATATATTTCATTAATATTTTAATATTTTTAAATATTAATGATAGTTAATTTATTTAATTATTTTATTAAATAAATTACTTAAAAATAATTTTAATACTTTAAAAATCATTTGAAATTATATTAAAGTGTAAGGAAATATTTTAACTTATTTTAAATGAATTTTAATATTTTGTGATGAATTTGATTAATAAATTAATATTAATGATAATGGATTTATTTAATAAATATATTAAATAAATTATGGAAAATTGGAATTAATGTTTTAAAAATCATATAAATAATGATTTAATGGTTAGAAAAATATTTTAAGTTATAAAATATAACTTTTGATATTTTGTCATGAAAATACTAATATTTTAATATTAATGGCAATTATCGGATAATGGATTTAACTGTTTAAAAATTATATAAATATGATTTTATGGTATTAAAAATACTTTGAAATATTATAATATTATGACATGTATTTCATTAATATTTGATATGAAATAAATATTAATGATAATGGAATTAAGTAGTATTTAATTCATATTAATATGATATTAATGATTAAAAAATCATGATAAATGATAATAATTATCTAAAAATTATTATAAGTCATTGAAAAATATTTTGACTGAAAATAAAATTATCTAAGGTAAATGTAAAGCATTTAGGCAAAGTCTTATGGAAATTAGACTCATGAATTATCCGACTAGACTGTCGGGATGTCAAAAATTGTACCGAATTCAACTCAAACTGAAATAGTTTGATTTGATACCGAATTTTAGGTATTTTATAGACTTATAGGATTATGTGGTAATTTGTTAGGTTATATTATAACTGTATTTAACAGTACTATGCTATCATAATATTATTCTAATATTTAGAGATCAGTATTATCTATATTAGGTCTTCAGACAAAGCGATATAGGTTGTGCAACGGTAATCAATGGTACAGGCAAGTTCTCTAACTCGATCTCGAGTTGATATTTTTAAAATATACTTGGGGTTAATCATTACTGATTATACCATGTCTATGAATTACCGATTCGCACTCTGTGTACATTACATGTATTCATCAGGTATGAAAGGTTGATCACCTTCATTACCATTTGGTCTAGTTGATTTATTCATGTTCATTATTCGTTCAGCTATGAAAATTTATTCATGCTCTTTCACAATGTATATATTGTAGAAAGTTAGCCAGCTTATTGTTCAATTCTTTCAATCATGATATATCCTTAATTGAACTTATACCTTTTGGGCAAAATTGTTGTTCACCCTTGCTATATCATGATAAACATTACAGATTAGGACGAATACGTCGGATACAGGAAAAGTCAAAGACAAGTCAACTTTGGATTATATGTGTAGATAAATTTGTAACAGTAATGTATGATAATAACTTTGTATGTTTGATAGGATATTGATTTAGGTATTATATGAAGGTTCTCGACCTTGGGAATAGTGTGTAATGTTTAATGTATAAATAGTTTATGTTTATATCTTTCCTAATAGACATAGAAATAGTACACTGGATTCGTGGTGATTTGGGACCCGAATCTTGGGGTGTTATAGTTGGTATCAAAGTTGTAGGTTATAAACCTTAGGTAGGAGTACCTTAGGCTATAGCCTTAGAAAAGGAAGGTGAAGATAATGAAAGAATAAGCTCAAATAAAGTTTAAACAATAAGAAGTAATTTAAGAAATTTGTAAAGAAGGGATTAGAACATGCGTGAGAGGATTCAAAAAAGAATCTCGCAGAGTTATAAGGAATATGAATGTGGGGTTACCCAACTCCAATGATAAGAATGTAAGGTGAGGATAAATAGACAATGTCTATAAAAAGAGAATGGTAAAGAAGTTAAGAATAGAAAGTTATATCTAAGTATGGTATAATTGTTCTCTTTAATAGTTGATGTATGGTATCTGGGCTAAACGATTCCTTCATAGAGCGGAGGTATATACAAACTAGCAACTCGGAACCTAGTTTGTTAGTTGTTTGTGGAAAATCACTCAGTGTACCATATTAAAACTGTTAGAGACTCGATGTGTACCAAGTATAGAAATGGATACGTATGATGAAAATATAGAACTTGAATGAAATGTTGAGCAATGCAAATGAAGTTAAAAATTCTTAAAGGAAGAATTGTTATATAAACAAGAAAATTCAAAGAAGAATCTTGAAGAGATATAAAGATAAGAAATGGGAGTTACCCTAACTCCAATAGCCAAGATAACGAATAATGTCGTAAATGATGGAAACGGAAAGAAAGAGGATCGTAAAACAAAATAATCACGAGCTAAGAAAAGAATTTAAAGGGAGATGATTATAGAATAAGATCACGACGTGATCTGTTTAAGTTATAAAAGGAAGATGGTTTGTAATGTTTGAATAGTGATAGCTTGATGCTACGAAGATAATGTACTATAATATAGTACGAGATAAACTCGCAAGGAGTTATAAATGATGTGATACGAGGAATTCGTATCGAGCAAAAGAGCAAGTTATAGGTAAGATAGAGTTAAGTGGGATTTCAATTGAGGACTCATGTGATGGCTGAGTTGTACATACCTTTGTATGGGCGAGGGTTTTGTGCTTGCACTTAGTTTATCACATTGATAATCATTGGAATGTTGGTGTCGCGCTATTAATGTATATATGGCGAAAATGTGATTCTTTTCTCATGTGTATATTTGATAGTTAGAAACCATTAAGATTAGTCAGATATTATTAGGATTAGGTGTGATTCTTAAAACTAATACATATGGTAAGTTTGTGACTCATAGTAATATGGTATGTTTTTAAACCCCTCAGCGAATGGACGCCTATGGTCTGACTAGGATAAGTTCTTAAACTCATATTATTATGACAAGTTCCTGAACTTCCAAAGTGTGATAAGTTTGATGAACTGGGGTATAGATAAGTGTGAATGGAGTATTGAGGATGATAGGAATAGATAGACTGATTAAGCAATGGATCATTATAGAAAATAGAGTTGATGGTGGAGACATAGGTTTTCTAAATCTACTAGCTATGCTAGACTTTTAAAATTTATTGACTTCATGTTGATGTTTGCACTTCTATTTTCTTGAAAAATATTGGATCAAATGATGGAACTAATGAGTTTTAAAAACAATACCATTATTCGTCTGTCTATACTAATTGCTTCGACTAGACAAAAGTGATTTAAAATATATCAAAATATATTTTTATATCATCAATGCATCATGGAACCTGGTGCAAAGATGATAAAAATGATGGAGTTGTCAATGTAGTATTACTTAGTGTTGAATTTGATCTAAGGATCGTCAACCCACTATGGTATGATGTAGTATGATAAAATCACTAAATGACGGAATCCTCAAACGGACTGTAAATACGGTGCGTTATCATAACATCATAAAAAGATTTTTTTTTAGATTTCTTTAAGATGTGAAATATATATATATATATATATATATATATATATATATATGGATATGTATATTTCGATTGATGTCCGAATTATTGTAGAAGTCTATGCTATTTGATTCAGTTAGACGAATATTGAAAAATGTTCATGAAATTCAAGCGTTTCTTGAGAAGTTATGCCAAACCAAATTGTTTTGGTGTGGATTCAAACGTTAAGAAGCTGAGGTGAACAACCCTATAAAAGGGGACATGTTATCGGAGACAATGGTTACGAAAGTAACGCATATAGTCGTTACGATATTAAGATGTAATACATTGTGCACGACGTAGGGTACGATAGGCTGGCCACCAAAAGTACCGATGCGGTTTATAGTGTGAAGTACCGGGGGTGAAGCACTATTAAACCTAGAAAGAAGTTCAAGGTCTTGCGCCCACTCAGCATTATTCGAATCTTTTACATTCCTGAGTTATTTACATCGCTTCCCAATTATTGAGCAATTGTGGAAAATTCTTATTATTTTGATGGAGAATGTAGTGAGAAGAATAGCCCTTAAAAAGAAGTAGTTGTAGAACACTTTAATCAAGTGAATAGAGATTAACGTAAAATCCATTTTGATAGATTGAATGAATGAAGATTAATAAATAAAATTTCGATGACAAAATTCTTAGAAGAAATGGTGAATATAATATCCCGAGTGTTTATGATAACGTTCCTTAGAAAAGAAAATGAATGGGTTAAAGAATATATAATATTTGATATATGACTGTGTTTAATTGAAGGTTATGTAATAAAACCTAACAGTTGTTGAAGAGATGAATGAAATATATATATATATATATATATATATATATATATATATTATATATATATATATATATATATATATATATGTAAAACCATTTGCTAAGTTAACGTGTTGAAGTTATTCAACGATAATTGTGAAAGAGATTTTGCAAAAACCGAGTAAGGGAGGTTTCATTGATTCCGAGGACGAAATCCTTATAAGGAGGGAAGGATGTGACACCCCGAATTTTTAAGAATTTAATAAATAAAATTTTTATTTTAAGATGTTTAAGTATGAGTATTTGTATATGTGTTATATATTGTAAAATATATGAATCGGTATGAAGAGAATTTAAATGTTATTTTAATATTTATTGCAGTAAATAAATATTTTAATTGAATTATTTATTAAGATTATGTGATTAAAATGGAGTAATGTAATTAAATGTATTATATTAATTAAATGATTATTTAATATTTAATTAATATGTAATGATTTTATATTATTTTTTTAATTTAATTGAGATAATGTAGTGATGTGGTAATTGTTACATGAAGTTAAAATTAGCGAGTAATTATAATGTGACAATTTTATGTGATTAATCGATGTTAAACTTTTAAATAATTAAATTAATGTTAAGATTTAATTAATTCTTATTTTAAGATGTTTAAGTACGAGTATGTGTATATGTGTTATATATTGTAAAATATATGAATTGGTGTGAAGAGAATTTAAATGTTTTTTTAATATTTATTGCAGTAAATAAATATTTTAATTGAATTATTTATTAAGATTATGTGATTAATATGGAGTAATGTAATTAAATATATTATATTAATTAAATAATTATTTAATATTTAATTAATATGTAATGATTTTATGTTATAGTTTTAATTTAATTGAGATAATGTAGCGATGTAGTAATTGTTACATGAAGTTAAAATTAGCGAGTAATTATAATGTGGCAATTTTATGTGATTAATCGATGTTAAACTTTTAAATAATTAAATTAATGTTAAGATTTAATTAATTAAAGGATAACATTAAGAATATGTGTTAAAGGGTCTATTAAAAGATTTAAAAGAGTTTTTAAAACCGTTTTTTCCAAACAAGGCCTTACTTTTGTTTTAAACCTATTTTATCCAAACAAGACCTTAACTATTAAAACATGATTTTAAAATAATATGGTTTTGCCAAACAAGCTTTAGGGCTTTTAAATTTCTAATTTTGTAACTTATATATTAAATTGATAATTAGTATATGTAATTATATTGGGAGTTACATATTCTATAATTATATGTTTTATATATATATTGTATATACACTAAGTTATGTTAGTTTTCTAAACCTAAGTCTAAACTAAGAACAATAGAGAGAGAAAGGGGGCTACAGATTTTGGTAGTTATAGGGAGTCTAGGAGGGGTCTTGGATCGTCATATAACTTAAAATCATAAACTACTTTGAATGATCAAGAAGGCTTGCAAGAAGAAAAATGTAAGAAATTGAAAGTTTTTAATTTGTGTGCTCTTTTTTGTTAGGTCTTTATGAACCAAGCAACTTTTGTTTTGGATCATTAAAAACTCATGATTTATATGAGTATTGGTATTTTATATATGTATCAAAGTATTTTTGAAATCAAAAGTTAGATCCAAAGTGAGAAAATCAAGTTTTGTACCAAAAGGTTTAAGAAAAAGCATTCCTTTGTATGCTATATATATTTTTACGTTAGATTCTTTGGGTTCATATGATTAATAGTTTAAAAAATGTTAGCATGCTAGATACATGAGTTAAGGGAAAAACCCCTTTGGAATCACTCAAATATGTTAAGAAATGAACAAGTTATGAATTAAATCCCAAACTACCCTAACTGCTGAACACAAGCTACTGATTAGTCACTTCTGTCCATTTTTTTGGGACCAAAACAGAACCAAAATGGATGTTTGATATATGGAAACTATATTTTGGGAAAATAAGAATCCAACGATACCTATTGGACCTAAATCTGATTTGTAGATTTTGTTTTATAAGCGTTTCCGTTAAGGACCCCAAATTTGGAAAATGAACCAACTGTTGAAGAAAACCTTGCTGACTAGTCCCTTTGGGCCTGATTTTCGGGACCTAGACAGATTGGAATTTGGTGTTTGATAACTGAAAACTATAGTTCAAGAAGACACGGATACAACGAGTCTTATTGGGCCTCAATCGGAGTTGTAGATCTCGTAATACAAGCGTTTATGTAAAAGACTCCAAAACTGAAAATGTTTACAAGGCATGTAATGGTCAGTCAGTAGTGGCCTGTTTTCAGGGTACTATACTGGGCCAAATGGACCGTTTCTTGAGCCTAAAACATAGCTCGGGAAGTCACGGTTCTAACGATACCAAATGGGCCCAAATCGGACTTGTAGATTACCGTCTACAAGTGTTTCTGTGGAGGACCCCAACTTTAAACGAAAATTATAGAATAAATAGAAAATAAATATTAAAAATTCATAATAAATTTGTAAAAATTATTTTAAAGCCTAAAAATAGGTTTTTAATAATTTGGAATATATTTCATTAATATTTTAATATTTTTAAATATTAATGATAATTAATTTATTTAATTATTTTATTAAATAAATTACTTAAAAATAATTTTAATACTTTAAAAATTATTTGAAATTATATTAAAGTGTAAGGAAATATTTTAAGTTATTTTTAATGACTTTTAATATTTTATGATGAATTTCATTAAGAAATTAATATTAATGATAATGGAAAAATTTATTTAATAAATATATTAAATAAATTATGAAAAATTAGAATTAATGTTTTAAAAATCATATAAAAAATGATTTAAGGGTTAGAAAAATATTTTAAGTTATAAAATATAACTTTTGATATTTTGTCATGAAAACACTAATATTTTATTATTAATGGCAATTATCGGATAATGGATTTAACTGTTTAAAAATTATATAAATATGATTTTATGGTATTACAAATACTTTGAAATATTATCATATTATGACATGTATTTCATTAATATTTGATATGAAATAAATATTAATTATAATGGAATTAAGTAGTATTTAATTCATATTAATATGATATTAATGATAAAAAATCATGATAAATGATAATAATTATCTAAAAATTATTATAAGTCATTGAAAAATATTTTGACTGAAAATGAAACTATCTAAGGTAAATGTAAAGTATTTAGGCAAAGTCTTATGGAAATTAGACTCATGAATTATCCGACTAGACTATCGGGATGTCAGAAATTGTACGGAATTCAACTCAAACTGAAATAGTTTGATTTGATACCGAATTTTAAGTATTTTATAGACTGATAGGATTATGTGGTAATTTGTTAGGTTATATTATAACTGTATTTACCAGTACTATGCTGTGATAATATTATTCTAATATTTAGAGATCGGTATTATCTATATTAGGTCTTCAGACAAAGCGATATAGGTTGTGTAACGGTAATCAATGGTACATGCAAGTTCTCTAACTCGATCTCGAGTTGATATTTTTGAAATATGCTTGGGGTTAATCATTACTGATTATACCATGTCTATGAATTATTGATTCGCACTCTGTGCACATTGCATGTATTCATCAGGTATGAAAGGCTGATCACCTTCATTACCATTTGGTCTAGTAGATTTATTCATGTTCATTATTCGTTCAGCTATGAAAATTTATTCATGCTCTTTCACAATGTATATATTGTAGAAAGTTAGCCAGCTTATTGTTCAATTCTTTCAATCATGATATATCCTTAATTGAACTTATACTTGCTGGGCAAAATTGTTGCTCACCCTTGCTATATCATGATAAACATTACAGATTAGGACGAATACGTCGCATATAGGAAAATTTAAAGACAAGTCAACTTTGGAGTATATGTGTAGATAAATTTATAACAGTAATGTATGATAATAACTTTGTATGTCTGATAGGATATTGATTTAGGTATTATATGAAGGTTCTCGACCTTGGAAATAGTGTGTAATGTTTAATGTATAAATAGTTTATGTTTATATCTTTCGTAATAGACATAAAAATAGTACACTGGATTCGTGGTGATTTGGGACCCGAATCTGGGGGCGTTACAAGTTACATCATCTGAATTAAATACATCAATCCCAGGTCATGCCAACCTTAAATCTTAACTGCGGAAACATAAACAGTTTATAGTCTTCAACAACATCAACATAAGTCTTAACACATAATTTCAACATCACATAAAACAACAAGTCTTCATTTACATCACTTGTTAATCTTCCCATTGCCATTGCTTGTAGAAGGCTCGTCGGATCTTTCGTTCTTAACTGTAATGTTATTATTACGCAAGAGTGAGCACGATTGCCCACAAGTATAACAATGAAATAACAAAATAATAACATGCGAGTGAATCAAGGACTTCTGAAATAAAACTCAACTTTTGAATCAAGAATGAATAGAAATAAACAAAAGAATTATGAGGGTCATAACACCTTAAACTATGTCCTAGGTATCAAGGGTTATACTTGAAATCTTTAACAGTCATAAGACTATGGACTCTTCTTCTCGTACTTAGGGGGATCAGCCCTTAGTACCATACTGTGCACAATATCTTAACGCTAACGCATAAGTAATCCCTATACAGGGTTGTTCATCTCAGTTTGACATTAGAGTCCGCACTAAAGGAAGTTTGGTTTGGATAAATCAATAAGGGTTCTGAAATTTAGAACATTCATCAGCTATGGACTAGTTGGATCAATAAAGATTCACTAGTCTAACAAGGTTGAATAATAAATGATATTTAAATTGAATAACAATCTCAAGAGGTATACAATAGAACAATTATTGTATAACAAAATCATACTTTTAAAAGATAAATAATCTTTAACATAATAAATTGAACTTGATTAATAATAAAGAGAATTTACTCGACGAAATTTATAAACTTGAATAATGATCACAAGTAAGGTTAGGAAACTTGCCTCGTGCGCAGCTTACACGTTAATTATATTTGTTCCTTGATTTAATCCTAAATATCATTTACGTTCACAATACTAGTCAATTATAATGTAACTGATCATCATACGCTCATTCTTTTTGTCTAACTCGAATTATGACTATACTTAGTCAACTACTATACTCATTGCCACATAATTTATATTTCATGAACAATAAGCTAACTACACGTTCAATCATTTAATTCACACATAAATGTGTTATTAACATGCTAAGAATTTATTCTAACACCTCATTATATGTCTAATATGTTTTTATGTTCATTAGATTAAGTTACTAACACATTGCTTGACTTGAGCATTTAAAAAAAAAATTATTTCTGGACCATTCTGCTAAGTGGCGCTGCGGCGCTACTGTTATACTGGTTATTGGCGCTGCGGTACCGTGGCGCTACAGCTTGAGACATGGCGCTGCGGCGCGGGAATTAGGCATGGAGTTGGCGACGCGACGCGAAACTCCAGTTTCTGAATTTCTAGGTCACGAAGAACACAGAATCAGGCAAAATTATCATTATATGGTCATTAAATTCACCAAATTAAACATACCCACATACTAGAATTCGTGCATAATCATTACCCAACCTTTATAGAGTAATTTTAACTAATTAAAACACATAATTATAGAATTAAAACATGTAGTTTCACTGTTCTTGAAGGTTTTGAACATAAAACATAAAAATTAACACTACAAATTCGTTATAACACCAAATCCATCCATTCAAGGTTTGTTTTCTTCGTTTTAATATATATAATTATATACGAGTGTGAATTTTACGAAACAATATATGATTGACATATTAAATTTACGTATAAGGGCCATATGGCTATATTTTATACTATGTGATTTTGTAGCAACAACATACGACTTATTTTATGAAATCGATGATATGGTAATCTATAATGCATAGTAAAACATGTTATGCTAACATATTATCACATATATCCATATAAACAATACAATTTTCCAATTTACAGAGACTTTACATAATTTTGAAAGCCATATTCATAAAAACTTTAATAACGTAATTAACAATTGAGTTGAAGAGATTACCCTTAAAACAATTTCTCTGACTTTCACGTTTTTCTAAAATAACACAATAATTCACACTGCTTCTCTCTATTTCTTTGGAATTCTCTTTGAATTCTCTCAGTTAACTCATAAAATAATACGTCTTCTCAACATAAGACTGATTAATAAAGAAGGAAGCGTACGCGTTGTGGAGGTCAGTTACCCATCATGGATTAACTGCTATTAACTCCCCTTAGGGCCTTGTTTGGTTGGCATTAAAAGGTTTTAAAACCATTTAATTTAATGATTCTCTTATACTATAGTTTAAATCGTGTCACACTTAATTCCTTAATAATTTAAATATCTTATTTAATTTATTTTAATTAATATATAATAATTTCTCATTAATTCACATAGTCACAAAACTAAATTTCTCATTTATTAATTATGTCAAATTATTAAATCTCTAATTAATTATTAAATTAATTAAAATAACATTAGGCTTATTAAATATTTTATTTAATTCAATAAGCTCACATAATTACATACTTGAATAATAAATATTCTTCACATTAATATAATAAATATAACACATATAATTAAATTCATCTATCACAATTGCATCCATTAATTATTTAATCTAATAATTAAATTATCAAAAATATTTATTTAATTCAATAAATATAAAAAATTAAATTACAAAATCTCATTCGTCGCAGAACTTAACCTTATATTATCTACCTATGACATATCTATCTATTATACACATGAGAAAGGAATCACCCTCTTAACATGCATATAGCAAATAACGCGACACAAATATTTTAATGATTATCATTGTCAGAACTAAGTAGTTGTTACACCAAGTATAATTTCCCGCCCACACAAGGAATCATACAACTCAGCTACCGACATGAATCCTCAATTGAATCCCCACCTATCCTTAACACCTTTCTCAATACGAATTTTATTTAACTCGTATTCATAATCATTTCCTGAATCTGTACCAATTCACATATCAATCTTGCTGTAAACTTTTCAATCATCAGATTGATTTTTTTCCCATATTATAACCTTATCAGATCACGAGGGTGATCTCATCGTATATATTACGATTCATTTCTATGTCTTGATCGTTTTATTTTACGATCTCCTATCACTGCACTATTAGTCTTTTAGACTCGATCTATTCATCACTACTATCCACCTTTATTATCAGAGTTAGGGAACTATGTAACTTATAACTCGCCGAGATTCATCTTTGAATCTTATCGACCAACTAACTCTATATGAGTTAGATCTTATCCTAATCACTGCGGTTATTAGTCTCAGGAATTTCTACCTAAGGTTTATAACCTACAACTCTGATACCAACTGTGACGGTCCCAAATCTGGGTCCCAAATCACCGCGGATCTGCTACAATCATTCTATAACTATTGCGAAAGATATAAACATAAATTGTTTATACAATACATTACACATTATTCCCCAAAATTGAGCAACCTTTACTTATACACAATGCATAAACTATCTAACATATAACATTATTATCAAACTATACTATTACAAAACTAATCGTGCACATTAACTTTAAGCTGGAACTGTCTTTAACTTTTTCTTGTATCCGACGCATTCGTCTTAATCTGTAATTTTTATTATGATATAGCAAGGGTGAGCATAAGGATTACCCAATAAGTTTAAGTTCAATAATATAACGATATATCATGATTGAAAGAATCTGAATAATAAGCTGGCTATAATTCAACAATATAATTATAAACTAGCAGGAACAAACTTTTCACTGAACAAGTATATAACTTGAACAAATATATCTAGACCAACTGGTAATGAAGGTGATCAGCCTTTCATACCTGACTTATACATGCAATATGTACAGAGTACAATTCATGGCAACCAGTAATGATTAACAATAAGCTTATCCGTATAAAACAACTCTTAGTAGAGTTAAGTAAAAATAACTTGCCTGAATCGTTGATTACCGCTACGCAATTTATATCGCCTTATCTGAAGACCTAATATTAGTAATATAGATCTTTAATATTAGAATAATATCATCACAATATAATACTATTATATATATTCATAGAATAACCTAAATACATAACACATAACCCTATAAGTCTATAACACACATAAGACTCAGTATTAAATTAAACTATTTCATTCTAACTTAAATCCGACACAATTCTGACATCCCGACGGTCTAGTCGGAACAAATTTCAAGTTTAAGTTCAATTAAACTCTACCTAAACACTTATCAATTAACTAAGATAATTTTAATAACAGTCAAAATAATTTTCATAAGCTCGTAATAATTTTTAAATAATTATTACTATTTATCTTGATTTTTTAATCATTAATATTGTATTTAAATGAATTAAATATCACATAATTCTTTTGTCATTAATATCTATTTGTTATCAAATATTAATGAAATATATGTCATAATATTATAAGATACTTATAATATATCAAAATATTTTTAATACTTTAAAATCACCTTTATATGATTTTTAAATAATTAAATTCATTATCCAATAATTGCTATTAATGTTAAAATATTAATATTTTCATGACAAAATATCAAAAGTTATAGTTTATAACTTAAAATATTTTTATAATACTTAAATCATTTTTATATGATTTTTAAATCGTTAATTCTATTTTTTTATTATTTATTTAATATAGTTATTAAATAAATTAATTATCATTAATATTAATTTATTAATGAAATTTCTCACAAAATATTAAAAGTCACTGAAAATAACTTAAAATATTTTCTTTTATCATAATATAATTTTTCATGATTTTTGATGAATTAAAACTATTTTTAAATAATTTATTAAATATTATAATTAAATAAATAAATACCTTTTATATTCCAAAATTATTAAATATTTATGAAATATACTCAAAATAGTTTAAAACTATTTTTCAGACTTTAAAATAATCTTTCATAATTTATTATGTATTTTTAATAATTAAAAACTATTTAATTCGATTTAATTAATTAAAAATATTAATTTCTAAAACTAACTGTCGCTAAAAGGGCCATAGGCGACGAATCCGTCGATAATGGTGTTCTTGGGCTGTTCTTGAGCTTGCCCAGATCTTCATGTCAGACACGAAGGGGGGTAGTTTGACCAGACATTAATCGTTGATCCTTATGTTTTTTGGGTTTGATAAGGCATCAAGTTTGTAGTGTTGATGTCACCCTACAATAATCAACAAGTTTCATAGCAATCCAACATCATAATCGAGAGATACAGTCTCTCAAATATCATGTCAGACATGTTTTTCATTTTTGGGTTTTCCAAAAATAAAGAACAGTCCGGGTTGACCACTTTTGATCACAATAACTTTCATCCTGAGGTTGATTAGTGTGTTGTAAAGGTTAATACTTATAGTAAACATGTAAGAGAGCAATCCTGTAACATAATATCAGTATATTATCAACACAATCACGAGATTTAGTCCGGTCAAACTAGGGGTCAAGAACTGTTCTTGAACATTTTTGGAAAACCCAAAAATGTTCTTGAGCAGTTTGGTCAATGGTGGTTTGACCACCAATAAATTTGATTCTGAGTAAGAACTGAGTGACCTAGTGGTTTGAGAATGTAGATAACATGTCAGACTACAATATCCAACCAACAAAATGACTAAAACCCTTAACAGAAGAAAGATCAGGGGCTTCAAAAACTTGTCAGACCACCCGAAAATTTTTTGGGTTGCCCAGATTTTGATTTCCGTGAACGGTCAACGCCTTTTGACTACTCATATATGGAGATCTAGACATGGTATTACCATGATTCAAGTTCCAGATTACAGTCCACATGACAAAGAACAAATTTATAACTTAAAACAACTCAAATCAAAAACAGAACGAGATCTATTGCCACTGACATCGGTTGTCAGACAACTTTTTCAATCATTTCCCAGATTTCTAAAAACTCAAATTTCGAGCATCAAAATGATATGGATCTATGTTTTGACCACCCAAATCATCAAATGATACCCTAACACACAACTCTAACCAACAACTAACATCATAACACAAGATTTAAGGATTTCAAAATTTTAGGGTTCTTATACCTTTGAGCTTTGATTTTTGATTTCTGACTTTGAATTCTGTCTTCGGCTTGGTATGAACTGACCATGGCTCAACTTTTCACTCTCTCTCACACTAGATTTCGAAAAGTTAGAGAGAGAAAGGACTTGGATAGAATGAGAAATAAAGTAAGGCTTTCTCTTACTTTTAGTCTATATAATTATTGTATATAATGTATCTAGCAATTCTAGATGGCTGAGATTGCTGGATATAAGTCATAAGCTAGGCTAGGGTTGGTTCACCAACTTCACTAGGACAACTCTTACAAGTTATGTCCAATTATGCAACAAGGGTATACTAGTCATTTTGATTTTATATTTAATGGCATTCTTATAAATGGCCAAACCCTTAGGGTTTAGGGTTTGAACCCTTAGGTTTTGGTTTTAAAAATAGAAATTTAATATTTCTAAAGTTTCTAATTTTGGTTTTAAAAATAGAAATTTAATATTTCTAAATTATAATTAGGATTTTCTAATTATATTAAAATTTCTTAATCACAGTTTAAATCTTGCTAATTAGGATTAGTATTTTCTAATTAAAATTGCTAATTAAGCAATTAGGGTCAAAATGGTCATTAGGGTTTATAACCCTAAAATTAGGGTTTCTAATAGAAAAATAATTTTCTAATTTAGAAATTAAATTTTCGTAATTAGATTAGGGTTTTCTAATTACTTATAACTTTAAAAATTAGGATTAATATTTCCTAATTAACATTAAAAGTATTAAATTAACACTTAAGTTTTTCCTATTTATAAATTAGGGTTTCTAATCCAGAAATTAGAGTTTTCTAAATTTAAAATTAGGGTTTGCTAATTAATTAAGCTTTACCCTAATTAATATTTTAATTATTTACACTTACGCCATTAAGTTTTCAATTTAGGGTTTTCAACTTCCGAATTAGGGTTTCAGAACCGGTTTCTAGGGTTTCTTATCCATTATTAGGGTTTTCTAACCGAACGTTGACGTTCTTAATCATATTAGGGTTTGACACTGATTAAATTTATTTGATCAACCATTGACCCTTAACCACATACTGAACACATATACAACCATATACACAGAACATATTCACGTATCTCCTTAATCCTGAATAATTCACTTAAATCCTTCACAGAATTTTGAAATCCTCAAAATTCCTTCTTAAAAATATCAAACGCATACACTTATTTTCTGTTTAGGTTCTAATATTGAACCTTAAATTAATTAATTAATATTTTAAAATTTTTCTAAATTCTCGGGTTGTCACATAGGGTACGTGAGGCTGATCCCCTCATGTACTTATTCTGTAGCCTGTAACCAAAGGGTCAATTAGCTATTGATTCCATTGGAGTGTTATAGTTCAAAGTCTGCTTGACTTGTAGTTATTCTAAAAGCAATCATTATCTTTGCTTCTAATATTCATATTGCTGAATCCTTCAGATATTCATATTGTTGAATTCATTATCAAAAAAATTCCATTCGTTATAATAAATCCTTATTGTTGTATTTAAACTTGTTGGGCAAACTTGTTGCTCATCCTTGCTATATAATGAATTATATTACAGCTAAGCCCGAGACCTCAAGAAAGGACAAGGGTAAAGGAAAGATGTAGATTAATCGCCAGGAGCAAACTTTGCTATATGCCTAGTTTAAATTTCTGTTATGAAATAAGAACCCTAATTATTATTTTAGGGTATGTTTGTAAGACTTTATTAAGGTTATCAAATCTTGGGACTATTAACACCTTTTGAATGAACGACGTACGTTTATTATATTCCTCATTTTAGTTATCATATGTTGTTTAGAGGTGGAAGTTGGTATTTTATCGTGATGACCGAACCAGGGTCAGAGGACCCGGATTCGGGGGCGTCACATTATGTACTTATGTATTATAGAATCCTTAAAGACTTAAAAAGAAAGTGTATCAATTGTAGAAGACGATGAAGGCAAGTGTTCTAAACCCCTGTCTAAGTTCTTTCTGGATAAGCTTTGTGATTAATGTATCTTACTCATGAATTGATGTATAATGAAGTCGAAGCCAATTCCTTCGGGTAGACTTCATGTGTTTTGTAGATTTCCTTATAATCTATCAATATGTTGTAAATGTTGCTATTTTTTGCCAAACTATTTTTTATGGATTTCAAAGAAAGACTGAGTATACATAAACAAATGTTTTGTCATCAAACGACAAACACGTGAGGTTGCCAAAACTTAAACGTATATACGTTTAATGAAGTAGTGTTGTACAACATAGAGTACTATAGGCTGATCACCTAAATATGCTCGTAAGATATGTCGGACTTACGGACTTGATGTCAGGTTGTCCTTTTTCAAAGAATGAATGAAATGCTCAAGGTCTTGGACCAAAATCGATATTTAACTTATATTGTTCATTGTTAAACGTTTTAAAGAAAAGAGAAGTGTTATTTTGAATTATCTATAGTACTTCATAACTATTGATTCAGTTATAGAAGATATACGATTCATATGATTCAAACCAAATGCTTAAATGAAATTGTCATACTTGCTGAGCTAGTTATGTTCACTCTTGCTTGAACCATATGAATGCTGCTAAGATCGAACATAATGAAGGATCTAGTAAAGATAAATGGAAGGCTAAGGCGGACCAATAGTTGTCTTATAATAGCATAGTATGAACTTTGTATTTATTTGATATTATGACAAAGAACATATGTAATGGTTACAAAGAACCTGGGAAGGGAAATATTAATTTTTAATCTATAGAAGACATATTCACTCTTTCGAGGTATTTCAATTGAACGTATGTGTGAACTATAGCACCGTATAGCACCATCTGTCGGGTTAGAAGATACCCGGATTTAGGGGCGTCACAGGTTTGGTATCAAAGTCCTAGGTTATAAAACATAAGGGGGGAAAAGAACCTTAAGCCATAACCTTAAGATGAGTTAAAGAAGTAAAAGATGAAGTTAACCCTAAAAATGCATTAAATGTGATATGTGTTTTTACTATTCTAATGATGTGTACTAATCAAAATAATTTATTATGTTGTAGATGTCAAGAGATAACGTGATGTATAGGGATATACATGTTCTTAGTGAAGAGTCTGTTAATCGAGTATAAATTTTACCGACACCTGTAGCTGAGTGGCCAGAAGTGGTGGTGGTTGAGTCAGAAGACTCAGAGAACTTAGAATTTACATCCTTGTTTAATGGCATGTCAAAGGAGGAGGTGAAGGTGGTGTCGTTTAACACGGTAGCACCTATAGAAGAGATGACTTCAGGGGAGTCAATGAAGGCGTTGTTCATGATGGTGTTGGATAGAAGCCTTTGAGCTCAGGCAGGAGCTAAAGGCTAAGAATCAGAAGATCAGTAGAATGTCCTATATATATAGGAGTTCTCACGAGGATTTTCAGCGGCAAGTGGCTGAGTATCCTGTGGAGGCAGGTCAGACTCGGCATACTATCAGTCGAGATGTGATAGCTAGTCTTGCCCATATGGACTATGAAAATGCCATATGGCAAATGTAACCTAGTTAGTAGTTAGAGTACAGTTAGATATGTAAATATGTTGTATCTAAGTAGTGACATAAAACCCTCTTTTGTATATCAAGGGTAGTCTTTTGTAGATCCCAATTTTTGGAAAGCAATTGCTGGAAAGTAATGTAATCAGCTAAGGCTGTGTAATGAAGAATGATGTAGTATTATACTACAAGGAAGAAGCAAATCAATATAAGCCTTTTATTGAACATGTTGTGCAATGAGATTGAGTTATTGTTTAACAATGAATAATAACTAACTAACAAGAAGAAAGTAATAATGAAGTGTTATTTATCTTAACAAAAAAATGCCGCCAAGAAGAAGACAACGAAATCAAGAAGCGAACGTAAATCAACCGGAAGGGGGACAGGTTAATCTGATGCAAGAGTTCGTTAATTTACTAACGGCTTCTTTTAATAGAAATGGAGCGAATATACCTGTAAATCCTGCGGTAGTTCGGGCTACTACGTTTAAGGATTTTAAGAGTGTAGGTCCGTCGGAGTTCAAAGGAACTACGGACCTTATAGAAGCCCAGACTTGGGTGAAAGAAATTGAGAAGGCATTTGTTATTGCAAATGTTGAAGAGGGGCAAAAGGTTTCTTTTGCTACCTACATGATGAAGGGAGAGGCCAACTTCTGGTGGGAGGCAAATCAGGCTGGGGCTGGGATAGAAAACCTAAGGTGGATACGGAGGTTAGGAAGGCTAGGAGATTCGTGCAGGGCTTGAAACCCTGGCTCTATAGCCGGATATCAGTGTTTCAAAGCAATTCCTTTGGAACCATTCTGGAGAAGGCAATAATTATTGAGGGTGGTAATGAGTCTTTAAGCCAATGCCATAGAGAGAAGAAGAGCAAGAATAAGGTAGAAGCGGGAGTAAAAACCGAGGGAGCTAGTGGGAGTGGTAATGGGCAGAAGTGGAAGGGTTTTAACTCTGGGAATATTGGGGTAAAGCAAGGAGATCCTAAGAAGAGGATGGAGGCATGCAAGAATTGTGGGAAGACTCACTTAGGAGTCTGTCTCAAGGGAAAAATGGTATGCTACAACTGTGGATAGGAGGGGCCTATTTCGCCTAACTGTCCAAGTCCAAAGAAGAATCATGGATGCTTCATATGTGGATCGACAGATCACATGGCGAAGAATTGCCCAAAGAAGGGGATGGATGGGAATAAGGGCACTAATAGTGGTAAGTTAGCTATTGGTGGTTCAGCTCAGACGAGTAGGCCGATGGCTCGCACCTTTAACATGACAGTCCAATATACAATTGTATTAGGGGATGTAGTTACAGGTATTATCCCAATCAACGATATAAATGCTTATGTGTTGTTTGATTCGGGTGATACTTGTTCTTTCATAGCATGTGATTTTGCTAGACGATTAAGATTACTTCCCAAAAGATTGCCTATACCTTTGAATATTAAGGTAGCAAACGAAAAAATAATTCATGTTAAAAATATTCATAGGCATTGTTGTGTAGAAATACGGGGTTATAAATTATCGGTATATTTGATACCGATAAAGTTGGGAGAATTCAATATAATTCTTGGGATGGATTGGTTGTTAAACTATGGTGCAATTATAAATTATCAAAAGAAATGTGTAAACATTAAAACATTAAGACAGCCTAATGTAGTGTTTTACAGTAATAAATTGCTGGGACGTTCGTGTTGTCTTACCATGACACAAACTAGAAAATTGTTGAGGAAGGGATGTGCAGGTTATTTGTGTCATGTTGTTGATACCCAGAGAGTGGGAGCAACGATGGAACAAATACCTATAGTCAAAGAATTTGTGGATGTATTTCCAAGCGAATTATCAGGTTTGCCACCGGATAGGGAGATCTAATTCGTAATAGATATTATACCAGGAGCGGAACCAGTTTTAAGGACACCTTATCTTATGGCGCCAGTAGAAATGAAGGAGTTGATGGTTCAGTTACAAGAACTATTTGATAAAAAATACATTCAACCGAGTGTTTCGCTGTGGGGAGGAGCACCGGTACTGTTTGTGAAGAAGAATGATGGATTATTGAGACTTTGTATCGACTACCAAGAGTTGAATGAGTTAACGATAAAGAATAAATACCCATTTCCTAGGATCGATTATCTCTTTGATCAGTTGAAAGGGACAAAATATTTTTCTAAGATAGATTTACGAACGTGGTATCATCAGTTAAAGGTTAGAAAGGAGGATGTACCAAAGACGGCATTCAGGACTCATTACGGCCATTACTAGTTTCTTGTGATGTCGTTTGGGTTGACAAATGCACCATCTACATTTATGGATATGATGAATAGAGTGTTCAAACAATATTTGGACAAGTTCGTCGTAGTGTTTATCGATGATATTCTAGTCTATTCTAAGACGCCAGAAGATCGCGCTGAACACCTAAGATTAGTGTTGGAGACACTAAGGAATGAGAAGTCATATTCGAAATTCACTAAGTGTGAATTTTGGCTAGAAAGGGTACAGTTTTTAGGACATGTTATCGACCGCGATGGAATTTCAGTAGACCCAGCAAAGGTGGAAGTAGTGATTAATTGGGAACAATAGTGACGCCCCCAAATTTGGACCGCCACTTGGTCACTCGAATTCGGTTCGTCATGTGCTCAAAGTATTACCATAATAACTAAAATCACACATTCACAACGAAAGATCTAATTTAGAATAATATACAATGATTTATTATAATTATTCCCTCAAGTCTCGCAACCTACAGTGCTTAATAGATTACGTAATAATATCGAATAAAGACTTATTACATAATCCTACATAAGCTTATACATAGTCTAAAAACAGTCTTAATACAACATAATAGACTTAAACATAAAGGGAAAATCTAGTCGGTAGCCTTTCCCTTGCCCTTGTCTTTCCCAGATACACTTCCATGTTCCGCCTTAACTGAAAGGTTTTAAATAAGCAAGGATAAGCAGAAATTTCCCAGCAAGTAATATATAACAAGGGTAAAGAGTTTTATACCACGAATTTGAAATATCAAAGTATCTTCTCTAAGATAGTTTAGAGTTTCAGAAAAATATCATGAATAATGGATATCAACAATTCTTGGAATAAGAATGATAATTCAATATAAATCAATATATATATATATATATATATATATATATATATATATATATATGAATTCAAAGACTATCAATGTATCCAACTGGACAAACAATTTATACCGAGCAGCCACTAAGGACTATTGAACATCTACTAGAATTACCAATATTAAACTGATAACCCACAAATCAAGTACTATAGATGATCAATCTACAATACTCCATGTTATGCCTAACACCACAGTAATAAACCATTCATGTGTTGAGGTTTCCAACAACATACACTCCCCTTACCATAAGGGTTGTTCAACTCAGTTTTCAAGATTTGCTCACTAATCAATTGGTTTGGATAGTTTTATAAACATGCATATAGTCTAGCCGAATCAATGACATAGACCCTTTCACAATATTCAAGAACAATATCAAGTTCAACATGAATAATAGTTTTCTTATGAGTTTACATACTAGCTCATTTCAACGAGAAAGTAATATAACATAAGGTTTGCTTACGACATTCATCAAATAAAGTAATGCAAGAGTTAGGATACTTGCACAATGTAAAAGATAGTCCAGATACTTGCCTCAAGCGTAGATTATCCTCGTTAAGAAATCAATACTTTCGAATCCTATTTATAGTGTATTATAAGTATAGGATGCCCATTAGTTAAATATGCTCATGCTTGATATGTAACTTTAAATGCATACTTAAACATTTAACTTAGTTGTATACTCTTCACATACTTTATTCCACACCTTGCATACTTATAATACAAAATCTGTTTATAAGTCACCATGAAATCAAATAACATAGTCTTTAATCATTTCTTTATAGTTTGCAAATACTTTTTGGACTTATCACTTGAAAGTCTATAATCACATCATTAAACATTCACTCCTATCATCTAGCATGGTTCTTAACACATTAGACATGTATTGGTCATATAATACATGCTAGAGTAATAATACAAGTATGCAACTCCTACAAATTAATAGCAGAAAACTGATCCTACTGCAGACTGGCGTGGCCAAGCCTGATTTGTACTTAGGAGACGCGCGGCTGCGCGACTCTCAGTTCAAACCAGAGCTGGCTGCTCCTGTAGAAGGTCAGTGCACACTCGGCTTGTACGTACATAAATAATCATGCAATACAGACATGTTAGTATGTGGATATCCAAGTTTGACCTCATATTATAGCATTATCATAGGTCACCATCTATTCTCATTTAATTAAGACTTTAAGGGCTCAATTCATAATTTTCTTATGTTTGATCGTTGAACACATACTATATGATCCATAGGTCTCAACAACTCATGTTTGCATTAGATTAGTCATGTATTACAAGTTATGACGTTCTAGTTCATCCATGCTTGTTCTAAGCCATATTTAACTAGTTTTACTATGCATAAGACTCACTAGGCATTCATATTAATCATGTCTACATGCATAACACACCTAATCGTGATGTCTCATATGCACAAATTAATCCACATAAGCATGCTCACAATCTTAACTCAATGTACATAGTTTATCAAGTTTATATTTGAAATTATAAGTCTCTTTAGTAAACTTATTTAAGCATGCAAGATAAGCACACACTGTCTAAATCATACTTTCGTACGTATTTGTGCACATACTCAAGTTATTTACACAAGCTTGAAATATAAGAATTTGAAAACATAATGCTCATCATACTTTGTTTTGCAAAACTTCAAGTTTTCCTTTAGAAATCCTTTAAAACCAAGCTAGAAAACTCTATTATACACCAAACCAGTTCATGCCTTATGTTATACTCTTGTACGTGCATACCTAGATTATTTACACATGCTCACAAAATTAGAATATACATTAATCCAAGTTTACCGTTTCAAGTTTTCTAAATCTTAATGTTTTCTTTGAGTATTCATATTAAAACAAATTAACATGGCTTCTACATACCTAGCAATCTCATTCCATGTTTTAAGGTTGTTTATAAGCATATTCTAACCAAAGTAACATGCTCAGAATGATACAAGACCACAAAAGCAGTGAACATGACTGGCAGCCAGCGCGGTCGCGCGGTCATGCACTATAGAAGTGGCGCGACCGCGCCACTTCGATCAGAACAAAAAATAAGGACTCTGTTTCGACAGAGTTTCAACATAACCAACATCAAGTCTGAGTTTACACCCATTATACAACTCTTAGACATACAAACAAACCCCAAATAACATAATGGCATGCTATTCTATATCAATTAACAGAGATTTCATACAATTGCAAAGATTTGATAAGACTCAAGCTCAAGAACACAAAATTAGATTTTATACCTCTTGAAGCTTAAATGAATTCCTTAAAGCACAAACCAAATGCTCAGCTACTCTCCCTCTCAATGTATAGTTATCAGACAATCTTAGCAACAAAGAATGAGAAGAGGAGTGTTCAATTTATAGGAAATCCATTGACCATGCCAAGCCATTACCTAATAATTTAAACCAAAGGACGGAAGAAGAATTCATTGGATAGAGAGAGTTTGGTGGAAAGATTTCACCAACTCTACCCTCCTCACTTCCCAGTTCATCATCACAGCTAAATCCTAGTAGCTTGAAATCACGCAACTGAGGTTAGGTCACTGTTTGGTTACTATTTGAGTATGATTTGGACACTGAATATAGGACACGGGTATTAAATCTCAACAATTGTGTTTATAATGCTTAGTTTGTTCTCTTATATTCCAAAAATGAAATTTTAATGTGCTAATGCTACTACATAATAGAAAGTTAGGAATTATTTATGTACTCACATCATATAATTCATGTTCATTATTCCATTCTAATTATTATTTATAATATGTATGGACTCCATTTAATTACCCACGAGTAATTAATATCCCCGTAAAACTTTATTATTCCAGTTATACTCACTTATTGGAATATTTTGAAATTCTTTGACAGAGTACATCTTTTAATATTTTCACACATACTTATTGTCACATAAACAATTGTTTGTGTAACTTATAATTCCTTACACTTTATTATATAGTTTATATATATTAATGTGTCACACCACATTTTCTTTTTAATGTAAAAACTATATAACATCATATGCCTTGCACACATAAATTAAATGAATAATTCAATTCTAAACATGCAATTTACTTTACTCATAATAACAATTAATAATCACGTATCATTAATCACGCATCATTAATAATTAATTAATGTTCTACAATAACAATTAACAATTAATATAATTTAATTGTTCACTCAATAATTCCTTCGTCGATTAATATCATTATTAATATCTCCCATCACCGTGCCACACAAGGCTCGCAACGAGCTCATCACAAATTCCATATATTCTCAATTATTCAATTATTTATTATAATTGAGTTAACTCATCTCGTAACACAAAATTATTTATATCCAAATAAATATTTATTTTCATTAATATATTCATTTAATAAGACATTGAAATTCTTGGGTATTACAACAACCGAAAACGCCGACTGAGGTACGGAGTTTCCTAGGGTTAGTGAGATACTATCGAAGATTTATCCAATATTTTTTTAAGATAGCTACTCCGTTGACTAATTTGACAAGAAAGATAGTGAAGTACGTGTGGACGGAGAAGTATAAAAGACAGTTTTCAAGAACTGGAGAAAAGGTTGAATGAATCACCTGTATTATCTTTACCCCGATGATATAGGGAATTTTAGTTTATAGCGATGTGTCATATAGAGGACTTGGTTGCGTGCTCATGCAGCATGGGAAGGTCATTACGTATGCATCACGGCAGTTAAAGAGTTACGAGAAAGTTTATCCTACACATGATCTGGAACTGGCCACGATAGTGTTTGCCTTCAAGATATAGAGGCATTATCTATATGGAGAGAAATGTGAGATATACACGGACCATAAGAGTCTAAAATATATCTTCACACAAAAAGATTTAAATATGAGACAAAGGAGATGGCTGGAGTTGATAAAGGATTATGATTGCAATATCCTGTATCACCCAGGAAAAGCCAATGTTGTGGCTGACGCCTTAAGTAGGAAGGGGCAGGAAAAGTTGTATATGTTAACGGCTCAAATTTAGTTAATAACAGAGATGGCTAGAATGGAGTTAGAGGTGAAGTTACCGAGTGATTCGGGTCAGAGATTGTTTACAATGGAAATTTGATCTACCATTGTAGAGAGAGTCAAGGAGGTACAACTCAGAAATGATGATTGCGACCAGATGAAGAAGCGACTAGTAGATGAAAAAGAGATAAAGTATAATCTTGATAATGAGGGATTATTAAGATTTGAAGGACGAATTTGGGTTCCCAATGAAACGAAGTTAAAGGAGGAAGTATTACAAGAGACTCATAGTTCAAGGTACTCGATTCATCTAGGTAGTACTAAGATGTATCAAGACCTTCGACAGAGTTTTTGGTGGCCAAATATGAATAGAGAGATAACAGAATATGTGAGTAGGTGCTTAACTTGTCAAAAGGTTAAGGCCAAACATCAACGACCAAGTGACTTGTTACAGTCATTGGAGATTCCAGAATGGAAGTGGGAGCATATCACGGTGGACTTTGTGGTGGGACTTTCGACGACTCAAAAAGGGTATGACGCTATTTGGGTAATAGTGGATCGGTTGACGAAGTCGGCTCACTTTTTGCTAATAAGAGTGAAGTTTAACTTAGATTAGTTAGCTAAACTTTATGTTAAGGAAATTATTTCCAGACATGGGGTACCAATTTCGATAGTGTCTGATCGTGATCCATGAGTCATATCAAACTTTTGGAGAAGTCTACAAGAACAAATGGGAACACAGTTGAAGTTAAGTACATCGTATCATCCACAAACAGATGGGCAGAGCGAAAGGACAATTCAGACGCTAGAAGATATGTTGAGATCTTGCGTTATGGATTCCAAAGGTAGTTGGGATGACCATCTACCGTTAGTAGAGTTTGCATATAACAACAGTTATCATGCGAGCATAGGCATGCCGCCTTATGAAGCTTTATATGGATGGAAGTGTAGAACACCATTGTGTTGGGATGAAGTAGGAGAACGCCGAATGGTAGGACCTGAATTAGTACAGCAAACATCGGATATAGTTAAGTTGATACAAATACGTCTAGTAGTAGCTCAAGACAGACAGAAGAAGTATGCAGATTCGCATCGAATGAACAGAGAGTTTGAGGTAGGTTCGTATGTATTTCTAAAGGTATCTCCCTGGAAAGGAAATATACGCTTTGGAAGGAAAGGAAAGTTAAATCCACGGTTTATAGGACCTTTTGAGATATTAAAAAGGGTAGGAGAGGTAGCTTACGTGATAGCATTACCTCCAGAATTGGAACGCATACACAATGTGTTTCATGTATCTGTGTTACGTCCTTATAAGCCAGATTATAAGCACGTAATAGAGTATGAGCCTATTCACATTGAGAAAGACTTGACGTGTGAAGAAATTCCTATTCAAATCGTTGATAGAAAAGAGCAAGTTTTGAGGAAAAAGGTTATACCTTCGGTAAAGGTGTTATGGAAGAACCACGATGCCAAAGAAGCAACGCAAGAACTTGAAGAAAAGATGAATAAGAATTAAATAATGAATAAAATTATAAAATATGTTATTATAATGAGAAAATAAGGTGAAGGTTATTCTATAACCTAAAAGTGGTGTAATATCGTAGTATTCTGGCTATGTGACTCAATTAAGGTGTTTGAATTTCTAAGACGAAAATAAAAGATTTTTGAGAAATTTTCTGAAAAATACTATTCATTCATTTCTGCTCGGGAATTATTTTTAAATTTTAGAGAAATACGTAACGATAGAATAATAAGGAATGATGGATTATGTAATAATAATTCAGTTATGACAAACACAGTTCTTCACCTGCGTACTAAGTTTGAGAATGTTAAGGGAAGTAAAGATTGAATAAATGGCGATCGTATAATAAGAAAGTATTATACAAAGCAATGAATATGAGTATGATACGAAGTATTGTACAAGTATATACGAAAGATAGCATAACGTATATAATGAATGATTATACGAACTAGTATACATAAAGAATACAAGGATTATATGTTATAAGCCTTAAACCAATTGTAATGGACTTGTAAGATTGGTGTAGGAATTGGGCAAGCCCAAGTAAAATCTTGTTAAGGCCCAAAGGTAAGTATTGCAAGCCCAACGTTAGGCCCAAAGTTAATAAATCCTAAGCCCAAACCAAGAATCAGACCCATGGATCGAACCGATGGGGCACTGGGTGAGAAAAACCCATGGGGCAACCCATGTGGGCCCCCCATGAGTGAGTCATGGCTGGCCAACTTGGTGGCTGAGCAAGAGATAGGATTTTAGAGGAGGTGGGAATAGTAAGGAGGTGGGATGACTTAATGACCCTTATGCCCTCACCTTGGAAAATCTATAAATAGAGAGGTTGATAGCTCATTTGTTGCCTTTTTCAAAAACACCAACATCTTAGAACTTATATTATTGAGAGAAAAGTGAGAAGAGTCTTGCTAATTCAAGAAGAAAAGAAGAAGAATCAAGTTAAGAACACAAAGGTAAGGAATCCTAGACCATTAATCTTCATCTCTTCATTGTTAGTTTGATAGAGAAGTGATTATTGGTGGAGCATGTATCATAAAGAGGAATAAGGATGGCTATTAGAGGACTTAAACCTTAATAAACCATGTTGTAAGTGGAATCATAATTATAGAGTTATGAACTAATGAAGAACATATGAAGAATTATCATTTTGTTGTTGATTGACAAGTTTAAAACCATCGTGTATAAGATTAGATGAAATATGTTTGGTTAGGATGATAGATATATGGAATGAATCCATTTTGAACGGTGTAAAAATCTCAAGTAACAAATTTTACGAGATAAGACGATAATCGTTGAAATCATGAAATTCTCGGAATGAAAGTCAAAAGTCACCGTTTAACTCGAAAATAATGGTTTTCGATGGAGAATAGTATAACTTTGCATTTTAGAGTTGCGGACTCGAAAATGGTCGACGTTCGACTTAAAACGAAGAAACGAGCTTTGAACGTTCACGAACGTTTAACGAACGCTTAATAAAGAACTTAATCAATGAATTTCGTGTTAATGGATTCAAAAATGTAAGATTTTCTAATGAAATCTATGACGCCCCCAAATTCGGATACTTGAAACCCAAACTCGGTGCTTCACGATACCATTTCTATGAGCGGAATAATACAAATAATAATAACAATAATATAGATACCAACTTAATTTACATAATTATCAGAGTCTACATCCCAAGTATGTAACCTTTAAACATTCATTACAACCCATGATAGATAATTAATATCATTATCTTACTAAGGATAACTATTACATAAAATAGCACGAACTTAATCTGCAACCTTCCCTTTCCCTTTGTTCTTAGCCAAGCCTTCTGGTTGCTCACACTTAGCTGAAAACATTTAAATTAAGCAAGGATGAGCATTTGAGCGCCCAACAAGTAATAACAATTATATATATAAGCTGAAAGGATTTAAATGTTTTCTTTATAATATACCCTTCAACAACAAATCAATAGTTATGAAGTAATCTGTACCGATAATAATAATATAACATCCCTCTTTCAAATTTTTGAAACTACATAATGACTATAAATAGGGTTTAAGTGACATCCTATGAACATTGTTTTCATTTTTGAAAAGGTTAAATAGAACTTCATCTGTAAATCGTCATAACTTAAGGGCATGGGGGTGATCAGCCCGTTGTACCCTGTATTGATCAATACTACAAGCAAGAATGAGGGTATCGTTCACTCTGTCCGCCTTGGGCGCATAAAAGTTTTCCCGTTTAGGGATGTTCATACTTGTTTGGGTTCCAAATCAAAGGTTTTATCTTGTTCAACAATAATCTATAATTCAACATATATATATATATATATATATATATATACGGGTAATTGACAAAGGTGTATCAACATGTGATTAAATACAGTGATTATTCAAGTGGGGACACTTGTATAACCATTTGTAGAAACTAACGAACAAAATATATATCTTAATTACCATATACTAACATGTTGATAATCAATAAGCGTATATAATATAAGGTTAATAATCTGTACAATAATAATATAATTTAGAAACATTCTTACTCATGTCCATTGCATAAAGGAAATGCAAAGGTAAAATACTTGCCTAATGTGCTGCTTATAATTTACAACTTAGTTTTATCTTTTAAATCACGACCTATCATTAATCAGATCATTCGTTCGATTGGAACAATATACTATAACACATAGTACTACATTTCGCAGTCAGCACATAACTTAATCACATTATCACACATGTTCAACAATCATTAAATCACAAATAAATAGATATCTAATCAAAATATCTAAGTTCAGATCAATTTCTGACATATGTCGAGGTACCGACAGCTTTATCGGGTAATTATCATGTCTAAGACTCTGTCCTGTAACTCAATATCAGTCATATTATTTTTAAACTACTTAAAATAATTTTTAAAATATTTATTATAATTTATGATGAATTTTCAAACCTCGGAATCATTATTAAATGATTTAAATAATAAATAATTCTATTATCATTAATATCTAATTAATATTAAACTATTAATGAAACCATTGCCAAAATATTAAAGTTATTTATAATAACTCAAAATATTTCTAAAGTATTAATATTACCCTTAAATAATTTTTAAAATATTTAAATTTATTTTTAAATAATTACCATTAATATTTAAATATTAATCAAAATATTAAAAGTCATTAATTATAACTTAAAATATTTTTAATTCATTTATATCCTTTTTAAATGAATTTTAAATTAATAAAACTATTTATTTAATATAATCATTAAATAAATTTAATATCATTAATAATAAATTATTAATCATTAATATTAATTTATTAATAAAATTATCCTTTAAATATTAAAGTTATATTTTATAACTTAAAATATCTTTAAACACTTTATTTTTATTTAAAATGATTATTATAATCTTAAAATCATTTTTAAACTCAATTATTTAATATAATTATTAAATAATTTTATTATTATTAATAATAATTAATTAATGAAATTTACCTTTAAATATTGAAAGTTATACTTTATAACTTAAAATATTTTTAAATACCTTATTATTATTTAAAATGATTTTTAGTTAATTTATTTAATTTATTTAGTAAATAACTTAATTATCATTAATATTAATTTATTAATGAAATTTATCACAAATTATTAAAAGTCATTAAAAATAACTTAAAATATTTTCTTATATCATAATACAATTTTAAATGATTTTTCATGTATTAGAATTATTTTTTAAATAATTTATTTAATATAATAATTAAATAAATTAAATACTTTTAATATTTGAAAAATATTAAATATTTATGAAATATATTCAAAATAATTAAATACTAATTTTCGGACCTTAAAATAATTTTTAATAATTTATTTTGTATTTTTAATAATTAAAAACTATTTTTTTCTATTTATTTAATTAATTTAATTAATTTCCGGAAAATAAATTACTATCTGTCGCTAAAGACCGCCTATAACGACAGAACCGTCGCTATAGGTGTTCTTCATGATCTTCAAGCAAACCCAGATCTTCATACACAAATTCAAGGGGGCTACTTTGACCGGAAATCGTGAACTGTGTAATATGTTTCTTGGAAAGATAATGGTCAGATCTTGTAGACATAGTGCAATACTACAAATTTCAACAACCCTCGTGATCCAAAAGCAAAAACACCACAAGATCTAAGCCTTCAAAGTGGTTGTCAGAGCTGTTCTTCATTTATGGGTTACCCAGAAATGAAGAACAGTTCGTGAGGCCTACTTTGGGCTTCCACAACATTCTGTTCATGCAATCTTTAGGTGAGATAATGAGTGAAGTATGTAGCAATCATGACAAGCAAGATATTCATTACATAAAATCCATAAACGATCAACAGAATCCTTAGATTCAAGCTGGTCAAACTATGTCAGACGTCATGAGCATGCGTTTTCTGGGTTACCCAGAAAATGCATTTCATGAACGTCCGGCTTGGTATGACCGGTCACTAATAGCTACCTGTTAAAATATTTAGTGATCTAGTGCCATAACCATGCAGTACAACCAACAAACTACAGTCTAGATACCATACAAACAACAAGAACATGAAAGATCTAGCCGGTTTAAAACGTTGTCAGGTCGGTTCTGGGCTATTTCTGGCTACCAAGAAACGCCCGGTCATGGCCGGTCAACGTGGTTTGACCATGATTATCTCACAACCTAGGTCAGATCTAAGCATGGTTTCAACTTCAGATTAAAGACCATATTACATACTACAAATATAAACTTTCAAAACACCATAATCATTAATGACCACGGAGATAAAATGTCTGACATTCGTTGTCAGAAACTAAAACAAAATTTTTCCAGATTTTGTAGATCTTCAAATCCGAGCCTCTGGATATTATGGATTCAACATCTAGCAACCCAGATCATCATTAGATACTACTAACAACATATTTAACACAAAAAAAAATAACATCTAACACATCATCAAAGGTCAGAATTCAAGCTAGGGTTTATACCTTTACTTTGATCAATCTTGATCTTAGGCCACTGATTTGTTAGTGAATTTTGTGGGGCTTATATTTGGGACTGATCTAGCTTAATATTTCGGATGTATGAGGCTTAAGAGAGTTAGCTTGACTGTTGTGCACAAAATGGCTAACAAATGAATTTCTCTCTCTCCAAACCTATATATAGAAGTCTTGGATGCATGAATTGGCTGAGTTAGCTTAATGTGCTGGAGATTTAAGTTGTATTAAGTCAACATGTTAGGTCACCCACTCCCCACATGTCAAGCTCTGCAATTTACATAATAAAGAAAATCTAAATAGGGGTATTTTGGTCTTTTCGCATGGAAGTTTAATGGCATTCTAGTAATCATGCAAACCCTTAGGGTTTGACCCTTAGGGTTTAACCCTAAGGTTTTCCAACATTAGATTTTCTAGGATTACATTTTAGGGTTTACACAAAATAAAAATAAAATAAACATTTTAGTTTCTAAAATTAGAAAATTAGGGTTTTCTAATTATGATTAATTTTCTAATTACCTTATACAGGAACATTAGGGTTTAAAATCTCTAATTTTAATTAGCCTTGCAAATTTAGCAATTAGGGTTTATAATTAGTAATTAGGTTTTTATAATTTCTAATTAGGGTTACTAATTATAGAAATTAGGGTTTTGAAATTAAACATCATAATTAACCAATCATCATCAATACGTATATACAGTACATATTTATAGCACTAAAAAATCAAAATATAATTAATATTATATTATTATTCTTATTCCTTGATAAAAATCTAAAATTAAGGTTTGGATTCCATATCTGATTTATTCTTCCCATATTTAACCTTAATAATTAAGGTAAAATAATTAACTTAATAATCTGTACTAAAATTCATATAATAAAATAATCATTATAATTATTCTAAAAATCACTCCATATATTATTTAAATAATATATGATTATATTTTTATGGAAAATAATTATTAAAAATATTTCTGCTATAAAAGTAATTATTATAAGAATATACTCAATAATTTCTAAAATAAAATTATTTGTAAATATTTATGTAATAAATATATTTTTATTTACCACATAAATACATAAACACATTATCTTGTACAAATCCTCATCCTTAAAATAAAAAAAAATTATACGAAAAATTCCTTATTTATTTATATTGAAAATATCGGGTTGTTACATTCACCATGCCTTATAAAGATTCTGTCCTCGAAATCACCGTTTTAAAACCTAAACATACACCGGTACATAACATACACAATCATCGCAATTAGATCTCGATTAACTTTGATCGAACTGATCTTTAACTATTCACATAAAGCTTGTCTTTCTGATTAAACGAAAAAATTGGTTTCTAAAAGAACTCAAATTCCTCCTCAAAATTTCTTTATAAAATAATTTACTATATATATGAAAATCATGTATATAAGAAAATAAATATTATACGAATAATACCTGGAGTTCTATTGCCAGCTGTTGCCGTATCCTGGACTGTCATGTTATAGACCCTTGCAGTAGATTTTGTTGGCTTGTTTGACGAAGTCGGTCCCGTGATTGCCAAAGTCCCGCTGCCAGCACCCGTATTCACACTTCTTGCCTCAGTCCTCCTCTTCGGACAATCTTTAACCTTGTGCTCAGCCGATCCGCACAGAAAACATCCGCTATTCATCCTAGGGTTGGGGTAGTTGGGAGAGATATGGCCCTCCTGCCCGCACTTGTAGCACACGAACTTCCCCTTCAAACATTCTCCAGAGTGGTTCTTTCCACAAGTCTTACACGGCACAGTCTGTTTCTTTATACCATCTTGCTTCACCTGCACACTTCCAAAACTGCTCACTTTCCTCTTGTTACTATCACCCATATTCCCATTATTAATTCCTACCTTCCCAGCTCCTTCGGTCTTACCTTTATTCTTTCTCTCCTAGTTGTAGAGGCTCATGGCCTCACTTCCCTCCTCAGCAATAATCGTCTGTAACACTGCCACCTTATTGTAGAGCCAGGGTTTTAATCCCAGCTCAAACCTTCTCACTTTCCTAGCCTCCTTATCCACTTGATGCGGGGCAAACCTAGCTAACTAATTAAATTTTGCGACGTATTCCGTAACAGTCATATTCTCCTGCTTCAATTCTAAAAATTTAACCTCCATCCTTGCCTGCATACTTGGTAAAAAATAATTTTCGATAAACAAAGTTTTAAATCTATCCCATGTTATCACACCTTCTCCTGCCCTCGTCTGATTTGCTTCCCACCAAAAATGTGCCTCACCCTTCATCATGTAAGTGGCAAAAGCAGTCTTTTGCCCTTTAGCTACTCTAGCTATCACGAATGCTTTTTTAATTTCTTTGACCAAAGTTTGGGCTTCAACAGGGTCAGTTGTACCTTTGAATTCCGACAGTCCTACAGCCTTAAAGTCTTTGAAGTTTACTAAGCGGCTATTCGGCTGGTTCCCTGCAGCTGGTATTCCCTGTTGCATAGCCTGAGCTATCATGTTCGCGAAGTTCTGCATCGGGTCTGCTTGTTACATTGTTGACAGGTTCTTCTGCCCTTTGATTGCGAGTTCGACGTCTTGGCGACATTATCTGATTAAATAAAATCATAAATTTAACTTACATTCTAAACCTTATCATATAAGTTTAATATTTCAAACTTGTTTCATTACTCAAACATAGATTCATATTCATTTAACGAATATTTACATAACATAGCACATACTGCTTTTAACATCATTCATCCCTTTGTGACTACAAAAGTCATGATTTACAGTCTTGACTTAATATAAAAGTTGAAAACATCACATTACACAGACATACTTATCATATATATTACATTAAACACACCTATATCACAGAACCTATACTATCTATTCGCTACACCTTTTTCCTTGGACAACCTCTCGCTTGATGACCTTCTATCCCACAGATAAAACATGCACCTAGTTTGTAGTCAGGACAATACGGAGTGGTATGTCCCTCATAACTGCAAAGATAACATATTCTTTTCCCTTTCCTCTTGTCGAATTTTCCTAAGTCATGGTCTTCTATCTTTCTTTTTCCCTTCTTACTTGGAGCTGCACATGATGTGTTGCTTGTGGCTCCCATCTGATTAATTTAGATTTTAAGCTTATCTTGTTCTTCCATTGTTTCTATTAACGCTTGACGCAATTGAGTATTCAATAGCTTTTCTATTTTCCACAGCCTTTCCAGAGAAGAAACCTTGTTCTTCAGATCCTGCACCTCCATTGATGCTTGATCAACTTCAACTTTAGTGTCTGAATCACTATCTGTCAGCTCCACTATTTTCGGATCTTGTTCTACGTTTTCCACGATAACCACCTCATCCGAGTTGGTTTCATTGTGAGCCTCTATTTTAGCTATTGGCTTCGATATGAGCTCGGGTGTATGGGTTTGATCCTTCTTCATGCTATAAGCATATAACAAGCTTTTTCCATGAGACATCTACACACACAAATTATCCTGATTAGCATATAATATATACACATAGCAAATAAGATTTTTATATACGTTACCTTTTATTTTGTTTGACGATGAATTTATCCAATTCATCTATTTTTAAACTCTATCTGAGTTATTTATATTTTCAACGTTTCTCTCTGTTCTAAGGTTATAGCCTAAGGTCTAGCCCACCGAAGGTTTTTAACCCTAAGCTCTAATACCATAATGTGACGCCCCCAAATCTGGATACTTGAAACCCGAACTCGGTACTTCACGATACCATTTCTATGAGCGGAATAATACTAATAATAATAACAATAATATAGACACCAACTTAATTTACATAATTATCAGAGTCTGAATTCCAAGTACGTAACCTTTAAACATTCATTACAACCCATGATAGATAATTAATATCATTATCTTACTAAGGATAACTATTACATAAAACAGCACGAACATATTCTGCAACCTTCCCTTTCCCTTTGTTCTTAGCCAAGCCTTCTGGTTGCTCACACTTAGCTAAAAACATTTAAATTAAGCAAGGATGAACATTTGAGTGCCCAGCAAGTAATAGCAATTATATATATAAGCTAAAAGGATTTAAATATTTTCTTTATACTACCCTTCACCAACAAATCAATAGTTGTGAAGTAATCTGAACCGATAATAATAATATAACATCCCTCTTTCAAATTCTTAAAACTACGTAATGACTATAAATAGGGTTTAAGTGACATGCTATGAACATTGTTTTCATTTTCGAAAAGGTTAAATAGAACTTCATCTATAAACCGTCATAACTTACGGGCACGGGGGTGATCAGCCCGTTGTACCCTGTATTGATTAATACTACATGCAAGAACGAGGGTATCGTTCACTCTGTCTGCCTTGGGTGCATAAAAGTTTTCCCGTGTAGGGATGTTCATACTTGTCTAGGTTCCAAATCAAAGGTTTTATCTTGTTCAACAATAATCTATAATTCAACATATATATACGGGTAATTGACAAAGGTGTATCAACATGTGATTAAATACAATGATTATTCAATTAAGGACACTTGTATAACCATTTGTAAAAATTAACGAACAAAATATATATCTGAATTACCATATACTAACATGTTGATAATCAATAAGCGTATATAATATAAGGTTAATAATTCGTACAATAATAATATAATTTAGAAACATTCTTACTCATGTCCATTGCATAAAGGAAATGCAAAGGTAAGATACTTACCTGATGCGCTGCTTACAATTTGCAACTTAGTTTTATCTTTTAAATCACGACCTATCATTAATCTGATCATTCATTGGATTAGAACAATATACTATAACACATAGTACTGCATTTCGCAGTCAGCACATAACCTAATCACATTATCACACATGTTCAACAATCATTGAATCACAAATAAATACATATCTAATAAAAATATCTAAGTCCATATCAATTTCTGAAATATGTCGGGGTACCGACAGCTTTATCGGATAATTATCGAGTCTAAGACTCTGTCCTGTAACTCAATATTAGTCATATTATTTTTAAACGACTTAAAATAATTATTAAAACATTTATTATAATTTATCATGAATTTTCAAACCTCGGAATCATTATTAAATGATTTAAATACTAAACAATTCTATTATCATTAATATCTAATTAATATTAAACTATTAATGAAACCATTGCCAAAATATTAAAGTTATTTAAAATAACTCAAAATATTTTTAAAGTTTTAATATTTCCCTTAAATAAATTTTAAAACATTTAAAATCATTTTTAAATAATTACCATTAATATTTAAATATTAATCAAAATATTAAAAGTCATTAATTATAACTTAAAATATTTTTTAATTCATTTATCCCTTTTTAAATGAATTTTAAATTAATAAAACCATTTTTTTAACTATTTATTTAATATAATCATTAAATAAATTTAATATCATTAATAATACATTAATAATCATTAATATAAATTTATTAATGAAATTATACTTTAAATATTAAAAGTATATTTTTATAACTTAAAATATCTTTAAGCACTTTATTTTCATTTAGAATGATTATTATAATCTTAAAATTATTTTTAAACTAAATTATTTAATATAATTATTAAATAATTTTATTATCATTAATAATAATTAATTAATGAAATTTACCTTTAAATATTGAAAGTTATACTTTATAACTTAAAATATTTTTAAATACCTTATTATTATTTAAAATCATTTTTAAAATTATTTTTAATTAATTTATTTAGCAAATAACTTAATTATCATTAATATTAATTTATTAATGAAATTTATCACAAAATATTAAAAGTCATTAAAAATAACTTAAAATATTTTCTTATTTCATAATATAATTTTAAATGATTTTGCATGTATTAAAATTATTTTTTAAATAATTTATTTAATATAATAATTAAATAAATTAAATACTTTTAATATTTTAAAAATATTAAATATTTATGAAATATATTCAAAATAATTAAATACTAATTTTCGGACCTCAAAATAATTTTTAATAATAAATTTTGTATTTTTAATAATTAAAAATTATTTTTTTCTATTTATTTAATTAATTTAGTTAATTTCTGGAAAATAAATTACTATCTGTCGCTAAATACCGCCTATAGTGACAGAACCGTCGCTATAGGTGTTCTTCATGATCTTCAAGCAAACCCAAATCTTCATACACAAATTCGAGGGGGCTACTTTGACCGGAAATTGTGAACTGTGTAATATGTTTCTTGGAAAGATATTGGTCAGATCTTGTAGACATAGTGCAATACTACAAATTTCAACAACCCTCGTGATCCAACAGTAAAAACACCACAAGATCTAAGCCTTCAAAGTGGCTGTCAGAGCTGTTCTTCATTTCTGGGTTACCCAGAAATGAAGAACAGTTCGTAAGGCCTACTTTAGGCTTCCACAACTTTCTGTTCATGCAATCTTTAGGTGAGATAATGAGTGAAGTATGTATCATGACAAGCAAGATATTCATTACATAAAATCCATAAACGATCAACAGAATCCTTAGATTCAAACTGGTCAAACCATGTCAAACGTCATGAGCATGCGTTTTCTGGGTTACCCAGAAAATGCATTTCATGAACGTCCGACTTGGTTTGACCGGTCACTAATAGCTACCTGTTAAAATATTTAGTGATCTAGTGCCATAATCTTGCAATACAACCAACAAACTACAGTCTAGATAGCATACAAACAACAAAACAACAAGAACATGAAAAGATCTAGCCGGTTTAAAACGTTGTCAGGCCGGTTCTGGGCTGTTTCTGGGTTACCTAGAAACGTCTGGTCATGGCCGGTCAACGTGGTTTGACAACGATTATCTCACAACCTAGGTCAGATCTAAGCATGGTTTCAACTTCAGATTAAAGACCATATTACATACTATAAATATAAACTTTCAAAACACCAGAACCATTATCGACCACGAAGATAAAATGTCTGACATTCGTTGTCAGAAACCAAAACAAAATTTTTCCAGATTTTGTAGATCTTCAAATCCGAGCCTCTAGATGTTATGGATTCAACATCTAGCAACCCAGATCATCATTAGATATTACTAACAACACATTTAACACAAAAAAAACAACATCTAACACATCATCAAAGGTCAGAATTCAAGCTAGGGTTTATACCTTTACTTTGATCAATCTTGATCTTAGGCCACTGATTTGTTAGTGAATTTCGTGGGGCTTATATTTGGTACTGATCTAGCTTAATATTTTGGATGTATGAGGCTTTAGAGAATTAGCTTGAGTGTTGTGCAAAAAATGGCTAACAAATGAATTTCTCTCTCTCTCCAAACCTATATATAGAAGTCTTGGATGCATGAATTGGCTGAGCTAGCTTAATGTGCTGGAGATTTAAGTTGTATTAAGTCAACATGTTAGGTCACCCACTCCCCACATGCCAAGCTTTGCAATTTACATAATAAAGAAAATCTAAAGAGGGGTATTTTGGTCTTTTTGCATGGAATTTTAATGGTATTTTGGTAGTCATGCAAACCAGTAAGGTTTGACCCTAAGGTTTTCCAACATTAGATTTTCTAGGATTACATTTTAGGGTTTACACAAAATAAAAATAAAATAAACATTTTAGTTTCTAAAATTAGAAAATTAGGGTTTTCTAATTATGATTAATTTTCTAATTACCTTATACAGGAACATTAGGGTTTAAAATCTCTAATTATAATTAGCCTTGCAAATTTAGCAATTAGGGTTTACAATTAGTAATTAGGTTTTTATAATTTCTAATTAGGGTTACTAATTATAGAAATTAGGGTTTTGAAATTAAACACCATAATTAACCAATCATCATCAATACGTACATACAGTACATATTTATAGCACTGAAAAATCAAAATATAATTAATATTATATTATTATTCTTATTCCTTGATAAAAATCCAAAATTAGGTTTTGGATTCCATATCTGATTTATTCTTCCTATATTTAACTTTAATAATTAAGGTTAAATAATTAACTTAATAATCTGTACTAAAATTCATATAATAAAATAATCATTATAATTATTCTAAAAATCACTCGATATATTATTTAAATAATATATGATTATATTTTCATGGAAAATAATTAATAAAAATATTTCTGCTATAAAAGTAATTATTATAAGAATATACTCAATAATTTCTAAAATTAAATTATTTGTAAATATTTATGTAATAAATATATTTTTATTTACCACATAAATACATAAACACATTATCTTGTACAAATCCTCATCCTTAAAATAAATAAAAAATTTACACGAAAAAGTTCTTATTTATTTATATAGAAAATATCGGGTTGTTTCAAAATCATAATACATATGATATGTGACCTAACGGCTTTTGAATGAGCTAATTTCGACTTATAATGAGTAAGTTATGAGGCCAGAAAGAATTGTAGAAGAAAAATTGAGAAATTTCTCTAAGGCACAGGGCTGGCGCCGCAGCGCCGCCCAAGGTACTAACATTGGCGCCGCAACGCCAGACCAAACCCTCAACCTCTATTAAGTGGCGCCGCATCGCGGCCCATAGTATAGGACTTGGAGCCGCAGCTGTAACGACCGAGAAATTCAGATCCTTTGTAAAATACTTTTAAATAATTAAATAATGAATAAAATTCTATTATTGGTTATTATTATGTTTTAGTAAGATGAATGTCATTCTATAACCTAGAAACGTCGGAACATCGTAGTATTTTAACTACGTGAAGGAATTAAAGTGTTTGAATTTTTAGGACAAAAATAAAAGTTTTCTGAAAAACACTTTGTATGCTAAGAAATCATAAGAAGGGATAAGCTAATGACTTAGTATTAATAAGCCGGGAATAAGCACTTTGTCCATGAATAAGCTATGAACTAAGAAAGAACTTGTAAGACATATATCATGTTTACATGAATGAAGAATAGTATGTTAATAAGATGTAGGAATGATGGTTAAAAGACTTTAACTATCATAAGCCATGTGAAACAAAGTTATATGTAATTTATACTTGGATAAGTAAATAAGTTCATGAAGAATATGTAATGACTTAACCTGAAAATAAGTAGTTATAATATGTGGGTTGAGATGTCTATTTTATGGATTGAATCTATTTGGAACAGTGAACAAATTATTAGTAACGAAGTCTTGCCGGAATTCACATGATTGGACGATAGTTGCCGAATTCGTTAAACTCTCGAAATGGAAGTCGGATTTTGTGTTTGAGCTTGGAAACGTTGGTTATCGATGGAGAAAAGTCCTATTTGGCATTATAGAGTTGCAGGAAAATGACCGGATTCCGACTTAGAACGAAGAAACGAGCGTTGAACGTTCACGAACGTTTATCGTTTTCGCTAAAAATAAACTAATAGGTGAATTTTGAGTTAACAATGTTGAAAATGTAAAATTCTTGCATAAACAAGTAGAGTATGTGATTTGTGAACCATAGGCTCTTGAACGAGCCAATTCGGACTTATAATGAAGAAGTTACAAGCCCGGGAATCTCACTAAGTAGAAAATCTGTCAAAATTTTCTGAAGCACAGAGTCCGCCGCAGCGCGACTCAAAGAACAAAGGCCCGCGTCGCAGCGCGAGGCTGGAACATGGTGCACTGTTAGTTGGCACCGCAGCGCGACACAAGGAAGGGCAAGTGGCACCGCAGCGCCAAGGCCGGGGCTTGTGTACTGCAAACCCGCGCCGCAGCGCGAGTCTAAGAAGGGAAGCTAGCGCCGCAGCGCCAACCTTAAGAAATTCATAGAGAGGAAAGAATTCAAGTAAAGAAAGAAAGTGAATTGATTAATCATGAACTAAGAACATGAAGTAACATTGTTTAAAACATTGTTAAACCTTTAGTATGAAATCTAAGGGTTGAAGATAATAAATCGAGCATGAACGTAATGACAATGTAAGTTATAACGGTAAGCCAGAACCAATAATAACAAATCTAATACGTAATTAGATTGAGAAGAAGGGTAAGATTCTTTAGGAACTATGTATGTTATTCATGACCTAATGTGTTATGTGATGTTATCATCTACTATAGAGACCTTAAAGACTTAAAGTGTACGTGTAATAACTGTAGCAGATGCTATAGGCATGTGTTCTAACCCTTGTTTCAATTCAATCTGGACAAGCTTTGTGATTCATGTATTCTTACGCATGAACTAATGTCTGATGGAGTCACAACCAATTCTTTTGGCTAGACTTACTATATATTGGATTTCTTATAATCTATCAAAGTATTGTTAATGTTTTACCAAACTATGTTGGTGTGGTTTTCAAATAAAGACTGAGTATGCTAAAATGTTTTGTCGTCAAACGACAGGCACGTGAGGTTTCCACAACTTAAACGTACATACGTTTAATGAATGTAGTGTTGATCAACATAGAGTACTATAGGCTGATCACCTAGATGTGCTCGTAAGCTATGCCGGACTTACAGACTTAATGAAGGGATGTCCTTTTCAAAGAACTTATGAAATGCTCATGGTCTTGGATCGGAATTGATGTTTTACTGAATTTTGTCATTGTAAAATGTTTTGAAGGAAAAGAAGGGCAATTTTGAATTATAGATAGTACCTCATAACTATTGTTCAATTATTGAAGATATACGATTCCTATGTTCAAGCATGCTATTTTATTAGAATTGTTGTACTTGCTGAGCTAGTTAAGCTCACTCTTGCTTGAACCATATGAATGCAGCTAAGATCGAACGGACTGATGGATCCGACAAAGATAAAGGGAAGGCTAAGGCAAACCCGTAGATTACCTATGTAATAGTATAGGTTTGAAATGATAATATTTGATATTATGACAAGAACAAATGTAACGGTTATAAAGAACTTGGGGAATGTTAATATTACTTTGAAATATATATAAGACACATTCGTTCTTTTGAGGAATTTCAATTGAATATTTGTGTGAACTGTAGCACCGTGTAACACCATTTGTCGGGTTGGAAGATACCCGGATTTGGGGGGCTTCACAGGTTGGTATCAAAGCATTAGGTTATAAAACTTAAGGGGGGATTTAAACCTTAAGTTATAACCTTAAGAAAAGTCAAAGAAATAAAAGAGGGAAAATTAGCCCTAGAAAAATACATTATATATGTTATGCATTTTTATTATTCTACTGACATGTACTAATCAAACTTATTTGTGTTGTTGTAGATGTCAAGGGAAATTAGAATGTCTAGAGACGTACAGGTAGTTAGTGAAGGATTGGTTAATCAGATAGAGATTATACCAAACCCCATAGCAGCAGAGCCCGAAGTTGTAGTTGTTGAGTCTGGAGACTCAGAGAGCCTAGACCTTATGTATGTGTTCGATGGCATGTTAAAAGAAGAGGTGGAGGCAGTATCCTTTAACCCAGTAGCAATAGCAGCAAAGATGGCTCCGGGGGAGTAAATGATGTCATTATTTATGTCAGTATTGGATAGAAATATCCATTACTGTCAGGAGGTGAAGGAGCTAAAATCAGAGCTCCAGGCAGTCTTGTAAGATAAGACAGACGTGGAGTCAATGTGGGAACAAGAGCATGATAAGAGAATTTTAGCCAAGGACAAGGTCCATGAGCTGAAACAGGAGGTCTTTGAGCTCAGGGGGAGCTAAAGACCTAGAAACAGAAGATAGGGAGGATGTTCTATATTCATAGGAGTTCTTATGCGGACTTCCAGTAGCAGGTAGCTGGTTAACCCATAAAAGCAGGGCAGACACGACATACTATCAACCGTGATATTATTGTCGGTCTTGCCAAGGCGAATTTTGATAATGCCTTGAGGCAGATGTAATCTATTAGTAGATAGAGTAGTTTAGATATGTAAATATTGTGTATCTAGTAGTGACGTAAAACCCTCTTTTATATCACAAAGAGTAGTCTTTTGTAAATCCCAATTTTTGAAAAAACAATTGCGAGATAGTAATGTAATTAGCTTAGGCTGTGTAACGAAAATGCTGTAGTATTATACTACAAGAAATTAATCAATATAAGCCTTTATCGGAACATATTGAGTAATGGATGCTGAAGTTATTGTTTAATCTTGAATAATGACTAACGAACAGGAAGCAAATAATAACTAATATGTTGTTTATTGTAACAGCAAAATGCCGCCAAGAAGAGTACAAAGAAACCAAGGCGCTAACGTAAATCAACTAGAGGGAGGTCCGGTTAACCCAGTGCAGGAATTTGTTAATCTTTTAACGGCCGCGTTCAATAGAAATGGGGCTAACATTCCCGTAAATCCTGGAGTAGTACGAGCTACTACGTTTAAGGATTTCAAAAGTGTGGGTCCGTCGGAGTTCAAAGGAACTACGGACCCAATTAAAGCCCAAACATGGGTAAAAGAAATTGAAAAGGCATTTATCATAGCAAATGTCGACGAGGGCCAGAAGGTTGTCTTTGCAACCTACAAGATGAAGGGAGAGGCCAACTTTTGGTGGGAGGCCACTCAGGCTAGGGACAGTATTGAGAATCTCACGTGGGTAAGGTTCAAGGAGATTTTCTTTGAGAACTATTTTCCCACGAGCATGTAGGGGAGAATGGAGATGAGGTTTCTTGATTTGAAACAAGGGGATATGACGGTTCCCCAATACGCTGCCAAGTTTAATGAACTGGCGAGGTTTTCTCCACACCAAGTGGACACCGAGATTAGGAAAGAGCAACGGTTTGAGCAGGGCTTGAAACCCTGGCTCTATAACCGCATATCTATGTTCCAAAGTACTTCTTTTGGGACCATTTTAGAGAAGGCGATAATCGCCAAAGGTGGTAGTGAGGCTTTGAGCCAGTACCACAAAGATAAGAAGAATAAGGGGAAGGTAGATGGGGGAGTAAAGATTTAAGGAGCAAGCAGGACTGGCAAGGGATTGAAACAAAAAGTGTATAACTCTGGGAATACCGGAGTGAAGCAAGGAGACCCGAAGAGGAGGATGGAGGCCTGCAAGACCTGTGGAAAGACTCATTTAGGAGTCTGTCTCAAGGGGAAGGCCATATGTTACAACTGTGGACAGGAGGGGCATATTGCGCCTAACTGTCCAAGTCTGAAGAAGAACCACAAATGCTTTGTATGTGGGTCAACAGACCACATGGCAAAGAACTGCTTGAAGAAGGGGACGGACAGGAAAAAGGGCACCAATAGCGGTAAGTTAGCTATTGGGGGTCCAGCGCAGCTGGGTAGGCCGATGGCCCGTACCATTAATATGATAGTCCAAGATGCAGTTGCATCAGGGAACGTAGTCACAGGTATTATTCCGATCAACGACCTAAATGCTTACGTGTTGTTTGATTCGGGTGCTACTTGTTCGTTCATAGCATGTGATTTTGCTAGACGATTAGGATTACTTCCCGAAAAGTTGCCTATACCTTTAAATATTAAGGTAGCAAACGAAGAGATAATTCCTGTTGAATATATTCATAAGAGTTGTTGTGTAGATATTCGGGGTTGTAAATTATAGGTATATTTGTACCATGTTGTTGATACCAGAGAGTGGGAGCGACCATGGAACAAATACCTATAGTGAGTGAATTCACGGATGTATTTCCAAGTGAATTGTCGGGTCTTCCACCGGATAGGGAGACCGAGTTTGTAATAGACATTGTGCCAGGAGTGGCACCAGTTTTCAGGGCAGCGTATCATATGGCGCCAGTGGATATGAAGGAGTTGATGGTGTAGTTACAAGAATTGTTAGACAAGAAGTACATCCAACAGAGTGTTTCGCTGTGGGGAGCACCGGTATTATTTGTTAAGAAAAAGGACGGATCGTTAAGACTTTGTATCGACTATCGAGAGTTGAACAAGTTAATGATAAAGAATAAATACCCATTGCCCAGGATTAACGATCTTTTTGATCAGTTGAAATGGGCAAAGTATATTTCTAAAATAGATTCAAGGATGGGGTATCATCAGTTGAAGGTTAGGAAGGAGGACGTACCAAAGAATGCATTCAGGACTCGTTATGGTCATTACGAGTTTCTAGTGATGTCATTTGGATTGACTAATGCATCAGCTGCATTTATGGATATGATGAACAGAGTGTTCAAATAATATTTGGACAAGTTCGTCGCAGTGTTTATCGATGATATTCTAGTCTATTCTAAGACGCCAGAAGATCATGATTAACACCTAAGAATAGTGTTGGAAACACTAAGGAATGAGAAGTTATATGCGAAGTTCAAGAAGTGTGAATTTTGGTTAGAGAGGGTGCAGTTTTTAGGACATGTCATTAACCATGAAGGGATTTCAGTAGATCCAGCGAAGGTGGAAGCCATGATGAATTGGGAACAACCGAAAACGCCAACTGAGGTGCGGAGTTTCCTAGGATTAGCGGGTTACTATCGAAGATTCATTCAAGATTTTTCGAAGATAGTTACTCCGTTGACTAACTTGACAAGGAAGACGGTGAAGTACGCGTGGACTGAGAAATGCGAGGACAGTTTTCAAGAACTGAAGAAAAGGCTAAGTGAAGCACCTATTTTGTCATTACCCGATGACACAGGAAATTTTATAGTGTATAGCGATGCTTCGCATAGATGACTTAGTTGCGTGCTCATGCAGCATGGCAAGGTCATTGCGTATGCATCCAGACAGGTGAAGGATTATGAGAAAGTTTACCCTACTCATGATCTGGAACTAGCCGCGGTAGTGTTTGCTTTAAAGATATGGTGACATTATCTTTACGAAAAAAAATGTGAGATATACACGGACCATAAGAGTCTTGAATATATCTTCACATAGAAGGAGTTGACTATGAGGTAGAGGAGATAGTTGGAGTTGATAAAGGATTACGATTGTGAAATCTTGTATCACCCTGGAAAAGCCAATGTAGTGGCCGACGCCTTAAGTATGAAGGGTCGGGAAAAGTTGTCTATGTTAACGGCTCAAACTGAGTTAATAACAGAGATGGCTAGGATGGAAATAGAGGTGAAGTTGCCGAGTGAATCGGGACAGAGACTATTTACGACGGAGATCCAATCTACTATCGTAGAGAGAGTCAAGGAGGTGCAGCTCAAAACTGATGAGTCTGACCAGATGAAGGAGTGGTTAACCAATGAAAAAGATATTAAGTATAGTCTTGATAATGAGGAATTATTAAGATTTGAATGAAGAATTTGGGCTCTGAATGAGACGGAATTAAAGGAGCAAGTTTTACAAGAGGCTCATAGTTCGAGGTACTCGATTCATCCTGGTAGCACTAAGATGTATCAAGACCTTCGACATAGTTTTTGTTGGCTGAACATGAAGAGAGAAATAGCAGAGTATGTGAGTAGGTGCTTGACTTATCATAAAGTTAAGGTCGAACGTCAACGACCAAGTGACTTGTTGCAGTCATTGGAAATTCCGGAGTGGAAGTGGTAGCATATCACGATGGACTTTATGGTGGGACTTCCTACTACTCAGAAGGGATATGGTGTGATTTGGGTAATAGTGGACCGGTTGACAAAGTTGGCTCACTTCTTGCCAATTAGAGTTAAGTATAACTTAGACCAGTTTGCTAAACTTTATGTTAAGGAAGTCATTTCCAAACATGGAGTACCAGTTTTGATTGTGTCAAATCGTGACCCACGATTCACGTCAAACTTTTGGAGAAGTCTGCAAGAGAAAATGGGGACGTAGTTAAAGTTGAGTATGGCATATCATCCACAAATTGATGGACAAAGCGAGAGGATAATTCAGATGTTAGAAGATATGTTAATATCTTGCGTCATAGATTTCAAGGGTAGTTGGAATGATCATCTACCATTAGTAGAGGTTGCGTATAACAACAGTTATCATGCAAGCATAGGTATGCCGCCTTACGAAACCCTGTACAGAAGGAAAAGTAGAACATCATTGTGTTGGGATGAAGTGGGAGAACGTTGAATGCTAGGTCCAGAATTGGTTCAGCAAACAGCGAATGTAGTGAAGTTTATAAGGATGCGTATTGTAGCAGCTCCAGACAGACAGAAGAAGTATGCAGACTTACATCCAGAAAATAGAGAGTTTGAGGTAGGCTCGTACGTATTTCTAAAGGTATCTCCCTAGAAAGGAAAGATACGCTTTGGAAAGAAGCAGAAGTTAAGTCCAAGGTTTATAAGACCTTTTGAAATGTTAAAACGGGTAGGTGAGGTAGCTTATATGGTAGCGTTACCTCCAGACCTAGAACAAATACATAACGTATTTCACGTATTGGTGTTACGTCCGTATAAGCCGAATTTTAAACACGTAATAGAGTATGAGCCTATTCAAATCGAGAAGGACTTAACGTATGAAGAGATGTCGATTCAGATCATCGATAGAAAAGAGCCTATTCATATTGAGAAAGACTTGACGTATGAAGAAATGCCTATTCAAAACGTTGATAGAAAAGAGCAAGTTCTGTGACGACCCGAAAATTCGGATCGTCCAGAATTTTAAGTTTAAAGAACTAGTTATTAATAAAATAAATTTTCATTAATACTATTCTATGCTATGTGTTTATTAATCGTTCTATAACCTAGGATGATTATAAGTCGGGAGGATTCTGGCTACAAGCTAGATTGAACGAATAAGAATTTTCAAGACGAAAATAAAATTTTTTCGAGAACAAAAATATTTCTGGGGTAAAAGACGAAATAGGCACTATTCATCCATTTTTGCTCGGAAATTTATTTTGAATTTTCGAGAAACGCGTAATGATAGAATTTTAAGACGTGATGAAATATTCAATAATATTTCAGTTATGGCAAAAATGAAGTTTTCGCCTGCGGACTTAAAACCTAAGGGTTAGGAAAAGTGAGTTCTGAGAATTTAATGGTTTCGTATAATAATTAAGGTTATTATACATAGGAAATACGAGTATAATACTAGTTATTATACGAGTATAGTACGAATATTATTACGACGTATAATACGAATATCATACGAACTATATACGAAGAGAATACGAGAATGAGATGCGTAGAATACGATTAGTCTTAATGGCTAAGTAAAGGATAAGTTAAGTAATGACTAAGTAAACTTAATAGCTAAGTAAAGTGCTTATGCTTAATAGCTAAGTAAAGTGCTTATGCTTAATGGCTAAGTAAAGTGCTTATAAGTGATGGGTAAGTAAACTTAAGGGCTAAGTAGACTTAAAGGCTGAGTAGACTTAATGGCTAAGTAAATGTGGAGGCCAAGTAAACTTAGTGCTTAAGTAATGAATAGTAAGGAGGTTTGGGGGGCGAAATGACTATTTTGCCCTAGCCTTAGATTTTCTATAAAAGGAAGCTTGGATTTCATTTTTATAGGATTTTGAAAATCCTATAACACTTGAGAGAGAGAGAGAGAGAGAGCTCGGATGAAGAGGGAGAAGGAAGAGCATGAGCATGAATGATCGGATCGAAGGTGATCGTGAAATAGAAAAGCTTGCGAATCGCCGGCTTTGTCTATCGAAAGAAAAATAAAGAAGAGAGGTAACCTAAAACCTAGTCGAATTTAATCTCTCTTTAAGTCCTATATGTTAATAACATAACTTAATGAAGATAAGAAGTAGATGAGGTTTGGGATGATTTCATATGGTTAAAATCGTAAGAAAATGAAGAAATAAGAATTAAAAAGTTAGTTTATAAATTTCTTAAGGAAGTGTGAGATTCGTAATTAATTAAAATTAAGTAGGTGAAATAAGTAAGGAATGGTGTTCTATAACATCAAATTCCAAGAAAAAGTGAAATCGTAATCAAAATATCGATTAAAAATGAAGAACGAATGAAGAACACGCGAAGAACGTTGTTGATGGATAAATTTAAAACCATCGTAAGAAAATTATTGTTGATGGACAAGTTTAAAATCATCGCGTATAAGTTAGATGCTTATTGCTTGGTTAGGAATGGTAGAAACGTTCATGAAGATCGGATTAAAATTGAGCTATAACGAAGTTATGGTAAAATTTTCATAAAAGACAAACGAGAATTTGAAAGTTAGTAAATGAACCCGAATGTGTGGGGTTTAGTAGGAAAGTAAGAGAACATAGAATATGTGAGTCGTGGACTCAAGAATGAACGAGTTTCGAGTTCGGATGACCGAATTACGGATGAACAAACGAAGAACGTTAAAAGCGTAAAAATGAACAAAGGGTGAAGATCAAGCCAATTGAATGGCACGTTAACGGATTTAGAACAAAGTTCTATCTGAGGGGTATTTAAGTACGTAAGATAAGGAAAAGAATGGCTTTAGAACGACCTCATTCCGAGTTATAACGAATAAGTTACGAATTTTTGAAGTAAGCGATTTAAGCTTGTAAAAGACTTAGAAAATTTTTCTAGGTTTTGTGCTCGGCCCCGCAGCGCAGACTGAGCCTTGGGAGACAATGCCTCAGCGTTAGCTCAAGGCTTCATGTACTGATAATTGGCACCACAGTGAGTGAGCTAGTGAAGGACTCGGCGCCGCAGCGCCAGACTGAAGAAGAAGAATGACGTAGGGTCGCACCGTAGCGCGAGAGATAGAAGGAAGAGTGGAGCCGCAGCGCCGGTGCAGAGCAAGGCCTAGTAATGAGCTTTTAAGTGATCAATTACTAGGGGATGTGCAAGGAAGAAGTATGAACATATAGTTCACCTAAAATAACACCTAAGCAAGCGAGTTAAACCTTTAATGAAGGTTGAAAGGAAAGATTAAACGAGAGTAAACAACAAAGATTTTAGGTGTGGGTTACGTAACCGATATTCGGGGACCGTAGTCGCGATGAACGAACGTGAGGGATTTCTATGATTGTGATTCCTTAAACGTTGAGTGACGAAGGTAATGAATAACGTTTCGATGTTATGTTGTGGTAATGAGAGATAAGTGTAAAAGTGTATAGACGCTGTGAACGTAACATTGTTGCGATGAACGATTGGTCTTAGCATACAATGATCGGTATGGCTTCGACATTAAGAACGAGTAATGAATATGGGGTTCAGGTAATGGACAACGAAAGTATTAATAAGATATGAAAGCCGTAATGAATTAACGGTAATAAGATTAATGAAAGTCGAATGTGAGTCGATAAGGAATGATTCCTGAGGTATGGCATTTAGTTGCCAGAAAGCCGTAAGGAATAAGAAATTGACTTAACGAATGTTATAGTTAATGGTTCGGATAAGTTACGATAAGTTAGGTTGTGGTACAATCGTAACCTTTGATGGTTGACATATGGGAGCTGGGCTAAACAATTCCTTCAGAGAGAGAAGGTATATACGAAACTGGCAACCGATCTAACTCACTATGATGGCAGTGTAGATGAGACGGGAACTTGTTTGTTGGTTGTTTGTGGGAAACCACTCAGAGTACCATATGGACTACTAGCAGAGACGCGATATGTGCTGAGTCCTAGAGAAGTTATAAGAAGAAGATAATAATGCAAATCAGCAAAGATGATGAACGTTTTGAGTAAGACATCTCCGTATGTCATGAAGCCGTAAACTGATAATGAAAGTTGGTTGCGTAAACTTAGGTCGCAAGAACGCGAACCCTAAGAAGTAAAGTTAACTAAACCAATGCGTAAGTCAAATATATGACTAATTGGTGCTTATGTTTTCCTTATGTGTTATATAGGAATTGGAATGAGTAGTTTAGCGTAAGCTGTAGCTGTGCGTAAGGCAAGTTTTCTAACTTCATTCATATTCTAAATGAATGCTAGTTTCTTAAACTTCTCAGATGTTGAACTTGAGAAGTTCTGTCTATATGCGAATGTGCGATATTTGTACAAGGTGGTAGAATGTATGAGGCCTTGTGCCACAATTTGAACACTCCGGCGTTTCTATGATATGAACTATTTTGTGATTGAGCTTTTTAATACAAGTATGTTATGTTTATACATGAACCGATATTATTAAGTCTGTGCTAATGATTCTAGCCAGACAGGATGTGTATGAAAAAGGTAGAGGAATGAAAGTATTTCAAAGTGAAAGTCAATATTGTTTTAAAATGATAGGAATCAAGATTATTCCTATTATTCAAGCTGCTTCATAACCTTTGTTTGGTTATCGAAGTTCTAAAGGAACGTTTAAACTCTTGAAGTTGTTTGTTAAACTGTTATGACTTGCTGGCAATTGAATTCTCACACTTGCTTTAAATGAAAAACCATTTCAGCGAATGATGTTAGAAAAATTTAAGGATCCCGTAAAGATCAAGCTGACAGTATCCAGATGAAGTGCCATTCAGAATGTAAATGAGCAAGAAGATCAAGTGAAGACTTGTAATGTAGAAAGATGAAACTGAACTATAGACTAGTTTAATGAACTGTTATGTATCCTTGGTGGTGGATAAAAGTCACTCTTGTAAGATGAAATGAATAATGTAATTAACATTATTTGTAATGAAAGAGGTTATAAGGTTTTAGAACCTGGGATTTGAGAGTGTATGTTGTCATATTTCAGTATATAATGATGTATGATGGATGAATGATGTACTCGTGACGTACGAAATCCGGGTGTGAAGATAGACCGGATTTCAGGGCGTTACAAGTTCTGAGGAATAAGGTTATACCTTCGGTAAAGGTGTTATGGAAGAACCACGATGCCAAAGAAGCAACGTGGGAACTTGAAAAAAAGATGAAGAAGAATTACCCTCAGTTATTTGTTTAATTTATAGCGAGATTCTGGGGACAAAATCCTTATACGGGGAAGAGAATGTAACGACAGAGAAAATCAAATTAATTGTAAAATGATTTTATTTGATTAAATAATGAGTAAAATTATAATATATGTTATTATAATGAGTAAACAAGATGAAGGTTATTCTATAACCTAAAAGTGGCGTAATATCGTAGTATTCTGGCTATGTGATTCAATTAAGGTGTTTAAATTTTCAAGACGAAAATAAAAGATTTTCGAGAAATTTTCTGAAAAATACTATTCATCCATTTCTGCTCGGGAATTATTTTTGAATTTTCGAGAAATACGTAACGATAGAATAATAAGGAAGGATGAATTATGTAATAATAATTTAGTTATGACAAACACAGTTCTTCACCTGAGTACAAAGTTTGAGAATGTTAAGGGAAGTAAAGATTGAATAAATGGCGATCGTATAATAAGCAAGTATTATACAAAGCAATGAATACGGGTATGATACGGAGTATTGTACAAGTATATATGAAAGATAGCATAACGTATATGATGAATGATTATATGAACTAGTATACGTAAAGAATACGAGGATTATACGTTATAAGCCTTAAACTAGTTGTAATGGACTTGTAAGATTGGTGTAGGAATTGGGCAAGCCCAAGTGAAATCTTGTTAAGGCCCAAAGGTAAGTAATGCAAGCCCAACGTTAGGCCCAGAGTTAATAAAACCTAAGCCCGAACCAAGAATCGGACCCGTGGATCGAACCGATGGGGCACTGGGTGAGAAAAACACATGGGGCAACCCATGTGGGCCCCCCATGAGTGTGACGCCCCCAAAACAGGTATACATCACACATCTTGGGTCGCCTGATACATGGTACATAAATTAAATACAAACTTAATTATACAACTGTCGGGTAATATACGACAAAACATAGCTGAGAGTTTAAACAAGAATATTGTCTTCTTAGACAATATCCACTCTCAATGGAGTCCTTATTACAATTATTATCACACTATTTCACAGAATAGTGAGGACTACTAAAACAACCATCTGGACCGTCAATCTGTTCCCGACTCATCCCAGCTATATTCTCATTTCCTGAAGAGAACAGTGAAAGAAAGGGTGAGCTCAACTAGCCCAGTAAAAAATATTATGACTAAGATAATGCAGAATAAATTATCATTAGCCTCCAACAATGTTAAACTGATAGAATATAATAGACAACAAGTTTAACTACAGCGGAACAAGCAATCCATTAGAAGAGCCAAGTAGAACATAAAATCTACTATCTTCTATGATTTAAAAAGTTTCTCATCAAATTTATCGCTGAGACTCAGCTTAATAAATAAAATCAAATCATCCCTGCACCACGGCCAAGAATATTCATGCAAGCCCAACGTTAGGCCCAAAGTTAATAAAACCTAAGCCCAAACCAAGAATCGGACCCGTGGATCGAACCGATGGGGCACTGGGTGAGAAAAACCAATGGGGCAACCCATGTGGGCCCCCCATGAGTGAGTCATAGCTGGCCAACTTGGTGGCCAAGAAAGAGATAGGATTTTAGAGGAGGTGGAAATAGTAAGGAGGTGGGATGACTTAATGATCCTTATGCCCTCACCTTGGAAAATCTATAAATAGAGAGGTTGATAGCTCATTTGTTGTCTTTTTCAAAAACACCAACTTCTTTGAACTTATATTATTAATAGAAAAGTGAGAAGAGTCTTGCTAATTCAAGAAAAAAAGAAGAAGAATCAAGTTAAGAACTCAAAGGTAAGGAATCCTAAACCATTAATCTTCATCTCTTCATTCTTAGTTTGATAGAGAAGTAATTATTGGTGGAGCGTGTATCATAAGGAGGAATAAGGATGGCTATTAGAGGACTTAAACCTTAATAAACCATGTTGTAAGTGGAATCATAATCATAGAGTTATGAACTAATGAAGAACATATGAAGAATTATCATTGTGTTGTTGATGGACAAGTTTAAAACCATCGTGTATAGGATTAGATGAAATATGTTTGGTTAGGATGATAGATATATGGAATGAATCCATTTTAAACGGTGTAAAAATCTCAAGTAACGAATTTACGAGATTAGACGATAATCGTCGAAATCGTGAAATTCTCGGAATGAAAGTCAAAAGTCACTGTTTAACTCGAAAACACTTGTTTTCGATGGAGAATAGTATAACTTTGCATTTTAGAGTTGCGAACTCGAAAATGGTCAAATTTTAACTTAAAACGAAGAAACGAGCTTTGAACGTTCACGAACGTTTAACGAACGCTTAATAAAGAACTTAATCAATATATTTCGTGTTAATGGATTCGAAAATATAAAATTTTCTAATGAAATCATAATACACATGATATGTGAGCTAACGACTTTTGAACGAGCTAATTCCGACTTATAATGAGTAAGTTATGAGGCCGGAAAGAATTGCAAAAGAAAAACTTAGAAATTTCTCTAAGGCACAGGGCTGGCGCCACAGCGCCGCCCAAGGTACTAACATTGGCACCGCAGCACCAGACCAAACCCTCAACCTTTGTTAAGTGGCACCTGCAGCGTGGCCCACAGTATAGGACTTTGCACCGTAGCTGTAACGACCGAGAAATTCAGATCCTTTGTAAAATACTTTTAAATAATTAAATAATGAATAAAATTCTATTATCGGTTATTATTATGTTTTAGTAAGATGAATGTCGTTCTACAACCTAGAAACGTCGGAACATCGTAGTATTTTAACTACGCGAAGGAATTAAAGTGTTTGAATTTCCAAGACGAAAATAAAAGTTTTTCGAGAATTTTTTCGAAAAATATTATTCATCGATTTCCGCTCTGGAATTATTTTCGAACTTTCAAGAAATACGTAATGTTATAATATTAAGGTGAGATGGATTATGTAATAATAATTCAAGTATGAAAAACGTAATATTTCGCATGCGGACTTAATTTGAGAATGTTAAGGATTAAAGTCTAAATGAAATGAACTTGTGGGATCTTGTATGAAGTGCAATTCCAATAAGAAGTAAGGTGCAAGCCCAAGATTTAGTAATGTTAAGCCTAAGAGTTGGTTAATAGGAAGCCCAACTTAAATTAATGCAAGCCCACAAGAATAAGCTAAGTAAGTAAATCTAAGCCCAAGATAGGATCCAAAGGGTAAGCTTGATCCATGGGGCAACCCATAGGTGATCTCGGTGCCCAAGTGTTGTGATGACCAAGCATGTTATGTAATTACCAAGTAATTTGTGTGGTTAGAAAGTTTACTTAATAGTTAAGTAAGTGAATAGTAAGGAGGTTACAAATGAGGTGGATGACCTAATGACTATTATGCCCTAACTTTAACAAGTCTATAAATAGCAAGCTTAAAGTTCAATTGTTGGATTGTTATTTTTCATCCAAGCTAAACAACTTATTGGTTAGAGAGAATAAGCACATATAAGCTAAACTTCCATTGTTAGATTTTCAAGAAGAAGAAAGCTAGTCATCAAAGGTAAATGATTCTATTCCATTAGTCTTCCAACTCTACCATTGTAGGTTGATAAGAGAAGTGTGGATTGATGGTCATGTATGCTAAGAAAACATAAGAAGGGATAAGCTAATGACTTAAGTATTAATAAGCCGGGAATAAGCACTTTGTCCATGAATAAGCTATGAACTAAGAAAGAACTTGTAAGACATATATCATGTTTACATGAATGAAGAATAGTATGTTAATAAGATGTAGGAATGATGGTTAAAAAACTTTAACTATCATAAGCCATGTGAAACAAAGTTATATGTAATTTATACTTGGATAAGTAAATAAGTTCGTGAAGAACATGTAATGACTTAACTAGAAAATAAGTTGTTATAATATGTGGGTTGAGATGTCTATTTGATGGATTGAATCTATTTGGAACAGTGAACAAATCATTAGTAACGATGTTTTACCGGAATTCACACGATTGGACGATAATCGTCGAATTCGTGAAATTCTCGGAATGGAAGTCGAATTTTGTGTTTGAGCTTGGAAACATTGGTTGTAGATGGAGACAAGTCCTATTTGGCATTATAGAGTTGCAGACTCAAAAATGACCAGATTCCGACTTAGAACGAAGAAACGAGCATTGAATGTTCACAAACGTTTATCGTTTTTGTTAAAAATAAACCAATATGTGAATTTTGAGTTAACGATGTTGAAAATGTAAAATTCTTGCATAAACACGTAGAGTATGTGATTTTTGAACCATAGGCTCTTGAACGAGCCAATTCGAACTTATAATGAAGAAGTTACAAGCCCGGGAATCTCACTAAGTAGAAAATCTATTAAAATTGTCTGAAGCACAGAGTCCGCCGTAGCGCGACTCAAAGAACAAAGGCCCGCGTAGCAGCGTGGCGCCGCAGTGCTAGCCTTAAGAAATTCATAGAGAGGAAAGATTTCAAGTAAAGAAAGAAAGTAAATTAATTAATCATGAACTAAAAACTTGAAGTAACATTGTTTAAAACATTGTTAAACCTTAAGTATGATATCTAAGGGTTGAAGATAATCAATCGAACATGAACGTAATCACAATGTAAGTTAAAATGGCAAGCCAAAACAAATAATAACAAATCTAATACGTAATTAGATTAAGAAGAAGGGTAAGATTCTTTAGGAACTATGTATGTTATTCATGACCTAATGTGTTATGTGATGTTATCATCTACTGTATAGACCTTAAAGACCTAAAGTGTACGTGTAATAACTGTAGCCGACGCTAAAGGCAAGTGTTCTAACCCTTGTTTCAGTTTAATCTGGACAAGCTTTGTGATTCATGTATTCTTATGCATGAACTAATGTCTAATGGAGTCACAACCAATTCTTTCGGCTAGACTTATGATATGTTGGATTTCTTATAATCTATCAAAGTATTGTTAATGTTTTACCAAACTATGTTGGTGTGGTTTTCAAATAAAGATTGAGTATGCTAAAATGTTTTGTCGTCAAACGACAGGCACGTGAGGTTGCCACAACTTAAACGTACATACGTTTAATGAATGTAGTGTTGATCAACATAGAGTACTATAAGTTGATCACCTAGACGTGCTCATAAGCTATGTCGGACTTACGGACTTAGTGTGGGGATGTCCTTTTCAAAGAACTTAAGAAATGCTCATGGTCTTGGACCAGAATTGATGTTTTACTAAATTTTATCATTGTAAAATGTTTTGAAGGAAAAGAAGTGCTATTTTGAATTATCGATAGTACCTCATAACTATTGTTCAGTTATTGAAGATATACTATTCCTATGTTCAAGCATGCTATTTTATTAGAATTGTTGTACTTGCTGAGCTAGTTAGGCTCACTCTTGCTTGAACCATATGAATGCAGCTAAGATCGAACGGACTGATGGATCTGGCAAAGATAAAGGGAAGGCAAGGCGAACCCGTAGATTACCTATCTAATAGATAGGTTTGAAATGATAATATTTGATATTATGACAAGAACAAATGTAACGGTTATAAAGAACCTAGGGAATGTTAATATTACTTTGAAATATATATAAAAGACATAATCGTTCTTTTGAGGCATTTCAATTGAATGTTTGTGTGAACTGTAGCACCGTGTAGCACCATCTGTCGGGTTAGAAGATATCCGGATTTGGGGGCGTCGCAGAAGAGCCGAGGCTAAGTATCCGATGCCGCTGACTCACACCGCAGCGCGAGACTTATATAGGAAGCCGACGTCGCAGCGCCCGCACTAGAAAAATAATAGTAAAGAATAGTAATGCATGTAAAGGAAATGTAAGTTGATTGAAGGTGAATTATAACCTTAATAAACTTAAAGTAACATCCTTAAGGATGATCAAAACCTTAGGAATTACAACTAAAGGTTGACGAAAGTTACGAGAATGTAAACACAATATAATTCGATAAACCGTAATGAATGTTAACCAATCTAATGAATGATTAGATTGAGAAGAAGGGGAAGATAGATTAGTGATCATACTTGATTATTTATGACCTAATGTGGTATGTTATATACTTATGTATTGTAGAATCCTTAAAGACTCAAAAGGAAAGTGTATTAATTGTAGAAGACGATGAAGGCAAGTTTTCTAAACCCTTGTCTAAGTTCTTTCTGGACAAGCTTTGTGATTCATGTATCTTACTCATGAATTGATGTATAATGAAGTCAAAGCCAATTCCTTCAGCTAGACTTAATGTGTTTTATAGATTTCCTTATAATCTATCAAAATATTATAAATGTTGCTATCTTTTGTCAAACTGTTTTGCTATGGATTTCAAAGAAAGACATAGTATGCATAAACAAATGTTTTGTCATCAAACGACAGACACTTGAGGTTGCCAAAACTTAAACATAGATACGTTTAATGAATTAGTGTTGTACAACATAGAGTACTATAGGTTGATCACCTAGACTTGCTCGTAAGATATGCCAGACTTACGGACTTGGTGCCGGTTTTTCCTTTTTCAAAGAAAGAATGAAATGCTCAAGGTCTTGGACCAAAATCTATGTTTAACTTATGTTGTTCATTGTTAAACGTTTTAAAAAAAAAGAGAAGTGCTATTTTGAATTATCTATAATACTTCATAACTATTGATTCAGTTATAGAAGATAAACGTTTCATATGATTCAAACCTATTGCCTAAATGAAATTGTCATACTTGCTGAGCTAGTTATACTCACTCTTGCTTGAACAATATGAATGCAGCTAAGACCGAACGGACTGAAGGATCTAGTAAAGATAAAGGGAAGGCTAAGGCGGACCAATAGTTGTCTTGTAATAGCATAGTATGAACTTTGTATTTATTTGATATTATGACAAAGAACATATGTAATGGTTACAAAGAACCTGAGAAGGGAAATATTAATTTCTAATATATAGAAGACATATTCACTCTTTTAAGGTATTTCAATTGAATATATGTGTGAACTATAGCACCGTGTAGCACCATCTGTAGGGTTGGAAGACACCCGGATTTGGGGGCGTCACACATGGTACCTACAACATACTTAAAATTAGGTATGATCGGAGTTGTGTGCTAAAAGTTATAAAGGCGTAAAGTAGCCACAGTGTACAAAATGTTGCTGCCCATAACAGTAGGCAGTAGCATCATGCTACAAAGCAGTGCACGGGGACCTCCCTTGCACTCTCAATTTGTTACGTATTATGTACCCAAGACATTTGACTATTGTTTTCTTAAATGGGTGGGCGCACCACATATATAATACTCAAAATTTAACATAAATAGATCAAAGTCATGCCCAAAGGCAGCAACAGTCATCTATGAACGACAGTGATGGCTATTTCGACAAGCTAGTTTAGCGTCATGTTTGAGTTTGCTAATTGACTCGTAAAGATTAGTTTATAATTTTCTAAATTGGATGAGTATGTCATCTATATTATCTCTAAAAATTATGAAAACACGAGGTAACAAAGTGGAAGATAAAATATTTATACAAAACAAGGGGGAAGACGAAGGAATTGCTGCCTAATGGCAGCAGTGGGTAGCAATGAGCAGCTAACAATGTGGGCAAGCTATTTTTGACTTCGAGGATTAGTTCGATAACTTACCCATAGAGTTTAGATTCTAAATTCCTAAAGAGACAAGTACACGAGTTATTAGATATTTAAAATCCAATAAGATTGAATTGGTATTTTAAGGATAAAAAATTGAAAGGAAGTGTGTAGTAAGTTTAGAGGGCTGTTTTGACATAATGTTGAAACGCGATAATATTTAATGTGTTAGTATACAATAATGAAGCTATAACTTATTACGGAAGCAATAAGTTACCTATACAAGTTATGATTACACTTAAAGCACTACATATGCTATGTATTCATTTTGAATATATAAATTATGTATAAAAAGTATAGAATAACAATATATTAAGATATAAGAGGGTTACAATCTAAAGTGTGTAGTATTCATGAACTAAAATTATGTTAAGGTTTATTAAAGCGATAAAAGACTATCGTGGGTAAAAGAATAACTATTTTTGAAAGGAATATAAGAAATTTTCAAAAACAAGAATTAAAAGCTAATGATGTGGCCAATATGGATATGTAATATATAACTATACAGGTTATATGGCACAGACGCATAACTATTATGTTTTGTATGTGAATATAATTATTAGGAGTCGTGAAAGAAAGTTAAGCATGTCTCGATGCACCAAGACAAATATAAAACGCAGTCTAGTAACTATATGACGCGTATATTCATTCGAAACATTTTAAAAGCTATAAGAGCGAGATGTAAATATAAGTTTACATATATATATGTATAATACATCCGTATATCAGGAATATGTGGACAATGTGAAAAAATATTTTAAAATTTCATTGGAAACTAAACGGTTTTCGAAATACGAAGTAAGTCATATGCAAATAGAGTTTAAAGTACTCACAAAAGTAAAGTTAAGCTATAAATTCACATTGAAAGGTATAAATGCACTATGTAACTACAAGTTTATATACAATTACATATTAAGCCAAGTGGAAGGTTTATAAAATGTAAATACATTATATTAGCATCTTAAAAGCCATATTGGAACTTTTTGCAAGCTTATGGCTATGCTCAGCTAAAATTTCAAAAATTCTAAATGAATGTACAAGTTTTCAGAAACGGATATAGAGGTGTTATTATAAAACTAATTTTGTTGAATATTAGGTATACTTATTTCTGCTTATCTTTGTATTCAACGAAATGCAGATAACAGATTCACATATAAGCATGAATGAGGTATTTCAAAAATGTCAAGATACGGATCGTTATTTCGAAAGAAAAGAAGTATTGGATATTATTAGTTCCTAGCAGGCACACAATAGATCAAGAAGGGAGGGTTGAATAGATCCTTTTTAATTTTAAATACTTTTCTTGTTTATTTTGTATAGCTAATGAATTAGCATTTGAAAAATATAAGAATCTTTTCAAGCACAGCGGAATAAGTAAAAGATCCCCTTCATTGATATATTCATAATCATACATACATTGTTCTTAGAGTTAGTTAAGTTGTAAGTAGTTACTATATACATAGTAGTTATAGTAGTTAGGTACATAATGTAAATGACAGTAAGTAAATGACACAAGGGATTTTAAGTGGTTCAAAGACCCAAGCTCCTAATCCACTCTTCTACTTTAACTCGCAGGATTTTCACTAAGGAAGGGCAGCACCCTGAATCACTAAGATTCCTTCAAGGCCAGTAGCCTTGGAACATTAGTTCACTAAGAACTCTTCAAGCCTAGCAGGCTTTGAACTCCTCTAGTTCCTTAGGGACTCTTCAAGCCCAACAGGCTTGGAACTTCATTTAGTCCCTCCGGATAAGGACCCCTCGGGCCCTGGCTTCTTGTTGTTGTTGTTGTTATTGGTGCCTTACTGCTAAGATGTCTTTAAGCTTGACCATCTTCTATACTAAGCAGCTTGGTGTGGTCCTCTTTGCATTCTACGTAGAGTCTAGACCACATCTTCTATGGTGCACCTGATCTTCATTCTGTTCTGCTCATCTTCATTCGATGTCAGCTGTGTACCATCACCATTTGGGTTTGCTAAGTGTTTGAGCTTTTGGTAGACTTCGCCTGGCACTTAACATTCCTTGAACCCTTCTTCAGTGGTTTACAGACATGGTTCTGCATCTGTTCTGATTTAGCTTTTGGTTCTTGGTGATTTGTAGAGTGGCTCTCTGGATCTTCTTTATGCTCTGCCACTTTTCTGAATGTTATCTTCTTGTCCTTCTCGGCTCTCAGCTTAGCTGTCATCTTTAGTGGCATTCTTATCTATGTTGAGTGTAGTTATAGTCTGTTTGAGTCCTTCTTCAAATCTGTTTCACTTCCACCTTCGCAGTCTCACTGTCATTGAGACTTTTTCTGTTAAGCTCTTGTGGAACTCGTAGAGTCAACAATATAGCATTCCAACAACTCAACGATTCTACAACTTCAGCAACTCTTGATCTTTGAAGCTCTTGTTGATTTATACTCCTTCACAACCTTTCCGTTGGAATGTAGCCATTGGGAGCTATTTGAATTGCTTCGCAGATCTCGAGTTATTTGATGTAGAATGCAGATATGACATGACAGCTCCTTTATGACTTTCTGACACTGCAGTCTACAATTTCACCTACCCCGTCAGAGATGTCACTTTAATATCTCGGGCATGTAGTTATCTTTATTTCTTCTTTCTAACTTCTCGATTATAACGTCGAGATCTGTCCTTTTGCATCGATGCTCTCAACTAGCAATGTTCGAATATCAGTCTTTAGGTTGAACCGTTGCTAATTCTTTAATCTTCAGATGATCGAACTCTACAATTCTAATGCAGATGTTCTTGGACCTGATCGTAGTGTGTCGTGTTGAATATTACTCATTAACAGGTTAAGACAACACTACGATCCTGAAGAGTGTTCATTGGATCTTCAATGTAGAACACCTCTTCCTTCCATTATGTATTGCTTCAACACTTCTGTTTGCCTCGACTGATCTCAGAAACTGATAGCTTGACTCCTTGTTCTGTCCTCTTCTGAATAGCAAGAAACTTCAGATTTATGGCATGCCTAGCTCACTTTCTCCTTGTGATCTCCTGCTCACTTATCATCAATGGACTGACCTAATGCTTAATCACTTTAGCCTTATTCTTCATAAGCTGACCAGTATCTCTGTGTACACTTCATCAGTTCCTGCTTTGTTTGGCAAGCACTACAATCATGATTACTTCCAAGATCGTTATCTTTTGTTCACTTGACAGCTACTGCACTTGCTGACTTTCCTTAGTCAGTTACTGTAACTGAAGTCTTCTTCTGATCAACTTATGGAAGACAACATCTTGAATAGCTTCACAACTCAATCTGGATGTTGATTGGGTTGGTGCTTGGATCTTCTGTTAGCTTGCATGCCATTCATTGAGTGCTCTCTGATTTCCTTCAGCTGAGATGTATCTTTGTAGCTCAGACCAGAGGCTTCATACTTTGGATATTCTGGGAGTGCTCATTTGTTGAGAATCGTGTTTACTCTACGATTCTGCCTTGGCATTGTGAGCACCTCTGATGAAGCCTTAGTTCTGCACTCTACGATTTAGCTTTGGTTGTGTAGACACTACAACTCCGAGATCAGATGTCGACACTCTATGATCTCTGACCTTAAGCTTGTTGTCTTCATCTGATCTGGCTCGACTAGGATCTCTGCCTCTTGTATTATTAGTAGACTCTATGACTCAGAGTGTGGTCTACGATTCTTGACTTGGCTTTGGCAGATGCTCGTTCGGCTCTTAGATAGGCTGTCTCTACGATTCTGAATGTGACTTCCTTAGCAGACTAAGACTCTAAGAAAATTCTTCTCGACACACTACGATCCTTCCTCGTCTCTCCTGGCAGTCTACGAACTCCAAGATCTACTATCTTGCAGACTATAATTTTGCCTTGATAGTTATCGAGATTTCCTTGACTCTCCTGGCAGACTACTATTTTTGGTTCAGTTCTCGATGATTAGACAAGCCTATCTATTACATTATAAAATCAACCTAACAAGCTTGATCTTTCTATATTTATAATCTTTGTACATCATTTCTTTTTAAGGACTTTACAAAGCTATGTTGCTTATGTAGGATCAACCTAACATATATGATCAATTCATGCTAAGTTCTTGTACATATGTTCCTATTATCTATCAAAGGACTTTACAGCTTTTCTTAATACAAGCATACTTGCATATTCATTCATACATATCATAATCAAATCATATATAAATAGGAATATCATTCACATGCTTATTCCTAACAATCTCTGTAATACCCAAGAATTTTCACATCTTATTAAATGAATATATAAATGGAAATAAATATTTATTTGAAATAAATATTGATGTATGGTAAGATAAGTGATTTAATTTGTGTAAAGTGAAGTTATATGTGTGAAGTTGTGATGAGAATTGAGTAATTCCTTGTGTGGCATGAAAAGAGAAATTTAAGCGACTAACCCAAGAGGAAGATTAATTGTGTGTGATTATGTGATTCCATATAAGGAATGAATACACTCTTAGATTAGTAATATCACTCATGTGGACGTTAATTCATGTCATGTAAAACTAGTATGGCGATAGAAGTTGAAATTGGCTTGAAGCTAAACCAATTTGGCACTGCCAGGGTCCGACGCAGCTGCGCCCTCCCAGCAGTACAAACTGGCGCAACTGCGCCAGTGATCAGTCTGAGATGGTTAGTTTTCTACTGCAGAAATGAAAGGGAACACTTTTGTAATATGTGTAACATTAATAAAACCATATGATATGAGTACATTTTAATGACATGAGGTACCCAGTAGTACAATGAAATCCCACGTAATTGTAATACATAAATAATTAAAATATCTGTGTATTCTAGAAACTGAAAAAGAAATTAGATGTTTAAATAAACATTTATATTAAATAATGTTATAATGTGGTTATGTGTGTAGTAAAAATAATTATGGGGGATACCTGAATAATAATACCTAACTGCGTTATTTTATTATGTGTATTTAATGTACACGAATTATATGATATGAGTATATAACTAATCCTTAATTTACTAATATGGTAACAATTGTACATTAAGATTACATTATAGGAATTAAAGAAAACAGACCAAGCCTTAGATAACAAGTTGCTGAGATTTTTCTCTTGTCCCAAATTGAGTGGCACAAAAGTACAATGAACAGTGACCTAAGGCTAATTTACGTAACTTCCAAGTGGCTAAGCATAGGTGATAAGTTCAAAGCCAATGGCTGGTGGTGGGTTGTTAAACCACTCTCAATTAACCAATTTTTTCTTCCATTACACCATGAACTCCAACCCTAGTGTAATGCCAATGTCCAGTCCAAGTTTCTTTTATAAATAGAAGCTCTAATTTCAGTTTTTGTTGCTTGTAATTATCTAAGTTTAAGATTTCTAAGTTGCTGAGCATTTGAAGAAGCATACTCAGTGTGTGAGGAGTCCAACTCGAGCTTAAGGAGGTATAAACTCTAGTTGTGTTCTTGAAATGGGTCTTGTTTAGTTCTTGAAATTACTTGAATTTCTATGTCAATTGAGATGAATTAACATGCTATAATGTGTTTAGGAAGTATGCTTACATGTATGAACTCTTTAATGATGGTTTAGAATAAGTTTAAATCGATAGGAATCAAGTTGGTTGATACTCTGCAAAATAGAGTCTGTTACTGCTTCTGGTCCCAACATGGTGTAGCTGCGCCTTAGTTATACTAGGGTGCAGCGCAGCTGCGCCATACGTCAGAATCAGTTACTAATTTTTGTTAGACTATGTGTTGTGAACTTGGTATCATGACTTAGATATATACCTAAAAAGGGGTATAGCATGAGGTATAAAGCTTTCTTATGTAGTATGAAGTGATCAACATGTTTTAGTGAGAAATTTGTAATAAAAACTTAAGGTTTTGAAAACAAACTTTGAAGTAATTCATGTTCTACAAGTTCTGGACTTAGTGATTCGTATGCATGATTGATTTCAAATATACAAGTATATTAACCTAATGTGAGAATGTTTTACTAGATTTGCATACATGATTAACGAAAGCGTATAGTTTAAAATGAATTTAGCACTTTAGAAATGAACTTGATATTTATGTATGCCATGTTTATATACTGATTTTGAAATCATGTTGGCATGGTTTAAAAATGCATGAATAACCCGTTAACTTGTGTTTATATGATTCGTAAGGAAGCATGAACATGTTGGATTTATTAGTAAGCTTTACTAATGAAAATACGAACTTTGAACGTGAATGTTAACATGCTACTTTGAGAGTTAGAATCTGACATTTAAGAACATGTTTGATGATACTTTTAGACTTGCTAAATGTATCATATATATATGCCTATTATGTTAGGAGTTGTGAAATCAAGTTAAGACCAATAAAGCATGTTTTCAAAAGAATAACTAAAATAGTTACATGCATGCCATATGAATACTCATAAGCATGCCTAATATGAGTTATATGACTACCTTATATGTTTAAAAAGCAAGCATGTTAGACTTTATGGTTTCATGACCATGAATGGCCTTAACTTGTTGAAATGTTCAACTTAGAACCATTTTATGAAAGAAGGGACCTAGATTGACTTAAGCGACACGAAAGGACCTTTGACATGATAATATATATTATGTGTGAAAGATGTGTTCATGCTGGACAGAAACCACAAGGCAACAGCTTAACCTTGGCTTGGCCAAAGGGCTGCCAGCTGCGCCGGCCCTAGGCTTAGCCATAGCGCAGCTGCGCCGGGCTGGAATTAGAAGTCATGCAATTTGACAATCTAATTTTGAACAGTTAGCTTATATGATGCCTACATTGCTAGAAATGGTTTACACCCTAATTATACGTGTATATATGTGATGATTAAGTAATAAGATAGTGTTTGCCTTATATAATGAAAGTCCATGGATAAAAAGGTCTTAATCTTGAGCATTGTAAATTGCTTAAGAACTAATTAGGTACTTGATTTCGTGATAAACCTACAAGCTGATTTTGTACCGTATGTGTTTACTTGAATCATATCAAGCTTAAATAACGAATGTGTTAGCTAATGGGCATCCTATACTTATAATACACTATAAATAGGATTTGATAGTGTTGATTTCTTAACGTGGATAAACTACGCTTAAGGCAAGTATCCTAAACCCTTGCATTACTTTATTCAACGAATATCATAAGCAAGTATCTAAACCTTATCTCTTTGAATGCAAGTTATCTTACTTTCTCATTTGATTGAGCTAGTATGTTTAAACTCTTGTGAAAACTATTATTCATGTTGAACTTGGTATTGTTCTTGAATATTGTGAAAGTGTCTATGCCATTTGATTCGGCTAGACTATATACATGTTTATAAAATTGTCCAAACCAATTAACTGGTGAAGAAATCTTGAAAACTGAGTTGAACAACCCTTATGGTAAAGGGAGTGTATATTGTTGGAAGCCCCAACACACGCGTGAATATTACTATGGTGTTATGTATAACATAGAGTATTGTAGACTGATCATCTATCCTACTAATTCTTTTGGGTTATCAGTTTAATATTGATAATTCTAGTAGATGTTCAATAATATTTAGTGACTGCTCATTATAAATTATTTTATCAAGTTAGATACGTTGATAGCTTTGAATTCATATATATCTGTTAATTTATATTGAACTATCATTTCATATTCCAAAGATTTGATTCGAGAATTGTTGATACTCATTGTTCATGATATTATTCTAAGACTCTAAACTATCTTGGAGACGATACGTTGATATTTCAAACTCGTGATATTATACTCATCATCCTTGTTGTATATTACTTGATGGGCAATTTGTGCTCATTCTTGCTTATTTAAAACCTTTCAGTTAAGGCGGAACAGGGAAGTGTCTCTGGGAAAGACAACGGCAAGGGCAAGGCTACCGACTAGCTTATTCCTTTATGTTAAAAATTGTTATGTTGTATTAAGACTGTCTTCAGACTATGTTTAAGCTTAAATAGGATTATGTACTAAGTCTTTATTCGATATTATTATGTAATCTATTAAGTACTGTAGGTTGCGAGATTGGAGAAATAATTATAATAAATCATTGTATATTATTCTAGATTAGATCTTCCGCTGTGAATGTGTAATTTTAGTTACTATTGTATTACTACAAGCACGCGACGAACCGAATTTGAGTGACCAAGTGGCGGTCCGAATTTGGTGGCGTCACAGGTTAGTATCAAATCTATAGTTATAAACCTTAGGAACGAGAGTCCTTAGATTATAACTTAGGAAAACTTAGGAGATAAAAAGGGATGAAACTCATAGAGTTTTCATAAAGAGAGACTTAGTGTGTTATAGAATATAACTTCATTCTATATAATGAACTTATGTTATTTAACATTCTAATGGAGTTATTTGTTATTTTGTCTTATGTTGCTGATTGTAGGATGACTGACATGGGAGGACCTAGCCGAGTAGTAGAGGAGGAGCCGTGTGACATCCACATGGTATATGAGGCACCATTGATAGCAGATTCGATATCAGTAGTGGCCCCTATTGATGAGGATGATGAGGAGGAGGAGATGGAGCCTTTACCTGAGGAGTCTGATCCGAAGGAGGAGCCTATGGAGGAGGACCTGAGCCTATGGAGGACTCTGACGAGGCTACTTTTGAGGATCGAATGTTGGGGGAATATGAGGAACATATTTTGGAGTTAGGATGTAGAGTGGATGAATTAGAGGCTGAGGCTAGGAAAAGGGAGTCTGAGTTCCAGAAAATGAGGGAAGAGGACCATCAGAGGAAATTAGTGATGCAGGTGCATATTGCTCACCGTAAGGAGCCAGGGATCCATATGGGAACTTTGTTTCACCGATCGATGGCTAGGAATGTGGAGCTGGCAGGGAAGCTAGAAGAGTCTGAGTAGAGGGAGCTTAGTGAGAAGGCTGAGAAGGAAGCTCTTCGTACTCAGATAGATATGGAAGTAATGGATAGGATCCACTTCAAGGAGAAGTGGGAAGGAGCCAATGATAGGGCTAACGATCTAGAGGATGAGGTGAGATGCAAGAGAAGGAAGATGAACAAGATAGGCTATGCTCTACGCACGGCCATGAAGAGATTGATTGATGGGGTAAATCACTACCCTGCTGAACAAGGGCATACCCGGCATACCATAAGCTGAGATATGGTGGTGCACATTACTCAGAAGGAATACCAGAGCGTCGTGGAGCGTGGGATGTTAGATTGAGTCTAGAGAAAGAAGATTAGTAGTTGTATTATATTTATTTATGTGTTGTTTAACCTGTTGTTGAAATCTCAGTCTTCTATATAAGATCTGAGATAGTAGTAAACCCCAACTTTTGAAAAATGTTAGATGGATAGAAAGCTAGTGTTGTCCCCGTCTTTTGTAATGATACGGGATATGTGTTATCATTTATAGCAGTATGCTAGAGAGGATCATGTAATTGTAACGATTTGGCATATGAATATAAATGATCTTATTTCAGAGACGTGTTATAAAATTCTACTTCTTTGAGAAATGTCTAAGTAATATAATTAGATAATAAAATAAAAATTTTATAATGCAGAAACATGTTGCCCAGACGTAGAATAACTGCACCGGAAGAATCGGTTAATGATGAGAGAGTGTAACAACCCGATATTTTCTATATAATTAAATCAGAAATTTTGCGTATAAAATTTTTATTTTATTTTAAGGATGAGGATTTGTACAAGATATTGTGTATATGTATTTATGTGATAAATAAAAATATATTTATTACATGAATAATTAAAAATAATTTTATTTTGGAATTATTGATTATTATAAAGTATATTCTTATAATAATTAATTTTAAAGTAGAAATATTTTTATTATTTATTTTCCATGAAAATATAATTTTATATTATTTAAACGATATATGAAATGGTTATAGAATAATTATAATAATTATTTTATCTTATTATATGGAATTATTTCAGATTAGTTAAGTTAATTATTTTTCTAACTTAATTAATAATGTCATTTATATGTAAGATAAATCAGATATGGAATCCAAACCCTAATTTTGGATTTTGATCAATGAATGAGAATAATAATATAATATTAATTATATTTTGATTTTTCAGTGCTATAATATGTACTGTATATGTATGGACTAGTTTTGGTTGGTCAATTATATTTCATGATGACCAAACCCTAGCATTAATTTGTTTAATCCTACTTTAAACTCAATTATGAGTACGAGACTGTTATATAACTGTGTTATATGATTTTATGATTAATTGGGTAAACCCTAATTAAAACCTAGAAACCCTAATTAATCTTTAAAAAACCGTAGTTATAAAATCCTAATTTTTGAAATTAGAAATCCTAATTTGAAACTGAAGCTAGAGTTTGTGATTAGTCAGAAATTGTGTTAATGTGATTAATATTATGTATAATAGATTATATTGCTAATTATGGAAAACCTAATTAGTAATTTAAATCCCTAATATCTAGAACCCTAAATTGGTAATTAGAAATCCTAATTATAATTTGGTAACCCTAATTATCAAAATTATAAACCCTAATAACTATAATTAGCAAGGTTGATTATAATTAGTAATATTAAACCCTAATGCTCCTGTATAAAGTAATTAGAAAACTAACCTAATTAAGAAAACTCTAATTTTTTTATTTTTAGAAACTAATTTTATTTTTATTTTATTTTTAAACCCTAAATGTAATTCTAGAAAATTAATTTTTGGAAAATCATAGGGTTAAACCCTAAGGGTCAAACTCTAAGGGTTTGTCAAGATTACACTTTGGCCATTAAAAATTACAAGCATTATGACCAAATTGCCCTTTTGTGCATTATTGAAGCTAGTAAGTAGGTTTTGACAATAGGTGAAGTTGGTGACCAAATCCAACAACCCCATGTGATTAAAATTTCCAACACATGAGCTCTAGATCAGCCAATACATGCATCTACCACTTCTATATATAGATTGAGAGAGAAAGGATTGCATTTTGCTAGCCCATTTTAGCACAAACATTCAACTAAGCTCTCTCTTTCAAAAACCAACGAAATTTGGTAGAATATCAGTCACATAATCATGCCCCACTACTACATATAACAAAATCAGAAGCTAGAATCAAGATTGTTCTTAGAAAGGTATAAAAACCCTAGCTAAAATCTGTCCATTGATCCCATGTTAGATGTTGTGTTTTTTTTGTGTTAAACATGCTAGGTGTAGTGTATTATGACGATCTGGGTTGATAGCTGTTAGATCCATAACATCTATAGGCTCGGATTTGAAGATTTTAAAAATCTGGAAATTTTGTTTTTTGATGTCTGACAACCTTATGTCAGGCCTTGTAGATCTTTTTCTGTGTTGGGTTTTTGTTGTTTAAAGGTTTAAATATGTAGTTTGACATGTAGTCTTTGATCTAGATCAAGAATCAGACTTAGATCTGGTTTAGATTGCAAGTTATTGTAGGTCAAAGGTCGTTGACCGACCATGACCAGACCATTTCTGGGCAACCCAGAAACCGTGAACTAGCGTCTGACAAGTTTTAGTTGGCCTTGGATCTGTCAGTGTGTTGTTGTTTTAATTCTGTTGTTGTATCTAAGTTGTATCTTGTTATATGTACTACAAATTCCTGCCCTTATATCACCCAGACGTCAAACAGTTCGATCAGGGTGACTGGTCAAACTAGGTGGGACGGGCATGACTTCCGTTTTCTGGGTAACCTAGAAAACGTAGAGATGTTATCTCTGACATAGTTTGACCGTAGTGTGGCTAGTGATTTGGTTGTTGTTAGGTTGATTTTATGTAATAGAAATGTTGTCCTACATGTTGGCTATACACTGCAGCTTATAGATCACTAAAACATTACATAACAATCAAGTTGTGGAAGCCCAAAGTAGGCCAGTCGTACTGTTCTTCATTTCTGGGCAACCTAGAAATGAAAAACAGCTCTGACAAGCCACTTTGGACGATTAAATCTCCTTTGTTATGTGTTGTTTGGCCATGTTTGTTGTTGGATCATGTAGTCTTACACTAGCACTACAAGATCTGACTAACAACATGCCCAGAAACGTTACGAGCTAAGATCTATGTTTGGTCAAACGTGATCAACCGGCTATGAAAATTTGGGTTTCATGAAGAACACGAAGAACACCTATAGCGACGGTTCTGTGGCTATAGGCAGTTTTTAGCGACAGTTTTAATAAAATTAATTAAATTAATTTCTAAAAATTATTTAAAAATATAAATTAATTTCTGAAAATTACAAAAATAATTTTAAGTTATAAATATTAACTTTTAATAATTTAAAATATTTTTCATAAATATTAGTAATTATTTAAATATTATGGATATTTAATTTAATTATTAAATACATTAAATAAGTTAATTAAAAATGATTTTATTATATTAAAAATCATTTTAAATGATAATAAGTTATTTAAAAATATTTTAAGTTATAAAATATAACTTTTAATATTTTAAAACAAATTTTATTAATTATTTAATATTAATGATATTAGATTTATTTAATAATTATATTAAATAAATTAGTTTAAAATGATTTTATTATTATAAAAATTATTTTAAATAAAAATAAAGTGTTTAAAGATATTTTAAGTTATAAAATATAACTTTTAATATTCAAAGGATAATTTCATTAACAATTTAATATTAATAATTATTAATTTATTATTAATGATATTAAATTTATTTAATAATTATATTAAATAAATAGTTTAAAAATAATTTTATTAATTTAAAAATTATTTAAAAAGGATATAAATGAATTAAAAGTATTTTAAGTTATACTTAATGACTTTTAATATTTTGAGGAATAATACATTAATATTAATGGTAATTATTTAAAAAATATTTTAAATGTTTTAAAAATTATTTAAAGGCAATGTAAATATTTTAAAAATATTTTAAGTTATTATAAATAACTTTAATATTTTGGCAATGATTTCCTTAATAGTTTAATATTAATTACATATTAAGGATAATAGAATTGTTTAGTATTTAAATTATTTAATAATGATTCTGATGTTTAAAAATTCATGATAAATTATAATAAATATTTAAAATTATTTAAAAATAATATGACTGATAAGTACAGTTATTGAACTTCGGGATAGAGTCTTAGACTCAATAATTACCTGATAAAGTTGTCGGTACACTGACATATTTTAGAAATTGATCTGAACTTTGATATTTTGACTGTATTAAGGTTTGTTTATGACTCAATAACTGTTAAATATGTGTGACAATGTGATTAGGTTATGTGCTAACTGTAATAAGCAGTACTATATGTTACGATATGTTATTCTAATCAGTAAAATGATCTTATTACTGATAAGTTATTATACGAAAGATAAAAATTAAGTTGCATAACTGTAAGCAGCATACCAGGCAAGTATCTTACCTTTGCATTTTCTTTATGCAATGGACATGAGTAAGAATGTTTCAGAATTATATTATTATTGTACAGATTATTAAACCTATTGTTATATATATTATATACACTCATTAATTATCAACATGTTAGTATATGGTAATTCAGATATATATAGTACGTTCGTTAAATTCTATAAATTGTTATATAAGTGTCCCTACTTGGATAATCATTGTATTTAATCACATGTGTATATATATATATATATATATATATATATATATATATATATATATATGTTGAATTATAGATTATTGTTGAACAAGATAAAACCTTTGGTTTGGAACCCCGACAAGTAGGAACATCCCGTACACGGGAAAACTTTTTATGCACCCAAGGTGGACAGAATGAACGATAACATCATTCTTGCATGTAGTATTGATCAATATAGGATACAATGGGCTTATCACCCCCGTGCCCATAAGTTATGACGGTTTATAGATGAAGTTCTGTTTAACCTATTCAAAAATTAAAAATAATGTTCATAGTATGTCACCTTAACCCTATTTATAGTCAGTACGTAGTTTTAAAAATTTGAAAGAGGGTTGTTATGTTATTATTATCGGTACGGATTACTTCACAACTATTGATTTGTTGTAAAATGGTAGTATAAAGAAAATATTTAAATTCTTTCAGCTTATATATATATATATATATATATATATATATATATATATATATATATATATATATATATATATATATATATATATATATAATTGTTATTACTTGCTGGGCACTCAAATGATCATCCTTGCTTAATTTAAATATTTCAGCTAAGTGTGAACAACCAGAAGGCTCTGCTAAGAACAAGGGAAAAGGAAAGGTTGCTGAATGAATGCAATGTTATCTTATGTAACAGTTTGATATTATTAAGGCAATGATATATATATTACCTATCATGTTATGTAAGGAATGTATTAAAGGTTACGTACTTGGGAGATAGACTCTGATAATCATGTAAATTAAGTTTAATAATTACATTATTGTTATTATTATTAGTATTATTTCGCTCATAGAAATGGTATCGTGAAGCATCGAGTTCGGGTTTCAAGTACCTGGATTTGGGGGCTTTACAGATTGGTATCAGAGCTTTAGGGTTAAAAATCTTAGGTGGGCTAGACCTTAGGCTATAACCTTATAACATAGGAAAACGTTGAAAATATAAGTAACTCATATAGAGTTTAAAAAGAGATGAATTGAATAAATTCATCGTCAAACAAAATAAAAGATAAATGATATAAAACTATTATTCGCTGTGTGTATATAATATATGCTAATCAGAATAATTTATGTGTGTAGATGTCTGGTGAGAAAGGCTTATTATATACTTATAGCATGAAGAAGGATCAAATCCATACACCTGAGCTAATATCGAAGCCAATAGCTGAAATAGAGGCTCACAATGAAAATAACTCGGACGAGGTGGTTATCGTAGAAAATGTAGTACCAAATTCAGAAATGGTGGAGCTGAAAGATAGTGATTCGGACACTAAAGTTAAAGCTGAACAAACATCAACGGAGGTGCAGGATTTGAAGAACAAGATTTCTTCTCTGGAAAAGCTGTGGGAAACAGAAAAGCTGTTGAATAGTCAATTGCAAAAAGCCTTACTAGAAATAATGGAAGAACAAGATAAGCTTAAAATCCAAATTGATCAGATGGGAGCCATAAGCAACACATTGTGTGCAGCTCCGAGCAATAGGGGAAAAAGAAAGATAGAAGACTATGACTTAGGAAAATTCGATAAGAAGAAAGGGAAAAGAATATGTTACATTTGCGGCTATGTGGGACATACCACTCTGTATTGTCCTGACTATAAACCAGGAGAATATTTTATCTATGGGATAGAATATCATCAGGTGAAAAGTTATCCAAGAAAAAGGCGTAGTGAATAGGTAGTATAGGTTCTGTGGTGTAAGTGTGTTTAAGGTAATATATATGATAAGTATGTCTGTGTAAGTTTATATTCTCAACTTTTGTAATGATCAAGGTTGTAAATCCCGACTTTTGTAGTCATAAAGGGATAACTGATGTTTAAAGCAGTATGTGTTATGCTATGTAAAATATTCGCTAAATGAATATGAATCTATGTTTGAGTAATGAAACAAGTTTAATATATTAAACATATGCGATAAGGTTTAGAATGTAAGTTAAATTTATGATTTTATTTAATTAGATAATGTCACCAAGACGTCGAACTAGAAATCAAAGGGCAGAAGAATCTGTCAACAACGCTGAGGGACAACAACATGCAGACCCGATGCAACACTTTACAAACATAATAGCACAAGCTATGCAACAAGGAATACCAGCCGCAGGGAACCAGCCAAAAAATTATTTGGCGAACTTCAAAGACTTTAAGGTTGTAGGACCGCCAGAATTTAAAGGTACAACTGACCCTGTAGAAGCCTAGACTTGGGTTAAAGAGATTGAGAAGACGTTTGTGATAGCTAGGGTAGTTGAGGGGAAAAGACCGCTTTTGCTACCTATATGATGAAAGGTGAGGTAAACTTTTGGTGGAAAGCGAATCAGGCGAGGACATGAGAAGGTGTAGTTACATGGGATAAGTTTAAAACTTTATTTTTCGAAAACTATTTTTCATCTAGTATACAAGCTAGGATGGAGGTGAAATTTTTAGAGTTAAATCAGGAGAATATGACGGTGTCAGAATATGCCACAAAATTCAATGAGTTAGCTAGGTTCGCTCCGCATCAAGTTGATACAGAGGCTAGGAAAGCGAGAAGGTTTGAGCTGGGATTAAAACTCTGGCTCTATAATAAGGCGGCGGTGTTGTAGATTCCTACATTTACAGCACTTATGGAGAAAGCTATTATTGCTAAGGAGGGAAATGAGGCCATGAGCCTCTACAACAAGGAGATGAAGAACAAAGGTAAGGTAGAAGGAGCTGGAAAGGTGGAAATTAATAGTGGGAGTAAAAGTGGTAGTAGCAAGAGGAAGGGAAACTATTTTGGCAATGTTCAGGTGAAACAAGAAGGTGTTAAGAAGCCAGCGGTATAGTGTAAAACTTGTGGAAAGAACCACTTTGGGGAATGTTTGAAAGGGAAGTTGGTATGCTATAAGTGCGGGCAGAAAGGCCATATCTGTAAAACCCCAACTTATTATTAAATGAAATTAAATTTCCTCTTTTTATTATTTTGAAATAGTAAGGGTTGATTTGATTAATGTGGTTAATTATGGGTAAAATGCGCAAATATTTCAAATAAGCAAGTGGTTATAAAATATTCATTTTTGTCGATGAATATTCGTTTGATCGTGGAATATTCTTGCGGTCGGGGAATATTCGTACGACGGCGCAACCTTGTATGGGCCCCATAACGAAAAGCGATTGGATGAAGAAAATGACAAGTATAAGTTATTTATAAATAACGGCGTTGTTGTTACCGTTAATATTGTTGGAATACCCAGTGGTTAAAACACAGTAGCACACGGTATTGCACCAATTATTGATTCTTACGTAAGAAGGCAGTGCTCAATAATTGTTACAGTAATTACAGTTTAATATTTTATTTTATTGATTCAATAATTGCTACGTTGATATTTTATATTATTGTTGTTTTAATAATTATCGCTGCACAGTATTTTCTATTATCAGATTAATAATTCATATTATTTGAATAATATTATTAGATAGTATTATTTGCAATGTCTAGAAAGTTCAGTCTAAGGAGAGGTTTGGTCATCTAATTGTGCGTCAATAAGGAGAAATCCTTATTGGAAAGCCCCCTCTTTCTTGGGAACGGCCTAGTTGTCATAATTGTGATTCTATAATATTATTTGTGAATAATTAATTATTAATTTATATGATAAGAAAATATTTTTTTTATGCGGATATAATTGATGAATATATTTATTTTATGTGAAGGAATTAATGTTGAGGTATTTTTGTCGGAATAGAGGTATTAAAAATTAAATCACTATTCTTGAGATATATTGTGTGAGTTATAATTTTTAATCTGACCGTTGGATCGTTGTAATTTTTGGATATGTTATACATATATAAGTTGAGTATATGTCCACAAATTTTGAACTGTTAAAAATGAACGTATAATTTGTTATGAATTTTAAGAGGTGACTGATTCGGAAATTAGGTTTATAAATAATTTTAGTGGAAAATTCTAGAATTGAGTGGGCCTCACTTATGGTTGGTGAAGAAATGTACTGAATTTTATTTCAAATGTAGTGGGTGGCAATAGTAGCAGGTAAAGCCATCAGGTAGCAAGTCAAGTCTGCTTCGGCGTGCTAACATTTTGCTATAAATAGAGGGCTAAGTTAGAATTCAAAATCACACCAGAAATATAAGCTTTCTCTCTCTATATTATCGAGTGTATTTTATGAGTATTTAGATACTTTGTGAGTTTTTATTTATCAATGTAAATTTCCTTCGGCCTTATACCGATATTTCAAAAAGAAGTACTATTATCTTGAGGTAAGAGATGTTATTTTTTCTTTAATGATATTATTTTCTTCAATATCATTATACTGAGATATTGTTTAAATTCATATATAGAAGATAATAGATTTCATTCTCTACTTAACTCTTCTAATAAATTATTATTTTCACTACGAATATTGATTTAAAATTTATTGTCTATTGTATTCAATTAGATTTTTGCTTGTTGAGGACTAACGATAATTTGTTCTATTATTTGTTTGTTTAAATTATTTGACTATCATATATTAGATTTTGCGAATAGGTAGTATAGGTTCTGTGGTGTGGGTGCGTTTAATGTAATATATAGGATAAGTGTGTCTGTGTAAGTTTATGTTCTCAACTTTTGTAATGATCAAGGTTGTAAATCCCGACTTTTGTAGTCATAAAGGAGTAACTGATGTTTAAAGCAGTATATGTTATGCTATATAAAATATTCGCTAAATGAATATGAATCTATGTTTGAGTAATGAAACAAGTTTAATATATTAAACTTATGCGATAAGGTTTAGAATATAAGTTAAATTTATGATTTTATTTAATCAGATAATGTCGCCAAGACGTCGAACTCGAAATCAAAGGGCAGAAGAATCTGTCAACAACGCTGAGGGACAACAACAAGCAGACCCGATGCAGCACTTTACAAACATAATAGCACAAGCTATGTAACAAGGAATACCAGTCGCAGGGAAACTGCCAGAAAATTGCCTGGCGAACTTCAAAGACTTTAAGATTGTAGGAACGCCAGAATTTAACAGTACAACTGACCCTGTAGAAGCCCAGACTTGGGTTAAAGAGATTGAGAAGGCGTTCGTGATAGCTAGGGTAGCTAAGGGGCAAAAGACCGCTTTTGCCACCTATATGATGAAAGGTGAGGCAAACTTTTGGTGGAAAGCGAATCAGGCGAGGACAGGAGAAGGTGTAGTTAAATGGGATAGGTTTAAAATTTTATTTTTTGAAAATTATTTTTCATCTAGTATGCAGGCTAGGATGGAGGTGAAATTTTTAGAGTTAAAGCAGGAGAATATAACGGTGTCAGAATACGCTGCAAAATTTAATGAGTTAGCTAGGTTCGCTCCGCATCAAGTTGATACAGAGGCTAGGAAAGCGAGAAGGTTTGAGCTGGGATTAAAACCCTAGCTCTATAATAAGGTGGGGGTGTTGTAGATTCCTACATTTGCAGCACTCATGGAGAAAGTTATTATTGCTGAGGAGGGGAGTGAGGCTATGAGCCTCTACAACAAGGAGAGGAAGAACAAAGGTAAGGTAGAAGGAGCTGGGAAGGTGGAAATTAATAGTGGGAGTAAAAGTGATAGTAGCAAGAGGAAGGGGAACTATTTTGGCAATGTCCAGGTGAAACAAGAAGGTGTTAAGAAGCCTGCGGTATAGTGTAAGACTTGTGGAAAGAACCACTTTGGGGAATGTCTGAAAGGGAAGTTGGTATGCTATAAGTGCGGGCAGGAAGGCCATATCTGTAAGACCCCAACTTATTATTAAATAAAATTAAATTTCCTCTATTTATTATTTTGAAATAGTAAGGGTTGATTTGATTAATGTAGTTAGTTATGGGTAAAATGCGCAAATATTTTAAATAAGCAAGTGGTTATAAAATATTCATTTTTGTCGATGAATATTCGTTTGGTCGTGGAATATTTTTCGGTCGAGGAATATTCGTACGAATGCGCAGCCTTGTATGGGCCCCATAATAGAAAGCGATTGGATGAAGAAAACGACAAGTATAAGTTGTTTATAAATAACGGCGTAGTTGTTACCGTTAATACTGTTGGAATACCCGGTGGTTAAAACACAGTAGCACACGGTATTACACCAATTATTGATTCTTATGTAAGAAAGCACTACTTAATAATTGTTACAGTAATTACTGTGACGAACGAGAATTTTGTAAATTATTTTAAATATTTATTGAGTTAAATAAATATTTTTCGATGATTTAATTATTAGATTTAATAATTAATTGATGCAATTGTGGTAGATTAATTTAATTATATGTGTTACATTTATTAAATTAATGTAGAGAATTTTTATTATTCGAGTATGTGATTGTGTGAGCTTATTGAATTAAATAAAATATTTAATTAAGCATGATGTTACTTTAATTAATTTAATTATTAATTAGAGATTTAATAAATTGTTATTATTTATTAATGAGAAAAATTAATTATGTGACTATATGAATTTATGAGAAAATATTATATTTTATTTATAATAAATTAAATAAAATATTGGAGTTATTTTATAAGGAGTGTAACATTTATTAAACTATATAATAAAAGGTTTATTAAAATAATGAGCTTTGAATTTATTTGCTAAGCCAAACATGGCACTAAGAGAGGTTATGGGCAGTTAACCCATGACTGGGCAACTGACCACATCGCGTCAGTTTTATTTCTTCGACGCTTCCTCCTTCTTCTTCATAATTTCCTAAGTCTGACATTATTTTCAAAGAGTTCAGAGAGAAGGTGAGAATTTTTGAGAGAATTTGTGAGTGTGTAATTACAGGTTATTGCAAAAAGGGTTATCTGATCATCTTATACTCTGGGTAATTCTCTCCAAACCCAATTTCTACAATTACGTCTTTTGGTTTTCATAAATTGGCTTTCATATGTTTCTGTAAATCTTTGTATTTGGGAGATATGAGATGATTATAATTTTATGTATGGCTTAATATGTATCAAATCGTGTTTAATTATATATATTGTGTAAACCATAGTATCAGTTTCAGGAAATTACGTAGTATATAATTTTTTTAAAATAAACAGAGTACGTGATATGGCCATATGGCCTTATACGTGATAATTGATGTATTGATCATATATTATCCCTAAATTTTACACCCTTACATTATTGAGCATGTCGATACGGAGAGATTGGAGTTTAAATGAACGGATTCGGTGTTATAACGAATCCGTAGGGAGAATTTTCATATAAAGTTTTCTAAACTTCACGAACATCAAAGTCAGTAATTTTGTTAGGCTTTAAATCTGTTAATAAGTGTTTAAAATTGGTTTTGTCAGTATATAAATGTTGGGTAACGATTATATATAAATTATAGCATATGGGTATGTTTAATTTCGAGTAGAACTTTAAGAAATTTGGAGAAATTGGCAAGTTCTGCGATTTTCGCGAACTGCCATTTCTGTACCTGGTACGCCGCGCCGCAGCGCCGGCTGCCTGTTCATTTCTCGCGCCGCAGCGCCACAGTGCTCGTAGCGCCAAGACTCGAGCCACGGCGCCACAGCGCCGCAGCGCCAAGGGCCCGGCCACAGCGCCACCGCGCCGCAGCGCGACTCCATAGCACATTAGTGGCGCCGCAGCGCCACTCTCCAGAAAATGTCAGAAATGTATTTTTAAAATGTTAAAGTCTAACAAGTGTTAGTGGATTGATGTAATGAACATGTAATCGGGTTAGGGGTATTATGAGATGATAAAATAGTTGTTTAACATGTAATAAAATATTATATGTGAATTAAATTATTAAATACATAATTAGTTTGATAATTCATGAAGTATAAATTATGTGACAACGTGATAATTTGACTAAGTTTAGTCAATAATTAAAGTAGACAACGAGAATGAGTTTATATTGATTAGTTAATTTATTATTAACCGATATTGTGTATATGAATGGTATGTAGGATTTAATTCAAAGAACGTGCTTAGTTAAAGAGTAATCTACGCACGAGGCAAGTATCCTATCCCTAACTCCATTCTATTGAGCAAGTTTCTTAACCCTGCTTTTTAATATCTTTCAAGATTATTAATTACCTTGAATAAGTTATCATTTCTATTATTCAAGTTCAAGTATGATATTACAGATTATTTATATTGTCAAAGCATGATTCAGTTATACAATAATTGTTCTATTGTATACGTTTGAGATTATTATTCAAATTGAATATCGTTATTGTTGAACCTTATTAGACTAGTGAACCTTATTGATTCAACTAGTCCATAGTTGATGAGCGTTCTAAATTTCAGAACCCTTGATGAATTTATCCAAACCAAACTTCCTTTGGTGCAGACTCGAATGTCAAACTGAGATGAACAACCCTGTATAGGGGATTATTTACGCTTTAGCGCTAAGATATTGTGCACAGTATGATACTAATGGATGATCCCCCTAAGTACGAGAAGAAGGTCCATAGTCTTATGACTGTTAAAGGTTTCAAGTATAACCCTTGTTAACCTAGGACATAGTTCAAGGTCTTATGACCCTCAGTATTCTTTTGATTCATGTTATTTATTCTTGATTCAAAAGTTGAGCTTTATTCAGATGCCTTTGATTATTCGCATGTTATTATACTGTTGTTTCATTTTTTTATACTTGTGGGCATTTGTGCTCACTCTTGCTTAATAATAACATTACAGTTAAGAATGAAAGAAGCGATGAACCCTCCACTAGTAAGGGCAAGGGCAAAGTTAGCAAATGATGAAGACCTGTTATTTATTAACTTATGTATTTGTTTAAGACTTGAGTTATGTTGATGTTATGACTTATTTGTTTAGAATTCCGCACAGATGTTTTAAGGTTAGAGTAACCTGGGATTTTATTTATGAATCAGTTGATGTAACCCTTAAGGGAAGGGATTTTATTTTGATTTCTATCTATTGTATGGTTTGATATTATTTATGGGTAGATAGATAGATGATGCTTGTACAGTGAACACCAAATTCCGTGGAATCGAAGTACCCGGATTTAGGGGTGTCACAGGTTGGTATCAAAGCTGTAGGTTATGAACCTTAGGTGGGAGAACAACCTTAGGTAGTAACCTTATAGAAAGAAGATAGTAAAGGAAAACTCTTATCGAGTTTTAAGAAATGAATTTTTGGTAATTCATTGAAGATAATAAAATACATTATGTGTCTATGTGTTAATTTATGTGCTCGTTAGTACGACTTAGTAACTAAAACTTAAAATTTTGTTGTTAGGATGACGAATGTTGGAGAAGCTAGTCAAGCTGAGGAGGGACCCCATTTACCTATAGTACCTACTGAGGAGGGATCTCGTGTACTTGTAGGACCGACTGAGGAGGAGCCCCGAGACATTCATGTCGTTAGGGAGCAGCTGGTGCAGAGGGTTTCATCTCCATTGATCACCGTTGTTGGTCAGGAGCATGAACCTGAGATTGATCCTGAGGAGGGTCCTGAGGAGGAGTTTGATGTGGAGGAAGAAGATGAGGAGCTACCATGGTACACTGTTGATGCTGAGATGTATGACACACTATATGATCGTAACGTGGAGTTACAAGACGAGGTTCAAGAATTGACTGAGCGAGCGACTGTTTAGCAGTCTACTTTAGAGGAGAAGGATAGAGAGATTGTGACCCTTCATACACGTTTAGGAAACGTGGAGTGGGATCTGGTTCATGAGAAGGGTCAAACCGAAGATAAGACTGAGGAGATAGAGAAGCTGAAGAAGGAACTGAAAGAAACCTCCGGAAGACTAAAAATAGCAGAGGAAGGATGGGTAAGAGAATCACATCGAGCAGATCGTGCAGAAAATGATAGTCGTGCAAAGAAGGCAAAGCTTGAAGACACGTACGCCACACTTAATCATGCGATGAATGAGGTTAGTGTTAAGGTACCCCATCCAGTTTGAAGGACTTCCATCGTATATGTTGGATCGCAGGACGATGTCTCGTATCATGAATGAGGAGCGTGGCAAGGCTATTGAGCACCTTGGAAGACAGGAATAGAATCTGTTTATTTATGTGAAAGACTTATATAGTTTTATATAAATTTCGATGTGTTTATGAACTAAGGAATATGTTAATATTTATGTTAAATTGTTGAGTAATGTCTTAACTATGTAGAGAAATAAATAAAGTTCTAATAAACGTTTATTTAACAGAAAAATGCCGCCAAGGAGAAGACAACAACGTCAACCGACTCAGGAAGGGTCAACCAATAATAACAATAATGCCAACGTTAATCCAGTTCAACAGCTAGTTAATTTACTAACTGGAGTCATGAATAACCAACCGCAAGCTCCACCTAGCACAACGTTTAAAGATTTTAAGGCAGTGGGACCGCCAGAGTTCAAAGGTTCCAGAAACCCGATCGAGGCTCAAACGTGGGTGATGGAAATGGAGAAGGTTTTCGACGTTGCTAGGGTTCGAGAAGATCAGAAGACCGTTTTTATGACATTTATGCTGAAGTCTGAGGCTAGCTACTAGTGGCAGGCAAACAAGATGCGAGGAGGTGAAGGTGTAATTACGTGGGAGAGATTCAAAGAGATATTTTTCGAAATGTATTTCCCAGCTAGTTCGCAGAATCAGATGGAGGTGCAATTTCTGGAACTGAAACAGGGAAACATGAGCGTGCCTTAATACGCGGCTAAATTCGATGAGTTGGCAAGGTTTGCCCCGTATCAAGTACACATTGACGAGAGGAAAGCCAGACAATTCGAACAAGGACTGAAGCCTTGGGTATACAGCAAGGTATCAATGTTTCAACTTAACACGTTTGCGGGAGTTTTGGAAAAGGCCATTCTCGCGGAAGGAGGAAGTGATGCAGTGACTAAGTACAACCAAGAACAGAAAAAGAAAAAGAGTGAGAATGAAGGTAATAACAAGACTGGTGGAAGTAATACTGGGAATAATAATAATCAGAAGAGGAAGTAGACGGATAACTCGACAGTTGGAAGTCAACACGGAGGGCAGAAAAAGAAGATAGAAGCATTTCTGACTTGCGGCAAGGCACATCTAGGAGTTTGTTTGAAGGGAAAGAGAGTGTGCTACAATTGTGGTCAGGAAGGCCACATAGCACCAAATTGTCCAAACTCAAAGAAGGGTACTTGTTACAACTGTGGTTCGAAAGATCATTTAGCAAGAGACTGTCCTAAGAAGGGATCGGGAGGATCAGGACAATGAGGAAACCGGGGAAATAGCAATGGAAATACCTTAACCATCATCGGACCACCTGCAACAAACTGACCAACCGCCAGAACTTTCAATATGACGGTACAGGATGCAATCCAGTCTCGTGAGGTGGTGTCAGGTATCATTCTGATCAATGAAATTAATGCTTACTGTTTATTTGATTCGGGTGCTACTTGTTCCTTTATATCCGATGACTTTGCTAATAGTTTAGATTTGCTTAAGGATGAATTGGAATATCCCATGATTATAGAAATTACGAATAGAGAGATAATTCCTGTTAAGCATGTGTATAAGAATTATAGAGTGGATATTAAGGGTAATATCATGAATGTAGATCTTATCCCTATTCGATTGGGGAAATTCGACGTTATATTGGGTATGGATTGGCTATCCAATTATGGGGCTGTAATTGACTGCCAAAAGAAGCGTATTAACCTTATGACTCCGTCAAAGGTTGTGTTTTATGGTAGCAAGTCGCCTAGACAAGCGAGTTGTCTGACGATGTTGCAGGCCAGGAAGTTTTTAAGACAAGGCTGTGTAGGATATTTAGCTTACATAATCGACAATCGAAAAGAGAACCCGAAGGTAGAGGAGATACCGATTGTGAGGGACTTCGTCGATGTATTTCCAGACGATTTGCCAGGACTTCCACCAGATAGAGAAGTAGACTTTGTGATTGATTTGGCACCCGAAACTGCTCCAATATCGAAGGCACCATACCGAATGGCGCCAGTAGAGATGAAGGAATTAATGATACAACTACAAGAATTATTGGACAAAAAGTACATTCAACCGATCGTATCGCCGTGCCGAGCGTATCGCCGTGGGGAGCGCCGGTGTTGTTCGTGAAAAAGAAGGACGGATCGATGAGGCTCTGCATTGACTACAGAGAATTAAATAAGGTCACGATTAAGAACAGATATCCATTATCAAGGATCGATGATCTGTTTGATCAATTAAAGGGAGCAAAATACTTTTCCAAGATTGACTTGAGGAGTGGTTATCACCAACTAAAGGTGAGGCTAGAGGATGTACCGAAGACAGTGTTCCGAACACGATATGGTCATTATGAGTTTTTAGTAATGTTGTTTGGTCTTACGAATGCTCCTGCAGCATTTATGGGACTAATGAATGGTGTATTCAAGCCGTTTTTGGACAAATTCGTGGTGGTATTTATAGACGACATTTTGGTATATTCCAAAACCAAAGAGGAACATGAATAACACTTGAGGTTAACGTTGGAAGTATTGAGAAGGGAGAAGTTGTATGCTAAATTTTCGAAATGTGAATTCTGGATCGAGAAAGTATAATTTCTTGGTCACATAATCGATAAAGATGGAATTTCGGTAGATCCATCCAAAGTAGAAGCTGTGATTAACTGGGATCAGCCGAGAACGCCATCAGAAGTAAGAAGTTTTCTTAGATTAGCAGGATATTATAGAAGATTCATACAAGATTTTTCTAAGATTGCAACTCCGTTAACGAATTTAACTCGAAAAACTGTGAAATTTGTTTGGACGGAGAAGTGTGAGGAGAGTTTTCAAGAATTAAAGAAGAGGTTGAGTACAGTGCCTGTGTTATCTCTTCCGGATGATACAGGAAATTTTGTTGTTTTTAGCAATGCGTCGCATAAAGGACTTGGTTGTGTGCTGATGCAAAACGACAAAGTCATTGCGTATGCATCACGGCAGTTGAAGGATTACGAGAAGGGTTACCCAACTCATGATTTGGAGTTAGCTGCAGTTGTTTTTGCTTTGAAAATTTGGAGGCACTATCTATACGGGGAGAAGTGTGAAATATATACGGACCACAAGAGTCTGAAATATATTTTTACACAGAAAGATTTGAATATGCGTCAAAGAAGATGGTTGGAATTAATCAAGGATTATGACTGTGAGATTTTATACCATCCGGGTAAGGCTAATGTGGTCGCCGACGCATTAAGTAGAAAGGGTCATGAGAAATTGATAATGTTGACTGCTCAGCAGGAGCTAATTGTAGATATGGAGAAACTGGAGTTAGAAGTGAAGTATCCTATGGAGATTGATGAGAAGCTATTTCAGATGCAATCTGGTATAACTCTACTAGATAGAGTGAAGGAGGCTCAGCTTCAGGATGATGAATGCAAAAAGGTAACATCGAAGATATCTGAAGGAACCGAACCAAGATTTAAGATGGATAAGGAAGGAATATTGAGATTTGAAAGCAGAATTTGGGTTCCGCCAGTACAAGAAATTAAGGAAGAAATTTTGAGTGAGGCTCATAGTTTAAGATATTCGATTCACCCTGGTAGTACAAAAATGTACCAAAATCTTCGACAACATTTCTGGTGGCCGAATTTGAAACGTGATGTTGCAGAATGTGTTACCAAATGCCTGACATGTCAGAAAGTTAAAGTAGAACATCAGAGACCGAGTGGATTGCTACAACCGTTGGAGATCCCAGAATGGAAATGGGAACATATTACGATGGAGTTCGTGGTTGGCCTTCTGACGACTCAGAAAGGCTACGACGCAGTATGGGTTATCGTTGACCGACTACAAAATCCGCGCACTTCCTTCCTATCAAAATCAGATTTAACTTAGATCAGTTGGCAAGATTATATGTGAAAGAGATTATTTCGAGGCACGGAGTGCCGGTGTCTATTGTTTTCGATAGGGATCCGTGCTTCACATCAAATTTCTGGAAACGTCTTCAGGAATGCATGGGTACACAACTGCGAATGAGTACAGCTTACCACCCTCAAACAGACGGACAGAGCGAACGAACGATTCAAACACTGGAAGATATGTTACGAGCCTGTGTAATGGACTTCAAAGAAAATTGGGATGATCACCTACCGTTAGTAGAGTTCGGCTACAACAACAGTTACCACGCTAGTATTGGTATGCCACCTTACGAAGCGTTATACGGCAGAAAGTGCAGAACTCCGCTTTATTGGGATGAAGTTGGTGAAAGAAAATTGTTAGGACCAGAATTAGTACAGCAAACGGCAGAAATAGTCAAAGTGATCCGAGCACGACTGGTAGTAGCTCAAGATCGACAGAAGAAATACGCTGATCCACATCGTAAAAATATCGAGTTTGAACCAGGTAGTTATGTTTTCTTGAAGGTCTCTCCCTGGAAGGGAAAGATCAGGTTCGGAAAGAAAGGAAAATTGAGCCCAAGATTTATTGGACCCTTTGAGGTACTGCGAAGAATTGGAGAAGTTACGTACGAGGTAGCCTTACCTCCAGCACTCGAGAATATCCACAATGTCTTCCATGTTTCTGTGTTACGACCTTACAAACCTGATTACAAGCATGTAATTGAATACGAATCCCTGCATTTTGAGAAAGACTTATCTTACGAAGAAATTCCTGTCCAGATTGTCGACCGAAAAGAACAAGTTCTGAGAAATAAAGTAATACCTTCTGTTAAGGTAATTTGGAGAAACCACAACGCTGAAGAAGCTACGTGGGAACTCGAAGAGAATATGATGAAGAATTACCCTCATTTATTTACTTAATTATGTGTATGCGATTCTGGGGACAGAATCTTTGTAAGGGGGGGAGAATGTAACGGGTCGAAATTATTGAGTCGTGATTCTGGTGACAGAATTCTTTTAAGGGGGAAAGATGTGACGAACGAGAATTTTTTAAATTATTTTAAATATTTATTGAGTTAAATAAATATTTTTCGATGATTTAATTATTAGATTTAATAATTAATTGATGCAATTGTGGTAGATTAATTTAATTATATGTGTTACATTTATTAAATTAATGTAGAGAATTTTTATTATTCGAGTATGTGATTGTGTGAGCTTATTGAATTAAATGAAATATTTAATTAAGCATGATGTTACTTTAATTAATTTAATTATTAATTAGAGATTTAATAAATTGTTATTATTTATTAATGAGAAAAATTAATTATGTGACTATATGATTTTATGAGAAAATATTATATTTTATTTATAATAAATTAAATAAAATATTGGAGTTATTTTTATAAGGAGTGTGACATTTATTAAACTATATAATAAAAGGTTTATTAAAATAATGAGCTTGGAATTTATTTGCTAAGCCAAACATGGCACTAAGAGAGGTTATGGGCAGTTAACCCATGACTGTGCAACTGACCACATTGCGTCAGTTTTATTTCTTCGACGCTTCCTCCTTCTTCTTCATAATTTCCTAAGTCTGACATTATTTTCAGAGAGAGTTCAGAGAGAAGGTGAGAATTTTTGAGAGAATTTGTGAGTGTGTAATTACAGGTTATTGCAAAAAGGGTTATCTGATCATCTTATACTCTGGGTAATTCTCTCCAAACCCAATTTCTACAATTACGTCTTTTGGTTTTCATAAATTGGCTTTCATATATTTCTGTAAATCTCTGTATTTGGGAGATATGAGATGATTATAATTTTATGTATGGCTTAATATGTATCAAATCGTGTTTAATTATATATATTGTGTAAACCATAGTATCAGTTTCAGGAAATTACGTAGTATATAATTTTTTTAAAATAAACAGAGTACGTGATATGGCCATATGGCCTTATACGTGATAATTGATGTATTGATCATATATTATCCCTAAATTTTACACCCTTACATTATTGAGCATGTCGATACGGAGAGATTGGAGTTTAAATGAACGGATTCGGTGTTATAACGAATCCGTAGGGAGAATTTTCATATAAAGTTTTCTAAACTTCACGAACATCAAAGTCAGTAATTTTGTTAGGCTTTAAATCTGTTAATAAGTGTTTAAAATTGGTTTTGTCAGTATATAAATGTTGGGTAATGATTATATATAAATTATAGCATATGGGTATGTTTAATTTCGAGTAGAACTTTAAGAAATTTGGAGAAATTGGCAAGTTCTGCGATTTTCGCGAACTGCCATTTCTGTACCTGGTACGCCGCGCCGCAGCGCCGGCTGCCTGTTCATTTCTCGCGCCGCAGCGCCACAGCGCTCGCAGCGCCAAGACTCGAGCCACGGCGCCACAGTGCCGCAGCGCCAAGGGCCCGGCCACAGCGCCACCGCGCCGCAGCGCGACTCCATAGCACATTAGTGGCGCCGCAGTGCCACTCTCCAGAAAATGTCAGAAATGTATTTTTAAAATGTTAAAGTGTAACAAGTGTTAGTGGATTGATGTAATGAACATGTAATCGGGTTAGGGGTATTATGAGATGATAAAATAGTTGTTTAACATGTAATAAAATATTATATGTGAATTAAATTATTAAATACATAATTAGTTTGATAATTCATGAAGTATAAATTATGTGACAACGTGATAATTTGACTAAGTTTAGTCAATAATTAAAGTAGACAACGAGAATGAGTTTATATTGACAACGAGAATGAGTTTATTAACTGATGTATTTGTTTAAGACTTGAGTTATGTTGATGGTAAGACTTATTTGTTTAGAATTCCGCACAGATGTTTTAAGGTTAGAGTAACCTGGGATTTATTTATGAATCAGTTGATGTAACCCCTAAGGGAAGGGATTTTATTATGATTTCTATCTATTATATGGTTTGATATTATTTATGGGTAGATAGATAGATGATGCTTGTACAGTGAACACCAAATCCCGTGGAATCGAAGTACCCGGATTTGGGTGTGTCACAATTACTGTTTAATATTTTATTTTATTGATTCAATAATTGCTACGTTGATATTTTATATTATTGTTGTTTCTATAATTATCGCTGCACTGTATTTTCTATTATCAGATCAATAATTCATAATATTTGAAAACTATTATTAGATAGCATTATTGGCAATGTCTAGAAAGTTCTGTCTAAAGAAAGGTTTGGTCATCTAATTGCGCACCAATAAGGAGAAATCCTTATTAGAAAGCCCCATCTTTCTTGGGAACGACCTAGTTGTCATAATTATGATTCTATAATATTATTTGTGAATAATTAATTATTGATTTATATGATAAGGAAATATTTATTTTATGTGGATAAAATTGATGGATATATTTATTTTATGTGAAGGAATTAATGTTGAGGTGTTTTTGTCGGAATGAAGGTATTAAAAACTAAATCACTGTTCTTGAGATATATTGCGCGAGTTATAATTTTTAATCTGACTATTGGATCGTTGAAATTTTTTGATATGTTATACATATATAAGTTGAGTATATGTCCACAAATTTTGAACCGTTAAAAATGAACGTATAATTTGTTATGAATTTTAAGAGGTGACTGATTCGTAAATTAGGTTTATAAATGATTTTGGTGAAAAATTCTAGAATTGAGTGGGCCCCACTTGTGGTTGGTGAAGAAATATGCTGAATTTTATTTCAAATGTGGTGGGTGGCAATAGTAGCAGGTAAAGCCATCAGGTAGCAGGTCAAGTCTACTTCGGCGTGCTAACATTTTCCTATAAATAGAGGGCTAAGTTAGAATTCAAAATCACACTAGAAACATAAGCTTTCTCTCTTTCTCTCTCTATATTATCGAGCGTATTTTGTGAGTATTTAGATACATTGTGAGTTTTTATTTATCAGTGCAAGTTTCCTTTAGCTTTATACCGATATTTCGAACAGAAGTACTGTTATCTTGAGGTAAGGAATGTTATTTTCTTCTTAAATGATATTATTTTCTTCAATATCATTATGCTGAGATATTGTTATGAATTTTGTTATGGAATTTCTACCTTTTTGTGTCGGGGTTACTATTCACGTATACGGCACTATTCACAAATACGATACTATTCATTGAAAAATGAAATTTTCTCTTTTTCGTCCCAAATGTCTTTTATGGTTACTATCTTTGATTGTATCCATATTTTTATCTTTATTTTTGAATTCTGCTTCACAATTGGTTATTATGAAGTATTATTAATCTTGGATAAATTGTTATACGAATCCCTACTATTTGTCCTTCTGTCTCGCTGGATTCGTTTTTTTTAAAATATTTTTCATCATCCTCAGTCTTAAATGATGATGTTACTGAATATCTTTGGCCTGTAGTGCAAAGATGAATTATTATCTGATGAATATCTTTGGCCCGTAATACAAAGATGAACAGGTGTTGAGATGAACATGACCGACTGATGATACAAATGAATATCTTTGGCCTGTAGTGCAAAGATGAATATTTGATTAAAGATGTATATTGATTGATGTTACAGGGATAAAATATTGAGGATGGACTTTTAAATCTTAGAAGATTGTAGAACTCATTCTTTACTTGACTCTTCTAATGAATTGTTGTTTCCGCTGCAGTTGTTGATCTAAAACTTGTTGTCTATTATATTTTATCAGATTTTTTCCTGTTGAAGACTAATGATAATTTGTTGTGTATTATCTTAGTCATAATATTCTTTACTGGGCTAGTTGAGCTCACCCTTTTCCTTTTTGTTCTATTTTTCTTCTTAGGATGTAAGAACATAGTAGGATCTAGTCGGGGTATGGAGTGATGGTTCTAGAAAGATGTTTTAGTAGTCCTCACTATTTTCTATAAAATAGTGTTTGAATAATTGTAATGAGGACTTATTTGAGTGTAGATATTGTCTAGAATACAATATAAGTATTTAAACTCACAGTATGTGTTGTCGTATTTTGCACGACAATTATATTATTGAAGTTGTAGTTTGCTTTTTGTACCATGTATTTGGCAACTCAGAATGGGTGTTGTATACCTATTTTGGGGACGTCACAGTTGGTATCAGAGCTTAGGGATATGGTCTCTGGCGGAGATCGGGGAATAGAACTAGGAGGGGAGAGAAGAGTAAATCCTTCGCTAGTGTGTCCTACCTAAGCTTATTTGTTGGTTGGTCATAATATAGGGATATTATGTGATATGTTAATTTGTTTAATTAACCCTTGTTTTATGGCAGTATTTAGGAATAGCTGTTGAGAACGTTAACAATGGAGTGTATGAGACCGTGGAAACACCTTTAATTACCAATCAGGAGAATGTGCAACAGGCTGTCAATATTCCTCCTGTAAATAACATTACCGAGCAAACGATGAATGATGAAATGTTTAGGAGCTTTTTGCAGTTTATGCAAAATCAGACGAGGGAGACTCGTGTGCAGAATACGGGTGGAAATGATAGCAACGTGCGGTTTGTCTCGGCCAAGCAGTTCAAAGAGTTGGGACCAATAGAATTTTGGGGAAAGCCAGATCCGATTAAGGCGGAGACGTGGGTCAAGCAAATTACCAAGATATTCGATGTCTTGGGATGCACGGAGGAACAGAAGGTTCCATTCGCCACTTTTATGTTCTATAATGAGGCAGATTACTGGTGGGAATCTGTGAAACGTATCCATCCAACTGCACTCAGCATGTCTTGGGAAACATTTTAGAAACTGTTTAATGACAAGTACTTTCCTGAAAGTATTCGGCATATGAAGGAGGTAGAGTTTATTAGACTAGAACAAAATACCATGACGGTGTCCCAGTACGGGACGAAGTTCGCGGAGTTATCCAGGTTTGCACCTCATTTGGTGGAGAACGAGGAACGTATGACGAGGATGTTTTTGAGAGGTCTAAAACCCGAGATTCGGCAATATCTTATCTCTCATAAATTTTCTTTATATTCAGATGTTGTAAACAGGGCTCAATTATTAGAGCGAGATAATGAGTATGTTCAACCGAGGGACAACAACCAGGGTCAGACCGGTGATAACAGTCATCGGAGCAATGATAACCAGCGGGGAGGAAAGAATACAGACAAAAACAGTAATCACTTTGGTGGTAATCATGGCCGTGAAAATAGAAGAAGCGAGTCGAGAGAAAATTTTAAGAAGAGAAGGTACAACAATGATAACGTGAAGACGATAGCACAAACATCAACTATTTCTAGGGGAGGAGAACGACCACCGGTCGTTTGTTACAAATGCGGGAAAGAAGGACACATCAGCCCAAACTGCCCACAACAATCCAAGGTATGTTATAACTGTGGAAAGGAGGGTCATATAGCTCGAGAGTGTTTTGTAGCAAAACCAAGTTCAGCGGGGATGGTGACTCCAACAGCTGTCCCAAATAAGTCGAAATCAGCAGTTCCTGGAAGAGCGTTTGTCGTGACTAGCCAAAACGCGAGAAACCCGAACGAGGTGATCACGGATAAGCTAATCTTGAATTCTTGTGAAGTTTATACCTTACTAGATACCGGTTCTACACATTCATTTATCTCTCCTGCTTGTGCTCAACGTTTAAACTTGACTCTAGAGAAATTAGACTTAGATTTATCAGTGGAGACTCCGTTAGGAGAAACTTTTGTTACGTCCACTATTTATAAATCTTGCTTAATCCAAGTTGGCACCATCACATTACATGTGGATCTTATCTCTTTAAAGATACTTACTTTTGATGTGATTTTAGGAATTAATTGGTTAACTACTCATCATGCCAAAATTGATTATTTTCATAAGGTTGTTAGTTTTCATATTCCTAACCAACCTGTTATGCGAATTCAAGCAACCAAACCACTAAAATCAATCACTGTCATATCAAGCCATAAAGCCATTCATTTATTGAAAAATGGATGCCAAGCTTTCTTAGCCCATGTTATGGACTTGAAAAAAAACACGTCAGATTTGAATAATATTTCTGTTGTTAGTGAATTTTCTGACGTATTTTCTGAAGAACTTCCTGGTCTACCCCCAGAACGTGAAGTTGAATTCTTTATTAACCTTGAACCCGGTACAAAGCCCATTTCTAAAACCCAATATCGAATGGCTCCTATTGAACTTCAAGAGTTAAAAGTCCAATTACAGGAGTTGTTAGACATCGGTTTCATTGGTCCTAGTACGTCTCCTTGGGGTGCTCCTATTTTATTCGTAAAGAAGAAAGAAGAGAGTATGCGACTTTGTATTGACTATCGAGAAATGAACCATGTCACCATCAAGAATAGGTATCCACTACCTCGTATTGATGACCTATTCGACCAGTTGCAAGAGGCACAATTCTTTTCAAAGATCGATCTTCGTTTTGGATATCATCAGCTGAAGATTAAAACTGAGGATATTCCAAAGACTGCCTTCAGAACTCGGTACGGGCATTATGAATACTTAGTCATGTCTTTTGGATTGACTAATGCTCCTGTTGCTTTTATGGATATGATGAACCGTGTGTTTAAAGAATATTTAGATCAGTTCGTTGTTATCTTTATTGATGACATCCTCATCTATTCCAAAAGCCGTGAAGATCATGAGCGCCATTTGAAGCTGGTACTGCAAAGGCTTCGTGAAAATAAGCTCTATGCCAAACTAAAGAAATGCGAGTTCTGGCTTGAGGAAGTAGCATTCCTTGGGCACGTGGTATCAAAACATGGAGTATCTGTCGACCCGGCGAAGATTGAAGCCATACAAAGTTGGGAGCAACCGAAGTCGGTGACCGAAGTACGTAGCTTTCTGGGCTTAGCTGGTTATTATCGGAGATTTATGGAAGGATTTTCTTGAATCGCTACTCCATTAACTCAGCTGACTCGGAAGGATACAAAATTCATATGGAGCGAAGAATGCGAGAAGAGTTTCCAAGAGCTCAAGAGGAGACTCATTTCGGCACTTGTTCTGACAATACCATCTGGTTTAGATGGATTTGTTATCTACAGTGATGCTTCAGGCAAAGGGCTAGGATTTGTTCTCATGCAACATGGGAAAGTCATAGCCTATGCCTCGCGACAACTCAAAGAATATGAGAGGAATTATCCTACTCATGATTTAGAGTTGGCAGCAGTCGTTTTCGCATTGAAAATTTGGAGACACTTCCTGTATGGGGAGAAAGTGGAGATCTATACGGATCATAAAAGCCTCAAATATTTCTTCACCCAAAAGGAACTCAACATGCGGCAACGACGTTGGCTCGAGCTGTTGAAAGATTACGACCATACCATCCAATATCATCCTGTAAAAGCAAATGTGGTAGCTGACGCATTGAGTAGAAGATCATATGCGGGTACGCGTGCGATATTGCCAACACAAAGGCCCATTTTTTATGACTTGCAAAAAATGGAGATAGAGGTAAAGGCTCCAAGTACCCACGTAATGATATCAAATATACGAGTAGAACCGACTTTAATCGATAAAGTTAAAGCTGCTCAAGCTACGGACATGGAGCTGATGCGTATGAAGAAGAAAGTGCAAGAAGGTGCTATTTCAGAAGCAAGAATTGATGAAGAAGGAATACTTCGAGTTAACTCCAGACTTTACGTTCCTAACGATTCTAACTTGAAGCATAGAATCATGATGGAGGCACACAACACACCGTTTGCAATCCATTCTGGAAGTACCAAAATGTATCATGATCTTCGACATACATTTTGGTGGAGCAATATGAAGAGAAAGATTGAGGAGTTTATCTCAAGGTGTTTAACTTGTCAACGTGTAAGGGCGGAGCATCAAGTGCCAAAGGGTCCATTGCAACCACTTGAGATCCCAAAATGGAAGTGGGAACACATTACCATGGATTTCGTTATAGGTCTTCCCAAAGTTTCTCAAGGCATAGATGCGATTTGGGTTATTGTTGATAGATTAACCAAGTCTGCTCATTTCTTGCCTATACGGGAGACTTATTCCCTTGAACATCTTGCTCGTATGTATGTGAATGAGATTGTGAGATTGCATGGCATGCCAGTATCCATAGTTTCTGATCGTGACCCAAGATTCACTTCACGATTTTGGGTTAGCTTGCAGAAAGCTATGGGCACAGATTTACGATTCAGTTCAGCATACCATCCTCAAGTGGATGGGCAATCAGAGAGGACTATTCAAACCCTTAAAGATCTATTAAGACTCTGTGTTCTAGATTTCAATAGAAGTTGGGATAAGTATTTGCCACTGGTGGAATTCTCCTACAACAACAGTTTTCAGGCAAGTATAGGTATGGCTCCATTTGAAGCCTTGTATGGACGAAAGTGTCATTTTCTAGTATGTTGGGACGAGGTAGGAGAAGCAACGTTGTTGGGACCAGAATTGGTACGCATAACTACGGAGAAGATCCAAATGATTCGATAATGTATACAAACGGCACAGGATCGACAAAAGAGTTATGCAGATCTTCGTCGAAAGGATGTAGAATTTAGTATTGGGGATCATGTATTGTTACGTGTTGCACCATGGAAAGGAGTTACAAGATTTGGGAAGAGAAGAAAGCTCAATCCACGATTTGTTGGTCCATTTAAAATTTTTGACCGAATAGGAAATGTGGCATATCGACTCGCATTACCTCCAAGCATGTCTCGTGTTCATAATGTCTTTCACGTATCTGTGCTTTGTAAATATGTGAAAGACCCAAACCACTTAATTGAGTTAGAACTAGACGAAATAGCCGAAGATTTAATGTACGAGGAGGTACATGTTAAGATCTTGGATAGGAAAGAGCATGTCCTACGCACCAAAGTTATGCCACAAGTTAAGGTTTTATGGAGAATCATACTATTGAAGAAATGACCTGGGAGTTAGAATCAGAAATGAAAGCGAGGTATCCTCACCTTTTCGAAACACCAGGTACGTACGTCAATTTCGAGGACAAAATTTCATAAGGAGGGGAGGTTGTAAGACCCCAACTTATTATTAAATGAAATTAAATTTCCTCTATTTATTATTTTGAAATAGTAAGGGTTGATTTGAATAATGTGGTTAGTTATGGGTAAAATACGCAAATATTTCAAATAAGCAAGTGGTTATAAAATATTCATTTTTGTCGATGAATATTCGTTTGGTCGTGAAATATTCTTGATGTCGGGGAATATTCGTACGACGGCGCAGTCTTGTGTGGGCCCCATAACGAAAAGCGATTGGATGAAGAAAACAAGTATAAGTTATTTATAAATAACGGCGTAGTTTTGTTACCGTTAATACTGTTGGAATACCTGGTGGTTAAAACACAGTAGCACACGGTAGTGCCCCAATTATTGATTCTTACGTAAGAAGGCACTACTCAATAATTATTACAATAATTACTGTTTAATATTTTATTTTATTGATTCAATAATTGCTACGTTGATATTTTATATTATTGTCGTTTCAATAATTGTCGCTGCACAGTATTTTCTATTATCCGATCAATAATTCATATTATTTGAATAATATTATTAGATAGCATTATTGGCAATGTCTAGAAAGTTCTATCTAAAGAGAGGTTTGGTCATCTAATTGCGCGCCAATAAGGAGAAATCCTTATTGAAAAGTCCCATCTTTCCTGGGAACGGCCTAGTTGTCATAATTGTGATTCTGTAATACTATTTGTGACTAATTAATTATTGATTTATATGATAAGGAAATATTTATTTTATGTTGATATAATTGATGGATATATTTATTTTATGTGAAGGAATTAATGTTGAGGTGTTTTTGTCGGAATGGAGGTATTAAAAATTAAATCACTGTTCTTGAGATATATTGTCTGAGTTATAATTTTTAATCTGACCGTTGGATCGTTGTAATTTTTGGATATGTTATACATATATAAATTGAGTATATGTCCACAAATTTTGAACCGTTAAAAATGAACGTATAATTTGTTATGAATTTTAAGAGGTGACTGATTCGGAAATTAGGTTTATAAATAATTTTGGTGGAAAATTCTAGAATTGAGTGGACCCCACTTGTGATTGGTGAAGAAATGTGCTGAATTTTATTTCAAATGTGGTGGGTGGCAATAGTAGCAAGTAAAGCCATCAGGTAGCAAGTCAAGTCTACTTCGGCGTGCTAACATTTTCTTATAAATAGAGGGCTAAGTTATAATTCAAAATCACACCAGAAACATAAGCTTTCTCTCTTTCTCTCTCTATATTATCGAGCGTATTTTGTAAGTATTTAGATAATTTATGAAATTTTATTTATCAGTGCAAGTTTCCTTCAGCCTTATACCGATATTTCGAACAGAAGTACTGTTATCTTGAGGTAAGGGATGTTATTTTCTTCTTAAATGATATTATTTTCTTGAATATCATTATGCTGAGATATTGTTATGAATTTTATTGTGGAATTTCTACCTTTTTGTGTCGGAGTTACTATTCATGTATACGGCACTATTCACGTATATAATACTATTCACAAATACGACACTATTCGTCGAAAAATGAAATTTTCTCTTTTTCGTCCCAGGTGTCTTTTATGGTTACTATCTTTGATTGTATCCATGTTTTGATCTTTATTTTTGAATTCTGCTTCACAATTGGTTATTATGAAGTATTATTGATCTTGGATAAACTGTTATACGTATCCCTACTATTTGTCCTTCTATCTCACTGGATTCGTTTTTTTTAAAATATTTTTCATCATCCTCAGTCTTAAATGATGATGTTACTGAATATCTTTGGCCTGTAGTGCAAAGATGAATTATTATCTGATGAATATCTTTGGCCCGTAGTGCAAAGATGAACAGGTTTTGAGATGAACATGACCGACTGATGATACAAATAAATATCTTTGGCCAGTAGTGCAAAGATGAATATTTGATTAAAGATGTATATTGATTGATGTTATAGGAATAAAATATTGAGGATAGAATTTTATATCTAAGAAGATAGTAGAACTCATTCTCTACTTGACTCTTCTAATGAATTGTTGTTTCCGCTGCAGTTGTTGATCTAAAACTTGTTGTCTATTATATTTTATCAGATTTTTTCCTGTTGAAGACTAATGATAATTTGTTGTATATTATCTTAGTCATAATATTCTTTACTGGGCTAGTTGAGCTCACCCTTTTCCTTTTTGTTCCATTTTTCTTCTCAAGAGGTGAGAACATAGCAGGATCTAGTCGGGGTATGGAGTGATGGTTCTAGAAAGATGTTTTAGCAGTCCTCACTATTTCTGTAAAATAGTATTTAAATAATTGTAACGAGGACTTATTTGAGTGTGGATATTGTCTAGAAGACAATATTTGTATTTAAACTCACAGTATGTGTTGTCGTATTTTGCACGACAATTGTATTATTGAAGTTGTAATTTGCTTTTTGTACCATGTATTTGGCGACTCAGAATGGGTGTTGTATACCTATTTTGGGGGCCTCACAATATCTCTCCCAACTGCCCCAATCCTAGGATGAACAGTGGGTGTTTTCTATGCGGATCGACTGAGCACAAGGTGAAGGATTGTCTGAAGAGAAGGACGGAGGCAGGAAGTATGAATACTGGCACTGGCAGCGTGACTTTAGCAATCACAGGACCAACTTCGTCAAACAAGCCAACAAAATCAACAGCAAGGGTCTACAACATGACTATCCAGGATACGATGGCAGCTGGTAATAGAACTCTAGGTATTATTCGTACAACTTTTATTTTATTATACATGATTTTCATATATATAGTAAATTATTTTATAAAAAAATTTTGAGGGAGGAATTTGAGTTCTTTTAGAAATCAATTTTTTCCATTTAATCATATAGATAAGCTTTATGTGAATAGTTAAAGATCAGTTCGATCAAAGTTGGTCGAGATTTACTTGTGAAGATTGTATGTGCTATGTACCCTGGTATGTATAGGTTTTAAAACGGTGATTCTGGGGACGAAATCTTTATAAGGGAGGGTGAATGTAACAACCCGATATTTTCTATATAATTAAATCAAAAATTTTGCGTATAAAATTTTTATTTTATTTTATTTTAAGGATGAGGATTTGTACAAGATATTGTGTATATGTATTTATGTGACAAATAAATATATATTTATTACATGAATAATTAAAAATAATTTTATTTTGGAATTATTGATTATTATAAAGTATATTCTTATAATAATTAATTTTAAAGTAGAAATATTTTTATTATTTATTTTCCATGAAAATAAAATTTTATATTATTTAAACGATATATGAAATGGTTATAGAATAATTATAATAATTATTTTATCTTATTATATGGAATTATTTCAGATTAGTTAAGTTAATTATTTTTCTTACTTAATTAATAATGTCATTTATATGTAAGATAAATCAGATATGGAATCCAAACCCTAATTTTGGATTTTGATCAAGGAATGAGAATAATAATATAATATTAATTATATTTTAATTTTTCAGTGCTATAATATGTATTGTATATGTATGGACTGTTTTGCTTGGTCAATTATATTGCATGATGACCAAACCCTAGCATTAATTTGTTTAATCCTATTTTAAACCAAATTATGAGTACGGGACTGTTATATAACTGTGTTATATGATTTTATGATTAATTGGGTAAACCCTAATTAAAATCTAGAAACCCTAATTAATCTTTAGAAAACCCTAGTTATAAAATCCTAATTTTTGAAATTAGAAATCCTAATTTGAAACTGAAGCTGGAGTTTGTGATTAGTCAGAAATTGTGTTAATGTGATTAATATTATGTATAATAGATTTTTTTGCTAATTATGGAAAACCTAATTAGTAATTTAAAACCTTTATATTTAGAACCCTAAATTGGTAATTAGAAATCCTAATTATAAATTGGTAACCCTAATTATAAAAACTCTAAACCCTAATTGCTATAATTAGCAAAGTTGATTATAATTAGTAATATTAAACCCTAATGTTCCTGTATAAAGTAATTAGAAAACTAACCTAATTAAGAAAACTTTAATTTTTTTATTTTTAGAAACTAATTTTATTTTTATTTTATTTTTAAACCCTAAATGTAATTCTAGAAAATTAATTTTTGGAAAATCTTACCCTAAGGGTCAAACCCTAAGGGTTTGTCAAGATTACACTTTGACCATTAAAAATTACAAGCATTATGACCAAATTGGCCTTTTGTGCATTATTGAAGCTAGTAAGTAGGTTTTGACAATAGGTGAAGTTGGTGACCAAAAACAACAACCCCATGTGATTAAAATTGCCAACACATGAGCTCTAGATCAGCCAACACATGCATCTACCACTTCTATATATAGATTGAGAGAGAAAGGATTGCATTTTGCTAGCCCATTTTAGCACAAACACTCAACTAAGCTCTCTCTTTCAAAAACCAACGAAATTTGGTAGCATAGCAGTCACATAATCATGCCCCACTACTACATATAACAAAATCAGAAGCTAGAATCAAGATTGTTCTTAGAAAGGTATAAAAACCCTAGCTAAAATCTGTCCATTGATCCCTTGTTAGATGTTGTTTTTTTTGTGTTAAACATGCTATATGTAGTGTATTATGATGATCTGGGTTGATAGCTATTAGATCCATAACATCTATAGGCTCGAATTTGAAGATTTTAAAAATCTGGAAATTTTGTTTTTTGATGTCCGACAACCATATGTCAGGCCTTGTAAATCTTTTTCTGTGTTGGGTTTTTGTTGTTTAAAGGTTTAAATATGTAGTTTGACATGTAGTCTTTGACCTGGATCAAGAATCAGACTTAGATCTGGTTTAGATTGCAAGTTATTATTGGTCAAAGGTCGTTGACCGACCATGACCGGACCATTTCTGGGCAACCCAGAAACCGTGAACTAGCGTCTGACAAGTTTTAGTTGGCCTTGGATCTGTCAGTGTGTTGTTGTTTTAATTCTGTTGTTGTATCTAAGGTGTATCTTGTTATATGTACTACAAATTCCTGCCCTTATATCACCCAGACGTCAAACAGTTCGATCAGGGTGACTGGTCAAACTAGGTGGGACGTGCATGACTTCCCTTTTCTAGGTAACCCAGAAAACGTAGAGATGTTATCTCTGACATAGTTTGACCATAGTGTGGCTAGTGATTTGGTTGTTGTTAGGTTGATTTTATGTAATAGAAATGTTGTCCTACATATTGGCTATACACTGCAGCTTATAGATCACTAAAACATTACATAACAACCAAGTTGTGGAAGCCCAAAGTAGGTCAGTCGTACTGTTCTTCATTTATGGGCAACCCAGAAATGAAAAACAGCTCTGACAAGCCACTTTGGACGATCAGATCTCCTTTGTTATGTGTTGTTTGGCCATGTTTATTGTTGGATCATGTAGTCTTACACTAGCACTACAAGATCTGACTAACAACATGCCCAGAAACGTTACGATCTAAGATCTATGCTTGGTCAAACGTGATACCTTGCAAGCCGGCTATGAAGATCTGGGTTTCATGAAGAACACCTATAGCGACGGTTCTATCGCTATAGGCAGTCTTTAGCGACTGTTTTATTAAAATTAATTAAATTAATTTCTAAAAATCATTTAAAAATAGAAATTAATTTCCAAAAATTACAAAAATAATTTTAAGTTATAAAAATTAACTTTCACAAATTTCAAATATTTTTCATAAATATTAGTAATTATTTAAATATTATGGATATTTAATTTAATTATTAAATAAATTAAATAAATTAATTAAAAATGATTTTATTATATTAAAATTATTTTAAATGATAATAAGTTATTTAAAAATATTTTAAGTTATAAAATATAACTTTTAATATTTTAAAGCAAATTTCATTAATTATTTAATATTAATGATATTAGATTTATTTAATAATTATATAATAAATAAATTAGTTTAAAAATAATTTTATTATTATAAAAATTATTTTAAATGAAAATAAAATGTTTAAAGATATTTTAAGTTATAAAATATAACTTTTAATATTCAAAGGATAATTTCATTAATAATTTAATATTAATGATTATTAATTTATTATTAATGATATTAAATTTATTTAATAATTATATTAAATAAATAGTTTTAAAATGGTTTTAATAATTTAAAATCATTTAAAAAGGATATAAATGAGTTAAAAGTATTTTAAGTTATACTTAATGACTTTTAATATTTTGAGGAATAATACATTAATATTAATGGTAATTATTTAAAAAATATTTTAAATGTTTTAAAAATCATTTAAAGGCAATGTAAATATTTTAAAAATATTTTAAGTTATTATAAATAACTTTAATATTTTGGCAAAGGTTTCCTTAATAGTTTAATATTAATTACATATCAAGGATAATTGAATTGTTTAGTATTTAAATCATTTAATAATGATTTCGATGTTTGAAAATTCATAATAAATTATAATAAATATTTAAAAATTATTTAAAAATAATATGACTGATAATTACGGTATTGAACTTCGGGATAGAGTCTTAGACTCAATAATTACCTTATAAAGTTGTCGGTACACCGATATGTTTCAGAAATTAATCTGGGCTTTGATATTTTGACTGTATTAAGGTTTGTTTATGATTCTATAACTGTTAAATATGCGTGACAATGTGATTAGGTTATGTGCTAACTGTAATAAGAAGTACTGTGTGTTACGATTTGTTAATCTAATCAGTAAAACGATCTTATTATTGATAGGTTGTTATACAAAAGATAAAAATTAAGTTGCATAACTGTAAGCAGCGTACCAGACAAGTATCTTACCTTTGCATTTTCTTTATGCAATGGACATGAGTAAGAATGTTTCAGAATTATATTATTACTGTACAAATTATTAAACCTATTGTTATATATATATATATATATATATATATATTATACGCTCATTGATTATTAACATGTTAGTATATGGTAATTCAGATATATATAGTATGTTCGTTAATTTCTATAAATGGTTATACAAGTGTCCCCACTTGGATAATCATTGTATTTAATCACATGTTGATACACCTTTGTTAATTACCCGTATATATATATATATATATATATATATATATATATATATATATATATATATATATATATGTTGAATTATAGATTATTGTTGAACAAGATAAAACCTTTGGTTTGGAACCCCGACAAGTATGAACATCCCGTACACGAAAAAACTTTTTATGCACCCAAGGTGGACAGAGTGAACGATAACATCGTTCTTGCATGTAGTATTGATCAATACAGGGTACAACAGGCTGATCACCCCCGTGCCCGTAAGTTATGACGGTTTACAGATGAAGTTCTGTTTAACCTATTCGAAAATTGAAAATAATGTTCATAGTATGTCACATTAACCCTATTTATAGTCAGTACGTAGTTTCAAAAATTTAAAAGAGGGTTGTTATGTTATTATTATCGGTACAGATTACTTCACAACTATTGATTTGTTATAAAAGGGTAGTATAAAGAAAACATTTAAATTCTTTCAGCTTATATATATATATATATATATATATATATATATATATATATATATATATATATAATTGTTATTACTTGTTGGACACTCAAATGTTCGTCCTTGCTTAATTTAAATATTTTCAACTAAGTGTGAACAACAAGAAGGCTCTGCTAAGAACAAGGAAAAAGGAAAGGTTGCTGAATGAATGCAATGTTATCTTATGTAATAGTTTGATATTATTAAGACAGTGATATATATATTATCTATCATGTTATGTAAGGAATGTATTAAAGGTTGCGTACTTGGGAGCTAGACTCTAGTAATCATGTAAATTAAGTTTAATAATTATATTATTGTTACTATTATTAGTATTATTTCACTCATAGAAATGGTATCGTGAAGCACCGAGTTCGGGTTTCAAGTACCTGAATTTGGGGGCTTACAGAGAGGACCAGTAGATCTAATAACCCGATATTTTCAATATAAATAAATAAAAAATTTTGCACATAAATTTTTTTTTTATTTTAAAGGTGGGAATATGTGTCAGGTAATGTGTGTATTTATTTGTGTTAAATAAAAAAATTATTTATTACCTGAATAATTATAAATAATTTTTTTAAAAAATAATTAATCAATCTAAACTATATTTTTATAGTAATTAATTATTTAATAGAAATGATTTTAGTATGTATTTTTCATGAAAATAGATTTATATATTATTTAAATAATATATAAAATGATTATTAGAGTTGTTATAATAAATATTTTATTATATGAATTTATTCAAATTAGTTAAGTTAATTATTTTAATTTAATTAATTATGGTACGTATTTGAAAGATATATTAGATATGGAATCCAAACCCTAATTTTGGATTGGAAATAAGGAATTAGAGTAATAATATTATATTAAATATAATATTATTTTTCAATGCTATAAATATATACGGTATGTGCGTACAGATAATGATTGTCAATTATGGTGTATAATGTCAAAACCCTATTATTAACTTGTTAAACCTTATTTCGAAACTCAATTATAAGTTCAAGACTGTGTAGTAATGGTGTTATATGATTTATATTGTGTATTATTAGATTTAATGTTAATTAGAGAAAGCCCTAATTAATATTTGAAAATCCTATTTGTTAAAAACCCTAATTTCTATATTAGTAACCCTAATTTGCTAAAATAAGACCCTAATTGCTAATTGTAAGCCTTAATGCTAATTGTGGGATCTTAAACCCTAAATGTTCAAGTAATGTAATTAGAAAACTAATTATATTTAGTGAATTCTAAATTACATTTTTAAAGAGATTAATATTTTTTATTATTATTATTATTTTATTTTTATTTTTTAAACCCTAATTAGAAATCCTACAATTTTTTTGTGCCAAACCTTAGGGTTAAACCTTAATGGTCAAATCCTAAGGGTTTGCCAAGTTTACAAAAATGCCATTAAAATTGCAGCCAAAAGATAATTATGCCCTTTTTTCAATTCTTTAATAGGTTGCTTGCAAATCTTGACAAAATATGGAGTGGGTGACCAAACTAGATACACCATATGACTAAAATCTCAGCAAATCAGCCACATATAGCATACAAGTTCATTGCATCTAAATTATATAAATAGATTAAGAGAGAGAAAGATGCACATTTTTTGCTCATTCATTCCCAAACACTCAACCCAACTCTCTCAAGCTCAAAACCCACGAAATTTCTTGCTAGAAGAGTCCCAAATCAAGCCCCACTAACACACATAACAAATCAGTAGCCAAGAAATCAAAATTTGTTCGTAGTGAGGTATAAACCCTAAACGAAATCTGACTTTTGATCTTATGTTGGATGTTAGTTATTTTATGTTAACCATGTTGTATGTAGTGTATATTGATGATCTGGGTTGATAGATGTTGGATCCATAGCATCTATAGGCTCGGATTTGTCATTTTTCAAAATCTGGAAAAACTGGAATTAGTGTCTGACAACCGAATGTCAGGGCTTATAGATCTTTGTATGTTATGTGTTTTTGTTGTTTTAAGGTTTGATCTTGTAGTATGATATGAGATCTTTGATCGGGAACTTGAATCAAGGTCATAGCATAAACAGATTGCAAGTTATGGGTGGTCAAAACACATTGACCGACCATGACTGGACAAAATCTGGGTAACCTAGATCTTGCCCAAAACTGTCTGAGAATGAGTTCATGTCCTTAGATCTTTCTGTTATTGGTTGTTTTGTTATTGTTGTTGTTTTCATGTTGAAGGTTGTTATATGGGTTGTAGATTTAAGCCATTAGAACACCAAAATGATAATCAGGTTTCATATGATGGACGGTCAAACCAGGCAAGAAGATCACAACTTCTGTTTTATGGGTAACCCAGAAAACGTTTTAAGGTGATCTCTGACATGGTTTGACCAAACCATATCTTCTTGATCTTTTTTTGTTAAGGTTTACAATGCTATTTTCGTCAGAAAATTTAATAGATCTAACTGTACCATAATTTAATCTTGCACTTTGTCTTTGTTTCTGTCTTTACTCGAGCTTTCATCTTAATCTAAAATTTTTTATCATGATATAGCAAGGGTGAGTATCAAATTTGCCCAGCAAGTTTAAATTTATTTGAGGATATATCATGATTGAAAGAATTGAACAATAAGCTAGCTAATTTTCAACAATATAAATATTGTGAAAGAGCATGAACAAATTTTCTTAGCTGAACGACCAAGTCAATAAAAATGAATGGTCAAGAATGAACATGAACAGATTAACTGAACCAAATGGTAATGAAGGTAATCAGCCTTTCATACCTGTTGAACATTTACAATATGCACAACGTGCGAATCAATAATCAGTATAGACGTGAATAACCAACAACAATTATTCACTAACATGCTTTAAACATAAAACTCAAGTTTGAGTTAGGAAACTTGCCAGCATCGCTGATTACCGCTAAGCAATCTAATGTAATCTCTTATGAAAGATATATCTATCAATTATAAAATTGTTCTTTCAATTAGCATAACATATCTGTTATCTCATAATACTTATTACTTAATCAATCAATTATCTAACACTTAATCACATAATTAAATATTAGATAACACCTTACAACTTAGCATTATTATCATCCTTTGATAATTCATTAATCACTATATCATATACATTATGATTTAAAACTCGCTTTTTCATTTCATAAGTTATTCTTTAACATCAAACACACAAAACATCTAATACACAGAGATCTATAGGCCCTGACATTAGGCTGTCAGGCCTTATTTTTCCAATTTGCTAGATTTAAGAAATCTTCAATTTCGAGCACTTTGATGTTATGGATCCATGATCCAACAACCCAGATCATTAAAAGACACCCTCTAACACATATCTAACTAATCATTAACAGCATCTAACAACAAATACATAGATTTTCAAGTTAGGGTTTTTATACCTCTTTAACCTTTGATTCTTGGATTTGATCTTGATGATCTGATATTGGAAGGCTAAGAGATGATATGAGCTTAACTTTTCACTCCCTTTCACTCTCATTTTCGGATTTGTAGAAAGAGAATGGTCTTGTCTAGTAGGCTAAGTAAAGTAAGTGATATTTCTTACTTTTTGACTTTTAATTCTTGGGTTCAATGAATTTGGCTGGAAGGAATGGCTGGTTGTTGAAATTTAATGCACATATGAGACTTTAGTTGGTGACCAACTCATTATTTTAGCAAGATCTACAAGCTACCTATTAAAGAAATGCAAAAAGGGTACTTTTGTCTTTTGATTTATAATTTTAATGGCATACCTATAAATTGTCCAAACCCTTAGGGTTTAGGGTTTAACCCTTAGGGTTTAAGGTTTGATCCTTTAAATTTTTGTACTTTAATTTCTAAGATTTCCAAATTTCAATTTTCAAAATAAAAAATTAATATTTCAAAATTATAATTAGAATTCTCTAATTATATTAAAATTTCCCTATCATAACTCAAGCTTGATAATTAGGATTAATATTTCCTAATTAAAATTGCTAATTTAGCAATTAGGGTCATAATTGTACATTAGGGTTTATAAATTAAAAAATAATCTTTCTAATTTAGAAATTAAGTTTTCTAATTAGATTAGGGTTTCCTAATTACTTATAACTTGAAAATTATGATTAATGTTTCATAATTAACATTAAACTTATTAAACTAACAATTAGGTTTTCCCTAATTATAAATTATGGTTTCTAATACAGAAATTAGGGTTTTTCTACATCAATTAGGGTTATCCCTAATTAGTTATCATTAATAACTTTTAAACCTTATACTAGCATTTGCATTCCTAAATTAGGGTTTTCAAATTCTGAATTAGGGTTTCGAATTTCCATAACTAAAATTAGGGTTTCCAGAACCAGTTTTAGGGTTTCTTAAAAATCGTAAGAATTTTCTAGCTAAACGTTGATGTTCTTAATATAATATTAGGATTTGCCACTGATATAGATTATCTGGTCAACCCTTGATCCTTAACCACATACTGTACACATATACAATCATATACACAGAACATATTCATTTATATACTTAATCATGAATAATTCACCACAAGATTTTAAACCTACCAAAATTCATCACAGAATTTTGAAATCCTTAAAATTTCTTCACAGAAATATTAAATCCATTCACTTTTTTTTTGTCTAGGTTTATTATTTAACCTTAATTCAATATTTTAATATTTTATAAACATCCAAATTCTCGGGTTGTCACAGAAACGCAGACGAGGGAGAAGAGGGAGTAGGGGGAGAAGAGAAGAAGGGGGATATTGCACCTTCACCACCAATCGTCGACCGGCTAACCACCGTACCACCGCCGACACAGTATGTTAACTTTTCTTTCCCCTCAATGGATTTGGGCACATATATGGCCATATCATTTAATTCCTATTTTGTTTGTTTGATTTGCTTATATTCTTTGTTGCAATGGATGTTTGAAATGATTACTGCTGTAATTTTTTCAATCTAAGCAGTCTATATTATTATTATTATTATTATTATTATTATTCTTGTTGTTTTAATAAATGAACCTATTTTAGTTGTTTTTTTTATGAGATCCTTTGGTGAATTAATATACTCATTATATATATTAGCAATAGGTGGCACACTCATTGTGTGTGTAAAATATTAATAATTAATAAGAAAATTTTTAAATAAGTGGACTCGTGGAGATACAAGTAAGTGACAATAGAATGTGAGGGTATTGGAGAGAATAATATATAAGTAGGGATGAGTACATTTTTCCCTTGTTTATAAATCCATTTCACAAAAGAGTTTTTAACAATTTGTTCACTTATTGTTATTATTATTTATTTTAAAAAAAGAAGCCATTTGTTATGGATAAATTGATAATATTAAATGTAAGTATTTCAAATTTATCATCACGATTTCAATATCATGTCATCATTACTTTAACAGGAAATACTAATTAGTAGTATATATGAAACAAAAATATATATTTTAGGGAGATAGAGATATTAATAATATGTAAATTGAGCGAGCTTCCATCTTGATCCCACCATTCCATGTCAAACAATGAAAAGAGCACCCTTCATAATTTTGTTTCTTTAATTCCTATTTTGTTTCTTTCCCCTCAATGAATGTTTGAAATGTTTGAGTCGCTATGTTAAAATGTATTAAAATGTTTGAGTTGCTATGTTACTACTGTAGGAAGTAAGTGACTGCTATGCTATTGTTGTATTGCACTAAATTGTTGAATTAAGCCCAGCTAAGTTTGTTCAAAAACAAGAATGTATAAAGTAACTAAAAATATGTTATGTAAGTAATAAATTGCTTGATGCAGGACTGTTAATGTTTTAATGTGACTGTGAGTCTTCTTGTTTTAAAGCCATAAGGCTGGGGCCAAGGAGCTAAAAGCATATGTACCATATGTATGAATGAGGGCTGCACACAACATGTTCGATAAAATGCATACTTGAATAGTGTTGGCTACTATATGATAAGTAGAAGGATATGAGATCTTTGATTTGGAACTTGAATCATGGTCATAGCATGAACAGGTTGCAAGTTATGGGTGGTCAAAACCCATTGACCGACCATGACTGGACAAAATCTAGGTAACCCAGATCTTGCCCAGAACTATCTGACAATGAGTTCATGTCCTTAGATCTTTCTGTTGTTGGTTGTTTTGTTATTGTTGTTGTTTTCAAATTGAAGGTTGTTATATGGGCTATAGATTTAAGCCATTAGAACACCAAAATGATAATCAGGTTTCATATGGTGGATGGTCAAACCAGGCAAGAAGATCACAACTTCTGTTTTTTGGGTAACCCAGAAAACATTTGAAGGTGATCTCTGACATGGTTTAACCGAACCATATCTTCTTGATCTGTTGTTGTTAAGGTGATATTATGTATTGGATCTCTTCACCTACATGTTATATACACACTGAAACTTTTAAATCACAAAACCATTACATGAACAGCAAGTTGTGGAAGCCCAAAGTAGGCCTCAGGAACTGTTCTTCATTTCTGAGTAACCCATAAATGAAGAACAACTCTCACAATCACTTTGCATGCTTAGATCTCGTTGGTATTGTGCTTGTTGGCCATGTTTGTTGTTGGATCAAATAGTCTGACATTAGTACTACAACCTCTAATCATTAGCTTGCCCAGAAACGCATTGATCTGATCAGTGTGCTTGGTCAAACTAGCTACCTCGAAACTGCTTATGAATGTTCTTGAGGACTCAAGAACACCTAAGGCGACAGATTCTGTCGCTAAAGGCTATAGCGACAGTTTTATTTATTTTAATTAATTTATTTTCTAAAAATTATTTAAAAATAGAATTAATTATTAAAAATTCCAAAAATAGTTTTAAAAATTATTTTAAGTTATAAAAATTAACTTTTAATAATTTCACATATTTTCCATAAATATTAGTATTTATTTAAATATTATTTATATTTAATTTATTTAATAAATGCATTAAATAAATTAATTAAAAATAATTTTATTATATTAAAAACTATTTTAAATGATAAAAAAGTATTTAATATATTTTAAGTTATAAAACATAACTTTTAATATTTTAAAATAAATTTCATTAATTATTTAATGATATTAAATTTATTTAATAATTATATTAAATAAATTAGTTTAAAAATATATTTTAATATTAGAAAAATCATTTTAAATGAAAATAAATAGTTTAAAAATATTTTAAGTTATAAAATATAACTTTTAATATTTAAAGGTAAATTTTATTAATAATTTAATATTAAATGATATTAGAGTTATTTAATAATAATATTAAATAAATAGTTTAAAATGATTTTATTGATTTAAAAATTATTTAAAAAGGAATTAAATGAATTAAAAATATTTTTAGTTATAATTAATGACTTTTAATATTTTGATAAATAATACATTAATATTTAAATATCAATAGTGATTATTTAAAAATGATTTTAAATATTTTAAAAATCATTTAAGGGTAATAAAAATGTCTTAAAAATATTTTGAGTTATTATAAATAACTTAAATATTTTGGCAATGGTTTCATTAATAATTTAATATTAATTAAATATTGATGATAATAGAATTATTTAATATTTAAATTATTTAATAATGATTTCAATGTTTGAAAAATTATGATAAATTATAATAATTATTTAAAAATTATTATAAGGCTATGAAAACTAATATGACTGATATTTAAAATATCTAAGCGAATATTAAACTATGTTGTAAGACCCTAACTTATTAAGAAATGAAATTAAATTTTCTCTATTTATTATGTTGAAATAGAAAGGGTTGAACTGATTAATGGGGTTAGTTATGGGTAAAATATGCAAATTTTGCAAAATAAACAAGTGGTTATAAAATATTCATTTTGTCGGGGAATATTCGTTTGGTCGTGAAATATTCTTTCTATCGGAGAATATTCGTACGACGGCGCATCTATTTGTGGGCCCCATAACGAAAAACGATTGGATGAAGATAACGACAAAAATTGAGTTTTTATAAATAACGGCATAGTTATTATCGTTAACACTGTTGGAATACCCGGTGGTAAAATACAGTAATACGCGTGATTGCACAGTAGCACACAGATTGCACAGTATTTTTGAATTATTGATTCTTACGAAGGAAGGCACTACTCAATAATTGTTACAGTAGTTACAGTTCAATATTTTATTTTATTGATTCAATAATTGCTGCGTTGATATTTTATATTATTATTATTTCAATAATTGTTGTTGCACAGTATTTTCCATTATCAGATCAATAATTTATATTATTTGAATAATATTATTAGATAGCATTGTTGGCAATGTCTAAAAAGTTATGTCTAAGGAGAGATTTGGTCATCTAATTGCGCGCTAGTAAGGAGAAATCCTTATTGGAAAGCCCACTCTTTCCTGGGAACGGCCTGGTTGTCATAAATGTGATTCTGTAATATTATTTGTGAATAATTAATTATTGATTCATATCATAAGAAAATATTTATTCTATGTGGATATAAATGTTGGATATATTTATTGTGGTTAAAAATGAAGGAGTTAATGTTGAGGTGTTTTATCAGTATTTTTATCGGAATGGAGGTATTAAAAATTAAATCAGAGTTTTTGAGAAATATTGCGGGGGTTATAATTTTTAATCCGACCGTTGGATCGTGGTAATTTTTGAATGTGTTATTCATATATAAGTTGAGTATATGTCCACAAATTTTGAACCGTTAAAAATGAACGTGTGATTTGTTATGAATTTTACGAGATGACTGGTTCAGATATTATAGAAGTTACGGAATTTGTCATTTTGGTAGAAAATTCTAGAATTGGTGGGCCCCACTTTTGGTTGGTAAAAATGTGCTGAGATTTTTATTCAAATGTGGTGGATGGGAATAGTAGCAGGTAAAGCCATCAGGTTGCAGGTTAAGTCTGCTTCGGCGTGCTAACATTTTCCTATAAATAGAGGGCTAAGTTAGAATTGAAAATCACACCAGAAACAAATTTTCTCTCTTTCTCTCTCTAGATTATTGAGTGTATTTTGTGAGTATTTAGATACTTTGTGAGTTTCTATTCATCAGTGCAAGTTTCCTTCAGCCTTATACCTATATTCCGATCAGAAGTACTGATATTTTGAGTTAAGGGATATTATTTTCTTCTTAAATGATATTATTTTCTTCAATATCATTATGCTGAAATATTGATATGAGTTTTTTTTTATCAAATTTAGAACTTTTTGTGTCGGGGTTACTATTCACGTATACGACACTATTCACGAATACGACACTATTCACCGAAAAATAAAATTTTCCCTTTTTGTCCAAGATGTCTATTATGGTTACTATCTTTGATTGTATTCATGTTTTGATCTTTATTTTTGAATTCTGCTTCATAATTGATTATTATGAAGTATTATTAATCTTGGATAAACTGTTATACGAATCCCTACTATTTGTCCTTCTGTCTCACTAGATTCAATTTTTTTAAGATATTCTTCATCATCCTCAGTCCTAAACGATGATATTACTAAATATCTTTGGCCTGTAGTGCAAAGATGTATGATTACCTGATAAATATCTTTGGCCTGTAGTGCAAAGATGAACAGGTGTTGAGATGAACATGACTGACTGGTGATACAAATGAATATCTTTGGCCTGTAGTGCAAAGATGAATATTTGGTTAAAGATGATTATTAATTGATGTTACAGGGATAAAATATTGATGATGGACTTTTAAATCTTAGAAGACAGTAGAATTCATTCTCTACTTGACTCTTCTAATGGTTTGCTGTTTCCGCTGCAGTTGTTGATCTAAAACTTGTTGTCGATTATATTCTATCAGATTTTTCCCTGATGAATACTAATGATAATTTGTTGTATATTATCTTAGTCATAATATTCTTTACTGGGCTAGTTAAGCTCACCCTTTTCCTTTTTGTTCTATTTTTCTTCTTAGGAGGTGAGAACATAGCAGGATCTAGTCGGGGTATGGAGTGATGGTTCTTGAAAGATGTTTAACAGTCCTCACTATTTCTGTAAAATAGTATTTGAATAATTGTAATGAGGACTTATTTGAGTGTGGATATTGTCTAGAAGACAATATTTATATTTAAACTCACAGTATGTGTTGTCGTATTTTGTACGACAATTGTATTATTGAAGTTGTAGTTTACTTTTTTTACCATGTATTTGGCGACTTAGAATGGGTGTTGTATACCTATTTTGGGGGCGTCACAGTTGGTATCAGAGCTTAGGGATATAATCCCTGGCTGAGATGTGAGACAAGAACTAGGAGGGGAGAGACGGGGAATTCCTTCGCTAGTATGACCTGACTAAGTTTATTTGGTGTTTATTTGATCGGTCAGAGTATAAGGATAATATATGACATGACTATTAACCCTTGTTTTATGGCAGCATTTAAGAATGGCAGCTGAGAACGTTAATAATGGAGTAAATCAGACCGCGGAGACACCTTTAATCACCACCTAGGGGAACGTGCCACAGGAAGGAAATATTCCTTCTATAAACAACGTTACCGAGCAAACGATGAATGATGGAATGTTTAGGAGCTTGTTGCAGTTCATGCAAAATCAGACGAGGGAGACTCGTATGCAGAATACAGGTGGAAATGATAACAACGCGCGGCTTATCAAAGTCAAGCAGTTCAAAGAGTTGGGACCACCAGAATTTAAGGGAAAGTCGGATCCGATCATGGCGGAAACGTGGGTCAAGCAAATTACCAAGATATTCGATGTCTTGGGATGCACGGAGGAATAGAAGGTTCCATTCGCCACCTTTATGTTCCGCGGTGAGGCAGACTACTGGTGGGAGTCTGTGAAGCGTACCCAGCCTGACGCACTCAACATGTCCTGGGAAACATTTCAAAAACTGTTCAATGACAAGTATTTTCCTGAAAGTATTCGTCATATGAAGGAGGTGTAGTTTATCAGACAGGAACAAAACAACATGACGGTGTTCCAGTACGAGGCAAAGTTTGTAGAGTTATCCAGGTTTGCACCTCATTTGGTCAAAAATGAGGAACGAATGACAAGGATGTTTCTGAGAGGTCTAAAGCCCGAGATTCGGTAATATCTTATCTCTCATAAATTTTCTTTATATTCAGATGTTGTAAACAGGGCTCAATTATTAGAGCGAGATAATGAGTATGTTCAACCGAGGGACCACAACCAAGGTCATACCGGTGGCCGCAGTCATCGAAGCAATGAAAACCAACAGGGAGGAAAATATTCAAATAAAAGCGGTAACCACTCTGGTGGTAATCGTGGCCGTGATAATAGAAGGAGCGAGTCGAGAGGAGATTTCAAGAAGAGAAGGTACAACAATGATAACGTGAAGACGTCAGCACACAAACATCAACTGCTTTTAGGGGAGGAGAACGAGCACCGGTCGTTTGTTACAAATGCGGGATGGAGAGACACATCAGCCCAAACTGTCCACAACAGTTCAAGGTATGTTATAACTGTGGAAAGGAAGGTCATATTGCCAAAGATTATCTTGTTACGAAACCAAGTTCAACGGGGATAGTGACTTCGAAGGCTGTTCCGGACAAGTTAAAATTGGTGGTTCCTGGAAGGGCGTTTATCGTGACTGCCCAAAAAGCGAGGAACCCAAACGAGATGATCACGGGTAAGCTAATCAGAAACTCTTGCGAAGTTTATACCTTATTAGATACCAGTTCTACCCATTCTTTTATCTCTCCTGCTTGTGCTCAACGTTTAAACTTGACTCCAGAAAAAATAGACTGTGACCTATATGTGGAGACTCCGTTAGGAGAAACTTTCATTACATCTACAGTTTATAAATCTTGCTTAATCCAAGTTGGCACAATCACATTACTTGTTGACCTTATCTCTTTAAAGAGACTTGCTTTTGATGTGATTTTAGGAATTGATTGGTTAACTACTCATCATGCCAAAATTGATTGTTTTCGTAAGGTTGTTAGTTTTCATATTCCTAACCAATCTGTTGTGCGAATTCAAGTAACCAAACCACTAAAATCAATCGCTATCATATCAAGCCATAAAGTCATTCGTTTATTAAAAAATGAATGTCAAGCTTTCATAGCCCATGTTATGGACTTGAACAAAAACACGTCAGATTTGAATAAAATCTCTGTTGTTAATGAATTTCCTGACGTATTTCCTGAAGAACTTCTCGGTCTACCCCCAGAACATGAAGTTAAATTCTTTATTGACCTTGAACCTGGTACAAAGCCCATTTCTAAAACCCCATATCGAATGGCTCCTATTGAACTTCAGGAGTTAAAGGTTCAACTACAGGAGTTGTTGGACATCGGTTTTATTCATCCTAGTACATCTCCTTGGGGTGCTCCTGTGTTATTTGTAAAGAAAAAAGACGGGAGTATGCGACTTTGTATTAACTATCGAGAATTGAATCATGTCACTATCAAGAATAGGTATCCGCTACCTCGCATTGATGACATGTTTGACCAGTTGCAAGGAGCACAATTCTTTTCAAAGATCGATCTTCGTTCTGGATATCATCAGCTGAAGATTAAAACTGAGGATATTCCAAAGACTGCCTTCAGAACTCGGGTACAGGCATTAGGAATTCTTAGTCATGTCTTTTGGATTGACTAATGCTCCTGCTGCTTTCATAGATATGATGAACCGTGTATTCAAAGAATATTTAGATCAGTTCGTTGTTGTCTTTATTGATGACATCCTCATCTATTCCAAAAGCCGTGAAGATCATGAGCGCCATTTGAAGCTGGTACTGCAAAGGCTTCGTGAAAATAAGCTATATGCCAAATTGAAGAAATGCCAGTTCTGGCTTGAGGAAGTAGCATTCCTTGGGCACGTGGTGTCAAAACATGGAGTATCTGTCGACCCGACAAAGATTGAAGCCATACAAAGTTGGGAGCAACCGAAGTCGGTGACCGAAGTACGTAGCTTTCTGGGCTTAGCTGGGTATTATCGGAGATTCGTGGAAGGATTTTCTAGAATTCGCTACTCTATTAACTCAGCTGACTCGGAAGGATACAAAATTCGGTTGGAGCGAGGATTGTGAGAAGAGTTTTCAAGAACTCAAAAGGAGACTCATTTCGACACCTGTTCTGACAATACCATCTGGTTTGGATGGATTTGTTATCTACAGTGATGCTTAGGGCAAAGGGTTAGGATGTGTTCTCATGCAACATGGGAAAGTCATAGCCTATGCCTCGTGACAACTCAAAGAATATGAGAGGAATTATCCTACTCATGATTTGGAGTTGGCAGCAGTCATTTTCGCATTGAAGATCTGGAGACACTACCTGTATGGGGAGAAAGTGGAGATCTATACAGATCATAAAAGCCTCAAATATTTCTTCACCCAAAAGGAACTCAACATGCGACAACGACGTTGGCTCGAGCTGCTAAAAGATTACGATCATACCATCCAATATCATCCTGGAAAAGCAAACGTAGTAGCTGATGCATTGAGTAGAAGATCATATGCGGGTACGAGTTCAATGTTGTTAACACAAAGGCCCATTTTGTATGACTTGCAAAGGATGGAGATAGAGATGAAAGCTCCAAGTATCCATATGATGATATCAAATATACGAGTAGAACTGACTTTAATCGATAAAGTTAAAGCTGCTAAAACTACGGACATGGAGCTGATGCGTATGAAGAAGAAAGTGCAAGAAGGTGCTATTCCAGAAGCAAGAATCGATGAAGAAGGAATACTTCGAGTAAACTCCAAACATTGTGTTCCTAACGATTTTGACTTGAAGCATAGAATAATGATGGAGGCACACAACACACCGTTTGTAATCCATCATGGGAGTACCAAAATGTATCATGATCTTCGACATATATTTTGGTGGAGCAATATGAAAAGAGAGATCGCGGAGTTTATCTCGAGGTGTTTAATTTGTCAACGTGTAAAAGCGGAGCATCAAGTACCAAAGGGTCCATTACAACTACTTGAGATTCTGAAATGGAAGTGAGAACACATTACCATGGATTTCGTTTCAGGTCTTCCCAAGGTTTCTCAAGGCATAGATGCGATTTGGGTTATTATTAATAGATTAACCAAGTCTGCTCATTCTTGCCTATACGTGAGACTTATTCCCTTGAACGTCTTGCTCGTATGTTTGTGAATGAGATTGTGAGATTTCATGGCATGCTAGTATCCATATTTTTGGATCGTGACCCAAGATTAACTTCACGATTTTGGGTTAGCTTGTAGAAAGCTATGGGCACGGATTTATGATTTAGTTCAGAATACCATCCTCAAACGGAAGGGCAATCAGAGAGGACTATTCAAACCCTTGAAGATCTATTAAGACTCTGTGTTCTAGATTTCAAAGGAAGTTGGGATAAGTACTTTCCACTGGTGGAATTCTCCTACAACAACAGTTATCAGACAAGTATAGGTATGGCTCCATTTGAAGCCTTGTATGGACGAAAGTGTCATTCTCCAGTATGCTGGGACGAGGTGGGTGAAGCAACGTTGTTGGGACCAGAATTGGTACGCATAACTACAGAGAAGATCCAAATGATTCGACAACGTATACAAACTTCACAGGATCGACAAAAGAGTTATACGGATCTTCATTGAAAGGATGTAGAATTTAGTATTGGGGATCATGTATTATTACCTGTTGCACCATGGAAATGAGTTACAAGATTTGGGAAGAGAGGAAAGCTCAATCCACGATTTTTTGGTCCATTTGAAATTCTTGACCGAATAGAAAATGTGGCATATCGACTCGCATTACCTCCAAGCATGTCTCGTGTTCATAATATTTTTCACATATCTGTGCTTCGTAAATATGTGAAAGACCCGAACCACATAATTGAGTTAGAACCAGACGAGATAGCCGAAGATTTAACGTACGAGGGGATACCTGTTAAGATCTTGGATAGGAAAGAGCATGTTCTACGCACGAAGGTTATACCACAAGTTAAGATTTTTGTGAAGAAACCATGTTATTGAAAAAATGACCTGCGAGTTGGAATCAGAAATGAAAGTGAGATATCCTTACCTTTTCGAAACACCAGGTATGTACGTCAATTTCGAGGACGAAATTTCATAAGGAGGGGAGATTGTAAGACCCCAACTTATTAATAAATAAAATTAAATTTCCTCTATTTATTATTTTGAAATAGAAAGGGTTGATTTGATTAATGTGGTTAGTTATGGGTAAAATGTGCAAATTTTGCAAAATAAACAAGTGGTTATAAAATATTCATTTTGTCGGGAAATATTCGTTTGGTCGTGGAATATTCTTTCTGTCGGGGAATATTCGTATGACGACGCAGCTATTTGTGGGGCCCCATAACGGAAAATGATTGGATGAAGATAATGACAAAAATTGAGTTTTTATAAATAACGGTGTAGTTGTTACCGTTAACACTGTTGAAATACCTGGTGGTTAAAATACAGTAATACGCGTGGTTGCACAGTAGCACACAGATTGCACAGTATTTTTGAATTATTGATTCTTACGAAGGAAGGCACTACTTAATAATTGTTACAGTAGTTACTGTTCAATATTTTATTTTATTGATTCAATAATTACTGCGTTGATATTTTATATTATTGTTGTTTCAATAATTGTTGATGCACAGTATTTTCCATTATCAGACCAATAATTCATATTATTTGAATAATATTATTAGATAGCATTATTGGCAATGTCTAGAAAGTTCTGTCTAAGGAGAGGTTTGGTCATCTAATTGCGCGCTAGTAAGGAGAAATCCTTATTGGAAAGCCACCTCTTTCCTGGGAACGGCATGGTTGTCATAAATGTGATTCTGTAATATTATTTGTGAATAATTAATTATTGATTCATATGATAAGGAAATATTTATTCTATGTGGATATAAATGTTGGATATATTTATTGTGGTTAAAAATGAAAGAGTTAATGTTGAGGTGTTTTATCAGTATTTTTATCGGAATGGAGGTATTAAAAATTAAATCAGGATTTTTGAGAAATATTACGGGGGTTATAATTTTTAATCCGACCGTTGGATCGTGGTAATTTTTGGATATGTTATTCATATATAAGTTAAGTATATGTCCACAAATTTTGAACCGGTAAAAATGAACGTATGATTTGTTATGAATGTTACAAGATGACTGGTTCAAAAATTTTAGATGTTGCGGAATTTGTCATTTTGGTGGAAAATTCTAGAGTTGGTGGGCCCCACTTTTGGTTGGTAAAAATGTGCTGAGATTTTTATTCAAATGTGGTGGGTGGGAATAGTAGCAGGTAAAGCCATCAGGTTGCAGGTTAAGTCTGCTTCGGCGTGCTAACATTTTTCTATAAATAGAGGGCTAAGTTAGAATTGAAAATCACACCAGAAACAAGTTTTCTCTCTTTCTCTCTCTAGATTATTGAGTGTATTTTGTGAGTATTTAGATACTTTGTGAGTTTCTATTCATTAGTGCAAGTTTTCTTCAGCCTTATACTGATATTTCCATTAGAAGTACTGATATTTTGAGGTAAGGGATATTATTTTCTTCTTAAATGATATTATTTTCTTCAATATCATTATGCTGAAATATTGATATAAGTTTTTTATCAAATTTGGAACTTTTTGTGTCGGGGTTACTATTCACGTATATGGCACTATTTACGAATACGACAATATTCACCAAAAAATAAAATTTTTCCTTTTTGTCCAAGATGTCTATTATGGTTACTATCTTTGATTGTATCCATATTTTGATCTTTATTTTTGAATTCTGCTTCACAATTGATTATTATGAAGTATTATTGATATTGGATAAACTGTTATACGAATCCCTACTATTTGTCTTTCTGTCTCACTGGATTCGTTTTCTTTAAGATATTTTTCATCATCCTCAATCCTAAATGATGATATTACTGAATATCTTTGGCCTGTAGTGCAAATATGTATGATTACCTAATGAATATCTTTTGGCCTGTAGTGCAAAGATGAACAGGTGTTGAGATGAACATGACTGACTGGTGATACAAATGAATATCTTTGGCCTATAGTGCAAAGATGAATATTTGGTTAAAGATGATTATTAATTGATGTTACAGGGATAAAATATTGATGATAGACTTTTAAATCTTAGAAGACAGTAGAATTCATTCTCTACTTGACTCTTCTAATGGTTTGCTGTTTCCGCTGTAGTTGTTGATCTAAAACTTGTTGCCAATTATATTCTATCAGATTTTTCCCTGTTGAATACTAATGATAATTTGTTGTATATTATTTTAGTCATAATATTCTTTACTGGGCTAGTTGAGCTCACCATTTTCCTTTTTGTTCCATTTTTCTTCTCAGGAGGTGAGAACATAGCAGGATCTTGTCGGGGTATGGAATGATGGTTCTAGAAAGATGTTTAACAGTTCTCACTATTTCTATAAAATAGTGTTTGAATAATTATAATGAGGACTTATTTGAGTGTGGATATTGTCTAGAAGACAATATTTGTATTTAAACTCACAGTATGTGTTGTCGTATTTTGCACGACAATTGTATTATTGAAGTTGTAGTTTGCTTTTTGTACCATGTATTTGGCTACTCAGAATGGGTGTTGTATACCTATTTTGGGGGCGTCACATATGCGATAGAGTTTTAGATTCGATAATTACCCTATAAAGTCGTCGGTACCCCGACATGTTTCAGAAATTTATCCGAACTTAGGTAATTGGACTAGATACGTGCTTGTTATCAACGTTGGGATTTTTATTTGTCCCCTTTCGTTACTTGTTCTTTTGTGTTCTCATTTTAGGTGAGATTTATTTGAAAAAACAAGTAAAAAAGGTCCGACATGTGTAATGTCGACGATGGACTGTTAAGAGTCGCCAGTTGGTTTTTTAACTAGTTGTACCAACACAATCGAGAAAAGGTTTGCACATTGACCCAGTGATATGACACTGCTAAACGGGTCTGTGAAACCGAGATTCATTTAGGGTCCGGGGACTTAATTATGCGGAGGGAAGGTGTTAGGCACCCTCCGACATCCGTGTTGCCACGGTGACCACCACTTTTCAAGAAACTGTTATATGAATGTGTGTGGGCGGGGGGTCAATGTGCTGTTATTTGAAAGTAGTGCTATGCCTCGCTCGCACCTATATACATAGGGTTTGAATTTGTATAAAAATTCGGTTTTAAACAAGATATAGCACTGATGTTTTAAAAGAGGTTTTTCAAACCCTGTGCTCAATAGTAATTGAGGCCTTTGATACTTCTATTTTATTAAATGTTCGGCTTGATTGCTTTTCTTTTCGAGATGCGAAGCATCTTCGAGAAAATAATGTACAAAATAGTGTCGAACTCCTCCTGGGTATGAAAACCATCTGAGAAATTCCAAACACCGTGAATAAATTTACAAGCTGCTTACAGCTGAAAATGTCCATCACAGGAACCGAATCTATATTCAGTAGACTGAATCTGTGATCACATGATTCCTAGGCTCACATGATGCCGCAATTGATATAAACGCAGTAAGTAGGTATATATATATATATATATATATAAAAGCTGTAAATATATATATACTGACATGATCAACCACCATGAAGTATCTCCATGGGGGATCAGAAATGTAAATAAAGCTGTAAAAGCGATCAACCGCCACGAAGGAAACTTCAGGCGGGACGAAATGTACAGAAAGCAGTAAAAACGGTCCACCACCACGAAGTAAACTCTAGGTGGGACGAAATATATATATATATATATATATATATATATATGTTATGTTTGTAATATTCATGAACGCAATCAAATTGCATAAATAAGCAAAAATGTGAAAATTAGAGTTTTAAAATTTTACAAACCATATATCCGAATCATCCTTTATGCACAATTATTAATTAAACGAAAAAGAAAGAACAAGAATCATACCATTAAAGATCTGAACTTCCTCATGTACAAGTTCACCTTCAATCCTTTTCGCGTTCAACTTGAATCCACCGGGTTTGGTTCCTTTCTTTGATCAACGTTAGCCACCCAAATGTTTGGCCTCTAGAGGTGATCCACCAAGAAAAAAGAAATATTCAAGAAGATGGGTGTTTGGTAAAATCCTAGTTTTCTATCTTTATAGAAAAAGAGCGTACTCTCCCAACTATTGGAATTACGTATTCGTTGAAAACGTCAACCACCACCACCCATAATAAGACTCCTCTTATTTATAGATGTGGGCAACTCTCCTTAATAATTAAGGAATTGAGTTTTATTTTAATTAATTAAATTCTTTTAATTAATTAGGCTCCTAATCTTATTAGGAATAATTAATTAAAATCTTTTAATTAATTTACCTCCTAATCTTATTAGGAATATATGAGAGTACTTTTATTAATTAATTTCCAAACTCCTTTAGGAATTATATAATAATAATAGTAATAATAATAATAAGACTCCTCTTATTAATTTATATTTAATATTTTTAAAATATTAAATAATAAATATTAAGTTATTTAATTTATTCTATCACCATAGATTAAATTAAATATACTTAACTTATTATTACGATTATGCCATTAACTTCTTAAATAATTATTCTTCCTTTTATGGTGTAACCCTTTAAGTTCTCCATATTAAACCGGTTGTGAATAAATCAGTTAGAACAATTATAATCTTATTTAAATAAATAAATTAAAATATTAATTTATTTAAATAAATATTATTTATTCTACAATAGGGATAAGTCTCCCTAGCGATCAACGACTTTCCAGATAATATAGATTTCAACATTAATCATAAAAGAACATTTGAGTAAATAGTTACCGTACAATTCAATTTTTCCACCATACAATGTCCCAATTAAATATAAGACATGAAATTACTGTCAAGTTTTATTTTATTTAATTATATGTATTTCGACTCTTAAATGCACAACTCTAAATAATGCAAATTATAAACTCCTTTCTAATTTCATTCTGCCTTGGCCAATGACTACTGGGTTATCATTTATCGAATCACATAGGACATTTCTTTTCTTTTACTAGAAGTGGTAGATTCTTTATTGATCATATATTATCTTCATGTACAACTTATTATACCCAAGCATACCCTTTGATATACCCTAAGGGTCTTAAGGAATAAGTTAAAGTATAACTCATCATACACAAGATACTATGATGATCTCAAGTCTAAGGATCACTTGTACTACTATCACTACAGGAATTCCTATTGACAGGCAAGTAAAACTCCATTAGGTATTCCTTAGCGAGCCACGTTCAGTGAACTTATTCTCTAATAAGCACCTACATACTTGCTTTAGTGTCGCCACACAAATGATCATGAGATCAATCATCCTCATCCAATGAGCAAGTAACGTATGTACCAATCTATCCGGATTCACTAATCCCCAATTTAGTAATCCAACGATTGGGAACTATTTTAGTTTTAAGCTTTCTAAGAATTTAGATCTCATTAGAATGATCATCATCATTATTCTAAAAGAATTGCTTAAAACTATGGGTTTATCACATATTATAAAATAGCATCATGTAGATAATTAAAAGCCTTTAATTAATTAATATTTTTTATTAATAAATGAATAAGATTGTTACAAAGTATATACTTTATCATCAAACATGATTGGCTTGTGTGCATACTACTTTCAATATATATATATATATATATATACATATATATATATATTAGCAATAAACGCACCGGATATAAAATTCAAGTTCATCGGACAAAGTCCAACAACAGTTAATATATATAAGTATATATATATATATATATATATATATATATATATATATATATATATATATATATATATATATATATATATATATACGATAGTATTTAAACGCACCAGACGTAAGTCTAGACTCATCGAACAGAGTTCGACGCATAGTTCATAAATATAGGTATATATATACGAAAGCAATTAAATGCTCCAGACATAAGTCTAGGCTCAATCGAGGCATAACTCGATAATGTTAGTCTATATATATATATATATATATATATACAAACTGAAAAGAAACCATAGACCGAAGTCCGAGCATACACACGCAACACGACTCTCAATGTGAAGAATAGTGTGTGCAAAGATGAAGAGAAAGGCTTAAAAATGTGTGAGAAGGCTTATAGTGGGCTGCCAAAGAAGACTTTAATAACTTGAATTGGATGATTACTCGGCTTCCGCATGTAAAAAGTAGCTATATATGAGCTTATAAGTGTTTAAAATGAGAAAGCACTCAGTTTGGGGTGTGTACAGAGCAAATTGGACAGGGCTTCCTCACCTTATCCTCTTTCAAAATGGCCACCCTAAGCCCTCTATTTATAGAGGGGGGCCACAGGTGCACCTGAGGCTGCCCGGGGTGCCCCGGGCTTCGCGGGTCCTACCGTCTCAAAGTACATGCATGCGTGCAACATGATGTCCGTTCGAACTTCTAGAATTACAACATGGGCATCCGATTGAGGTATGTAAGACCTATTTCGGACCGCCGTTGTCGAGAGTTACACAATGACATGGGATTAGAGATTGTACGAAGTCAAGAAGATGGGACGATGCCCTCCGGTCTTCAAGCTTTAAATTCTATCTGTTACCTTGCGTAATAGTCACTCGAGATTAAACTTCCTTGGTTCTTGTGGGACATTGCTATGTAGAAATGTATGTATGAAATATTGAGACGGCGTGATGTGGCGTCAAGATGGCAAGATGACGACTTTGCCCCTCACCGGGGTTATCTCAAGTTTGGGCTGATAAAGCAGACGTTGCTCAGGGTTATGTCTAAGATTGGACTACTGCAAGTGTTGAAGGTCCTCAGTGTCATCTCTAAGGTGTGCCTGTCTTCCTGGTGTTATTACCAGGCCTTGTACTGAGTGCCTCGATGTAAGCACGGGGGTTGAAGCTGATTGCATGCATTTAAAATAAGCATTTCCGGGGTTATCTCTAGAACTACAACTGCCTTCCTTGGGGTTATTTCCAAGGTTAGAATCTGCTATTCCCAGTATTGGGACTGAGACTGAACATCTCGGGGTTATCTCTGGGATGAATCGGTATTAGAACTGCAAGCCTCGGGGTTATCGCCGAGGTTGGAAATGTTACTCCCGATGTGTGTTCCGTGGTTGAAACTGAGCTTCCGATAGTATCCAGAATGGATGTGAGCTGTTCTCCAGGGTTATGTCTGAAAGACAAATTTGCCTTCCTGCAATGTCAGTAACAGGTGTGCAAAAAATTTTGAGTGTCTACAGATGCCCCTCTTTATCATATTCATGCAATGCAATGGCATGGATAGGATAAAAAATCCTAGACACTTGAAATGCAACAAAATAAACATGATGTAATATGGAGCAATATGATGCAAGTGTATGATGCATATGCATTTCTTTCCAATATGTTGGGGATGATTGCCGGCTCCCTGTTGCTTCTACTGGTGATGGTAATGACGGTAAGCTTGGATCTACGATCCAAACCTATCAGAATGTTGACGTTGGGGCTATCACCAAAGTCCTTAATCTTGAATACAGACTTTACTCCAAAGATGTGCCTCTCGTGTGCAAGAGATCTGTGGGGATAAAACTTCGTCTATTTGAGGATGTGTATAACATATTCCATCATCGATCCTCCTTGATGATGTTGATCCTCCCTGGTTTGTATCGCTAGGACATATCAATGTTCTGTTGGATTTACTGCCAATAGTATGTGTTATCAGGGCTACCTAACCTTCGTTGACGTGTGAACCAACGGTTGACCACGCGTTATAACCCCCGCCAGGGATCCATTTGATCCTCTGCTAACGTGTATATCAACGTATGAACTCCCTATTGGGGATGAATGCTAAGGCTGCTTGTACTTTGTTGATGTGTGTATCAACTGATGCAATCATCGGATGGCTTCTGATGCGACATTGGGTTTACTTGCCAACGGCTGAACTAACATCAAGGTTTGCTCGACCTTCGCTGATATGTGTATCAACGAGAAACATATGTTGTAACCCCCACCGGGGACCTATTTGATCCTTACTGATGTGTGTATCAGCAGAACATGCGTTATAACCCCTGCCAGGGAACTGTTTTTTGAGATTACGTTGTAACCCCTACCGGGGATCTATTTTTTTTTTAGATTGCATTGTAACCCCCGTCGGGGATCTATTTTTGAAAAGATTAGGGTGACAACCCTGTATTGACGACATTGGACCTCTGTACGGTATTACCGAATGTGAACTACAACGACTTATACCATCGGTATAGTAAACTCTGTGTTCGGGCGAATACCAACAGATGAAAAGAAAGTCATAGCCGGGTCTAGAAAAACCAAGGTTTCAGGCTATTATGCTCAATTGCGTAGCATTTTTATCCCTGATTTGGCCTTTTCAGCTTGTGAGAACTCCTTTGCAACTCGAACTGGATCAAGCCTGAGGGGTGGGACCCATGTAGGGGTGTTGTAGGTACACTTGTTGTAGCCGTAGATGGTCATGCGGCCAACCGTGGACACTAAAGTCCTGCAGGTTGCTTTCATAAGTCATTTTCAAGTTGCGCCACGAAGGAAATCTGAGAGCTCTTCTTCAGATCTGCTAAGTTCGGACGTCTTTCTGTAAATTTTGTCACCATACAAGTGTTCTACACTGTCCTGGTAACGTATGCATGTACTTTTTTCAAGTTTTTATCCGTTGGAAAATGACTTATCATATGAAATGCATCTAAACACATAGTAGTGATTATGTATGCTCAAATGACTAGATAAAAAATATTCAACATAGTAAATGTTAATATCAAACCATGCTGAACATAATGATGTGAAAAAAATTAACTTTTGAGACAGTCAAATTGGCACCCTTTTCTGCAATTTCTTGTCCTTTTTGGGGACAAATGAGCACAAGTGAAAAAGTAAAGTAATCCTGATAATTAGGCTACCCTTATGGATTGATGACTTTGATTTTTTGATGCAAATAGGATTTATGTGACTGTGGGCAGGTGTGCTACTGAATGGCCACCTAGTCATGCCTATGTGCATGTGAATAGTCCTATTTATAGAGGAAACTATGGAAATTTTTTTTCCAAAATGTAGGCATTGAGTAGTCATGCATTTTTAACTCTATTGTAGATGTATGTTAAAATGATGCATGCATGCATATAGTCATTAAATGCATTTTGAAAAGGTCCAGGTTAGAAAATACCACGCCCTTTTCTGAGGTGATTTAGAGACTTATTGTCCAGATATTATGGATCTGGATCACCCGAGTAGTTCCCGCAGGACAACTTCTGGTGTACGGAGGAGGGCTTCTGAAGTGCCTCAACCCCGTTTCGTTAAACAGCCTCATTGGTTGATGGAGGCGGTGATACGTCTAGTCCGGGTTGATGTATCGGACGTCGAGGATGAGGAGGAGGATGTTCCGGTTGCGGACCCCGCTCCTGCTACACATATTCCCCGTAGGGACCTCCCGAGTATTCAGGTGACAAACCCAGAGCTTCTGGGTGATTTGACGTCCCTCGATGTATTTGCATGCCAACGAGGTATAACATTAGATCTTAATCTTCCTTCTGTCCTATTGATGAGGAGTAAAGATTCTGATGTCGATCTACATCTTATAGGTTCCCGGCTTTACATAGCCTCGAGGGAACTGGTTCAGCATTCACTCCATGTACTAGGCGCTTCATCCTGACTATAGAGCGATTATGCATGACTAGGGATTTGGAACATTCTTTTCCATCCTTCCCCGCCGCTATCCCTGGGGTTACCTCAGGGCATTATCTAAGCGCTGGTTTCACCAGACCTAGTCTCTCCATTTACTAGACTGTGAGGTGATGATGACGCCGATGGATTGGCAGTTTATCACAGGTATGGAGTTTGGAGGGGCGCTAGTGTCTTGCACGGCTGATATTACCTCGACTACCGTTAAATCCTTATTAGGAGTTCCGGCGGAGGCGCTCAAGGGCAGGACTATCCGTGCGGGTCCTTTGAGGTTAGATGTTATGAGTGGGCTATTGAGTGAGGCCATACCAGATGATGTCAGAGTCAGGGATCGCATTCTTCGGTGATTGTTCCTGATGATCATTAGGGGCTGCTTCATAGCAGATAACTCTTCTACGGTGTCGTTCGCTTTGATTAGCGCCACTCGATATGTGGACCATATAGGAGAGTATAATTGGGGTTCTTATACCTTTGCCTATTTCCTCAGGGGCATGCGTATGCGCTCGTAGGGCTTGACCGAGGCTTGGTTAAGATTTTACCCATTTCTGTTGGTAAGTATTTCTCTTGTCATTTACCATGTACAGGTTAAAAGTGTTAACTGATAGCAAATGTTTACCTTTATGTTGGCAGTTTTGGGCCTATGAGAGGCTTCCATGTTTACATTTGATGAGTGTGTTAGGGTTGGATACCTACCCACGAGGACGACGATGGCATCATTCCATACTGGCGGAGGTCCCCGTAGCTGAGGGTTTCACTCATTGTCACCTACAGTTAGAGTTGTTAACAGCAAATGTCATCACATGGATTCCATATTCTGGGGAGCATTTGGCCGTTGGATTTGAGGATGGGTACCCGACTGGTGTCGAGTACGTGATTTCCACCAGTAGGGTTCCTCTCTTTACAAATGGAGGATGGGAGCTCTATTTAGAAGAGCGTGCTATTAGGAGCACCACAAGAGAGATCCGTATACCGATCTTGCCTCCTGTCAGGCGTTATTGGCCTGTGTCGCAGTCACCCGTCATTAATATCCCATTATTGGGTGTTGACGATTTTGCATTGTCAAAGGGTCCTTGCACTCAGGATGTATTCCAACATTGGTGGATCCCTCATACTATTGGAGCCCAGACCCGTGCCACTCAGTTCATAGGGGATATGGTTCCAGGATCCGCGATGATGACGGATTGGTTAGCCTGTGTCCGAGATCCGACTCATGTGACACAGATTGATAGCTTGACTCAGCGACTGGACCGGGCACATTTCTTTATCCGGCATTTGGGTAGAGATCTGGTAGAGGCAGATTCGTTTGATCCTTCCAGCGTAGGAGCTGGCCCCTCAGATGACCCATTTGGCTTTGCCGGCGCAGATCCTCCTTTGTATAGGTCTGACATCCCTGCTGATAGAGATCCAGTGACTTAGGAAGAGTTACATCAGCTGGACAGGATTGATGATGTAGATATTGACACCATTGTCTTCTTCTGATGTGTATTCTCGTTATCTCTTTTGATAGGCCTCTATTAGCTATTGGGTTGAAGTGCCCCATTCTCGCTATATCTTTTGATAGGCCTCTGTTAGTAGTAGGGCGTCTGTGCCCCATTTCCCTGTATTTTTAGTTGTACAGAGATGATGTATTAGATGATGATATACTTAGGAATGTATGTACAGTTTTTCCATTCCCTATATCATATTGCCATCTATTATCTGTTATGCATGTATCATATTATACATATGTACGTATGTCCAGAGATATTTAACATTGGCCCCTGGATGGTATTATGATACGGCCCACATAGATGTCTTTTTCAACAGTCAGCCACATAGATCACACCCTGCCATTATTGGTGGCATCCCGTCTGAGATACTGGTATGATAGTATGTCACCCTCAGATAGGGTGACCGTAGATCAGTTGTTGCAGTATACCATGACCCTTTTGATGTTTCAGGTTCCCATAGGATTCGTGGAGGGCATGTTGGAGCACTGGATACCGGAGAGATAGGTTTTTTGGTTTGGGATCCATGACTTGACTCCCACTCTAGAGGAGTATACACGATTGACGATGCTGCCACTGGACAGACCTTGTGTGCATATGGCTTTGGGGGACATGAGTAGACGGTTCATGACCCTCACTGGATTGAGGCGTAGGGTGGTGCAGGATGAGCTGACATCTGGCCACATTATATCCCAGCATTTTCTGTTTGACAGATTTGGCTCTGAGGATAGTTATAGACGACATTCCGGGGATTTCACCACGCCGGAGGATCATTGGCGTCTGGTTAAGGTTGATGTACTACTATTGTATGTACTGTCATATGTTTACATGCCACGGTATATGGATGAGTTGGACATAGGAGTTATCATGGCGGTGAGAGCTCTCAGGGAGGTTCGTACCATCATACCGATGATTTTAGCTGAGACATTGAGGTCAGCTACATACTGCTGGACTTATCCGACAGGAGTATTTACGGGCAGTTCGGTCATGCTATACGTGTGGTTCATGTCACACTTGAGACCGATTGGCACTTTTAGATGGCATGGGTATTGTTTCACCCATGATATAGCCATGTCATATTCATTTTTAGCCTGCGGAGTGTACGAATGCTATGTCTTGGTCCATTTTCTTAGCTGATATTGTAGACCCGTTTAGTATATTACCGTGCTCAGGGCTCAACTCACCTTACAGCTTTATTACTCATGCTCCGGGCATGGATTACATCCCTCTGGCTGGTTTGAGAGGTATGACTACTTACCATCCACTGGCCGTGATGTCACAGTTTAACCAGTTTCAGGATTGTCATCCTTTTAAGGGGGCACTGGGCCAGCGTTTAGCTTCTCGCTATCTTTCGGCAGAGGACCGATCACGTGTGTACGCATGTTGGGATCAGTGCGAGATAGCTGCTTTCTCCATTAGTCATCCCGGTTGTTCTGCAGAGTATTTCGCATGGAGGGAGGCAGAGACTACATCGGCTGAGATGGTATCCACATTGTTGAGTATTGACTTAGATAGTGGAGAGCCCATGGAGGACATTGATTCTCACCCCGAGGAGGAGCCATCTACTGGGTTGCCAGTATTTCCTTTAGACTCTCCCAGTACTAGCACTGTCGTGATTTAGCATTCAGCACAGTACTTTGAGCGGAATCTTCATCTGATGACCTTTGAGAGAGATCAGGCTAGATACCTGATGTTGACAGCTCTTGATGGGAGAGACGCAGCCTTGTTAGAGAGGGATGAGGCATTAGCTCGTAGAGATACTGCTGTTGTTGAGCGGGATGAGGTCAGATCAGCCAGAGATGTTGTGATAGTTGAGCGGGATAGCTCCATATCTTCCCGGGATGTAGCCATCACAGATAGTACTGCATTGAGGTCCCTTACCACTGGCATGCTTGCAGAGATGAGCACCTACATCGATGAGCATATGGTAAACATGCAGATGGCTGCAGATCTGTTAGGTCGTGTGGATATCCTCGTACAGGAGACCACAGCTTTGCCTCCTTCTTCGGAGAGGGATGCCATGTTGGGCTTGTTAGCTAGTATATACACTGATTTGTAGATGGACTTATACTTTCCTGCACAGACTAGCTTAGCCATTTTGTCATGTACAGTTTACATTGTGTATATCAAATATCATTATATATAAAAGGGAAATATATTTTTGATCACTTCCCTTTTAGATATGCTCTGATACTTGCTTGATATTTGCCTGCTTCTTCAGGGCTTGTGCTCTTGATGTATTTTAAATTCCTCCTTGCTGGATGGACATTGAGTTGTCCCTGGATAGTTCAGAATAGATCATGGATCTATGTGTATCCTACCATCTTTGGTGTCTTGGGACTAGTTTCTGTATGGAAATGTGGAGAGGAGTGTGGTTTTCCACTCTGAGATTGACCACACCACAGATGGTTGCCAGTACTCCTATTTAGGAGGAGCCTAGTTAATTTCATCTCTTATGGATTGGTGTTACTCTTCAAGGAACAACCGCAGGTTAGATGGTCGTCGAATCTCCTATTTGGGAGGAGTTCAGGTAATTCCATCTCTTTGGTCTGAAGCCAATGAAATGTAGTGGACTGAAGGATGATCCCAATACCGTTGACAGATATTTGTATTTTGGTAGGGGGTTAGATCGAACCATAAATGGCTACCTACGTACTCCTGTTGAAGAGGAGATTAGGTCTGCGTAGTTTGAACATGGTGTAAGAGGTTCAACGCTGTTTATGAAAGGTAGATGGGTGTATAAGATTTATTAATGAAGAAGGTTGTAGAAGCGTTTTTGTGGTTTTTGTTTTTGTAGAAAAGGGTAGAAATGTTTTTGTTATTTTTTGTTTATTACGACTGGGCCATATAGAATATGGTTGCCTACGTACTCCCGTGTATCAAGGAGATCAGGTCGACGTAGTTCGCCCCTCAGGACGAGTTGAAAAGCTTAATCCCATGTGCAGGTCATACTGCGGGGAAGAGAAAGTTTGATCCTAGGTTGAGGATAAACTGCAGGTGTGAAAAGTTTGATCCCATATTTTGGGGGACAAACTGTAAATACGAGAGGTTCAATCCCTAGTGGGATGACCAAAGTTATAAGAGTGCAGTGAAGCCAGGCTACTAGCTTAAAGAGTATGTTTCCCTGAGGGGCAAAGTGTGGAAAAGAGTTGTATGTAATGAAGGGTTGAAGAACCGGAATGACTGGTGATCTGATGATCTAATACCAGGATGTTTTCTTGATAGCAACTTCAGACATAGTACCGTTTCACGGTGTCTGAGTTGATAAGCTATGGAAATTCATCGCCGTCCATTTCCTGCAATCTGAGAGCACCTCCTGTCAATACCTCCTTGACAATAAATAGGCCTTCCCAGTTAGGAGCGAATTTTCCCTTGGACTGATCTTAGTTGTCGAGGATCTTCTTCTAAACCAAGTCATGTGGTTTAAACTGCCGTAGCCGGACTTTTTTGTTGTAGGATCTGGCGATCCTTTATTGATATAACTGACCATGGAAGATAGCCGCGGTTCGCCTTTCATATATTAGAGACAATTGGTGATACAGTCTTCTACCCATTGATCTTCATCCAGCTGAGCGTCTATCAAAACTCTAAGTGATTCCATTTCTACTTCTATGGGGAGTACTGCTTCCATCCCATAGGTTAATACGTAAGGGGTTGCCCCAGTTGAAGTGTGCATTGATGTTATATAGGCTAACAGAGTAAGAGGCAATAAGTCAGGCCATCTTTTGTAGTTGGTGGACATCTTTTGCATAATCTTCTTGATGTTTTTGTTAGCCGCTTCAACAACACCATTCATCTTTGGACGGTAAATGACGGAGTTAAGGTGTTTGATGTCGAATTTACTGCATAGTTCGTCCATCATTTTGTTGTTGAGGCTCTTTGCATTGTCTGATACAATTACCTCTTGTTGTCCATATCGACAAATGACATTGTTTCTGAGGAAAGCAATGATGACTTCTTTGGTAACCCTAGGGAAGGAGGCTGCTTCTACCCACTTGGTAAAGTAGTCGATCATGGTGAAGATGAAGCGATGTCCATTACTGGCTTTGGGCTCGATGGGCCCGATCACGTCCATTCCCCACATTGAGAAGGGCCAAGGTGAGCTCATATTGTGGAGCTCCTGTGGAGGGGCGTGGATAGCATTCCCATGAATTTGGCATTTATAACATCTCCTGACGTAATCATTGCACTCAGCCTTGAGAGATAGTCAGTAATGTCCTGTTCTGAGGATCTTCTTAACAAGGAGGGGCCCACTCATGTGTGGGCCACATACTCCACCATGGACCTCATCATTGAGTCTCTGAGCTTGATCCTTATCCAGGCATCTGAGGAGACCTAGTCTTGTATCTCTCTTGTAGAGTGAATCTCCGCTCAGGTAAAATTTCATAGCAAGTCGATGAATACACCTTTGCTCAGTCAGGCTCACCTCAGCGGGTGTAGATCGATCTCGCAAGTACTCCTTGATATGCTGATACCAAGGTTGTTGGATGGGAGGTAGCTCATCCGATACTTCTCTAACATAGTTCCCATAGGCTGGTGCCTTTTGCAGGGCAAATATGATGCTTGGCATGTGTTCCTTATCAGGTATGTGAATCAAGGAGGCCAAAGTTGCTAATGCATTTGCGAAGTCATTCCTATTACGAGAAAAGTGTAAAAAGGAGATCTCTTCGAACTCCGAAGCCATCTGTAAAACTTGTCGATAGTAAGGCAGCAAACGAGTTCTTTGGTTTGATAGATTCCCGTGGATTGTTTGATTACCAACTCTGAATCCCCAAAGACAGTTAACCGTCTGATACCCATTGAATGGGCAAGTTTTAGCCCCATGATACAACCTTCATACTCAGCTGTGTTGTTGGTACTGATAAACTGTAATTTGACGACGACAGGATACTGCTCCCCCGTACCGGATACCAGAACTGCTCCAGCTTCAGAACCTTCCATATTAACAGCTCCATCAAAATAAATGTTCCATATTTAACGTGCATCGTACTGATGCTGTTGCTGAAATGTCATTACCTCTTCATCGAGGAAGTATGTTTCCAAGGGTTTGAAGTCCCCTGAAGGTGCGGCGGCCAGTTGATCCGTAATTCCTTGACCTTTACGTCACGTAAACAATGTCAAATTGTTACAGAATCAACTGCCATCTGGATAGCTGATAATTCAATATGGGTTTACTGAACATATACTTGAGAGGATCCACGTGAGATATGAGATGGGTTGTGTGCCCATGGAGGTAATGTTGTAACCTCATGGCAGCCCATGCTAAAGCACAACAAGTCTTCTCGATCAGAGTGTACTTGTGTTAACTGCTACTGAATCTTTTGCTGAGGTAATAGATAGCTCGTTCTCGGCCTTTATCGTCTTTCTGACCCAGCATGCAGCCCATGACATTGTCACTTATGGACAGGTACATGAATAGGGGAACATCATCCCCGGATGGTACCAAAATAGAAGCTTTGACTAGCTGCTCTTTGATGGTAAGGAAGGCCTTCTAGCACTCATCATTCCATTTCATGGAGGAGTTCTTCCTTAACAGCTTGAAGATAGGCTCACAGATTGCTGTGAGTTGAGAAATGAACCTACTAATGAAGTTAACTCTTCCAAAAATCCCCATATTTCTTTCTCTATCTGAGGAATGGGCATTTCAGTAATGGCCTGGATTTTGGTGGGATCTAGCTCGATTCCTTTGTGGCTGACTAGAAATCCTAGCAACTTGCCTAATTTAACACCAAAGGTGCACTTGGCTGGATTCAACTTCAAGTTGTACTTACGTAACCTGTTGTAAAGCTTTTTGAGATGGTCTAAGTGGTCCTCCTCCTTCCGGGATTTGACGATGATGTCATCCACATAGATCTCTATCTCTTTGTGCATTAAGTCGTGGAAAAGAGACATCATAGCTCTCTGATAGGTAGCTCCGGCATTGATGAGGCCGAAAGATAACCGTTTGTAGCAAAAGGTTCCCCAAGGCGTGATAAAAGTAGTTTTCTCACGATCCTCCTTGGCAACCATGATCTGATGGTACCCCGCAAAGCAATCGACGAAGGAGTATATGCCGTATTGAGCAGTATTGTCAATGAGAATGCGGATAAAAGGCATGGGAAAGCTATCCTTAAGGCAAGCTTTATTTAGATCCTGATAATTCACGCAAACTCGCAACTTTCCTCCAGGCTTAGGCACACGATGTTGGATATCCATTCAAGATATGTGGACACCATGATAATACCAACTTGAAATTGTTTCACAATTTCTTCTTTCACCTTTAAACTCCACTCAGGTTTCAATCGCCTGAGTTTCTGCTTGACTGGCTTGAATCCCTCTTTGATGTGAAGGCGATGAAGAACAATGTCGGTGGACAAACCCACCATGTCTTCATGAGACCATTCAAACACATCCTAGAATTGGGTTAGTAGCGTAACCATATCATTCCTCTAGTTTACGGTAAGGTCTGAACCAATCTGGATTAACTTAGGGTTTTCTAAGGTTCCAAGATTGAAGGAGGTGGTTTGATCAAGGTTGGGTTTAGGTTTGTCTTCGACCCATTCTTTGATCTCCGGAGGCACCTCAATGTCCTTTTGTATTTCTAGCAAGTCTGAGTCCAACTTTTCATCAAAGTTACAATCCTTGTGGAGAAGAGGCATCTTATCATCAAGTACAGGCACTTCTAAGTTCAGAGTCCTGAAACAAAATATGCTTTCACTTAATATATATGAAACTGTTTAATCATATATAGTGTTAGCATGTACAGACAAAACAACTTCTAATATTATACAGAAAAGTAAGCAGTTATGATATCTATAGGGCAAAAAAAAGTCCTGCTTATTTGTCGACCAATGCAAGGAGTGCTGCTCCAATTGGCAAGGGCAAAGTCCTGGGGGACTGCAATAATGGAGGGGTTGTCATCGTCCTCCTTCTCCCGAATGATCACCATTATGTCTGGGTAATCATCGTCTACGGTATATCTATTAGTATGTTCATCATGGACAATGATGCGTACACCTGACATCATTCTGACGATGCCTTGTTTAATTCTCCGTTCCACTTCTTCCACCTTAGGATCTGGAATAAAGATTTCCTTCTCCTTTACCGGTATCGGCTTAGGAAATAACATAGCCATTACGTTGGCTAGCACCTTTACCGGAGATTGTGAGGACTCTGGATGTACAGGTGGAAATAATAGCCGTGCGGCTGAAGTGGAAGGAATCTGCCTATGCTTATGTGGATTCCTGTAACTGGTACTGGTAGAATAGCCTAGTCCGGCTGTCCCAGTTTGACTGGACACTTTAATCGAGTACTTAATACCTTGTTGACTTTCTCCCAGCCCTTGTCCTGGCTGGTGTCCCAATGACATCATTTCTTGAGTAGCTGCCATCACTTCGGCAGAAATCTTAGGTATGGGAAATTGTGTCCTAATGGCATGATATTAAGGGTTGCTTACTTCCAAAGTGTGGAAACTGACCGACTCAACATCGAAATTGAAACTGATGAACGGTATGTCACCCGATTAAGGGAATTCTGGTTCAGTGTTGACTGTAACTAGGCTATTGTTGATAATGTATTTAAGTTGCTGATGAAGAGTGGAGGGGACTACCCCAGCCATATGAATCCACGGTCTCCCTAGCAGTAGGTTGTATCCTATATCTATTTTGAGCACGTGAAAAGACACATAAAATGTATGAGGACCAATCTCAATTGGTAGCTCAATCTCTCCGACTGAATTCCGGCGGGATCCATCAAAAGCTTTGATGATCGTATGGCTACTTCAGATTTGCTGGTGATTGACATTCATTTTTAGCAACGTAGCATAAGGACAGATATTCAAAGACGAACCTCCATCTACCAAGACTCCAGCTAACATATATCCAGAGGACAAAATCGTAATGTGTAACGGCTTACAATGACCTATTCCTTCGGGCGGTATGTCATCGTCAGTGAAATAGATCACATTATTATTGAAAATATGATCAGCCAGATGTTGAAATTTTTCCACATCCACTGATTTCGGCAAGTAGGCTTCTTCCAAAACCTTTAATTGAATCTTCCTGTGATCTTCGGAAGTTAAGACCAAGTCTAATATTGAAATTTGATGTGGAGCTTCTCTTAAGCTTAAAACCACCTTGGCTTCATTATGATCCATAGCACGGAGGAATTTTTCAATCTTCTCTATGGGAATTTTCCCCTTTGATTTAACAGCAGGCATCATCACCCATTAGGGAACATACAGTGGATTCTCCTTCGACACTGCAGCAGTTGTATGACATGTGGATCCTTCAGCTTCTCCATAATTTCAGGGAACTTTTTGTAAGCTGACAATAGGATATTGTGGTCTGAATGGAAAAATGAGGGGCTCTGGAGTAGCCACTTTCAGAGGATTGTTAATTCCTTTGAGCTGAATTGTGAGTGGTTTAACAATCTCATCGGCCTCAGAGGATATAACTGCTACCAGTCCCTTCCATTTAGTGGGACAAGTATTTTCACTCTCAAATAGCACAATATCATTGTCTGCCAGTTGCAGGACACCGCTATCGATTAAGTTCTAAATAAGGTGGCAGAGTGCCCAACATTCTTCCGTACTGTCACCGCGAGAATGGGAGTGATACTGACATACTCCATTAAGGTTAAATCGTCTTAAACGGGGATTGATTGAAGGTAGGAGGGAAGTGATTCTTCCTTCATTGATTAGCATCTGAAGTATCTCCTCCATAGGTTGGCCCAGATATGTAAATTCCCATTTATTGGCAAAATTCTGACGGGCTTTGGCAGTCGCTCTCTTCATCACTTTGTCCTCCATTGTTTCATTTTTTGAAGGTGACGATGGAATATTCATAATCAAGGGGAGGAGACTAGCATGCTCCTGGCTGACTAATTGGCGTGTAACTTGATGCTGATAGATCACCAGTTCTGCCAATTGCTCAATTTGCTTGCATAGAGCTTTCATCTTTCGTTCCATCGCAAATTGAAACTTTGCATAATCCCATTTGTTAACACTGTCTTTGATGATCTGGGATGCTTCGCAGTTGAAATTGGAACTTTGTCCAGTGCTCCAATTAATCATGTTGACATCTTCCTCTTTGTGTGGAGGAAGAGGGTTGTCTTGCACATGAGGTTGATCTAGTTTGGTGACCACAATCTCACCGTTGTCTATTAAATCTTGGATCTTATGCTTCAATGCCCAACAATCTTAAGTATCATGTGACACCCACAAAATTAGGTATACATCACCCATCTTGGGTCGCCAGATACATAGTACAGAATTCAAATACAGCTTAATAATACAATTGTCGTGTACAATACGACAGAACATAAACTGTGAGTTTGAATACAAATATTGTCTTCTAGAGAGTATCCATACTCAAAAGGAGTCCTCATTACAATTATTATCATACTATTACATAGAATAGTGAGGACTACTAATACTATCATCTAAGACCATAACTCTGTTCCCCGACTAGTCCCAGCTACGTTCTCATTTTCTGAAGAGAATAGTGAAAGAAAGGGTGAGCTCAACTAGCCCAGTAAGAAATATTATGACTAAGATAATGCAGAATAAATTATCATTAGTCTTCAACAATGTTAAACTGATAAAATACAATAGACATCAAGTTTAACTGTAGCGGAACCAACAATCCATTAAAAGAGTCAAGTAGAGAATAAAATCTACTATCTTTTATGATTTAAAAGGTTTTTCATGACCTTTATCGCTGGGCACTCTCAGCTTAATAAATAATCCACATCATCGAATCACCCCTGCACTATGGCCAAGGATATTCTTTAGTATCACGACCACGAATTATCCATGCACTACGGTTAAAGATAATCATGTTTTCATCAACGGTCCTGATCATGCCATAAAACAATTCATCTCTGCACTACGGCCAAAGAGAATCCATAGCCATAATCATACCAAAAACTGTCCATCAATGCACTACAGGCCAATGAGGACTTTTTCCACATCATTTGTAATATTACGGTCATGATTACACCGATTAATCCCTGGTCATAATCATACCAAGTCCATCTATGCACTACAGGCCATAGATGACTTTCAACAAAATATAAACATGAGGATGATGACAATGATATAAGAATTCAATAAAACAAGTTCAAGAATTAATTTATCCAGGAATTAACAACGTCCAAATTGTCAATATGATACTGCTTTGTGGAGTAAAATTTAAGAATTCTTAGAAGAATATTTCCATGAAAAGATACTAGATGAAGCGTAAATATCAAAGATATTCCACTAATTTCATGGAGTATAGAAGTCAAAGTTTTAACCAACTGAGTATAATAAAGAATGGAATAACAAAAGAAATCACCATGCATGCGATAGACCGCACAGACAGGTTATTCCAACAGAATAATAAATAATGGAATCAGGTCCGGCGTAAAACGTACAGACAGAATATTCCAACAGAATAATAATAAAGACGGAACCAGGTCCGGTGTAACACACACAGATAGGATGTTCCAACAGATTAATAATAAAGACGGAACCAGGTCCGGTGTAAAACACACAGACAGGATGTTCCAACAGAATAATAGAAGAATGTCACAAAGTATAGGGTAGAGCGCGTATACAGGTTATTCCAACAGAATAATAAATAATAGAATAACAGAAATTCTCTTCATGAATACAAAAGAAATAATACCCCTTACCGTTTTAAAGAAAAACTGAAATAAAGAAGTAGTTAAGTAGCAGAATACTTTTCTTCTTTCTCTCTATAGTTTCTCTCTATAGTTTCTCTCTCTAGAGTTCAGTGAATTCGTAAGAAAATAATGAAGGAATGAGCTTCTATTTATAGGAAAATAGAATGCATAGTAACTAATCCATGAACGGTCCAGAGTGATTTACTTTAATCTAACGGTCCATATTTAAAGAAAAATCTTTTAAATAAAATATAATATATTCTATTTATAAAATAACTATAATAAAGTATTCTATTTTATATAAAAAGATGTTTCTGTTTTATTACGTTAATAATACGAATAAAACAAAACTTCATTATCGCTAAATAATTCATATTATTAATTGACAATAATTGAATCAAACTGAGTGACTTCTCACATAAGCATTAATAATCAATACCGTGTGCTACTATGCAACCACACGTATTACTGTACTTTTACTACCGAGTAGTTCAACAGTATCAACGGTAAAACTTCCGCCGTTATTTTTAATAAAACATTTTGGTCGTTTTCTCAATCCGACAATAATTCCGTTGTGAGATTCACCAATAATTGTGTCGTCGTACGAATATTTCCCGACAAAAATAATATTCCCCGACCAATCGAATATAATACAACAACTTGCATACTTTGCAAAATTTATAAATACTACCCACAACTATAACATTATCTCAAATTCACACCATAATATTTAAAAAATATTTTGAAAAAAATTAAATCTTTATTCATAAAATCTGGGGTTTCACAATCTCCCCTCCTTATAAAATTTTGCCCTCGAAATTTACGTACGTACCTGGTATGCCGAACAGATGAGAACACTTTGTCAGATTCTAACTCTTGAGGTATAACCTTTGAGTGCTGAATACATTCCAAGATTTTAACAGGTACATCTTCATACGTTAAATTATCCGCTATCTCGTCCGGTTCTAAATCAATAATGTGGTTCGGGTCGTCCACATATTTACGTAACATCAATACGTTAAAAAAATATTATGAACACGCGACATACTTGGCGGTAAAATGAGTCTATAAGCCACAGTTCCTACTTGATCGAGGATTTCGAATGGGCCAATTAAATCGAGGGTTGAGATTTCCTCTCTTCATCGATTCTTGCTTCTAGAATAATGCCCTTTTGAACCTTCTTCTTAGTATTCATCAGTTCCGGGTCCGTAGCTTGCACGGCTTTAACTTTATCGATTAAAGTCGATTCTAATCGTATATTTGTTATATTCACGTGGGTCCCTAGAGTCTTTAACTCTATCTTCATCATTTGTAGGTTATACGAAATGGGTCTTTGTGTTAACAACATCTCACTCGTATACGATCTTCTACTCAACGCGTCAGCTACCACGTTTGCACTTCTACAATGATATTGAATGGTACGATCGTAATTTTCAACTACTCGAGCCAACGTCTGTGGCGCATAATACGTTCATTTTAGTTGAAGAAATATTTAAGGGTTTAAGAAATGAGTTTTGTACTGGGGTCAATACAAAATTCGATTGCACGCTCTAGGGTAGGCCAAGAAGTCTTCAAGAATACGTCAGGAAATTTATTAACAATAGAAATATCATTCAAAACTGTGACCCTCATCCAAGACTTGGATAACACGTCACATTGATACCTATCAACTTGCCATCGTCATTCACAACGTCTCCTACGGAAAGTCTGGCTTCGGTGCATTCCACATAAGGAAGTCATCAGCGAAAGGCTCGGGGCTCTTTATTTATGGCTTGATATGACAATGATTGACTTTAGTGGTTTGGTTACTTGAATTCGCATAATAGGTTGCTTAAGAATATGAAAGCTAACAACCTTACGAAAAGCATGATGAGCAGTTAACCAATCGTTTCCAAAAATCACATCAATGCAAGTATTTTCAAAGAGATAAGATCGACAGGTAACGTGAAAGTGTTGATTTGAACAAAATTTATAAATAGTGGAGGTAACGAAGGTTTCTCCCAACTGAGTTTAAACAGATATATCAAAGTCTAACCTCTCCAGAGTTAAGTTCAAACATTGAACACAACTAGGTGAAATAAAAGAGTGAGTAGAACCGGTATCTAACATGGTATAGACTTCGCAAGAGTTTATGACTAACATACCCGTGATAATTTTATTCAGGTTCCTCGTCACAAAAAAAAATGCTCTCTCTTAAACTATCGGCTTTGGCTTGTCTGGGACATCCTTTGGCATCACTATCCCAGCTGGACTTGACTTCGCCATACGACAAAATCGAGCTAGGTGACCTTTTCTTTCGCAATTAAAACACGCTTTGGATTGCTACGTACAGTTTGGACGGATGTGTCCCTCCTGTCCGCATTTGAAACATACGACCGGTGGTCGTTCTTCTTCCTTTGAAACGGGTGCTGGTGCCGACGTCTTCACGTCATTGTTGAACCTTCTCTTCTTGAAATGTCCATTCTTATTATTTTGGCCATGATTACCACCGAAGTGGTTACCATTTCTGACATGTTGATTCCCTCCATGTTTATTGTCATCGCTTTGATGACTGTTCTCACCGGTATTATCATTTTGTCGGCTGCTCTCTTTTGGTTGCGTTGACTCGTTATCGCGCTCCACTAATTGAGCCCTATTTACAATAGCTGAATACAAACACAATTTATGAGAAATAAGATATTGACGTATCTCCGGCTTCAAACCTCTTAAAAACATCTGCGTCATTCTCTCTTCATTATCAACAAAGTGGGACGTAAATCGGGATAACTCGGCAAACTTGGCTTCGTACTGCGACACGGTCATGTTTTTTTTCTCCAACTTGATAAATTCCACCTTCTTCATGTGACGAATGCTTTCGGGAAAGTACTTGTCATTGAACAGCTCTTGGAACTTCTCCCAAGATATCTTGAGTGCGTCAGGCTGGGTACATTTTACAGATTCCCACCAGTAATCTGCCTCTTCACGCAACATAAAGGTGCTAAAGGGAACCTTTTGCTCCTCGGAGCATCCCAAGACATCAAATATCTTGGTGATCTGCTTTAACCACGTCTCCGCCTTAAGTGGTTCTGGCTTTCCCAAAAACTTCGGTGGTCCCAGCTCCTTGAATTGCTTAGCAGTGACCAATCGTGGGTTGCCATTGTTTCCTCCTGTATTATGAACAGGAGCCGCCTTCGCCTGATGTTGCATGAATTCTAAAAAACTCCTAAACGTACCGTTGTTCGTCAATTAATCAGTGTTGTTGTTTACAGGAGGATTATCGCCATCCTGTTGCATATTATCTTGATTATTGACCTATGGAGACTCAACGGTCTCCTGTGCTCCATTGCTTTTCTCAACATTTTCAGATGCCATTATCAAATATTGCAACAAAACAAGGGTTAATTAACATATCACATATCATCCCTATACTCTGACCGACCAATTAAATAACAAGTAAACTTAGGTAGGTCATACTAGCGAAGGAATTCCCCGTCTCTCCCCTCCTAGTTTTAGTCTCACATCTTAGTCAGGGATCATATCCCTAAGCTCTGATACCAACTGTGACGCCCCCAAAATTAGGTATACATCACCCATCTTGGGTCGCCAGATACATGGTACAGAATTCAAATACAACTTAATAATACAACTGTCGTGTACAATACGACAGAACATAAACTGTGAGTTTGAATACAAATATTGTCTTCTAGAGAGTATCCATACTCAAAAGGAGTCCTCATTACAATTATTATCACACTATTACATAGAATAGTGAGGACTACTAATACTATCATCTAAGACCATCACTCTGTTCCCCGACTAGTCCCAGCTACGTTCTCATTTCCTGAAGAGAATAGCGAAAGAAAGGGTGAGCTCAACTAGCCCAGTAAGAAATATTATGACTAAGATAATGCAGAATAAATTATCATTAGTCTTCAACAATGTTAAACTGATAAAATACAATAGACATCAAGTTTAACTGTAGCGGAACCAACAATCCATTAAAAGAGTCAAGTAGAGAATAAAATCTACTATCTTTTATGATTTAAAAGGTTTTTCATGACCTTTATCGCTGGGACTCAGCTTAATAAATAATCCACATCATCGAATCACCCCTGCACTATGGCCAAGGATATTCTTTAGTATCACGACCACGAATTATCCATGCACTACGGTTAAAGATAATCATGTTTTCATCAACGGTCCTGATCATGCCATAAAATAATTCATCTCTGCACTACGGCCAAAGAGAATCCATAGCCATAATCATACCAAAAATTGTCCATCAATGCACTACAGGCCAATGAGGACTTTTTCCACATCATTTGTAATATTACGGTCATGATTACACCGATTAATCCCTGGTCATAATCATACCAAGTCCATCTATGCACTACAGGCCATAGATGACTTTCAACAAAATATAAACATGAGGATGATGACAATGATATAATAATTCAATAAAATAAGTTCAAGAATTAATTTATCCAGGAATTAACAACGTCCAAATTGTCAATATGATACTGCTTTGTGGAGTAAAATTCAAGAATTCTTAGAAGAATATTTCCATGAAAAGATACTAGATGAAGCGCAAATATCAAAGATATTCCACTAATTTCATGGAGTATAGAAGTCAAAGTTTTAACCAACTGAGTATAATTAAGAATGGAATAACAAAAGAAATCATCATGCATGCGATAGACCGCACAGAAAGGATATTCCAACATCATAATAATAAAGACGGAACCAGGTCCGGTGTAAAACACACAGACAGGATGTTCCAACAGAATAATAATAAAGACGGAACCAGGTCCGGTGTAAAACACATAGACAGGATGTTCCAACAGAATAATAGAAGAATGTCACCAAGTATAGGGTAGACCGCGTATACAGGTTATTCTAACAGAATAATAAATAATAGAATAACAGAAGTTCTCTTCATGAATACAAAAAAAATAATACCCCTTACCGTTTTAAAGAAGAAATGAAATAAAGAAGTAGTTAAGTAGCAGAATACTTTTCTTCTTTCTCTCTATAGTTTCTCTCTATAGTTTCTCTCACTAGAGTTCAGTGAATTCGTAAGAAAATAATGAAGGAATGAGCTTCTATTTATAGGAAAATGGAATGTATAGTAACTAATCCATGAACGGTCCAGAGTGATTTACTTTAATCTAACGGTCCATATTTAAATAAAAATCTTTTAAATAAAATATAATATATTCTATTTATAGAATAACTATAATAAAGTATTCTATTTTATATAAAAAGATGTTTCTGTTTTATTACGTTAATAATACGAATAAAACAAAACTTCATTATCGCTAAATAATTCATATTATTAATTGACAATAATTGAATCAAACTGAGTGACTTCTCACATAAGCATTAATAATCAATACCGTGTGCTACTATGCAACCACACGTATTACTGTACTTTTACTACCGAGTAGTTCAACAGTATCAACGGTAAAACTTCCGCCGTTATTTTTAATAAAACATTTTTGTCGTTTTCTCAATCCGACAATAATTCTGTTGTGGAGTCCACCAATAATTGTGCCGTCGTACGAATATTTCCCGACAAAAATAATATTTCCCGACCAATCGAATATAATACAACAACTTGCATACTTTGCAAAATTTATAAATACTACCCAGAACTATAACATTATCTCAAATTCACACCATAATATTTAAAAAATATTTCGAAAAAATTAAATCTTTATTCATAAAATCTGGGGTTTCACAAATCATGTCCAGGTGCCCCGACATGATAAGCACATTTTCGAGCAGCATTAAAACCCCGTCCATTAGGGCTGGTTGGTGGAAGAAGATGCGTAATTTTCTTCTACGTGGTCAGAATAGTGAGAATATTCTCGAGTGAGTCTCCTAAGGGTGTGAACACTCGAGGGCATTTGACTTCTCCACCTTTTGGTATTGGAGGGTTTGAAGACTGTGCTGGAAACGGAGTATAATTTCTCCTCTGGATAGGCATGTTCTGATTGCCTTTTTGACCCTGTAGTATCAGGGAAACATCCTCCTCTTTCTTTTTATGGACCCTCCAGGGGTTGTTTCCATAATTTTTGGATTGGATGTGCTCAGCAACAGCTTTAAGGACAGCTAGGTCTTGAATCTTTCCTGACTTCAATCCCATCTCAGCCATTTCTCCATGTTTGATTATTTCAAAAAATGGTTTACCGATACCAGCTATCGATAAAGGTCATGACCATCTCTGACTCTGTCATAGAAGGAGTTACTTGAGCAGCAAAGTGCCTCCACCTTTGAGCATATTTTCTAAAAGACTCATTGGACTGTTTCTTGACCTTGGTAATCTGGTACCTGTCAGGAGCCATTTGAGACTGGAAGCTGTATTGTGTGAGGAAGGCGTGAGCTAGCTCTTCCCACGAACGGGCTTCTCCAGTCAGACTCTTTTGGAACAGCTGCATTCTGAGTTTCTCGTCCTCTACATAAGATCCAAGTTCTCCAATGAACACCTTCAAATGTGTATAAGGATCTCCTAACCCATCATACTTTTTGAAGTTATGAGTTTTGAACTTTTTTAGATAATGAACACCAGGGAATATACAAAGGTCGGCATATGAAACACTCCCGTGTGCTCCAATTCCTTTGATAGCACGAAGGGTCTCTTCCATTTGAAGAACTTTCTTTCTGATGTCACCGGTGTCTGGATCTCTTGTGAGATGGGTGGCATCATGACTTTTGTTGGTTGTATCCAACTGCAGTTCAGGTACTGTAATGACTTTGTCAGAACCTTGAGTTCCCCCTTGTGTGAAGGATTCAGCATGTATGGGTATTTTTGGACCCTGAGTAGATTGATGTAGTTCTTTAAGCAGAACAGCCAAATCTGTAATTTGTTTACTTAATCCGTCAAATTCTTCGCGAGAAACTAGATTAGACTGGTCAGATGAAGACATGATTGGTTGTAGGCCTGCGACCTTTTTGGACTTTGACCGGGTAATAGGTCCGAATGCTTCCCTGCGATAAAACTGGCATAGTTTAGTTTTAGGGAGGGTGTAAATGTTAACATGCTATGTGATGTGTCCGTTTTAGGAATTTTGTCCTGCAAAATGGATGTTAGCTGTTTGTAATACAGGATAGCATGCTAATTTAAATATGTATATGCACATATTTCTTCATATTTCTCATTACATAGAGATGAATATGGAATGTAAATTATGAGTAATTTGAAATGAGAAAGCGTGAAGAGACTTTCCTCTGCATTTGGTTTATCAGAGGCTGACCTATCTTAGGTTTCTCTCGCGGCTTTTTGGCATGAAGGTTCCCAAATCATCGCAATTTACTCAATGGAAAATTAATCCGGTCTTTCAACTGGAGCGAATTTGGGTGGTGCCTTTCCTGAGCCTCGTTGGAATTAGTCTTCCTACGAGTCCAATAATCAAACACCAACAGGATAGCCTCCTGGTGGAGGGACCACACAACATACATTCACATACAACGTGTCTCACCGCTTATGAAAATGATGACATGTGCGAAGCACTAATATCACAAGTAGATATAGTGTAAAGCATTAATTGCAGTAAAGATATGCATTCGTACACATTCATCATAAATGTAAATGCAACATCCACACACAAGCATATAACAGTTTTGAAAAGCTTGTAATAGCGGCTTAAGTCCTCTTACTGGGAGTCCCCAGCAGAGTCGCCACCTGTCGACGTCGGGATTTTTATTTGTCCCTTTTCGTTACCTGTTCTTTTGTTTTCTCATTTTAGGTGAGATTTTTTTGAAAAAACAAGTGAAAAAGGTCTAACATGTGTAATGTCGACGTTGGACTATTAAGACTCGCCAGTTGGTTTTTTAACTGGTTGTACCAACACAATCGAGAAAAGATTTGCACATTGACCCAGTGATGTGACACTGCTAAACGTGTCTGTGAAATCGAGATTCATTTAGGGTCCGGGGACTTGATTATGCGGAGGGAAAGTGTTAGGCACCCCCCGACATTTGTGTTGCCACGGTGACCGCCACTTTTCAAGAAACTATTATATGAATGTGTGTGTGTGTGTGGGTCAATGTGCTGTTATTTGAAAGTAGTGTTATGCCTCGTTCACACCTATATACATAGGGTTTGAATTTGTATAAAAATTCAGTTTTAAACAAGATATAACAGTGATATTTTAAAAGAGGTTTTTCAAACCCTGTGCTCAATAGTAATTGAGGCCTTTGATACTTTCATTTTATTAAATGTTCGGCTTGATTGCTTTTATTTTCGAGATGCGAAGCATCTTCGAGAAAATAATGTAAAAAATAGTGTCGAACTCCTCCTGGGTATGAAAACCATATGAGAAAATCCAAACACCGTGAATAAATTTACAAGCTGCTTACAGCTGAAAATGTCCATCACGGGAACCGAATCTAGATTCAGTAGCCTGAATTTGTGATCATATGATTCCTATGCTCACATGATGCCGCAATTGATAAAAACGCAGTAAGCAGGTATATATATATATATATATATATATATATATATATATATATATATAAGTTGTAAATATATATATACAGACATGATCAACCACCACGAAGCATCTCTATGGGGGATCAGAAATGTAAATAAAGCTGTAAAAGCGATCAACCGCCACGGAGGAAACTCTAGGCGGGACGAAATGTATAGAAACCCGTAAAATCGGTCCACCACCACGAAGTAAACTCTAGGTAGGACAAAATGTAAATATATATATATATATATATATTAACTATTGTTGGACTTTGTCCGATGACCCTGGATTGTATATCCGGTGCGTTTATTGCTTATATATATATATATATATATATATATTAAAGAAGTAAACACACTAGGTGTAAAATTCAGGCTCATCGAACAAAGTTCGACACACAGTTCATATATATATATATATATATATATATATATATATATACAAAAGCATTTAAACGTACCAGACGTAAGTCTAGGCTCATCGAACAGAATTCGACACACAGTTCATATATATATATATATATATATATATATATATATATATATATATATATATATATACAAACTGAAAAGAAATCACGGACCGAAGTTCGGGCATACACACGCAACACGACTCTCAATGTGAAGAATAGTGTGTGCAAAGATGAAGAAAAAGGCTTGAAAATGTGTGAGAAGGATTATAGTGGGCTGCCAAAGAAGACTTTAATAACTTGAATTGGATGAATATTCAGCTTTCGCCGGTAAAAAGTAGCTATATATGAGCTTACAAGTGTTTAAAATGAGAAAGCACTTAGTTTGGGGTGTGTACAGAGCAAATTGAACAGGGCTTCCTTGCCTTTTTCTCTTTCAAAATGGCCACCCCAACCCTCTATTTATAGAGGGGGACCTGCGGCTGGGCGGCAGGTGTACCTGAGGCTGTCCGGGGTGCCCCGGGCTTCGCGGGTCCCGTCTTCTCGAAGTACGTGCTCGCGTGCGACGTGATATCCGCTCGAACTTTCAGAATTACAATCCAGGCATCCGACTAAGGTATGTAAGACCTATTTCGGACCGCCGTTGCCGAGAGTTACACAATGACATGGGATTAGAGGTTGTACGAAGTAAGGAAGATGGGACGATGCCCTCCGGTCTTTAAGCTTCAAATTCTATCTGTTACCTTGCGTAATAGTCACTCGGGATTGAACTTCCTTAGTTCTTGTGGGACATTGCTGCGTACAAATGTATGTATGAAATGTTGAGATGGCGTGATGTGGCGTCAAGGTGGCAAGATGACGACTTTACCCCTCATCGGGGTTATCTCCAGTTTGGGCTGATAAAGCAGACGTTGCTCAGGGTTATCTCTGAGATTAGACTGCTGTAAGTGTTGAAGGTCCTCAGTGTCATCTCTGAGGTGTGCATGTCTTCCTGGTGTTATTACCAGTCCATGTATTGAGTGCCTCGGTGTAAGCGTCGAGGTTAAAGCTGATTGCATGCATTTAAAACAAGCATTTTGGGGGTTATCTCCAGAACTGCAGCTGCCTTCCTTAGGGTTATCTCCAAGGTTGGAATTTATTATTCCCAGTATTGGGACTGAGACTAAACATCTCGAGGTTATCTCCGGGATGAATCGGTTTTCTCCGGTGCAATTTCTGGTATTAGAATTGCAAGCCTCAGGGTTATCGTCGAGGTTAGAAATGTTACTCCCGGTGTGTGTTTTGGGGTTGAAATTGAGCTTTCGGTAGTATCCGGAATGGATGTGAGCTGTCTTCTAAGGTTATGTCTGAAAGACAAATCTACCTTCCTACAATGTCAATAATAGGCGTGCAAAAATTTTTGAGTGTCTACATTTGTTTGTGATCCAATGACTGCTAAACATATGTGATAATGTGATTAGGTTATGTGTTGATTGCAAATGGCAGTACTATGTGATATGATATGCTATTCTAATCGAACGAATGATCTTATTAATGATAGGTCTTGATATAAAAGATAAAACTAAGCTACGTTATTGTAAACAACAGCTCGGGCAAGTATCCTAACTTTGCATTTACTTTATGCAATGGACATGAGTAAGAAAGTTTCAGAATTATATTATCGTTATGCCATATTATTAAATCTATTGTTATTGATTATATATCCAAACATTTGTATTCATACAAGTTCTTAAATTATTCGATCATTGTTTATCAACATAGTATTATTGTATAATCCAGATATTTATTTTGTTCATTAATTTCTAAATATGGTTAGACAAGTGTCCTCACTTGGATAATTATGGTATTTAATCACACGTTTGATACATACTAGTTAGCTTCCAGTATGTATACGTTGACTTAAAAACCGTCTAGGCTATTTGATTCGGCTAGACACAAACTTAAAAATATTATTGAACAAGATAGAACTTTATTGTATCCAACCAGATTATTTTTGTTTGTATTCCCGACTAAGTATGAACATCCCGTATATAGGAAACTTTTATGTGCCAAAGGCGGATAAGATGAACGATAATCTCATTCTTGCATGTAGTATTGATCAATACAAGGCATAACGGGCTGATCACCCCCTGTGCCTGTAAGTTATGACGGTTTACAGATGAAGTTTTGTTTAACCTTTTCAAAAATAGAAAACAATGTTCATAGTATGTCGACTAATCTTAAATTATAGTCAATACGTAGTTTTAAAATTTGAAATAGAATTGTTATATTGTTTAGAATTGTTTCAGCTTACTTAACAACTGTTGATTCGTTATAGAAGTGTCATTCAAAGAAAACATTTAGTCCTTTCATCTAATATTTGTCGTTGCTATTACTTCCTGGGCACCCAAATGCTCATTCTTGCTTAATTTAAATGTTTTCAGCCAATCGTGATCAACCTGAAGGTTCATGCAGAAACAAAGGAAAAGGAAAGCAAACAGAATAAGATTTATGGTATTTTATGTAATAGTTAGATTTTATTAAGACAATGATAAATTAACTATGATGTAATGAATGATTAAAGGTCGCGTACCTGGGGATTCAAACTCTGATATGTAAATTAAGTTTAGTATTTATATTATTGTTATTATTATTAGTATTATTTCGCTCATAGAAATGGTATCGTGAAGCACTGAGTTCGGGTTTCAAGTACCTGAATTTGGGGGCGTCACAGGTTGGTATCACTGTCTGAAGGGTAAGTTTGTTTGTTATAAGTGCAGGAAGGAGGGTCATATCTCTTCCAACTGCCCCAATCCAAGGGTGAACAATGGATGTTTCATGTGTGGGTCGATGGATAATAAGGTGAGGGATTGTCCGAAAAGGAGAATGGAGGCAGGAAGTGTGAACACGGGGAAAGTTAGCGGAACTCTGGCAATCACGGGACCAACGTCATCAAATAAGCCAACAAAATTATCTGCAAGAGTTTTCAACATGACGGTCCAGGATACCATGGCAGCTGGTGATGGAACTCCAGGTATTATTCGAATAACTTTTATTTTGGTATATATATGATTTTCCTATATATAGTAAATTATTTTATAAAGAAATTTTGAAGGAGGAATTTGAGTTCTTTTAGAAATCAAACTTCCGTATAATCAGATAGACAAGCTTTATGCTGAATAGTTAAAGATTAGTTCGATCAATTATGATCGAGATCTACTTGTAATGATTGTGTATCCTATGTACCCTTGTATGTATAAGTTTTAAAACGGTGATTACGGGGACGGAATCTTTATAAGGGAGGGTGAATGTAATAACTCGATATTTTCAATATAAATAAATAATAAATTTTGCGCATAAATTTTTTTATTTTAAAGGTGGGAATATGTGTCAAGTAATGTGATGTATATTTGTGTTAAATAAAAAAAATTATTTATTATATGAATAATTATAAATAAATTTTTTTTAAAATAATTAATCATTATAAACTATATTTATATAGTAATTAATTATTTAGTAGAAATGATTTTAGTATGTATTTTCCATGAAAATTGATTTATATATTATTTAAATAATATATGAAATGATTATTAGAGTTGTTATAATAAATATTTTATTATATGAATTTATTCAAATTAGTTAAGTTAATTATTTTAATTTAATTAATTATGGTACATATTTGAAAGTTATATCAGATATGGAATCCAATCCCTAATTTTGGATTGGGAATAAGGAATTAGAGTAATAATATTATATTAAATATAATATTATTTTTTAATGCTATAAATATATACGGTATGTGCGTACAGATAATGATTGGTCAATTATGGTGTATAATGTCAAAACCCTATTATTAACTTGTTAAACCCTATTTTGAAACTCAATTATGAGTTCAAGATTGTAGAGTAATGGTGTTATATAATTTATGTTGTGTATTATTAGATTTAATGTTAATTAGAGAAAACCCTAATTAATATTTGAAAATCCTAATTGTTAAAAACCCTAATTTCTATAATAGTAACCCTAATTTGCTAAATTGAAACCCTAATTGCTAATTGTAAGTCTTAATGCTAATTATGGGATCTTAAACCCTAAATGTTCAAGTAATGTAATTAGAAAACTAATTATATTTAGTGAATTATAATTACATTTTTAAAGAGACTAATATTTTTTTATTATTATTTTATTTTATTTTTATTTTTTAAACCCTAATTGGAAATTCTACAATTTCGTTGTGCCAAACTTTAGGGTTAAACCGTAAGGGTCAAACCCTAAGGGTTTGCCAAGTTTACAAAAATGCCATTAAAATTGCTAGCCAAAAGACAATTATGCCCTTTTTCAATTCTTTAATAGGTTGCTTGCAAATCTCGACAAAATATGGAGTGGGTGACCAAACTAGATATACCATGTGACTAAAATCTCATCAAATCAGCCACATATAGCATACAAGTTCATTGCATCTAAATTATATAAATAGATTAAGAGAGAGAAAGATGCATATTTTTTGCTCATTCATTCCCAAATACTCAACTCAACTCTCTCAAGCTCAAAACCCACGAAATTTCTTGCTAGAACAGTCCCAAATCAAGCCCCACTAACACACATAACAAATCAGTAGCCAGGAAATCAGAATTTTTTCATAGTGAGGTATAAACCCAAAACGAATCTGACTTTTGATCTTATATTAGATGTTTTTTTGTGTTAAACATGTTGTATGTAGTGTATATTGATGATCTGGGCTGATAGATGTTGGATCCATAACATCTATAGGCTCGGATTTGTCATTTTTCAAAATTTGGAAAAACTGGAATTAGTGTCGGACAACCGAATGTCAGGGCTTATAGATCTTTGTATGTTATGTGTTTTTGTTGTTTTAAGGTTTGATCGTGTAGTATGATATAAGATCTTTGATCTGGAAATTGAATCAATGTCATAGCATGAACAGATTGCAAGTTATGGGTGGTCAAAACCCATTGACCAACCATGACTGGACAAAATATGGGTAACCCAGATCTTGCCCAGAATTTTCTGACAATGAGTTCATGTCCTTGGATCTTTCTGTTGTTGGTTGTTTTGTTATTGTTGTTTTCATGTTGAAGGTTGTTATATGGGCTATAGATTTAAGCCATTAGAACACCAAAATGATAATCAGGTTTCATATGGTGGATGGTCAAACCAGGCAAGAAGATCACAACTTCTGTTTTCTGGGTAACCCAGAAAACGTTTGAAGGTGATCTCTGACATGGTTTAACCGAACCATATCTTCTTGATCTGTTGTTGTTAAGGTGATGTTATGTATTGGATCTCTTCACCTACATGTTATCTACACATTGAAACTTTTAAATCACAAAACCATTACATGAACAGTAAGTTGTGGAAGCCCAAAGTAGGCCTCACGAACTGTTCTTCATTTCTGGTTAACCCAGAAATGAAGAACAGCTCTGACAGCCACTTTGCATGCTTAGATCTCGTTGGTATTGTGCCTGTTGGCCATGTTTGTTGTTGGATCATGTAGTCTAACATTAGTACTACAACCTCTAATCATTAGCTTGCCCAGAAACGTATTGATCTGATTAGTGTCCTTGGTTAAACTAGCTAACACGAAACTGCTTATGAATGTTCTTGAGGACTCAAGAACACCTAAGGTGACAGATTATGTCGCTAAAGGCTATAGCGACAGTTTTATTTATTTTAACTAATTTATTTTTCAAAAATTATTTAAAAATAGAATTAATTATTAAAAATTCCAAAAATAGTTTTAAAATTTATTTTAAGTTATAAAAAATAATTTTTAATAATTTGACATATTTTCCATAAATATAGTATTTATTTATTTAAATATTATTGATATTTAATTTATTTAATAAATACATTAAATAAATTAATTAAAAATAATTTTATTATATTAAAAATCATTTTAAATGATAAAAAGGTATTTAATAATATTTTAAGTTATAAAACATAACTTTTAATATTTTAAGATAAATTTTATTAATTATTTAATGATATTAGATTTATTTAATAACTACATTAAATAAATTAGTCTAAAAATGATTTTTAATATTAGAAAAATTATTTTAAATAAAAATAAATAGTTTAAAAATATTTTAAGTTATAAAATATAACTTTTAATATTTAAAGGTAAATTTTATTAATAATTTAATATTAAATGATATTAGAGTTATTTAATAATATTATTAAATAAATAGTTTTAAAATGATTTTATTAATTCAACATTTGTAGCAATCCAATCTCAGCGATAACCCTGAGCAACGTATGCTTTATCAGCCCAAACCGGAGATAACCCCGGTGAGGGGTAAAGTCGTCATCTTGCCACCATGACGCCACATCACGCCGTCTCAACATTTTAGACATACATTTCTACACAACAATGTCCCACAAGAGCCAAGGAAAACCAATCCCGAGTGACTATTATGCAGGATAACGGATAGAATTTGAAGCTGAAGACTGGAGGGCATCGTCCCATCTTCATGACTTCGTACAACCTCTAATCCCATGTCATTGCGTAATTCTCGATAAACGGCGGTCCGAAATAGGTCCTATATACCTCAATCGAATGCCCGAATTATAATTCTGAAAGTTCGAGGGGACATCACGTTGCATGCATGCACGTACTTTAAGACGGCAGGACCCGCGAAGCCCAGGGCACCCCGGGCAGCCTCTGGTACACCTGCGGCCCAACCGCAGGTTGCGACTCCACCTTCTATAAATAGAGGGCTTGGGGTGGCCATTTTGAAGAAAGAAAAGGCGAGAAAGCCTTGTCCAATTTGCACTGTACACACCCCAAACTGAGTGCTTTCTCATTTTAAACACTTGTGAGCTCACATATAGCTACTTTTGTACTGGCGAAGCCAGTGTTTATCTACTTTAAATTTATTGAAGTCTTCTTCGGCAGGCCACTGTAAGCCTTCTTACACATTTTTAAGCCTTTCTCTTCACATTTGCACACACCCTTCTTTACGTTGAGAGTCGTGTTGCGTGTGTTTCCCAGACTTCGGTCCGTAGTTTTATTTCAGTTTTTATATACATATATATTTATATATATGGACTAACATTATCGAGTTATGCCTCGATTGAGCCTAGACTTCGGTCTGGAGCGTTTACTTGCTTTTGTATATATATATATATATATATATATATATATATATATATATATATATATATATATATATATATATATATATATTTTAAAGCGATAAACGCTCCAGATCGAAGTCTAGGGTCATCGAACAGAGTTCGACATGCAGTTCATATATATATATATATATATATATATATATATATATATATATATATATATATTAACTGTTGTCGGACTTTGTTCGATGAGCCTGGATTTTATATCCGGTGAGTTTATTTGCTTTCGTATATATATATTTCTATATATGAACTGTGTGTCGAACTTTGTTCGATGAGCTTGGATTTTATATCCGGTGCGTTTACTGCTTTAATATATATATATATATATATATATATATATATATATATATAATATATATATATTTACATTACGTCCCACCTGGAGTTTACTTCTTGGCGATTGATCGCTTTTACAGCTTAATTTACATTTCTGATCCCCCATGGAGCTGCTTCGTGGTTGGTGATCATGTTTGTATATATATATTTACAGCTTTTATATATATACCTGCTTACTGCGTTTATATCAATTGTGGCATCATGTGAGCCTAGGAATCATGTGATCACAGATTCAGTCTACTGAATCTAGATTTGGTTCCCGTGATGGATCTTTTCAGCTATAAGCAGCTTGTAAATTTATCTGTGATGATTGGATTTCCTCAGATAGTTCTCATACCCACAAGGAATTCAGCACCTTTTGTACATTATTTTCATACAGATGCCTCGCATCTGTAAAATAAAATCAATCAAGCCGAATACGGAATAAAATGAAAGTATCAAAGGCCTCAATTACTATTGAGCACAGGGTTTGAAAAACCTCTTTTAAAACATCACTGCTATATCTTGTTTAAAACTAATTTTTTATACAAATTCAAACCCTATGTATATAGGAGCAAACGAGGCATAGCACTACTTCTAAATAACAGTACATTGACCCACACACACACACACATTCATATAACAGTTTCTTGAAAAGTGGCGGTCACCGTGGCAACACGGATGTCGGGGGGTGCCTAACACCTTCCCTCCGCATAAGCAAGTCCCCGGACCCTAAATTAATCTCGATTTCACAGACCCGTTTAGCAGTGTCACATTACTGGGTCAATGTGCAAACATTTTCTCGGTTGTGTTGGTACAACCAGTTAAAAAACCAACTGGCGACTCTTATAGTCCAATCGTCGACATTACACATGTCGGACCTTTTTCACTTGTTTTTTCAAACAAATCTCACCTAAAATGAGAACACAAAAGAACAGGTAATGAAAAGGGACAAATAAAAATCCCGGCGTCGACAGGTGGAGACTCTGCTAGGGATTCCAGTAAGAGTACTTAAGCCGTTATTGCAAGCTTTTCAAAACTGTTATATGCTTGTGTGTGGATGTTGCATTTACATTTATGATGAATGTGTACGAATGCATATCTTTACTGCAATTAATGCTTTACACTATATCTACTTGTGATATTAGTGCTTCGCACATGTCATCATTTTCATAAGCGGTGAGACACGTTGTATGTGAATGTATGTTGTGTGGTCCCTCCACCAGGAGGCTATCCTATCGGTGTTTGATTACTGAACTCGTAGGAAGACTAATTCCCGCGAGGCTCAGGAAAGGCACCACCCAAATTCGCTCCAGTTGAAAGACCGGATTAACTTCCCGTCTAGTAAATTGTGATGATTTGGGAACCTTCATGCCGAAAAGTCGCGGGAGTAACCTAAGATAAGTCAGCCTCTGATAAACCAAACGCGGAGGAAAGTCTCTTCACGCTTTCTCATTTTAAATTACTTGTAAAAATAATTACTTATAATTTACATTCCATATTCATCTCCATGTAATGAGAAATATGAAGAAATATGTGCATATACATATTTACATTAACATGTTATCCTGTACTATGAACAGGTAACATCCGTTTTGCAGGACAAAATTCCTAAAACGAACACATCACATAGCATGTTAATATTTACACATTCCCTAAAAACTAAACTATGTCAGTTTTGTCACAGGGAAGCATTCGAACCTATTACCCGGTCAAAGTCCAAAAAGGCCGCAGGCCTACAGCCAATCATGTCTGCATCTGACAAGTCTAATCCAGTTTCTTGCAAAGAATTTTATAGATTAAGTAAGCAAATCACAGACTTGGCTGTTCTGCTTAAAGAACTACATCAATCTACGCAGGGTCCAAAAATACCCGTACATGCTAAATCCTCTACACAAGGAGGAACTCAAGGTCCTGATACAGCCATTACAATACCTGAATTGCAGTTGGATACAACCAATAAAAGTCATGATGCCGCCCATCTCACAAGAGATCTAGACACCGGTGACATCAAAAAGAAAGTTCTTCAAATGAAAGAAACCCTTCGCGCTATCAAAGGAATTGGAGCACACGGGAGTGTGTCATATGCTGGCCTTTGTATATTCCCTGGTGTTCATTATCCAAAAAAATTTAAAACTCCTGACTTTGAAAAGTATGATGGGTTAGGAGATCCTTACACACATTTGAAGGTGTTCATTGGAGAACTCGGATCTTATGCAAAGGACGAGAAGCTCAGAATGCAGCTGTTCCAAAAGAGTTTGACTGGAGAAGCCCGTTCGTGGTATACCAGATTAGACATTTCAAAGATCCATAGCTGGGAAGAGCTAGCTCATGCCTTCCTCACGCAATACAGTTTCCAGTCTCAGATGGCTCCTGACCTGTACCAGATTACCAAGGTCAAGAAACAGTCCAACGAGTCTTTCAGAGAGTATGCTCAAAGGTGGAGGCGCCTTGCTGCTCAAGTTATTCCTTCTATGACAGAGTCAGAGATGGTTCTGACCTTTATCGACATACAAGAAGCTCCTTTCCATGAGAGAGTCTTAGCCGGCATTGGTAAACCATTTTCTAAAATGATCAAACATGGGGAGATGGCTGAGATGGGATTGAAGTCAGGAAAGATTTAAGACCTAGCTGCCCTTAAAGCTGTTGCTAGGCACATCCAATCTGGAAATTATGAAAACAACCCCCGAAGGGTCCATAAAAAGAAAGAAGAGGATGTTTTCCTGATACTACAGGGTCAAAAAGGCAATCAGAACATGCCTATCCAGAGGAGAAATTACACTCCTTTTCAAGCACAGTCTTCAAACCCTCCAATACCAAAAGGTGGGGAAGTCAAACGTCCTAGAGTGTTCACACCCTTAGGGGACTCCCTCGAGAACATTCTTACTCTTCTGACCATGCAAAAGAAAATCATGCATCTTCTTCCACCAGCCAACCCTAATGGTAGGGGTTTTAATGCTACTCAGAAATGTGCTTATCATGCCGGGGCACCTGGACATGATACTCAAAATTGTTGGGCCTTGAAACATAAGATCCAAGACCTGATAGACAACAGTGAGATTGTGGTCATCAAACCAGATCAACCTCACGTTCAAGACAACCCTCTTCCTCAACACAAAGAGGAAGAGGTTAACATGATCAATTGGAGCAATGGACAAAGTTCCAATTCTAATGGTGAAGCATCCCGTATCATCAAAGACGGTTCTCATTGGATTATGCCAAGTTATAGTTCTCATTGGAACGAAAGATGAAAGCTTTGTGCAAGCAAAATGAGTAATTGGCAGAACTGGTGACCTACCAGCATCAAGTCACACGCCAATTAATCAGCCAGGAGCATGCTAGTCTCCTTCCTCTTATCATGAATATTTCCCATTCACCTCTAGAAAGTGAAACAATGGAGGACAAAGTGGTAAAGAGAGCGAATGCCAAAGCTCGTCGGGATTTTGCCAACATAAAGGAATTTACATATCTGGGCCAACCTATGGAGGAAATCCTTCAAATGCTAATCAATGAAGGAAGGATTAATTCCATTCTACCTCCAATCAATCCCCGTTCAGGACGGTAAAATTCTGATGGAGTATGTCAATATCACTCCCATTCTCACAGTCATAGCACAGAAGAATGCTAGGCACTCCGCCACCTTATCCAGAATCTCATTGATAGAGGTGTCCTGCAACTAGCAGACGATTATACTGTGCTACGTGGTAGTGAGAATACTTGTCCTACTAAATGGAAGGGATTGGTAGCAGTTATCTCCACTGAGGCTGATGGCATTGTCAAGCCACTCACTATAACAGCAATTCAACTCAGAGGAAGCAACAATCCTTTGAAAGTGGTCGATCCCGAGCCAATTAACTTACCATACAGAGCACAATATTCTATTATTAGCCTACACACAATTCCATGGAATTATGAAGAAGGTGAAGGATCCACCTCGTATACAACTGCTGCAGTGTCGAAGGAGAATTCACTGTATCTTTCCAACGGGTGATAAAGTCTGCCATCAAATCAAAGGGGAAAATTCCCATGGAGAAGATTGAAAAATTCCTCCGTGCCATGGGTCATAATGAAGCCAAGGTGGTTTTAAGCTTAAGAGAAGCTCCACATCAAATTTCAATACTAGACTTGGTTTTAACTTCCGAGGATCATAGAAAGATTCTACTAAAGGTTTTGGAAGAAGCCTACTTGCCAAAATCAGTGGATGTGGAAAAATTTCAACATCTGGCTGATCACATTCTTAACAACAATGTGATCTCTTTCAATGATGATGACATACCACCCGAAGGGACCGGTCATTGCAAACCGTTGCACATTGCGGTCTTATCCTCCGGATATATGCTAGCTGGAGTCTTAGTAGACGAAGGTTCATCTTTGAATATCTGTCCATATGCTACATTGTTGAAGATGAACGTCAATCTCAATCGAATCCGAAGTAGCCATACGATCATCAAAGCTTTTGATGGATCCTGCCGAAATTCAGTCGGAGAGATTGAGCTGCCAATTGAGATTGGTCCCCATATATTATGTATGTCTTTCCACGTACTCAAGATAGATTCGGGATACAACCTGCTCTTGGGAAGACCGTGGATTCACATGGTTGGGGCAGTCCCCTCCACCCTTCACCAGCAACTGAAATACATTATCAACAATAGCCTAGTTACAGTCAACGCTGAACTGAAATGCCCTCAACAAGGTGACATACCGTTCATCAATTTTAATTTTGATGTTGAGTCGGTCAGTTTCCACACTTTGGAAGTAAGCAACCCTCAATTTCATGCCCTGAGAACGCCATTGCCCATACCCAAGATCTATGCTGAAGTAAGGTCGGCTACTCAGGAAATGATGTCTTTGGGTCATTAGCCAGGAAAAGGGCTGGGTAAAATCACCAAGGTATCAAATACCCCATCCAAGTAGCCAGTGAAACTGGGACAGCTGGACTAGGCTATTCTGCCAAATCTAGTCAGAGGAATCCTCATAAGCATCAGCAGATTCCTTCAGCTTCAACCACACGGCGTTTATCTTCGCCTTTAAACGCTGAGTCTGCACAACCTCCTATAAAGGTGCCAACCAATGTGATGGCTATGCTATTTCCCAAGCTAGTGCCGTTCAAAGCAAAAGAAGTCTTTATTCAACATCCCAGAGTGGAGGAAGAGAAACAAAGAATCAAACAAAACGTCGTCCGTATAATGTTGGGCATGTGCATCATTGTTCATGATGAACATAAAAACAGATATACCCCAGACGATGATTGCCCAGACGTCATGGTCTTCATTCGGGAAGAGGAGGATGATGACGGCCCCTCCATCAATGCAGTCCACCCAGACTTTATCCTTGCCAATTGGAGCAGCACTCCTTCCATTGGTCGACAAGGGTAAAATGGGCAAGACTTCTTTCTGCCCTGTAGATATAATAACTGCTTACTTTTCTGTATAGTATTAGCAATTGTTTTGTTCGTATATGCTAACATTATGTATGATTAAACAGTTTCATATATATTAAGTGAAAGCATATTTTGTTTCAAGACTCTGAACTTAGATGTGCATGTACTTGCTGATAAGATGCCTCTTCTCCACAAGGATTGTAACTTTGGTGAAAAGTTGAACTCAGACTTGCTGGAAATACAAGAGGACATTGAGGTATCTTTGGAGATCAAAGAATGAGTCGAAGACAAGCCTAAACTCAACCTTGATCAAACCACCTCCTTCAATCTTTCAACCTTAGAAAACCCTAAGTTAATCCAAATTGGTTCAGACCTTACCCCAAACCAGAGGAATGACATGGTTACACTATTAATCCAATTCCAGAATGTGTTTGCATGGTCTCATAAAGACATGGTGGGTTTGTCCACTGATATTGTTCTTCATCGCCTTCCCATTAAAGAGGGATTCAAGCCAGTCAAGCAGAAGCTCAGGCGATTGAAACCTGAGTGGAGTTTAAAGGTGAAAGAAGAAATTGTGAAACAATTTCAAGCTGGCATTATCATGGTGTCCACATATCCTGAATAGATATCTAGCATCGTTCCCGTGCCTAAGCCTGGAGGAAAGGTGCGAGTCTGCATGGATTATCGGGATCTGAATAAAGCTTGCCTTAAAGATAGCTTTCATGTGCCATTCATCCACATTCTCATTGACAATACTGCCCAATATGGCATGTACTCCTTTGCTAATTGCTTTGCGGGGTACCATCAGATCATGGTTGTTGAGGAAGATCATGAGAAAACTGCTTTCATCATGCCTTGGGGAACCTTTTGCTATAGACGGTTGTCTTTCGGCCTTATCAATGCCGGAGCTACTTATCAGAGAGCTATGATGACTATTTTCCATGATTTAATGCACAAAGAGATAGAGATCTACGTGGATGACATCATTGTCAAATCCCAGAAGGAGGAGGACGACTTAGACCATCTCAAAAAGCTTTTCAACAGGTTGCGTAAGTACAACTTGAAGTTGAATCCAGCCAAGTGCGCCTTTGGCGTTAAATCAGGCAAGTTGCTAGGATTTCTAGTTAGTCATAAAGGGATTGAGCTGGATCCTACCAAAATTCAGGCCATCACGAAAATGCTCATTCCTCAGACAGAGAAGGAAATACGGGGATTTTTGAGATGTTATCAATGCCAAATTCATTGGAATGCTATCTATACCCCTCCATAGGAGCTCCACAATATGAGTTCGCCTTGGCCCTTCTCAATATAGGGAATGGACGTGATCAGGCCCATCGAGCCCAAAGCCAGTAATGGACATCGCTTCATCTTCACTATGATCGACTACTTTACCAAGTGGGTAGAAGCAGCCTCCTTCCCCAGGGTTACCAAAGAAGTCATCATTGCTTTCATCAAAAATAATATCATTTGTCGATACGAACAACCAGAGGTAATTGTATCAGACAATGCTAAGAACCTCAACAACAAAATGATGGAGGAACTATGCAGTAAATTCCACATCAAACACCTTAACTCCGTCATCTACCGTCCAAAGATGAATGGTGCTGTTGAAGTGGCTAACAAAAACATCAAGAAGATTATGTAAAAGATGTCCGCCAATCACAAAGGATGGCTTTACCTATTGCCTCTTACTCTGTTAGCCTACAGAACATCAATGCGCACTTCAATTGGGGCAACCCCCTACGCATTAACCTATGCGATGGAAGTAGTACTCCCCATAGAAGTAGAAATGGAATCCCTCAGAGTGTTGATGGATGCTCAGCTGGATGAAGATCAATGGGTACAAGACATGTATCACCAATTGTCTCTAATAGACGAAAGGCGAACCGCGGCTATCTTCCATGGTCAGTTATATCAACAAAGGATCGCCAGATCCTACAACAGAAAAGTCTGGCTATGGCAGTTTAAACCACATGACTTGGTTTTGAAGAAGATCCTCGACAACCAAGATCAGTCCAAGGGAAAATTCGCTCCTAACTGGGAAGGCCCATTTATTGTCAAGGAGGTATTGACATGAGGTGCTCTCAGATTGCAGGAAATGGACGGCAATGAATTTCCATAGCTTATCAACTCAGACACCGTGAAACGGTACTATGTCTGAAGTTGCTATCAAGCAAACATCCTGGTATTGGATCATCAGATCACCAGTCATTCCGGTTCTTCAACCCTTCATTACATACAACTCTTTTCCACACTTTGCCCCTCAGGGAAACATACTCTTTAAGCTAGCAGCCTGGCTTCACTGCGCTCTTACAACTTTGGTCATCCCACTAGGGATTGAAGCTCTCGCATTTACAGTTTGTCCCCCCAAATATGGGATCAAACTTTTCACACCTGAAGTTTATCCTCAACCTAGGATCAAACTTTCTCTTCCCCGCAGTATGACCTGCACATGGGATTAAGCTTTTCAACTCTTCCTGAGGGGCGAACTACGTCGACCTGATCTCCTTGATACACGGGAGTACGTAGGCAACCATATTCTATATGGCCCGATCGTATTAAACAAAAAACAACAAAAACATTTCTACCCTTTTCTACAAAAGTAAAAACCACAAAAACGCTTCTAAAACCTTCTTCATTAATAAAGCTTATACACCCATCTACCTTTCATAAACAACATTGAACCTCTTACACTAGGTTCGAACTACACAGACCCGATCTCCTCTTCAATAGGAGTACGTAGGCAACCATTTATGGTTCGATCTAACCCCCTGCCAAAATATAAATATCTGTCAACGGTATTGGGATCATCCTTCAGTCCACTACATTTCATTGGCTTCAGACCACAGAGATGGAATTACCTGAACTCCTCCCAAATAGGAGATTCGGTGACCATCTAACCTGCGGTTGTTCCTTGAAGAGCAACACCAATCCATAAGAGATGAAATTAACTAGGCTCCTCCTAAATAGGAGTACAAGCAACCATCTGTGGTGTGGTCAATCTCAGAGTGGAAAGCCACACTCCTCTCCACATTTCTATACAGAAACCAGTCCCAAGACACCAAAGATGGTAGGGATACACACAGATCCATGATCTATTCTGAACTATTCAGAGACAACTCAATGTCCATCCAGCAAGGAGGAATTTAGAATACATCAAGAGCACAAGCCCTGAAGAAGCAGGCAAATATCAAGCAAGTATCAGAGCATATCTAAAAGGGAAGTGATCAAAAATATATTTCCCTTTTATATATAATTCTATTTGATATACACAATGTAAACTGTACATGACAAAATGGCTAAGCTAGTCTGTGCAGGAAAGAATAAGTCCATCTACAAATCGGTGTCTATGCTTGCTAACAAGCCCAACATGGCATCCCTCTCCGAAGAAGGAGGCAAAGTTGTGGTCTCCTGTACGAGGATATCCACACGACCTAATAGATCTGCAGCCATCTGCATGTTTACCATATGCTCATCGATGTAAGTGCTCATCTCTACAAGCATGCCAGTGGTAAGGGACCTAACTGCAGTACTATCTGTGATGGCTACATTCCGGGCAGATATGGCGCTATCCCGCTCAACTATCACAGCATCTCTGGCTGATCTGGCCTCATCCCGCTCAACAACAGCGATATCTCTACGAGCTCCTCTCTAACAAGGATGCATCTCTCCCATCAAGAGCTGTCAAAATCAGGGATCTAGCCTGATCTCTCTCATAGGTCATCAGATGAAGACTCCGCTCAAAGTACTTTGCTGAATGTTAAATCACGATAGTGTAAGTACTGGGAGAGTCTAAAGGAAATACTGGTAACCCAGTAGATGGCTCCTCCTCGGGGTGAGAATCAATGTCCTCCATGGGCTCTCCACCATCTAAGTTAATACTCAACAATGTGGATACCACCTCAGTCGATGTAGTCTCTGCCTCCCTCCATGCGGAATACTCTGCAGAACAACCGGGATGACTAATGGAGAAAGTAGCTATCTCGTGCTGATCCCAACATGCATACACACGGGATCGGTCCTCTGCCGAAAGATAGCGAGAAGCTAAATGCTGGCCCAGCGCCCCCTCAAAAGGATGAAAATCCTGAAACTGGTCAAACTGTGACATCACGGCCAGTGGATGGTAAGTAGTCATGCCTCTCAAACCAGCCAGAGGGATGTAATCCATGCCCGGAGCATGAGTAATAAAGTTTTAAGGTGAGTTGAGCCCTGAGCATGGCAATATACTAAACGGGTCTACAATATCAGCTAAGAAAGCGGACCAAGATATAGCATCCGTACACTCCGCAGGCTAAAATGAATATGACATGGCAATATCATGGGTGAAACAATACCCATGCCATCTAAAAGTGTCAATCGGTCTCAAGTGTGACATGAACCACACGTATAGCATGACCGAACTGCCCGTAAATACTCCTGTCGGATAAGTGCAGCAGTATATAGCTGACCTCAATGTCTCAGCTATAATCATCGGTATGATGGTACGAACCTCCCTTAGAGCTCTCACCGTCATGATAACTCCTATGTCCAACTCATCCATATATCGTGGCATGTAGACACATGATAGTAAGCACAATAGTAGTACATCAACCTTGGCCAGACGCCAATGATCCTCCGGTGTGGTGAAATCCCCGGAATGTCATCTATAACTATCCTCAGAGCCAAATCTGTCAAACAGAAAATGCTAGGATATAATGTGGCCAGATGTCAGCTCATCCTGCACCACCCTACGCCTCAATCGAGTGAGGGTCATGAACCGTCTACTCATGTCCCCCAAAGCCATATGCACTCAAGTTCTGTCTAGTGCCAGCATCGTCAATCATGTATACTCCTCCAGAGTGGGAGTCAACTCATGGATCCCAAACCGAAAAACCTATCTCTCCAGTATCCAGTGCTCCAACATGCCCTCCACAAATCCTATAGGAACCTGAAACATTAAAAGGGTCATGGTATGCTGCAACAACTGATCTACAGTCACCCTATCTGAGGGTGACATACTATCATACCAGTATCTCAGACGGGATGCCACCAATAATGGCAAGGTATGATCTATGCGGCTGACTGTCGAAGAAGACATCTGTGTTGGCCGTATCATAATACCATCCAGGGGTCAATGCTGAATATCTCTGGACATACATATATATGCATAACATAATACATGCATAACAGATAATAGATGACAATATGATATAGGGAATGGAAAAACTGTACATACATTCCTAAGTATATCATCATCTAATACATCATCTCTGTACAACTAAAAATACATGGAAATGGGGCACGGACGCCCTACTACTAACAGAGGCCTATCAAAAGATATAGCGAGAATGGGGCACAGCCACCCAATAGCTAACAGAGGCCTATCAAAAGAGATAACGAGAATACACATCAGAAGAAGACAATGGTGTCAATATCTATATCATCAATCTTGTACAGCTGATGTAACTCTTCCTGAGTCACTAGATCTCTATCAACAGGGATGTCAGGCCTATACAAAGGAGGATGTGCGCCGACAAAGCCAAATGGGTCATCTGAGGGGCCAGCTCCTACGCTGGAAGGATCAAATGAATCTGCCTCTGCCAGATCTCTGCCCAAATGCCAGATAAAGAAATGTGCCCGGTCCAGTCGCTGGGTCAAGCTGTCAATCTGTGTCACATGAGTCGGATCTCAGACACAGGCTAGCCAATCCGTCATTATCGCGGATCCTGGAACCATATCCCCCATGAACTGAGTGGCACGGGTCTGGGCTCCAATAGTACGAGGGATCCACTAATGCTGGAATACATCCTGAGTGCAAGGACCCTTTGACAATGCAAAACCGTCAACACCCAACAATTGGATATCAATGACGGGTGACTGCGGCACAGGCCAATAACGCCTGGCAGGAGGCAAGATCGGTATACAGATCTCTCCTATGGTGCTCCTAATAGCACGCTCTCTTAAATAGAGCTCCCATCCTCCATATATGAAGAGAGGAACCCTACGGGTGGAAATCACGTACTCGACACCAGTCGGGTACCCATCCTCAAATCCAATGGCCAAATGCTCCCCAGAATATGGAATCCATGTGATGACATTTGCTGTCAATAACTCCAACTGTAGGCGACAATGAGTGAAACCCTCAACTACGGGGACCTCCGCCAGTATGGAATGATGCCATCGTCATCCTCGTGGGTAGGTATCCAACCCTAACACACTCATCGAACGTAAACATGGAAGCAGACCCAAAACTGCCAACACAAAGGTAAACATCTGCTATCAGTTAACACTTTTAACTTGTACATGGTAAATGACAAGAGAAATACTTACCAACAGAAATGGATAAAATCTTAACCAAGCCTCGGTCAAGCCCTGCGAGCGCATACGCATGCCCCTGAGGAAATAGGTAAAGGTATAAGAACCCCAATTGTACTCTCCTATACGGTCCACATGTCGAGTGGCGCTAATCAAAGCGAACGACACCGTAGAAGAGTTATCTGCTATGAAGCAGCCCCTAATGATCATCAGGAACAATCACCGAACAATGCGATCCTTGACTCTGACATCTTCTGGTATGGCCTCACTTAATAGCCCACTCATAGCATCTAACCTCAAAGGACCCGCACGGACAGTCCTGCCCTTGAGCGCCTTCGCCGGAACTCCTAATAAGGATTTAACGGTTGTCGGGGTAATATCAGACGTGCAAGGCACTGGTGCCCCTCCAAACTCCATACTTGTGATAAACCGCCAATCCATCGGCATCATCATCACCTCACAGTCTAGTAAATGGAGAGACTGGGTCTGGTGAAACCAGCGCTCATACAATGCCCTAAGGTAACCCCAGGGACAGCGGTGGGGAAGGATGGAAAAGAATGCTCCAAATCCCTAGTCATGCACAATCGCTCTATAGTCAGGATGAAGCGCCTAGTACATGGAGTGAATGTTGAACCAGTTCCCTCGAGGCTGTGTAAAGCCGGGAACCTGCAAGATGTAGATCGACATCAAAATCTTTACTCCTCATCAATAGGACAGAAGGAAGATTAAGATCTAATGTTATACCTCGTTGGCATACAAATACATCGAGGGATGTTTGCTCAAATCACCCAGAAGCTCTGGGTTTGCCACCTAAATACTCGGGAGGTCCCTACGGGGAATATGTGTAGCATGAGTGGGGTCCGCAACCGAAATATCCTCCTCCTCGTCCTCGACGTCCGATACATCAACCCGGACTGGACGTATCACCGCCTCCATCAACCAACGAGGTTGTCTAACAGAACAGGGTCGAGGCACTTCAGAAGCCCTCCTCTATACACCAGAAGTGGTCCTGCGGGAACTACTCGACTGATCCGGATCCATAATATCTGGACAACAAGTCTCCAAATCACCTCAGAAAGGGTATGATATTTTCTAACCTGAAGCTTTTCAAAATGCATTTAATGACTATATGTATGCATGCATCATTTTAACATACATCTACAGTAGAGTTAAAAATGCATGACTACTCAATGCCTACATTTTGGAAAAAAATTTCCATAGTTTCCTCTATAAATAGGACTATTCACATGCACATTCGGATGACTAGGTGGCCATTCAGTAGCACACCTGCCCACAGTCACATAAATCCTATTCGCATCAAAAAATCAAAGTCATCAATCCATAAGGGTAGCCTAATTACCAAGATTACTTTACTTTTTCACCTGTGCTCATTTGTCCTCAAAAAGGATAAGAAATAGCAAAAAAAGGGTGCCAATTTGACTGTCTCAAAAGTTAAATTTTTTCACATCATTATGTCCAGCATGGTTTGACACTAACATTTACTATGTTGAATATTTTTTATCTAGTCATTTGAGTATACATAATCACTACTATGTGTTTAGATCATTTCATATGATAAGTCATTTTCCAACGGATAAAAACTGGAAAAAATTACATGCATACGTTACCAGGACAATGTAGAACACTTGTTCAGTGACAGAATTTATAGAAAGACGTCCGAACTTAGCAGATCTGAAGAAGAGCTCTCGGATTTCCTTCGCGGCGCAACTTGAAAGTGACTTATGAAAGCAACCTGCGGCCAACACCCAACAATGGGATATTAATGATGGGTAACTGTGACACAGGCCAATAACGCCTGGCAGGAGGCAAGATCGGAATACGGATCTCTCCTGTGGTGCTCCTAATAGCACGCTCTCCTAAATAGAGCTCCCATCCTCCATCTGTAAAGAGAGGAACCCTACGAGTGAAAATCATGTACTCGACACCAGTCGGGTATCCATCCTCAAATCTGATGGCCAAAAACTCCCCTGAATAGGGAATCCATTTTATAATGTCAGCTGTCAATAACTCTAGCTGCAAGCGGCAATGAGTGAAACCCTTAGCTACAGGGACCTCCGCCAATATAGAATGATGCCATCGCCGTCCTCGTGGGTAGGTATCCAATCCTAGCACACTCACCGAACACAAATATGGGAGCCTCTCATAGGCCCAAAACTGCCAACACAAAGGCAAACATTTGCTGTCAGTTAACACTCTTAACCTATACATGGTAAATGACAAGAGAAATACTTACCAGCAGAAATTGGTAAAATCTTATCCAAGCCTCGGTCAAGCCCTGTGAGCGCATACGCATGCCCCTAAGAAAATAGGCGAAGGTGTAGGAACCCCAATCATACTCTCCTATACGGTCCATATGTCGAGTGGCGCTGAACAAAGCGAACGACACCATAGAAGAGTTATCTGCTATGAAGCAGCCCCAAATGATCATCAGGAATAATTGCCGAAGAATACGATCCCTGACTCTAACATCATCTGGCATGGGCTCGCTCAATAGCCCACTCATAGCATCTATGCTCAAAGGACCCGCACGGACAGTCCTGCCCTTGAGCGCCTCCGCCGGAACTTCTAACAAGGATCTGACGGTAGTCGAGGTAATATTCATCGTGCAAGGCACTGGCGCCCCTCCAAACTCCATACCTGTGATAAATCGCTAATCCATCGGCGTCATCATTACCTCACAGTCCAGCAAATGGAGTGACTAAGTCTGGTGAAACCACCGCTCAGACAATGCCCCAGGGGCAACGACGGGGAAGGATGGAAAAGAATGCTCCAAAACCCCAGTCATGCACAATCGCTCTATAGTCAGGTTGAAGAGCCTGGTATATGGAGTGTATACTAAACCAGTTCCCTTGAGGCTGTGTACAGCCAGGAACCTGCATGAAATGCAGATCAACATTAAATCCTTTTACTCCTCACAAATAGGAAAGAAGGAAGATCAAGTTCTAACGTCATACCTCGTTGGCATGCAAATACATCGAAGGATGTCTGCTCAAATCACCTAGAAGCTCTGGGTTTGCTACCTGAATACTCTGGAGCTCCCTATGGGGAATATACTCAGTAAAAGCGGGGTCCGCAACTGGAACATCCTCCTCCTCATCTTTAACGTTCGGTACATCAACCTGGACTGGACGTATCACCGCCTCCACCAACCTGCGAGGCTGTCTCACAGAACGGGGTCGAGGCACTTCAGATGCCCTCCTCCGTACACCAGAAATGGTCCTGCGGGAACTACTCGGCTGATCTGGATCCATAATATCTGGACAATAAGTCTCCAAATCACCTCATAAAGGGTGTGGTATCTTCTAACCTGGAGCTTTTCAAAATGCATTTAATGACTACATGCATGCATGCATCATTTTAACGTACATCTACAGTAGAGTTAAAAATGCATGACTACTCAATGCCTATATTTTGGAAAATTTTGCCATAGTTTCCTCTATAAATAGGACTATCCACATGCACATAGGCATGACTAGGTGGCCATTCAGTAGCACACCTGCCCACAATCATATACATATTTGCATCCAAAAATCAAAGTCATCAATCCATAAGGGTAGCCTATTTATCAGGATTGCTTTGCTTTTCCACCTATGCTCATTTGTCCTCAAATAGGATAAGAAATAGCAGAAAAAGGTGCCAATTTGACTGTCTCAAAAGTCAAATTTTTTCACATCATTATGTTCAGCATAGTTTAATACTAACATTTACTATGTTGAATATTTTTTATCAAGTCATTTGGCATACATAATCACTACTATGTGTTTAGATGCATTTCATATGATAAGTCATTTTCCAACGGATAAAAACTGGAAAAAAAAGTACATGCATACGTTACCAGGACAGTGTAGAACACTTGTACGGTGATAGAATTTGCAGAAAGACGTCTGAACTCAGCAGATTTGAAGAAGAGCTCTCAGATTTCCTTCGCAGCGCAACATGAAAATGACTTATGAAAGCAACCTGCTGGTCTTTAGTATCCACGGTTGGCCGCAGGTCCATTTACGGTTGTAGCAGGTGTACCTGCGGCACCTTTATGTGTGTCCCACCCCTCCGACTTGGTCTGGTTCGAGATACAAAGGGGTTCCCACAAGCTGAAAAGGCCAAATCAGGGATAAAAACGCTATGCGATTGAGCAGAATAGCTTATAATCCTTGTCTCCTCAGATTGAACCTTGGGTCTGTACATCACTCATTGGTATTCGCCCAATCACAAGGTATACTATGCCAATGATCTCAAACATTACAAGTTACATTCGGCAATACCTTACGCAGGTCCAATGCCTATCACTCAGGATCGTCATCATCATTTACAACATAACCCCGGTGGGGGTCACAACGTGATACATATGTCAAATTTCATAACCTCGGTAGGGGTTACAACACATATCATCCGTTGACATACATATCAACGAAGGTCAAGCAGCCTTGGCATCACTATAACCGTTGGTAAGTAAATCCAACGGAGCGTCGGAAGCCGTTCGATGATTTCAGCCGCTGATACACACATCAGCAAGGATCCAGTAGAACCCCAGCGGGGGTTACAATGCGCTTATATATATATCAAAATACAACAACCCTGGCAGGGGTCATAACGCCTTGTCATCCATTGATGTACGTATCAATGAAGGTCAAGCAGCCTTGACGTTATTTTAGTCGATGGCAAGTTAACCCATCAAAGCATCGAGAGCTATTCAAGGATTTCATACTCGGGCACTCATATTCCCCATCGTCTCCCCGACGGGGGTTACAGCGCATGTTCTGTTGATACACACGACAATAATGATCCAACATGTCTCCCCGGTGGGGGTTACAGTGCATGTTCTGTTGACACACACATCAACGATGATCCAACACGTCTCCCCGACAGGGGCTACAACGCATGTTTGTCGTTGATACACATGCCAGCGAAGGTCAAGTAACCTTGACATCAGTTCAGCCATTGGCAAGTAAACCCAACGTCGCATCAGAAACCATCTGATGATGTCATCAGTTGATATACACATCAACAAAGTCCAAGCAGCTTTGGCATTTATCCCCAGCAAGGGGTTCATCCGTTGATCTACATATCAAAAGAGGATCAAATGTATCCCCGGCGGGGGTTACAACGCGTGGTAAACCATTGACATACACATAAATGAAGGTAAAGCAGGCTTGACACTCTGCCCATATAGTATCAGCCGTTGATTCACATGTAGGTGAAGTACACGTCAACGAAGGTCAGGCAACCCTGACAGCATATGCTATTGGTAGTAAACCCAACAGAACATTGACATACTCTGGCAATACAAACCAGGAAAGGTCAACGTCATCAAGGAGGATTGATGACGGAATATGTTATACACATCCTCAAATAGACAGAGCTTTATCCCCATAGATCTCTTACACATAAGAGGAACTTCTTCGGAATTAAGTTTGTATCAAGGATTAAGGACTGTGGTGATAACCCCAACGTCAACATCCTCAAAGATTTGGATCACACATCCAATCTGGTCATCATTGCCAAATCCCTAGTAAAAGCTATAGGGAGATAGCAATCATCCTCAGCATGTTGGGCAACAACCCCATACACATGCATCACCTAGTTGCTTCGTGTTATATTTCAAGTGCTAAGATTCTTTGTCCTATCCATGCCATTGTATTGCATGAATATGATAAAGAGGGGCATCTATAGACACTCAAAATTTTCTGCACACCTGTTACTAACATTATAGGAAGGCAGATTTGTCTTTTAGATATAACCCTAGAAGACAGTTCACATCCAGTCCAGATACTACTGAAAGTTCAGTTTCAACCCCGGAACACACACCGAGAGTAACAGTTCCAACCTTGGAGATAACCCCGAGGCCTGCAGTTCCAATACCGGAATACACACCGGAGAAGACCAATTTATCCTGGAGATAACCCGGAGATGTTCCGTCTTAGTCCCAACACTGGGAATAGTATATTCCAACCTTGGAGATAACCCCAAGGAAGGCAGTGGCAGTTCCGGAGATAACCCCAGAAATGCTTGTTTCAAATGCATGCCATCAGCTTCAACCTCGATGCTCACACCGAGGCACTTAGTACAAGACAGACACACCTCAGAGATGACACTAAGGACCTTCAACATTTGTAGCAGTCCAATCTCAGCGATAACCCTGAGCAACGTCTGCTTTATCAGACCAAACTGGAGATAACCCAGGTGAGGGGCAAAGTCATCATCTTACCACCATGACGCCACATCACGTCATCTCAACATTTTAGACATAAATTTTTACACAACAATGTCCCACAAGAGCCAAGGAAAACCATTCCCGAGTGACTATTACGTAGGATAACGGATAGAATTTGAAGCTAAAGACTGGAGGGCATCGTCCCATCTTCATGACTTCGTACAACCTCTAATCCCATGCCATTGCGTAACTCTCGATAAACGGTGGTCCGAAATAGGTCCTATATACCTCAGTCGGATACCCGAATTACAATTCTGAAAGTTCGAGCGGACATCACATTGTATGCGTGCACGTACTTCGAGACGGTAGGACCCATAAAGTACGGGGCACCCCGGGCAGCCTCTGGTACACCTGCGACCTGCAGCTCCACCCTCTATAAATAGAGGGCTTGGGGTGGCCATTTTGAAGAGAGAAAAGGCAAGGAAGCCCTGTCCAATTTGCTTTGTACACACCCCAAATTGAGTGCTTTCTCATTTTAAACACTTGTGAGCTCACATATAGCTACTTCTGTACCGGCGAAGCCAGTGTTTATCTACTTTAAAGTTATTGAAGTCTTCTTTGGTAGCCCACTATAAGCCTTCTTACACATTTTCAATCCTTTCTCTTCACATTTCCACACACCCTTCTTTACGTTGAGAGTCGTGTTGTGTGTGTTTGCCCGGACTTCGGTCCGTAGTTTTATTTTAGTTTATATATACATATATATTTATATATATATATATATATATATATATGGACTAACATTATCGAGTTATGCCTCGATTAAGCCTAGACTTCGGTCTGGAGCGTTTACTTGCTTTTGTATATATATACATTTATATATATAAACTGCATGTCGAACTCTGTTCGATGAGCCTAGACTTCGGTCTGGAGCGTTTACCACTTTAATATATATATATATATATATATATATATATATATATATATATATATATATATATATATATATATATATTAACTGTTGTTGAACTTTGTTCGATGAGCTTGGATTTTATATCCTGTGCGTTTATTTGCTTTCGTATATATATATATTTCTATATATGAACTGTGTGTCGAACTTTGTTCGATGAGCCTAGATTTTATATCCGGTGCGTTTACTGCTTTAATATATATATACTTATATATATTAACTGTTGTTGGACTTTGTCCGATGAGCCTAGATTTTATATCCGGTGCGTTTATCGTTTATATATATATATATATATATATATATATATATATATATATTATATATATATACATTTCATCCCACCTGGAGCTTACTTCTTGGCGGTTGATCGCTTTTATAGCTTAATTTACATTTTTCATCCCCCAAGGAGCTGCTTCGTGGTTGGTGATCATGTTTGTATATATATATTTACAGCTTTTATATATATACCTGCTTACTGCGTTTATATCAATTGCGGCATCATGTGAGCCTAGGAATCATGTGATCATAGATTCAGTCTACTGAATCTAGATTCGGTTCCCGTGATGGACCTTTTCAGCTGTAAGCAGCTTGTAAATTTATCTGTGATGTTTAGATTTCCTCAGATGGTTCTCATACCCACGAGGAATTCAGCACCTTTTGTACATTATTTTCATACAGATGCCTTGCATCTGTAAAATAAAATCAATCAAGTCGAATATGGAATAAAATGGAAGTATCAAAGGCCTCAATTACTATTGAGCACAGGGTTTGAAAAACCTCTTTTAAAACATCACTACTATATCTTGTTTAAATTTAAATTTTTATACAAATTCAAATCCTATGTATATAGGTGCAAACGAGGCATAGCACTACTTCTAAATAACAGCACATTGACCCACACACACACACACATTTATATAACAGTTTCTTGAAAAGTGGCGGTCACCATGGTAACACGGATCGGGGGTGCCTAACACCTTCCCTCCACATAAGCAAGTCCCCGGACCCTAAATGAATCTCGGTTTCACAGACCCGTTTAGCAGTGTCACATCACTAGGTTAATGTGTAAACATTTTCTTGGTTGTGTTTGTACAACCAGTTAAAAAACCAAATGGCGACTCTTACAGTCCAATCATCGACATTACACATGTCGGACCTTTTTCACTTGTTTTTTCAAACAAATCTCACCTAAAATGAGAACACAAAAGAACAGGTAACGAAAAGGGACAAATAAAAATCCCGACGTCGACAGTACTATTTGCAATCAATAATAGCTTCTACAGATGTAAATATCCAGTAACGGTTATTCTCTAAGTATATTCTCAGAATCACTAATTCAATTTGAATTAATAAACATGCACTGACTATGAATAATCAACAATAATTCTCAGACGTGGTCTAATCAACAATAATTAATCACCATACTATTTAAAAGATATAACTCAAGGCTGAGTTAAGGAAACTTGCCTGATTCGTTGACTACTGCTACGCAATTTAAGTTAACTTCTTTTGTAAGACCTATCATTAATAAGATTAGTCTTTCAATCAGCATATTATACTTTGTATCATAATACAACTACTTTATCAATCATTTATCTAACACTTAATCACATAATTAAATAATAGATAACACCTTACAACATTAGCATTATTATCATCCTTTGATAATTCTTTAATCACTATATCATATACATTATGATTTAACACTTACATTTTTATTTTATAAGTTATTCTTTAACAACTAATAAGTCAAATACTAATCCAGCAACTTGGATTCTAAATCTAACAACCAAATTGTCAATCCAGCAACCTGGATTCCAAATCCAGCATCTAGATGGCCAATCCAGCAAACTAAACTGCAATCCAGCAAACTAGATTCCAAATCCAGCAACTAGATTGTAATTTCACAAACTGGATTCAACATATTTTCAATTCAGTAAACTGTTTTTCAATCCAGCAAACTAGATTCATTAGATTTTTCAATCCAACAAACTGGATTCATAAATTATTCAATCCAGCAAGCTGGATTCCATATCCTTTTCACAAAAACACCAAATCAACTTATTATTTTTCTATCCTTTGTCCAAACATATATACATATATTTCACACACAAAAAATATGTTTCCATAATTTTCCAACTTTCTTTAGTATTTTCCAAAAATCATTTTTAGTTCGTAGCTTAAGAAATTAGCCCTATCATGCTCAACTCCAAAAATTCCCATCTCTTGACATAATCTTATACGTGTTAACGTGAGCCTTCAGTTTAAATTTCGTGGCCATCGGAGTTATAGAACTCCGGTTATAGTCATTTTTATCAAAAAATCCTTAAAATTGAAATGGTCATAACTTGGTCATTTTAAGTCGGAATGAACTCATTTTTGGATTGGAGGTACTTTATACCATATATTTTCATGTCCCAAAAGACCAAAATTTATTTCATAAATTAAGTTGCCAAAACAGCCCCTAGAAAGTTCTGGGTAGTAGCTATTTTAGAAAAATAAGTTTTTCGTACTTTGTTAAAAATAATCCATACGGAAATCTACAACTCCTTTTTCAGCGATTCCACTTGGAGATATTAGAAAACTTATCATAGTATCCTCCCAAATATTTCTAGAATTTTTGAATGTCCAAAAAATGACTAAACTGCCCCTATTCATGACTGTCCAAAAATAGTATGTTTTTCTTTTTTTAACAACGAAACTATTTTTCCTAAAACAGTCACTACTACTTGTGTACTCAACATTTTTGAGTGCTACCACTTGAGTTTAGTAGTTAAATTACATATCTAGCACCTCTCTTTGACGGATCGCAAAAAAAAGGTGTATATCAAAAACGGTGAAAATCCAAAGTACATAGAAATTTTATGGTTTATAAACTAGAAAATCACTTTTCTTTACTTTTGATTTCCAAGTAAAACAACACCCAATATGGGTATATCTAAACATGAAACACTCATAAATACATAGATCTAAGGTTTTAAACCTCAAGATCATAACTTCATATTATCAAAAATCAAATCAAACCAAAAAGGAAATTAGACTACATAAATAGAAATTTTGTTATACCTTAGCTTTTCCGTCCTCTTCTTCTTGCTAACTTTGATTAAGGAACTTTGAAGCTTTCAAAAACTCTCCCTCTCTTCTCTCTCTCTATAGCCAAACTCCCTAGGCTTTCTCTCTCTTTTAGTTGCTTTTGCTCTTTCTTTCTTTCTTTATAGCTTAGGAAATAAAATGAGATGAAAAGTTATATTTGTTTTGCTAACAAAAATAAAAAGTATAGATATATGGCATATATCTATACATTCTCACCACATACTTGTATCATCTCTCTCTAATTATGTAAGTTGTTTCTTACAAATTAACCAAAGTTGTTGTCTCCATCCAAGGTTTGACACCTAAGCAAAGTTGGTGACCAAATAAAGTAACTCATTTCATTCACCCCCCTTTCTCTCCCTTTTGTGTGGCCAGTCGTGTGGCCAGCCATATGGCCTAGCTTCCTCATATTTGTTTTGATTTTTAATGCTTTATTTAATTTACTAAATGTCCAAAAAGTTCCCTCCCACTTGGAGCTAAAAGTTGGGCCATTCTTTTAATCCTTTGGGCTCTCTACTTAACATGTTTGGGCAATGTAATTTATATAGTCCAATACCTTTAATTCTATCATTTCCTAATTATTTAATTAGGGTTTTCATTCACTTCAATCATAATTTAAATCCTTACTCATGTACACTTAATTTCTTAACCCAATTAGACTTGTTATAATTAGGTTATAAAGTTAATTAATTGAGATATATAAATTAAATCTCTTAGAATTAGTATATATTTTATATACTAATATTCTCCCGTATCATAACCCTTAAGTTATTCAATATTTCATTCCTAATTTTTAATTAGGTTACCTTAGCTTCTCTTATTTATTTATAATAAACAAATAAAAACAAACACATTATTCATATGCATTTACCCAAATATAACAATACACAAAACCATATAAGTCTTTCACACAAAAAATTTTAAATTCATACCTTATTTCCATTCTAGGTCTTATTATTCAACCTTTATTTAATCAATTAAGATTTTATTAATCGTATAAATTCTCAGGAATTCGTAGGCACGACCGATTCGATCGTGGCTCAGATATGGATCAAAGAGATGGAGAAGGCATTCACCATCGAGCGTGTGGGTGAAGACCAGAAGACGGCTTTTGCTACATATATGATGAGGGGTGAAGCAAACTACCAGTGGGAAGCAAATCAAAAGAGGGCGGGAGAAAGGACTATAACTTGGGAAAGGTTTAAGACTTTGTTCTTCGAGAACTATTTTCCAAAGAGTATGAAGAATAGGATGGAAGTTGTAACGCCCCGAAATCCGGTCTATTTTCACACCCAGATTCCGTACGTCACGGTCCCACTTCATACCAAACATACATCATTATATAGTTAAATATAACAACATACATTCTCAAATCCTAAATTCTATTGCCTTATAACCTCGTTCATTACAAATAATGATAATTACATTATTCTTTACATCGTACAAGAGTGACTTTTATCTGCCACCAAGGATACATAACAGTTTATTAAACTAATCTATAGTTCAATTAAACTATTCTACATTACAAGTCTTGACTTGATCTTCACGCACATTCACATACTGAATGGCACTTCATCTGGATACCGTTCAGCTTGATCTTTACGAGATCCTTAAGTTCTTTCTAAAATCGTTCGCTGAAAATAGTTTTATTTAAAGCAAGAGTGAGCATTCAATTTCCCAGCAAGTCATAGAAGTTGAACAAATAACTTCAAGCATTTAAACATTCTTTTAAGACTTTAATAACCGAACAAAGGTTATGAAGCAGCTTGAACAATAGGAATAATCTCGATTCCTATCATTTTAAAACATTCATCACATACTCTTTGAATTACTTTCATTCTTCTACCTTTTTCCATACATATCATGTCTGGGTAGAATTATTAGCACCGACTTAACAATAACGGTTTATGTATCATAGAACATACTTGTATTGAACAGCTCAATCACAGAACAGTTCATCTCATAGAAACACCGAAGTGTTAAAATTATGGCACAAGGCCTCATGCGTTCTACCACCTTGTACAAATATCACACATTTGCACATAAACTGAACTTCTCATGTTCAACATCTGAGAAGTTTAAGAAACTCGCATTCATACTAAAATATGAATAAAGTTAGGAAACTTGTCTTACGCATAGCTGTAGCTTAAAGTTTATACTGAACTGCTCATTCAAATTTCTATATAGCACATAAGGAAATAACACATACACAAATTATTCATATACTTGACTTACACATTGGTTTAAACTTAACTTTATTTCTTAGGGTACGCGTTCTTGTAATCTAAGTTTACACGACCAACTTTCTTCTACCGCTTTACGGCTTCATGACATACAGAGATGTCTTACTCATATGTTCATCATCTTTGATAATTTATATTCTTATCTTCTTCTTATAACCTTCCAAGGACTCAGTACACATCGCGTCTCTGCAAGTAGTCCGTATGGTACTCTGAGTGATTTCCCACAAACAACCAATAAATAAGTTTTCGTCTCGTCTACACTGTCTTTCACAGTGAGTTAGATCGGTTGCCAATTTTGTATATACCTACGCTCTCTGAAGGAATTATTTAGCCCAGTTTCCATATGTCAACCATCAAAGAATACGATTGTACCACAACTTAACTTATCTTAACTTATCCGAACTATTAAACTATAATGTTCGTTAAGTCAAATTCTTATTCTTTGTGGCTTTCTAGCAACTAAATGACATACCTCATGATTCATTCTTTATCGTCTAAGTCATACAGTCTTTTGTATACTCAAAATGATCATTTAATGTCAATACTATGAGGTCATAGCATTAAACATTTTATATTAACTTATTCATATCTTACCACGCCCGGTTCATTCGACATTCTTCATTACCTTACGGTTAAACCATACACAGAGTGTAAGTTCTTCCCAATTAATATTCGCGTACACTCAACCCTCATGTCGGCTAAAGTGTTTAATACTTCATTCTAACATTCTCTATCCGACTCACACTCAGACTTTCATTAATCTTATTACCGTTCGTTACGGCTTTCCTTGATAAATTATATCTTACTTACTACCTTCGTCAACGTCTAAGTCATACAACCATTGTACACTTAGAACGTTCATGTGACACCCCCAAATTCGGGTTACCTGACTCCCGAGTTTGGTGCTCACGATCCACAATATAATAACATCTAACTACCCATTCATATAGAAATAATAATACATAAGTCATTAACAGAGATTGTTAATACCTTAGTCCCAGGTCCTCTAACCTTAACATTACAAACATACCCTTTAGATATACAAAAAGGGTTTACAAAATAACATAATAAATATGCTAATCATAACTAATTTATAACTATGCCTTTGCCTTTATCCTTCGCAGCACCTCTTGCCACTTCGATCCTAGCTGAAAAGTTTTATTTAGCAAGGGTGAGCAACAAATTTGCCCCGCAAGTTAAGACATACAATAAATGTATAAGAATCAATAAGAACAGACTATCTATTTTGATAGAATGAAACCAAAGTTCGGGGAACTTTGAAATAGTTGAACAAAGCTTTAATAATTAATAAGTCTTCTCACAATCTATGCAACACAATAATTTGATAATAAAAGAGTACAACGCTTTCAATTCTACACAATAACAAAGTGGAATATTTTTAAGATTTATACTGAGTGATCCATTGGATCTTGAACTTCTCTTCTCGAGTATATATCAAAGTTTTACTTTGACATATACGCAGGTGTATCAGATAACCATAAAGATTAAATCATACCCCTTTGCAAGTATTTAGAGCCGGCCAACTCCTTGTACCCTATATTATGCATAATACTCAAAACGCGCGCAAAGGTCGAATTTACGACCAATAAAATGTTCCTTTTATATAAAAGGTTGTTCTTCTCAGTCTCAGAATCAAGATTTGATTTAACAATGAAACACTATGATTTCAATTTCTATTTACTTATCGATCTAGTAGAAATAATTGGCATTGATCTGTCAATAACAATTGAATTCTCTTCTCGAATCTATCAAGTTCTAACAAATGTTCGTCTAGCCAGAATAATTAGCTAAGACATTTCTCAATATAATTCGACAATAAACATGAACTATCTGTACTGTCAATATTAGCTTCTACAGATATGAATATCCAACAATAATTATTCTACGAATATATATTTTTCGAATTAGTAATTCAATTTGAATTATTAAACATGCAATAACTGCGAATAATCAACAATAAATTCTTGGACGTGATATAATTAACAATAATCAACCACTATAATATTTGAATGAATATAACTCAAGGTTGAGTTAGGAAACTTGCCTCTTCCGCTGATTACAGCTACACAATAAACTTATCTACTTTTGAAAGACCTATAACCAATAATATCGATCTCACAATTAGCACAATATTTTATAACACGCAACACTGTATTCTACAGTCATACTTCTCCTAGACACATTACCACATAGCCACATCAGTGTTTATAACCTATATGAACACTTAACAAGTATAACTATTTTGGTTTGATTGAACTTTGGTCCATTCTCGGTGTTCTGGTCACCCTATCCGATAATTAACACAGTTATCGTCAATTAAATTCTGTTTCTAAGCTTCAGTATTAATTTAGATAAGTCAATTATCATTTATAATATTTTTCAGAAGCTTTTAATAATTATCAAAAAATTATTATAATTTATAATAATTTTTCAAACACTGCAATCATTTTTTAATGATTTAATTATCAATTAATCTTATCATCATTAATATTTAATAATATAAAAATATTAATAACATACTTATCAAAATATTAAAGTTATTATCAATAACTTAAAATATTTTTAAATCAACAATATTCTACTTAAATAATTTTTAAAATAATTAAAATTATTTTTAAATCATCACCATTAATATTTACATATTAATGAAATTATCATCCAAATATTAAAAGTCATTAATTATAACTTAAAATATTTTTAAATCAATAAAATTATTTTTAATTCATTTATTTAATATAATAATTAAATAAATCTAATATCATTAATATTAATTTATTAATGAGAATTCTCCAAAAATATTGAAAATTATATTTTATAATTCAAAATATTTTTTAACACTTTATTCTTATTTAAAATGATTTTTGAATCATTAAAATCGTTTTTAACTTATTTATTTAATTGAATAATTAAATAAATCTAATATCATTAATATTAAATTATTAATGAAAATTCTCTAAAAATATTAAAAGTTACATTTTATAACTCAAAATAATTTTAAATACATTATTCTTATTTAAAATAATTTTCCATAATATTAAATTATTTTCCTCTAATTTATTTAATACACTAATTAAATAAATTAAATACCTTTAATATTTAAATAATTATAAATATTAAAGAAAAATATTTCAATTGGTCAAAAATTATTTTTCATAATTTAAAATAATTTTTAAAATCATTTTTAATAATCTTTATAATTTATTTCTATTTTTAAATAATTTTTGAAAAATCAGAAATTAAAAAATTAATTAAACCGTCGTTGAAGCCTATAGCGACACTTGTCTGTCGTCTTAGGTGTTCTTGAGCCTCAAGAACACTGTCAGACCAGTTTCAAGGTACTCGGTTTGACCAAGTTTTAATCCTCTTTATATCATGTTTATGGGCTTTCTTAAACGTTTATCTTATAGTAGGTTTGCAACACTACCATTAACAATCATCTACTCAGTTATACAACATCATGACATGAAGATCTGGGCTCTCAAATATACTGTAAGACCATACCTGGGTTTTCTGGGCAACCTAGAAACCCAAGGCAGTGTCGGCTAGACACTTTTTAGCTCGCTTTTCACAAGGTTCTGGTCATGTTTCAAGTGATCTCATGGTTCAAATATATACTCCTTGTGTCAAGGAACATCATTACAACAACAGATCAGTTTAATAACAACAAAATCATAAGTTATAAGACGGTCAAAGGCTGTCCGAAATTTTGTTCAAACTATTTCTGGGTTTTCCAGAAATGCAAAACGTGATCAAATGATCAAGTTTGACCGTCCACTACATTTGATATGTTGATGATTTAAGGTATCTAAAGGCCAGAATCTATAGTCCACCTTACAGACTACAATCTGAATACAACAACCACAATAAAACACTTATAATCTGACAGATCTGCTCGTTACAAAAGCTTGTCAGACTCAGTTTTCAAATTTCTGGGTTACCGAGAAATCAGCCGGTCAAGCTCGGTCAATGGTGTTTGACCACGAATAAAATGAAATCTAGACATCAAATAATTTAAATTTCACTTCCAGATGAAAGATCGCATACTAAATTACAGATCCAAAACATAAAACAACAAGAATCATAAACAGACACGAATCGGTGGCTCCTGATATTAGCTTGTCAGACCACAAACCATGTTCTTGGGCAGTTTTGTAAAACTTCAATTTTAAAGCATTTTGATACTATGGATCTATGTTATATCAACATAGATCATCATAAAACATCATCTAACATTGATTTAAACACTTAAACACAAACATTTTCTTAGCCTACAAGATCTTGGTTGAGTTTAGGGTTATACCTTCTTTTGCTAAATCTTTGATTCTTGCTCTCCAAATCTAATCTTGGTGATCAAGGGGGTGTTTTAGGGACTGGGTAACTTGTGAATTTCGGATATGTAGAGAGAGAGAGTTGTGGGAGAGTTAGAGATCAAATGGGCCAAATACATGTACTTTCTCTCTTTTTAATCTATATATAATGTGATATAATGCACATGACTGATCTTTTTGCTTGATTTGCTGGATATTTTAAGTCACCAAGTCAATATAGTGGGTGAACAACTAAAGTTGTTGCCTAATTTTACAAGTTACCAATTAAAGAATGGAAAAAGGGCATTTTGGTCTTTGTACATAAAATTTTAATGGCATACTTAGAATTTACCAAACCCTTAGGGTTTAACCCTAAGGTTCTAACCCTTAAGTTTTAAATATTTAGTTTTTAAAATTTCCAAATTAGGGTTTTAATTAAAAAATTTAAAACTTCTAAATTACAATTAGGGTTTCCTAATCCCACCAACGTTTAATAAAAATATTAAGATTTCTAATTAGGATTAGGGTTTCCTAATTAGGGCTTATGTAAGACCCCAGCTTATTAATGAATAAAATCAAATTTTCTCTAAATATTATTGTGAATAATAAGGGGTTAATTTGATATAATACTTTGGTTATGGGTGAAATGTGCAAATTTTGCAAAATAAGCAAGTGGTTATAAAATATTCATTTTGTCGGGGAATATTCGTTTGGTCGTGGAATATTCTTCCTGTCGGGGAATATTCGTATGACGGCGCAGCCTTGTGTGGGCCACATAACGGAAAGCGATTGGATGAAGAAAACGACAAGTATAAGTTGTTTATAAATAACGACGTAGTTGTTACCGTTAATACTGTTGGAATACCCGGTGGTTAAAATACAGTAGCACACGGTATTGCACCAATTATTGATTCTTACGTAAGAAGGCACTACTCAATAATTGTTACAGTTGTTATTATTCAATATTTTATTTTATTGATTCAATAATTGCTGCGTTGATATTTTATATTATTGTTGTTTCAATAATTGTTGCTGCACAGTATTTTCCTTTATCAGATCAATAATTCATATTATTTGAATAATATTATTAGATAACATTATTGGTAATGTCTAGAAAGTTCTGTCTAAGGAGAGGTTTGGTCATCTAATTGCGCGCCAGTAAGGAGAAATCCTTATTGGAAAGCCCCCTCTTTCCTAGGAACGGCCTGGTTGTCATAAATGTGATTCTGTAATATTATTTGTGAATAATTAATTATTGATTCATATGATAAGAAAATATTTATTTTATGTGGATATAAATGAGGGATATATTTTTGTGGTTAAAAATAAAGGAGTTAATGTTGAGATTTTTATCAGTATTTTTGTCGGAATTGAGGTATTAAAAATCAGGGTTTTTGAGATATTTTACGGGGGTTATAATTTTTAATCCGACCGTTGGATCGTGATAATTTTTGGATATGTTATACATATATAAGTTGAGTATATGTCCACAAATTTTGAACCGTTAAAAATGAACGTATGATTTATTATGAATTTTACGAGATGACTGGTTCAGAAATTGTTGAATTTTCGGAGTTAATCATTTTGGTGGAAAATTCTAGAATTGGTGGGCCCCACTCTTGGTTGGTAAAGAAATGTGCTGAGATTTTTATTCAAATGTGGTGGGTGGGAATAGTAGCAGGTAAAGCCATCAGGTTGCAGGTTAAGTCTGCTTCGGCGTGCTAACATTTTCCTATAAATAGAGGGCTAAGTTAGAATTGAAATCACACCAGAAACAAGTTTTCTCTCTTTCTCTCTATAGATTATTGAGTGTGTTTTGTGAGTATTTAGATACTTTGAGAGTTTCTATTCATCAGAGCAAGTTTCTTTCAGCCTTATACCGGTATTCCGACCAGAAGTACTGATATTTTGAGGTAAGGGATATTATTTTCTTTTTAAACGATATTATTTTCTTCAATATCATTACGCCGAAATATTGATATGAACTTTTTATTAAATTTGGAACTTTTTGTGTCGGAGTTACTATTCACGTATACGGCACTATTCACGAATACGGCACTATTCACCGAAAAATAAAAATTTTTCTTTTTGTCCAAGTTGTCTATTATGGTTACTATCTTTGATTGTATCCATGTTTTGATCTTTACTTTTGAATTATGCTTCACAATTGATTATTATTAAGTATTATTGCACTTGGATAAACTATAATACGAATCCCTAATATTTATCCTTTTGTCTCATTGGATTCGTTTTCTTTAAAATATTTTTCATCATCCTCAGTCCTAAATGATGATACTACTGAATATCTTTGGCCTGTAGTGCAAAGATATATGATTACTTGATGAATATCTTTGGCCTGTAGTGCAAAGATGAACAGGTGTTGAGATGAACATGACTGACAGGTGATACAAATGAATATCTTTGGCCATTAGTACAAAGATGAATATTTGGATAAAGATGATTATTAATTGATGTTACAGGGATAAAATATTGATGATGGACTTTTAAAGAATTCATTCTCTACTTGACTCTTCTAATGGTTTGCTGTTTTCGCTGCAGTTGTTGATCTAAAACTTGTTGTCGATTGTATTCTATCAGATTTTTTCCTGTTGAATACTAATGATAATTTGTTGTATATTATCTTAGTCATAATATTCTTTACTGGGCTAGTTGAGCTCACCCTTTTCCTTTTTGTTCCATTTTTCTTCTCAGGAGGTGAGGACATAGCAGGATCTAGTCGGGATATGGAGTGATGGTTCTAGAAAGATGTTTTAGCAGTCCTCACTATTTCTGTAAAATAATGTTTGAATAATTGTATTGAGGACTTATTTGATTGTGGATATTGTCTAGAAGATAATATTTGTATTTAAACTCACAGTATGTGTTGTCGTATTTTGCACGACAATTGTATTATTGAAGTTGTAGTTTGCTTTCTGTACCATGTATTTGGTGACTCAGAATGGGTGTTGTATACCTATTTTGGGGGCGTCACAGTTGGTATCAGAGCTTAGGGATATGATCCCTGGCTGAGATGTGAGACAAGAACTAGGAGGGGAGAGACGGGGAATTCCTTCGCTAGTATGACCTGACTAAGTTTATTTGGTGTTTATTTGGTCGGTCAGAGTATAGGGATAATATATGACATGACTATTAACCCTTGTTTTATGGCAGTATTTAAGAATGGCAGCTGAGAACGTTAATAATGGAGTAAATCAGACCGTGGAGACACCTTTGATCACCACCCAGGGGAACGAGCAACAAGAAGGCAATATTCCTCCTATAAACAACGTTACCGAGCAAATGATGAATGATGGAATGTTTAGAAGCTTTTTGCAGTTCATGCAAAATCAGACGAGGGAGACTCGTGTACAGAATACAGGTAGAAATGATAACAACGCGCGGTTTGTCACAGCCAAGCAGTTCAAAGAATTGGGACCACCAGAATTTAAGGAAAAGCCGGATCCGATCATGGCGGAAACGTGGGTCAAGCAAATTACCAAGATATTCGATGTCTTGGGATGCACGGAGGAACAGAAGGTTCCATTCGCCACCTTTATGTTCCACGGTGAGGCAGACTACTGGTGGGAGTCTGTGAAGCGTACCCAGCCTGACGCACTCAACATGTCCTGGGAAACATTTCAAAAACTGTTCAATGACAAGTACTTTCCTAAAAGTATTCGTCATATGAAGGAGGTGGAGTTTATCAGACTGGAACAAAATAACATGACGGTGTCCCAGTACGAGGCAAAGTTTGCAGAGTTATCCAGGTTTGCACCTCATTTGGTCGAGAATGAGGAACGAATGACAATGATGTTTCTGAGAGGTTTAAAACTCGAGATTCGGCAATATCATATCTCGCATAAATTTTCTTTATATTCAGATGTTGTAAACAGGGCTCAATTATTAGAGCGAGATAATGAGTATGTGCAACCGAGAGACCACAACCAGGGTCATACCAGTGGCGGCAGTCATCGAAGCAATGAAAACCAGCAGGGAGGAAAACATTCGGACAAAAGCGGTAACCACTCTGGTGGTAATCGTGGTCGGGATAATAAAAGGAGCGAGTCGGGAGGAGATTTCAAGAAGAGAAGGTACAACAATGATAATGTGAAGACGTCAGCACAAACATCAACTGTTTTTAGGGGAGGAGAACAACAACCGGTCGTATGTTACAAATGTGGGAAAGAGGGACATATCAGCCCAAACTGCCCACAACAATCTAAGGTATGTTATAACTGTGGAAAGGAGGGTCATATAGCTCGAGAGTGTTCTGTAGCAAAACCAAGTTCAGCGGGGATGGTGACTCCAAAAGCTGTCCCGGATAAGTCAAAATCAGCGGTTCCTGGAAGAGCGTTTGTCGTGACTGGCCAAAACGCTAGAAACCCGAACGAGGTGATCACGGGTAAGCTAATCTTGAATTCTTGCAAAGTTTAAACTTTACTAGATACCGGTTCTACCCATTCTTTTATCTCTCCTACTTGTGCTCAACGTTTAAACTTGACTCCGGAGAAATTAGACTTTGACTTATCTGTTAAAACTCCATTGGGTGAAACCTTCGTTACTTCTACAGTTTATAAATCTTGCATGATCCAAGTTGGCACTATCACATTACCTATTGATCTTATCTCTTTAATGATACTTTCTTTTGATGTGATTTTAGGAATTGATTGGTTAACCACTCATCATGCTAAAATTGATTGTTTTCGTAAGGTTGTTAGTTTTCATATTCCTAACCAACCTGTCATACGAATTCAAACTACTAAACCACTAAAATCAGTCACTGTCATATCAAGCCACAAAGATATTCGTTTATTGAAAAACGGATGTCAAGCTTTCTTAGCCCATGTTATGGATTTGAACAAAGACAAGTCAGATTTGAATAATATTTCTATTGTTAGAGAATTTCCCGATGTATTTCCTGAAGAACTTCCTGGTCTACCCCCAGAACGTGAAGTTGAATTCTTTATTGACCTTGAACCCGGTACAAAGCCCATTTCTAAACCCCCATATCGAATGGCTCCTATTGAACTTCAGGAGTTAAAAGTCCAACTACAGGAGTTGTTGGACATCGGTTTTATTCGTCCTAGTACATCTCCTTGGGGTGCTCCTGTGTTATTCGTAAAGAAGAAAGATAGGAGTATGCGACTTTGTATCGACTATCGAGAATTGAATCATGTCACTATCAAGAATAGGTATCTGCTACCTCGCATTGATGACATGTTTGACCAGTTACAAGGAGCACAATTCTTTTCAAAGATCGATCTTCATTCTGGATATCATCAGCTGAAGATTAAAACTGAGGATATTCCAAAGACTGCCTTCAGAACTCGGTACGGGCATTATGAATTCTTAGTCATGTCTTTTGGATTGACTAATGCTCCTGCTGCCTTCATGGATATGATGAACCGTGTATTCAAAGAATATTTAGATCAGTTCGTTGTTGTCTTTATTGATGACATCCTCATCTATTCCAAAAGCCGTGAAGATCATGAGCGCCATTTGAAGCTAGTACTGCAAAGGCTTCGTGAAAACAAGCTTTATGCCAAACTGAAGAAATACGAGTTCTGGCTTGAGAAAGTAGCATTCCTTGGGCACGTGGTGTCGAAACATGGAGTATCTGTCGACCCGGCGAAGATTGAAGCCGTACAAAGTTGGGAGCAACCAAAGTCGATAACCGAAGTACGTAGCTTTCTGGGCTTAGCTGGTTATTATCGGAGATTTGTGGAAGGATTTTCTCGAATCGCTACTCCGTTAACTCAGCTTACTCGGAAGGATACAAAATTCGGTTGGAGCGAGGATTGTGAGAAGAGTTTTCAAGAACTCAAGAGGAGACTTATTTCGGCACTTGTTCTGACAATACCATCTGGTTCGGATGGATTTGTTATCTACAGCGATGCTTCAGGCAAAGGGTTAGGATGTGTTCTCATGCAACATGGGAAAGTCATAGCCTATGCCTCGCGACAACTCAAAGAATATGAGAGGAATTATCCTACTCATGATTTGGAGTTGGCAGCAGTCGTTTTTGCGTTGAAGATCTGGAGACACTACCTGTATGGGGAGAAAGTGGAGATCTATACAGATCATAAAAGCCTCAAATATTTCTTCACCCAAAAGGAACTCATCATGCGGCAGCGACGTTGGCTCGAGCTGTTGAAAGATTACGATCATACCATCCAATATCATCCTGGAAAAGCAAACGTAGTAGCTGACGCATTGAGTAGAAGATCATATGCGGGTACGAGTGCAATGTTGTTAACACAAAGGCCCATTTTGTATGACTTGCAAAGGATAGAGATAGAGATGAAGGCTCCAAGTACCCACATGATGATATTAAATATACGAGTAGAACCGACTTTAATCGATAAAGTTAAAGCTGCTCAAGCTACGGACATAGAGCTGATGCGTATGAAGAAGAAAGTGCAAGAAGGTGCTATTCCAGAAGCAAGAATCGATGAAGAAGGAATACTTCGAGTCAACTCCAGACTTTGTGTTCCTAACGATTTTAACTTGAAGCATAGAATAATGATGGAGGCACACAACACACCGTTTGCAATCCATCCTGGGAGTACCAAAATGTATCACGACCTTCGACATACATTTTGGTGGAGCAATATGAAAAGAGAGATCGCGGAGTTTATCTCGAGGTGTTTAACTTGTCAACGTGTAAAGGCGTAGCATCAAGTGCCAAAGGGTCCATTGCAACCACTTGAGATCCCGAAATGGAAGTGAGAACACATTACCATGGATTTCGTTACAGGTCTTCCCAAGGTTTCTCAAGGCATAGATGCGATTTGGGTTATTGTTGATAGATTAACCAAGTCTGCTCATTTCTTACCGATACATGAGACTTATTCCCTTGAACGTCTTGCTAGTATGTATGTGAACGAGATTGTGAGATTGCATAGCATGCCAGTATCCATAGTTTCGGATCGTGACCCAAGATTCACTTCACGATTTTGGGTTAGCTTGCAGAAAGCTATGGGCACGGATTTACGATTCAGTTCGGCATACCATCCTCAAACGGACGGACAATCAGAGAGGACTATTCAAACTCTTGAAGATCTATTAAGACTCTGTATCCTAGATCTCAAAGGGAGTTGGGATAAGTACCTACCATTGGTGGAATTCTCCTACAACAACAGTTATCAGGCGAGCATAGGTGTGGCTCCATTCGAGGCGTTGTATGGAAAAAAATGTCGCTCTCCAGTATGCTGGGACGAGGTGGGTGAAGCAACATTGTTGGGACCAGAGTTGGCACGCATGACTACAGAGAAGATCCAAACGATTCGACAACGTATACAAACGGCACAGGATCGACAAAAAAGTTATGCGGATTTTCATCGGAAGGACGTGGAATTTAATATTGGGGATCATGTATTGTTACGTGTTGCACCATGGAAGGGAGTTACAAGATTTTGGAAGAGAGAAAAGCTAAATCCAAGATTTGTTGTGAGATTCTTGAGCGAATAGGAAATGTGGCATATAGACTCGCATTACCTCCAAGCATGTATCGTGTTCATAATGTTTTTCACATATCTATGCTTCGTAAATATGTTAAAGACCCGAACCACATTATTGAGTTAGAACCAGACGAGATAGCTGAAGATTTAACGTACGAGGAGGTACCTGTTAAGATCTTGGATAGGAAAGAGCATGTCCTACGCACAAAGGTTATACCACAAGTTAAGGTTTTGTGGAGAAACCATGCTATTGAAGAAATGACTTGGGAGTTGGAATCAGAAATAAAAGCGAGGTATCCTCACCTTTTCAAAATATCAGGTACGTACGTCAATTTCGAGGACGAAATTTCATAAGGAGGGGAGGTTGTAAGACCCCAGCTTATTAATGAATAAAATCAAATTTTCTCTAAATATTATTGTGAATAATAAGGGGTTAATTTGATATAATACTTTGGTTATGGGTGAAATGTGCAAATTTTGCAAAATAAGCAAGTGGTTATAAAATATTCATTTTGTCGGGAAATATTCGTTTGGTCGTGGAATATTCTTGCTGTCGGGGAATATTCGTATGACGGCGCAGCCTTGTGTGGGCCCCATAACGGAAAGCGATTGGATGAAGAAAACGACAAGTATAAGTTGTTTATAAATAACGGCGTAGTTATTACCGTTAATACTATTGAAATACCCGGTGGTTAAAATACAGTAGCACACGGTATTGCACCAATTATTGATTCTTACGTAAGAAGGCACTACTCAATAATTGTTACAGTAGTTATTATTTAATATTTTATTTTATTGATTCAATAATTGCTGCGTTGATATTTTATATTATTGTTGTTTCAATAATTGTTGCTGCACAGTATTTTCTTTTATCAGATCAATAATTCATATTATTTGAATAATATTATTAGATAACATTATTGGCAATGTCTAGGAGGTTCTGTCTAAAGAGAGGTTTGGTCATCTAATTGCGCGCCAGTAAGGAGAAATCCTTATTGGAAAGCCCCCTCTTTCTTGGGAACGGCCTGGTTGTCATAAATGTGATTCTGTAATATTATTTTTGAATAATTAATTATTGATTCATATGATAAGGAAATATTTATTTTATGTGGATATAAATGAGGGATATATTTTTGTGGTTAAAAATGAAGGAGTTAATGTTGAGATTTTTATCAGTATTTTTGTCGGAATGGAGGTATTAAAAATTAGGGTTTTTGAGATATTTTGCGGGGGTTATAATTTTTAATCCGACCGTTGGATCGTGGTAATTTTTGGATATGTTATACATATATAAGTTGAGTATATGTCCACAAATTTTGAACCGTTAAAAATGAACGTATGATTTATTATGAATTTTACGAGATGACTGGTTCTGAAATTGTTGAATTTTCAGAGTTAATCATTTTGGTGGAAAATTCTAGAATTGGTGGGCCCCACTCTTGGTTGGTGAAGAAATGTGCTGAGATTTTTATTCAAATGTGGTGGGTGGGAATAGTAGCAGGTAAAGCCATCAGGTTGCAGGTTAAGTCTGCTTCGGCGTGCTAACATTTTCCTATAAATAGAGGGCTAAGTTAGAATTGAAAATCACACCAGAAACAAGTTTTCTCTCTTTTTCTCTATAGATTATTGAGTGTATTTTGTGAGTATTTAGATATTTTGAGAGTTTCTATTCATCAGAGCAAGTTTCTTTCAGCCTTATACCGGTATTTCGACCAGAAGTACTGATATTTTGAGGTAAGGGATATTATTTTCTTCTTAAATGATATTATTTTCTTCAATATCATTATGCCGAAATATTGATATGAACTTTTTATCAAATTTGGAACTTTTTGTGTCGGGATTACTATTCACGTATACGTTACTATTCACGTATACGGCACTATTCACGAATACGGTACTATTCACCGAAAAATAAAAATTTTTCTTTTTCTCCAAGTTGTCTATTATGGTTACTATCTTTGATTGTATCTTGTATCCATGTTTTGATATTTATTTTTGAATTCTGCTTCACAATTGATTATTATGAAGTATTATTGCACTTGGATAAACTGTTATACGAATCCCTACTATTTGTCCTTCTGTCTCACTGGATTCGTTTTCTTTAAGATATTTTTCATCATCCTCAGTCCTAAATGATGATACTACTGAATATCTTTGGCCTGTAGTGCAAAGATGTATGATTACTTGATGAATATCTTTTGTCTGTAGTGCAAAGATGAACAGGTGTTGAGATGAACATGACTGACAGGTGATACAAATGAATATCTTTGGCCTGTAGTGCAAAGATGAATATTTGGATAAAGATGATTATTAATTGATGTTACAGGGATAAAATATTGATGATGGACTTTTAAATCTTAGAAGATAGTAGAATTCATTCTCTACTTGACTCTTCTAATGGTTTGTTGTTTCCGCTGCAGTTGTTGATCTAAAACTTGCTGTCGATTATATTCTATCAGATTTTTCCCTGTTGAATACTAATGATAATTTGTTGTATATTATCTTAGTCATAATATTCTTTACTGGGCTAGTTGAGCTCACCCTTTTTCTTTTTGTTCCATTTTTCTTCTCAGGAGGTGAGAACATAGCAGGATCTAGTCGGGGTATGGAGTGATGGTTCTAGAAAGATGTTTTAGCAGTCCTCACTATTTCTGTAAAATAGTGTTTGAATAATTGTATTGAGGACTTATTTGAGTGTGAATATTGTCTAGAAGACAATATTTGTATTTAAACTAACAGTATGTATTGTCGTATTTTGCACGACAATTGTATTATTGAAGTTGTAGTTTGCTTTCTGTACCATGTATTTGGCGACTCAGAATGGGTGTTGTATACCTATTTTGGGGGCGTCACCGTTTAGAATTCCCGAATTTAAATTAGGATTTCCTGGCATTCGTTTAGGGTTACTAACGGTACGTTAGGGTTTCTAAACCTGAGATTAGGATTTCTAATCTCTTATTAGGGTTTATAAATTTTAAACCTTATCCAATCAATCATTGATCAAAAATTATAAACAATACAAACGCGTACTCATTAATATAATTATTTTAATTTTATTTTCTATCGAATCCCTATCCAGAATTTAGGGTTAGGGTTTTAAATTCTCTGTTAAGCACAACTCTACTCTTATTTACCAGTCAATACACAAATTGACCACTTCTCGAAACTCGTATCATAGATACATTGTACAATATTAACAGTTAATGTCAATATTAAATAAAAAAAATTATTCATGAAATTTTGATTATTCAAAATCCCGAATTATCACAGTTCGTCCAACGTGAATACGATTCACGAGGATCGTTTACGTATTCGATGTTTACGTTGCTCGTCTCTTAATCTTTCATTCAACCTTTACTCAAGGTTTCAATTGCATTCAATCGTTATTCAACCCATGAACCCCATGTTCATTATTCTTTCTTAATGTCGAAGCCATACTGTTCGTTGTATGCTAAGACCGATCGTTTATGGCAACAGCATTGCGTTTACGCTCATTACATTCTCTGTCTTTTAATCTCGTTTAATCATTTCGTTCAACCTTTATTAAAGGTTTAAGTCACTTGATTAAGTGTTACTTTAGGCGGACTATATGTTCTTTATCTTCCCTTACGCTTCCCCAAGAGTTGAGCTGTTAAAAGCTCCTCTTTGGGCCTTTCCCATACCCCCGCCCCCGGTGGGGGTTTGCACTCTAAAATAGCCCACCCCGACGGGCCTCACTTCTACTAACGAATTAAGTACCCCCCGCCCCGATAGGGTTTTAGCCTTCAACAAAGCCCGCCCCGGCGGGGGTCCCTTCTGTTTGCTTATAAGTCTTGAACTAGTTGGAGACGCTTACTACGAAATCTCATAACTTCTTTGTTATAGCTCAAAACGAGGTCATTCTAAAGCCATTCTCTTCCTTACCTTACGTACTTCAACTTCCTTTGGACAGAAATTTATTCTAAATCCGCTAACGTGCCATTCGATTGGCTTAAATTTCATTACTCGTTCGTTTACATTATTAATGTTCTTCGTTCGTTCGTTCGTCCGTAATTCGGTCATCCGAACTCGGAACTTGTTTGCTCTTGAGTCCATGACTCACGTTTTCTACATTCTTTTACATTCTTATGAAACCCTATACATTCGGGTTTATTTACATACTTTTTATTTCTCGATCGTCTTTTACAAAAATTTTACCATAACTTCATTATAACTTAGTTTAATATGTTCTTCATGAACATTTCTACCGTTCCTAACCAAGTTATGGGCATTACGAGTTTTTTGTAATGTCATTTGGGTTGACTAATGCTCCAGCAGCAGTTATGGACTTGATGAACCTAGTCTTCAAGGCATTCTTAGATAAATTCGTAGTAGTTTTCATCGACGATATCTTGATCTACTCGAAAACGAATGAACATGTCGAACATCTGGAGATGTTTTTGGAGGCACTAAGAAAAGAGAAGTTGTATGCAAAATTTTCTAAGTGTGAATTTTGGATATAGAAAGTTCAATTCTTAGGATACGTAGTGGATAAGGATGGAATATCAGTAGACCCTACAAAAGTAGAAGCAGTGAATGATTGGGGATGCCAACTGAGGTAAGAAGTTTCTTAGGATTAGCTGGATACTATCGAACATTTATCCAAGATTTTTCTAAGATAGAGACCCTGTTGACTAATCTGACGAGGAAGATGGTGAAATATGTGTGGACCGACAAATGCGAAGAGAGTTTTCAAGAGTTGAATAAGAGATTGAGCGAAGCGCCTGTGTTATCACTACCAGATGATACGGGAAATTTTGTGGCGTATAGTGACGCATCACACAAGGGACTTGGTTGCGTGCTCATGCAACACGGCTGTGACACCCCCAAATCTCGGTACTTCATTACCTCAAGATTCGGTGTTCACTTAATCAAATCATTCATATCTAACTACTCAATCATAATAAAAATTAAATAATAAACCTTCCCTTAAGGGATTACATAAACAAAATCTCCCAGGTTATCTAACCTTTAATTACAATCATTCAAATGCAAAAATTAAATAAATACTTCATTACATCAATCAAATTAAAGTCTAGTAAATAACTGTCAACATATTACAAGTCTTCAGTACTTGTTCATCTTTTCCTTTCCTTTACAGGTGCTAGGTACATCTACCTTCTCATCTTTAGCTGTAATAGTTATATAAGCAAGAGTGAGCAAACAAAGCTCACTTGAAATAACAATGAAGCAAATCTTACAACATTTGCCAACTAATAGGCTCAATAGAACTGAACAATATATTCTATTAACATTCTGAAATATACAACTGAGGGTCTAATGACCACGAACTATGTCCACAGTTATAAGTAATCTTTCAATATTAACTTTAACAGTCATAAGACTATAAGGACTCCACGTACTTAGAGAGATCAGCCCTTCGTACAATGTATTGTGCACAACCATTTCAACGCTAAGCGTAAACCTCTAATAAAAGATTTGTTCATCTCAGTATTTAGAATACAAGTCCGCACCAAAGTAGGTTTGGTTTGGATACATTACAAGGTAATTTGGAATTCAACGATCATCAACTAAGGATTAGTTGAATACAAAAGAACTAACTGTACGCTATGGAATAATCATAACATAATTTGTTTGAAACATATAAAGTCAAGGTTATTGAGAATTGGATACTAAGCATGCAAAGTGAATAGTAATTTGAACGATAAAGTTGTTCAACACTAGAATATTAAAATATAGCGATTCGCATGCTAAATAACAAGTTACATATTAAAGAAACTTGCTCAATATTAAAGTATAAGATTTAGAATACTTGTATCCTCATGAACAAATAGATACAAGGACTTTCTCAATAATAAACAATCTAGCTCTACGAAAGTGTAGAGTTAGCAACTTGCGTAATTATAATTGAATTAAAAGCAATAACGTACTCAACGAAATTAAACTTGCACAATGAAGTGTTGGAGTTAGAAAACTTGCCTTGAGCACAAGCTAAACCTTACAACTTGAATCTCAATACCCTATATATATGTCATCATGACATAATTAGTCGCTACCAACACTTTATATATATAAGCAAGTATATACATCATGTAGGTTTAATTATCAATTCACATAATCGAATTACGTTAATACTAGTTATCCCTTGATAACATGTTCATTCCTAGTTTAGTACTACTGAAATCATCATTTAACAGTCCTATTATTAATACATAACATTTATTTTTAAAATTTGTGTAAATAAATAAAACTGTCAGACCATTCTACTAACTCGCGCTGTGGCGCCACAGTTTACAATGTGGGTTGGCGTTGCGGCGCTGAGCTGGCGCTGCGGCGCGAGACACAGGCCAACGATTGGCGTTGCGGCATGGCGCCGGCACTGCGGCGCGAAACTTACACTGCTGGGTCGCGCTGCGGTGCCAAACTCCAGACTTCGGCGCCCAGCCTCGGCAACAGCATGAACAAAAAGCCAAATTGGCCTACAAGCTCCAATCTAACAAACTAATTAACATGTAATACACATATAGACTTCTTATAAACATAATTTCAATACTCTTAACATGTTTTTACACATACAATAACATAAACATCAACTTTATAACATCCATTTTCAATGTTTTGGCAAAAACTCTATTTTTGACATTTTTAATGAAAGTCTTCACTGTAACTTTGTTTTTTAATCAAAACAGTTAATTCATCATAACAAATTTATGTGTATTCATCCTCTTACAAATTCAATAGTCAAATTATAATTTAAACAACCAATAAAACCTTAATTTTATTTTAAACTAAGTCATATTCATATATTTTTATATAAACACTCTGTAATATAGTTTCTTCATAAAACACATACATACATAAACTAGTTTCTCTATAATCATATATAAACTCATGAAACCATCTTATAACCAATAATTTATCATATAAAACCATGTATCACATACAATTTATTCTTCATGAAGATTTTTACAAAGAATTTTAGAAGAGGAAAAACTAAACTTTAAAAATAAAAGGATTAAGATCCTACCTTTGTTTAAGAAGATGATACCCTTCCCTTTTGATCAAGAACTTTCTTTTCCCCAATCTTTTCTCAAAACCTCTCAAGAATTCACTCTAATTCTTCTTCTTCTCTTCCTTTTTCTTCTTCTGAGTTTTTTTTCTTCTCCCAACTCTAGTTTACGTAGTAAAAAATATAACGTATAATAGTAATAATATATATTAATATATAATATAAATATAGATATAACTTATATCAGTTATGTAGGTTTTGAAATTCAAAAGCCATAAGGCTTGTTTGGCTAACATAATAAAAATAACCCATTAACTCATATACCTTGTTTGGTAAACCTAATTAAAATAAATGGATTAATCCTTATACCTTGTTTGATAAAAATACTATTATATTAAAGACTTAATATGCATTAAGGCTTGTTTGGCCAAAACTAAATTAAACTCCTTTAATTTATTTTAATAACTCCTTAATTATTTACTTAACAAATAATTAACTAGACCAAATCAAATCAAATTAAACAATTATTTATTCAACAATAAACATATCAATTAAATACTTATATAATTCAATAAATATTTAATATTACAATCTAAAATTTTGGAATGTTACAACGGCAAAGTCATTGCGTATGCATCACAACAACTAAAGGATTATGAAGAACGATACCCTACTCACGACTTAGAGTTAGCGGCAGTAGTTTTTGCGTTAAAGATATGGAGGCATTATTTGTACGAAGAGAAATATGAGATATACATAGACCATAAAAGTCATAAATATATCTTCACACAGAAGGAGTTGAATATGTGTCAGAGAAGGTAGTAGGAATTGATCAAAAATTATGACTGTGATATTCTTTATCACTCGGGGAAGGTAAACGTGGTTAACGACGAAAGGAATGGAGAAATTGTTTCAATTAACGACTCAAGAAGAGTTAATAAGAGAAATGGTGAAATTGGAAATAGAGGCAAAGTGACCCGAGAGGTATGAAGAGAATATATTTGTAATGGAAGCTCGTCTGACATTGTTGGATAGAGTAAAAGAAGCACAGAAGAAAGATGAAGAATGTGAGAAGATCAGGAAAAGGATTACAGAAAATGAGGAAGAGAAATTTTGAATGGATAGAGACGATATCTCAAGATTTGAAGGAAGAGTGTGGGTACCAGTGGTAACCGAGTTAAGAGAAGAGATTTTGCACGAGGCACATAAAACGACGTATTCTGTTCATCCGGGAGGCACTAAGATGTACCGAGACTTGAGGTAACATTTTTGGTGGCCCAATTTGAAACGGGAAGTCGTAGAGTGCGTTAGTAGATGTTTGACTTGCCAACGCGCAAAAGCAGAGAACCTGCGGCCAAGTGGTTTACTACAACCATTGGAAATACCAGAGTGGAAATGGGAGCACATTACGATGGATTTCGTGATAGAACTTCCAGTTACGCAGAAAGGTTATGATGTCATTTGGGTTATCGTGGATTGACTTACCAAGACCGCACATTTTCTATCGATCAAGATCCGTTACAGTTTAAATCAGTTGGTGTGACGCCCCCAAAATAGGAATACATCACCTATTCTAAGTCGTCAACTACATGGTATAAAATACAAATAAAACTTAATTATATAAATGTCGTGTAAAATACGACAAAACATAAGTTGTGAGTTTAAATACAACACTTTCTTCTAAACAGGATTCAAACTCAAAATAAGTTCTCAATACATTTATTTTCACACTATTTCATAGAATAGTGAGGACTACTAATGCTATCCTCTGAATCGTCACTCCGTTCCCCGACTAGTCCCCGCTACGTTCTCATTTCCTGAAAAGAACAATGAAAGCAAAAGGGTGAGTTCAACTAGCCCAGTAAGAAATATTATGACTAAGATAATGCAGAATAAATTATCGTTAGCCTTTAATAGTGTTAAACTGATAAAATATAACAAACATCAAGTTTAACTGCAGCGGAACAAGCAATCTATTAAAAGAGTCAAGTAGAGAATAAAATCTACTATCTTTTATGATTTAAAAGGTTTTTCATCACTTTTATCACTGAGACTCAGCTAAATAAATAATCCACATCATCCCTGCACTACGGCCAAGGATATTCATTAGTATCACAATCACAAATTATCCATGCATCACAGCCAAGGATATTCGTGTATTCATCAATGGTCATGATCATGCCAACAACTGTCCATCAATGCACTACGGGCCAATGAGGACTTTTACCACATCATTTGTAACATTACGGTTATGATTACACCGAATAATCCCTGGTTATAATCATACCAAGTCCATCTATGCACTACATGCCATAGATGACTTTCAACAAAATAAAAACATGAGGATGATGACAATGATATAAGAATTCAATAATACAAGTTCAAGAATTAATTAATCCAAGAACCAATAACGTCCAAATTGTCAACATGATATTGCTTTGTGTAGTAAAATTCAAGAATGCTCAGAAGAATATTTCCATAAAAATATACTGGATGAAGCGCAAATATTAAGGATATTTTACTAATTTCATGGAGTATAAAAGCCAAAACTTTAACCAACTGAGTATAATAAAGAATGGAATAACAAAAGAAATCACCAGGTATGCGATGGACCGCATAGACAGGTTATTCCAACAGAATAATAAATATCGGAACCAGGTCATGCGTAAATACACTGACAGGATATTCCGACAGAATAATAAATAATAGAACCAGGTCCGGCATAAACGCACTGACAGGATATTCTGACAAAATAATAGATAATAGAACCAGGTCCGGCGTAAACGCACAGACAGGATATTCTGATAGAATAATAAATAATGGAACCAGGACCGGTGTAAACGCACAGACAGGATGTTCCAACAGAATAATAAATAATGGAATAACAGAAGAATTTCACCAAGTATAGGGTAGCCCGCGTATACAGGTTATTCCAACAGAATAATAAATAATGGAATAACAGAAGTTCTCTTCATGGATACAAAAGAAATAATACCCCTTACCTTAAGAAGAAGAATACTGGATATATGACTAGTGCAGTAGCAGAATACTTCTCTTCTTTCTCTCTATAACTTCTCTCTCTAGAGTTTCAGTGAATTCGTAAGAAATAATGAAGGAATGAGCTTCTATTTATAGAAGAATGGACTACATAGTAACTAATTCATGAACGGTCCAGATTGATTTACTTTAATCTGACGATCCATATTTAAAGCAAAATCTTTTAAATAAAATATAATATATTCTATTTATAATCTAATAAAACGAATATTCCCCGACCAATCGAATATTATATAGCAACTTGCGTAGCAAAATTTATAAATATTTCCCACAACTATAACATTATATCAATTTCACTCCATAATATTCAAAAATGATATTTATAAAAAATTCATCTTTATTTATAAAAGTTGGGGTCTTACAACCTCCCCTTCTTATGAAATTTCGCCCTCGAAATTAGGGTACGTACCTGGTATATCGAAGAGATAAGGATACCTTGACTTCATTTCAGATTCTAACTCCCAGGTCATTTCCTCAACATCGTGGTTTCTCCACGAAACTTTGACTTGAGTTATAACCTTGGAACGTAGAATATGTTCCTTCTTATCCAAGATTTGAACAGGAACCTCTTCATACGTTAAATCTTCCGCTATTTTGTCCAGTTCTAACTTAATAATGTGGTTCGGGTCTTCCACATATTTACGTAGCATGGATATGTGAAAAACATTATGAACACGAGACATACTTGGCGGTAAAGCGAGTCTATAGGCCACAGTTCCTACTCGATCGAGGATTAAAAATGGGCCAATGAATCGAGGATTGAGATTTTCTCTCTTTCCAAATCTCGTAACTCCTTTCCACGGAGCAACTCGTAACAACACATGATCTCCTATATCAAATTCCATGTCCTTTTGATGAAAATCAGCATAACTCTTTTGTCGATCTTATGAGATTTTTATACATTGCCGGATCGTTTGAATCTTTTCCGTAGTCATACGTACCAACTCTGGTCTCAACAATGTTGCTTCACCCACCTAATCCCAGCATACTGGAGAACGACACTTTCTTCCATACAACGCCTCGAATGGAGCCATGCCAATACTTGCTTGATAACTGTTGTTGTAGGAAAACTCCACCAATGGTAAGAACTTATCCCAACTTCCCTTGAAGTCAAGGACACAGAGTCTTAATAAATCTTCAAGAGTTTGTATAGTCCTCTCTGATTGTCCATCCGTCTGGGGATGATATGCTGAACTAAATCGAAAATTCGTGCCCATAGCTTTTTGCAAACTAACCCAAAATCGTGAAGTGAATCTTGTATCTCGATCAGAAACTATGGATACTGGCATACCATGTAGTCTTACAATCTCGTTTATGTATATATGAGCAAGACGTTCAAGTGTATAAGTTTCTCGTATTGGTAAGAAATGAGCAGACTTGGTCAATCTATCAACAATGACCCAAATTGCATCAATGCCTTGAGAAACCTTGGGAAGACCAGTAACAAAATCCATAGTAATGTGCTCCCACTTCCATTCTAGAATTTCAAGTGGTTGCAATGGACCTTTTAGTACTTGATGCTCCGCTTTGACTCGTTGACAAGTTAGACACCTTGAGATAAACAGCGCTATCTCTCTCTTCATATTGCTCCACCAAAATGTATGACGAAGATCACGATACATTTTGGTACTCCCAGGATGGATTGCAAACGGTGTGTTGTGCGCCTCCATCATGATTTTATACTTTAAATCAGGGTCGTTAGGAACACAAAGTCTGGAGTTGACTCGAAGTATTCCTTCTTCATCGATTCTTGCTTCCGGCATAGCACCTTCTTGCACTTTCTTTCTTATACGCATCAGCTCCAGGTCTGTAGCTTGAGCAGCCTTAACTTTATCAATTAAAGTCGGTTCTACTCGTATATTCGCTATCATCACATGGGTCCCTAAAGTATTTAACTCTATCTCCATCCTTTGCAAGTCACATAAAATGGGCCTTTGCATTGACAATGTCGCACTCGTACTTGCATATGATCTTCTACTCAATGCATCAGCTACGACGTTCGCTTTTCCAGGATGGTATTGGATGGTATGATCATAATCTTTCAACAGTTCCAGCCAACGTCGTTGTCACATGTTGAGTTCTTTTTGAGTGAAGAAATATTTGAGGCTTTTATGATCCGTAAAGATCTCCACTTTCTCCCCATACAAGTAATGTCTCCAAATTTTAAGTGCGAAGACAACAGCTGCCAACTCTAGATCATGAGTAGGATAATTCCTCTCATATTCTTTGAGTTGTCTTGAGGCATAGGCTATGACTTTCTCATGTTGCATGAGAACACATCCCAACCCTTTGCCCGAAGCATCATTGTAGATGACAAATCCCTCCGAGCCAGATGGTATTGTCAGAACAGGTGCTGAAATGAGTCTCCTCTTGAGTTCTTGAAAACTCTTCTCACATTCTTCGCTCCAACAGAACTTTATATCTTTCTAAGTCAGCTGAGTTAATGGAGTAGCGATTTGAGAAAATTCTTCCACGAATCTCTGATAATAACCAGCTAAACTAAGAAAGCTACGTACTTCGGTCACTAATTTAGGTTGCTCCCAACTTTGAATTACTTCAATCTTTATCGGGTCAACAGATATTCTATGACTTGATACAACGTGTGTAAGACCCCAACTTTTATAAATAAAGATGAATTTTCTATAAATATTATTTTTGAATATTATGGAGTTAATTTGATATAATGTTATAGTTGTGGGTAATATTTATAAATTTTGCAAAGTACGCAAGTTGTTATATAATATTCGATTGGTCGGGGAATATTCGTTTTAACAGGGAATATTCGTACAACGACACAATCATTGGTGGACCCCACAACGGAATTATTGTCGGATTGAGAAAACGACAAAAATATTTTATTAAAAATAACGGCGAAAGTTTTACCATTGTTACTGTTGAACTACTCGGTAGTAAAAGTACAGTAATACGTGTGGTTGCATAGTAGCACACGGTATTGATTATTAATGCTTATGTGAGAAGTCACTCAGTTTGATTCAATTATTGTCAGTTAATAATATGAATTATTTAGCGATAATGACGTTTTGTTTTATTCGTATTATTAACGTAATAAAACAGAAACATCTTTTTATATAAAACAGAATACTTTATTAAAGTTATTCTATAAATAGAATATATTATATTTTATTTAAAAGATTTTTTCTTTAAATATGGACCGTCAGATTAAAGTAATCAATCTGGACCGTTCATGGATTAGTTACTATGCATTCTATTTTTCTATAAATAGCAGCTCATTCCTTCATTATTTCTTACGAATTCACTGAACTCTAGAGAGAGAAACTATAGAGAGAGAGAAGAAGAGTATTCTGCTACTTAACTACTTCCTTATTTCAGCTCTTCTTTAAAACGGTAAGGGGTGTTATTCTTTCTTATTCATGAAGAGAACTGTGGTTATTCCATTTCTTATTATTCTGTTGGAATGACCTGCATACGCGGTCTACCCTATACTTGGTGATATTCTTCTATTATTCTGTTGGAACATCCTGTCTGTGTGTTTTACACCGGACCTGGTTTCGTTTTTATTATTATTCTGTTGGAACATCCTGTCTGTGTGTTTTACACCGGACCTGGTTCCATTATTTATTATTCTGTCGGAATATCCTGTCTATGCATTTACGCCGGACCGGGTTTCATTATTTATTATTCTGTTGGAATAACCTGTCTGTGCGGTCTATCGCATGCATGGTGATTTCTTTTGTTATTCCATTCTTTATTGTACTCAGTTGGTTAAGTTTTGACTTCTATACTCCATGAAATTTGTGGAATATCCTTGATAATTGCGTTTCATCCAGTATCTTTTCATGAAAATATTCTTCTAAGCATTCTTAAATTTTACTCCACAAAGCAGTATCATGTTGACAATTTGGACGTTGTTAATTCTTGGATAAATTAATTCTTAAACTTGTTTTATTGAATTCTTATATCATTGTCATCATCCTCATATTTATAAAAAATTGAAAGTCATCTGTGGCCTGTAGTGCATAGATGGACTTGGTATGATTATGACCAGGGATTATTCGGTATAATCATGACTGTAATGTTACAAATGATGTGGTAAAAGTCCTCATTGGCCCGTAGTGCGTTGATGGACAGTTGTTGGCATGATCATGACCATTAATGAATACACGAATATCCTTGGCCGTAGTGCATGGGTGATTCAATGATGTGGATTATTTTATTAAGCTGAGTCCCAGCGATCACAGTGTTGAAAAACCTTTTAAATCATAAAAGATAGTAGAGTTTATTTCCTACTTGACTCTTTTAATGGATTGCTTGTTCCACTGCAGTTAAACTTGATGTCTATTATATTTTATCAGTTTAACATTATTGAAGGCTAATGATAATTTATTTTGCATTATCTTAGTCATAATATTTCTTACTGGGCTAGTTGAGCTCACTCTTTCTTTCACTGTTCTCTTCAGGAAATGAGAACATAGCTGGGGCAAGTCGGGGAACGGAGTGATGGTTCGAATGATAGTATTAGTTAGAAGTCCTCACTATTCTATGTAATAGTGTGTTAATAAATGTAATGAGGACTCCTTTTGAGTATGAATACTCTCTAGAAGATAATATTTGTATTCAAACTCGCAGTTTATGTTTTATCGTATTGTACACGACAGTTGTATTAGTAAGATGTATTTGGATTATGTACCATGTAAGTGGCGACCCAAGATGGGTGACGTATACCTAATTTTGGGGGCGTCACAGTTGGTATCAGAGCTTAGGGATATGATCCCTGGCTAAGATGTGAGACTAGAACTAGGAGGGGAGAGACGGGGAATTCCTTCGCTAGTATGACCTACCTAAGTTTATTTGCATGGTATTTAATTGGTCGGTCATAATATAAGGATAATATATGACATATCAATTAACTTTTATTTTGTGGCAGTATCTGAAAATGGCATCTGAGAATGTTGAGAATAGCAATGGAGCACAGGCGACTGTTGATTCACCACATATCAATAATCTGGATAATGTGCATCAGGAAGGTGACAATCCTCATGCAAACAACAACACTGAACAGATGATGAATGATGGAATGTTCAGAAACTTTATGCAGTTCATGCAACAGTAGGCGAGAGCGGCTCCTGTCCAAAATATAGGTGGAAACACTGAAAACTCTTGGACGGTCACCGCTAAACAGTTCATGGAGCTGGGACCACCAGAGTTTAAGGGAGAGCCAAAACCACTTATAGCGGAAACATGGATAAAGCAGATTACCAAGATATTTGATGTCTTGGGATGCTCCGAGGAGCAAAAGATTCCCTTTGCCGCCTTTATGTTGCGAGGAGAGGCAGATTACTGGTGGGAATCGATTAAGCGTACTCAACCTGTCACACTGAAGATGTCTTGGGAGAAGTTCCAAGACCTGTTCAATGACAAATACTTTCCCGAAAGTGTTCGTCACATGAAGGAGATGGAGTTCATCAAATTGGAGCAGAATAATATGACCGTGTCGCAGTATGAGGCTAAATTTGCTGAGTTGTCCCGGTTTGCGTCCCACTTGGTGGATAATGAAGAGCGAATGACGCGAATGTTTTTGCGAGGTTTGAAACCTAAGATACGTCAACATCTTATTTCTCATAAACTGTGTTTGTATTCAGATGTTGTGAATAGGGCTCAGTTAGTGGAGCGCGATAACAAGTCAACGTAACCAAAAGAGAGCAGTCGACAAAATGATAATACCAGTGAGAGCAGTCATCGAAGCGATGACAACAAGCGTGGAGGGAATCAACAGGCCAGAAATGGTAACCACTTCGGTGGTAATCAGGGCCAAAATAATAAGAATGGTCATTTCAAGAAGAGGAGATTCAACAATGATGGAAAGACGTCAGCACCAGCACCCGTTGTTAAGGAAGGAGAACGACCACCTATCATATGTTTTAAATGCGGAGGGGAGGGGCACATCAGTCCAAACTGCGCGATGCCGTCTAAAGCATGTTATAATTGTGGAAGAGAAGGTCATTTAGCTCGATTTTGTCATTTACCAAAAACAAGTTCAGCCAAGATGGAGACACCAAAGGCCATCCCAGAAAAGTCAAAACCGGTAGTGCAAGGGAGAGCGTTTGTTGTGACCTCCCAGAAAGCAAGGAACCCGAATGAGGTCATCACGGGTAAGCTTATCATAAACTCTAACGAAGTCTATACTTTATTTAATACCGGTTCTATCCATTCTTTTATTTCTCCTACTTGCGCTCATCGATTAAATTTTTACGGAGAAATTAGACTTTGACTTATCTGTTGAAACTCCATTGGGAGAAACCTTCATTACATCCACGATTTATAAGTCTTGTTTGGTTCAAGTTGGTACCCACACATTACCTGTCGATCTTATTTCATTAAAAATACTTGCATTTGACGTGATTCTAGGGATTGATTGGTTAACTACTCATCATGCAAAAATTGATTGTTTTCGTAAGTTTGTTAGCTTTCATATTCCTAATCGACCTATTATGCGAATTCAAGTAACCAAACCACTAAAGTCAATCATTATCATATCAAGCCATAAGTAAAGATCCCCGTTCCTTTCGTTGTTAACTTCCTGGTGTGGAATGCACCGAAGCCAGACTTTCCGTAGGAGACGTTGTAAATGACGATGGCAAGTTGATAGGTATCAATGTGACGTGTTATCCATGTCTGGGATGAGAGTCACAGTTTTGAATGATATTTCTATTGTTAATAAATTTCCTGACGTATTCTTGAAGATTTCCTAGCCTACCCCTAGAGCGTGAAATCGAATTTTGTATTGACCCAGTATAAAACCCATTTCTTAAACCCTCAAATATTTCTTTACTTAAAATGAACGTATCAGGCGCCAAAGACATTGGCTCGAGCTGTTAAAGATTACGATCGTACCATTTAATATCATCGTGGAAAAGTGAACATGGTAGCTGACGCGTTGAGTAGAAGATCATATGCAAGTACGAGTACGATATTGTCAACACAAAGGCCCATTTTGTGTGACTTACAAAGGATGGAGATAGAGTTAAAGACTCCAGGGACCCATGTGATGATGGCAAATATACGAGTAGAACCAACTTTAATCGATAAAGTTAAAGCTGCTCAAGCTACAGACCTGGAGCTGATGCGTATGAGGAAGAAAGTGCAAGAAGGTGCTATGCCGGAAGCAAGAATCGATGAAGAAGGAATACTTCGAGTCAACTCCAGACTTTATGTTCCTAACAACCCTGATTTAAAGTATGAAATCATGATGGAGGCGCACAACACACCGTTTGCAATCCATCCTGGGAGTACCAAAATGTATCATGATCTTCGACATACATTTTGGTGGGGCAATATGAAGAGAGAGATAGCGCTGTTTATCTCAAGGTGTCTAACGTGTCAACGAGTCAAGGCGGAGCATCAAGTACCAAAAGGTTCATTGCAACCACTTAAAATTCCAGAATGGAAGTGGGAGCACATTACCATGGATTTCATCACCGGTCTTCCTAAGGTTTCTCAAGGTATAGATGCGATTTGGGTCATTGTTGATAGATTGACCAAGTCTGCTCATTTTTTACCGATACGAGAAACTTATACACTTGAACGTCTTGCTCGTATGTACATAAACGAGATTGTAAGACTGCATGGTATGCCAGTATCTATAGTTTCTGATCGAGACTCGAGATTCACTTCACGATTTTGGGTTAGTTTACAAAAAGCTATGGGCACGGATTTACGATTTAGTTCGGCATATCATCCTCAGACGGATGGACAATCAGAGAGGACTATTCAAACTCTTGAAGATCTATTAAGGCTATGTGTCCTTGATTTCAAGGGAAGTTGGGACAAGTTCTTGTCATTGGTGGAGTTTTCCTACAACAACAGTTATCAAGCAAGTATTGGCATGGATCCATTCGAAGCGTTGTATGGAAGAAAATATCGTTCTCCAGTATGCTGGGATGAGGTGGGTGAAGCAACGTTGTTGGGACTGGAGTTGGTACGTATGACTACAGAAAAGATTCAAACGATCCGATAACGTATAAAATCCTCACAAGATCGACAAAAGAGTTATGCTGATCTTCATCGAAAGGACGTGGAATTTGATGTAGGAGATCATGTGTTCTTACATGTTGCTCCATGGAAAGGAGTTACGAGATTTGGAAAGAGAGGAAAGCTCAATCCTCGATTCATCGGTCTATTTTTAATCCTCGATCGAGTAGGGACTGTGGCTTATAGACTCGCTTTACCGCCAAGTATGTCTCATATTCATAACATTTTTCACATATCCATGTTACGCAAATATGTGGAAGACCCGAACCACATTATTGAGTTAGAACCGGACGAAATAGCGGAGGATTTGACGTATGAAGAAGTTCATGTTCAAATCTTGGATAAGAAGGAACATATTCTACGCTCCAAGGTTATACCTCAAGTCAAAGTTTTATGGAGAAACCACGATGTTGAGGAAATGACTTGGGAGTTAGAATCTGAAATGAAATCAAGGTATCCTTACCTCTTCGACATACCAGGTACATACCTTAATTTCGAGGGCGAAATTTCATAAGAAGGGGAGGTTGTAAGACCCCAACTTTTATAAATAAAGATGAATTTTCTATAAATATCATTTTTGAATATTATGGAGTTAATTTGATATAATGTTATAGTTGTGGGTAATATTTATAAATTTTGCAAAGTACGCAAGTTATTATATAATATTTGATTGGTCGGGGAACATTCGTTTTAACAGGAAATATTCGTACAATGACACAATCATTGGTGGACCCCACAACGGAATTATTATCGGATTGAGAAAACGACAAAAATATTTTATTAAAAATAACGGCAGAAGTTTTACCATTATTACTGTTGAACTACTCGGTAGTAAAAGTACAGTAATACGTGTGGTTGCATAGTAGCATACGGTATTGATTATTAATGCTTATGTGAGAAGTCACTCAGTTTGATTCAATTATTGTCAGTTAATAATATGAATTATTTAGCGATAATGACGTTTTGTTTTATTCGTATTATTAACGTAATAAAACAGAAACATCTTTTTATATAAAACAGAATACTTTATTAAAGTTATTCTATAAATAGAATATATTACATTTTATTTAAAAGATTTTTTCTTTAAATATGGACCGTCAGATTAAAGTAATCAATCTGGACCATTCATGGATTAGTTACTATGCATTCTATTTTTCTATAAATAGCAGCTCATTCTTTCATTATTTCTTACGAATTCACTGAACTCTAGAGAGAGAAACTATAGAGAGAAACTATAGAGAGAGAGAAGAAGAGTATTCTGCTACTTTACTACTTCCTTATTTCAGCTCTTCTTTAAAACGGTAAGGGGTGTTATTCTTTCTTATTCATGAAGAGAACTGTTGTTATTCCATTTCTTATTATTCTGTTGGAATAACCTGTATACGCGGTCTACCCTATACTTGGTGACATTCTTCTATTATTCTGTTGGAACATCATGTCTGTGTGTTTTACACCGGACCTGGTTTCGTTTTTATTATTATTCTGTTAGAACATCCTGTCTGTGTGTTTTACACCGGACCTGGTTTCGTTTTTATTATTATTCTGTTGGAACATCCTGTCTGTGTGTTTTACACCGGACCTGGTTCCATTATTCATTATTCTGTCGGAATATCCTGTCTGTGCGTTTACGCCGGACCTGGTTCCATTATTTATTATTCTGTTAAGAATAACCTGTCTGTGCGGTCTATCGCATGCATGGTGATTTCTTTTGTTATTCCATTCTTTATTATACTCAGTTGGTTAAGTTTTGACTTCTATACTCCATGAAATTTGTGGAATATCCTTGATAATTGCGTTTCATCCAGTATCTTTTCATGAAAATATTCTTCTAAGCATTCTTGAATTTTACTCCACAAAGCAGTATCATGTTGACAATTTGGACGTTGTTAATTCTTGGATAAATTAATTCTTGAACTTGTTTTATTGAATTCTTATATCATTGTCATCATCCTCATATTTATAAAATATTGAAAGTCATCTGTGGCCTGTAGTGCATAGATGGACTTGGTATGATTATGACCAGGGATTATTCGGTATAATCATGACCGTAATGTTACAAATGATGTGGTAAAAGTCCTCATTGGCCCGTAGTGCGTTGATGGACAGTTGTTGACATGATCATGACCATTAATGAATACACGAATATCCTTGGCCGTATTGCAGGGGTGATTCGATGATGTGGATTATTTTATTAAGCTGAGTCCCAGCGATCACAGTGTTGAAAAACTTTTTAAATCATAAAAGATAGTAGAGTTTATTTTCTACTTGACTCTTTTAATGGATTGCTTGTTCCACTGCAGTTAAACTTGATGTCTATTATATTTTATCAGTTTAACATTATTGAATGCTAATGATAATTTATTCTGCATTATCTTAGTCATAATATTTCTTACTGGGCTAGTTGAGCTCACCCTTTCTTTCACTGTTCTCTTCAGGAAATGAGAACGTAGCTGGGGCAAGTCGGGGAATGGAGTGATGGTTTGAATGATAGTATTAGTTAGTAGTCCTCACTATTCTATGTAATAGTGTGTTAATAAATGTAATGAGAACTCCTTTTGAGTATGAATACTCTCTAGAAGATAATATTTGTATTCAAACTCGCAGTTTATGTTTTGTTGTATTGTACACGACAGTTGTATTAGTAAGATGTATTTGAATTTATGTACCATGTAAGTGGCGACCCAAGATGGGTGACGTATACCTAATTTTGGGGGCATCACAACGTGCCCAAGGAATGCTACTTTCTCAAGCCAGAACTCGCATTTTTTCAACTTGGCATAAAGTTTGTATTCACGAAGCTTTTGGAGTGTCAGCCTCAAGTGTTGCTCATGATCTTCACGGCTTTTGGAATAAATAAGGATGTCATCAATAAAGACGACCACAAAGTGATCCAAATATTCCTTGAATACTCGGTTCATCAAATCCATAGAGGCAGCAGAAGCATTAGTCAATCCAAAAGACATGACTAAGAATTCATAATGCCCGTACCGAGTTCTAAAGGCAGTCTTTGGAATATCCTCAGTTCTAACCTTCAGCTGATGATATCCAGAACGAAGATCGATTTTTGAAAAGAATTATGCTCCTTGCAACTAGTCAAACAGGTCATCAATACGTGGCAATGGGTACCTATTTTTGATGGTGACATGATTCAACTCCCGATAATCAATACAAAGTCGCATACTCCCATCTTTCTTCTTCACGAATAGAACATGAGCACTCCAACAAGAAGTACTAGGACGAATAAAGCCAATGTCTAACAATTCCTGCAGTTGGGTCTTTAACTCTTGAAGTTCAATAGGAGTCATTCGATATGGGGCTTTGGAAATGGGTTTTGCACTGGGTTCAAGGTCGATACAAAATTTAATTAAACGCTCTGGGGGTAGGCCAGGAAGTTCTTCAGAGAATACATCAGGAAATTCATTAACAATAGAAATATCATTCAAAACTGAAGTATTTTTGTTTAGATCCGTGACATGAGCTAAGAAAGCTTGACATCCATTTTTCAATAAATGAATAGCTTTATGGCTTGAGATGACAGTGATTGATTTTAATGGTTTGGTTATTTGAATTCGCATAATAGGTTGATTAGGAATATGAAAGCTAACAATCTTACAAAAATAATCAATTTTTGCATGATGAGTAGTTAACCAATCAATCCCTAGAATTACATCAAATGCAAGTATTTTCAATGAAATAAGATCGACAGGTAATGTGAGGGTACCGATTTGAACCAAACAAGACCTATAAACAGTGGATGTAATGAAGGTTTCTCCCAACGGAGTTTCCACAGATAAGTCAAAGTCTAATTTCTCCGGAGTCAAATTTAATCGTTGAGCGCAAATAGGAGAAATAAAAGAATGGGTAGAACCGGTATCAAATAAGGTATAGACTTCGCTAGAGTTTATGATAAGCTTACCCGTGATGACCTCATTCGGGTTCCTTGCTTACTGGGAGGTCACAACAAACGCTCTCCCTTGCACTACCGGTTTTGACTTTTCTGGGACGTCCTTTGGTGCCTCCATCCTAGCTGAACTTGTCTTTGGTGAATGACAAAATCGAGCTAGGTGACCTTCTCTTCCATAATTATAACATGCTTTGGATGGCATCGCGCAGTTTGGACTGATGTGTCCCTCCCCTCCGCATTTGAAGCATATGATCGGTGGTCGTTCTCCTTCTTAACCACGGGTGCTGGTGCTGACATCTTTCCATCATTATTGAATCTCCTCTTCTTGAAATGTCCATTCATATTATTTTGGCCATGATTACCACCGAAGTGGTTACCATTTCTGGCCTGTTGATTCCCTCCACGCTTGTTGTCACCGCTTCGATGATTGCTTTCACTAGTATTATCATTTTGCCTGTTGCTCTCTTTAGGTTGCGTTGACTCGTTGTCGCACTCCACTAACTGAGCCCTATTTACAACATCTAAATACAAACACAGTTTATGAGAAATAAGATGTTGACGTATCGCCGGCTTCAAACCTCTTAAAAACATCCGCGTCATTCTCTCTTCATTATCCACCAAGTGGGACGCAAACCGGGACAGCTCGGCAAACTTAGCTTCGTGCTACGACACAGTCATATTATTCTGCTCCAACTTGATGAACTCTATCTCCTTCATGTGACGAATACTTTCTGGAAAGTACTTGTCATTGAACAGTTCTTGGAACTTCTCCCAAGACATCTTCAGTGCAACAGGTTGAGTACGCTTTACCGATTCCCACCAGTAATCTGCCTCTCCTCGCAATATAAAGGTGGCAAAGGGAACCTTTTGCTCTTCGGCGCATCCCAAGACATCAAATATCTTGGTGATCTGCTTTATCCACGTTTCCGCCTTAAGTGGTTTTGGTTCTCCAATAAACTCCGGTGGTCCCAGCTCCTTGAACTGTTTAGCGATGACCGTCCGTGAGTTTTCAGTGTTTCCACCTACATTTTGGACAGGAGCCGCTCTCGCCTGCTGTTGCATGAATTGCATAAAGCCTCTGAACATTCCATCATTCATCATTTGGTCAGTGTTGTTGTTTGCATGAGGATTATCGCATTCCTGATGCACATTATCCTGAATATTGATATGTGGTGAATCAACGGTTGCCTGTGCTCCATTGTTATTCTCAACATTTTGGGATATTATTTTCAAATACTGCCACAAAACAAGGGTTAATTAACATATCACATATTATCTCTATACTCTGACCGACCAATTAAATAACAAGTAAACTTAGGTAGGTCATACTAGCGAAGGAATTCTCCATCTCTCCCCTCCTAGTTCTTATCTCACATCTCAACCAGGGATCATATCCCTAAGCTTTGATACCAACTGTGACGCCCCCAAAATAGGTATACATCACCTATTCTGAGTCGTCAATTACATGGTATAAAATACAAATAAAACTTAATTATACAACTGTCGTGTAAAATACGACAAAACATAAGCTGTGAGTTTAAATACAATACTTTCTTCTAAACAGGATTCAAATTCAAAATAAGTTCTCAATACATTTATTTTTACACTATTTCATAGAATAGTGAGGACTACTAATTCTATCCTCTGAATCGTCACTCCGTTCCCCGACTAGTCCCCGCTACGTTCTCATTTCCTGAAGAGAACAATGAAAGCAAAAGGGTGAGCTCAACTAGCCCAGTAAGAAATATTATGACTAAGATAATGCAGAATAAATTATCGTTAGCCTTCAACAGTGCTAAACTGATAAAATATAACAAACATCAAGTTTAACTGCAGCGGAACAAGCAATCCATTAAAAGAGTCAAGTAGAGAATAAAATCTACTATCTTTTATGATTTAAAAGACTTTTCATCACTTTTATCACTGAGACTCAGCTTAATAAATAATCCACATCATCCCTGCACTACGGCCAAGGATATTCATTAGTATCACAATCACAAATTATCCATGCATCACAGCCAAGGATATTCGTGTATTCATCAATGGTCATGATCATGCCAACAACTGTCCATCAATGCACTAAGGGCCAATGAGGACTTTTACCACATCATTTGTAACATTATGGTCATGATTACACCGAATAATCCTTGGTTATAATCATACCAAGTCCATCTATGCACTACATGCCATAGATGACTTTCAACAAAATATAAACATGAGGATGATGACAATGATATAAGAATTCAATAAAACAAGTTCAAGAATTAATTAATCCAAGAACCAATAACGTCCAAATTGTCAACATGATACTGCTTTGTGCAGTAAAATTCAAGAATGCTCAGAAGAATATTTCCATGAAAATATACTGGATGAAGCGTAAATATCAAGGATATTCCACTAATTTCATAGAGTATAAAAGCCAAAACTTTAGCCAACTGAGTATAATAAAGAATGAAATAACAAAAGAAATCACCAAGCATACGATGGACCGCACAGACAGGTTATTCCAACAGAATAATAAATATCGGAACCAGGTCATGCGTAAATGCACTGACAGAATATTTCGACAGAATAATAAATAATGGAACCAGGTCCGGCGTAAACGCACAGACAGGATGTTCCAATAGAATAATAAAGAATGGAATAACAGAAAAATTTCACCAAGTATAGGGTAGTCCGCGTATACAGGTTATTTCAACAGAATAATAAATAATGGAATAACAGAAGTTCTCTTCATGAATACAAAAGAAATAATATCCCTTACCTTAAGAAGAAGAATATTGGATATATGACTAGTGCAGTAGCAGAATACTTTTTTTCTTTCTCTCTATAACTTCTCTCTCTAGAGTTTCAGTGAATTCATAAGAAATAATGAAGGAATGAACTTCTATTTATAGAAGATTGGACTGTATAGTAACTAATTCATGAACGGTCCAGATTGATTTACTTTAATTTGACGGTCCATATTTAAAGCAAAATCTTTTAAATAAAATATAATATATTCTATTTATAATCTAATAAAACGAATATTCTCCGACCAATCGAATATTATATAGCAACTTGCGTACTTTACAAACTTTTATAAATATTACCCACAACTATAATATTATATCAATTTCACTCCATAATATTCAAAAATGATATTTATAGAAAATTCATCTTTATTTATAAAAGTTGGGGTCTTATAGTTAGCGAGTCTGTACGTAAAGAAGATTGTTTCACGACATGGAGTGCCGGTGTCAATTGTCTCTGATCGAGATCCACGCTTCACGTTAAATTTTTGGAAAAGCTTGCAAAAGAGAATGGGAACGCAGTTAAGGTTGAGTACCGCTTATCATCCTCAGACAAACGGACAGAGTGAGCGAATAATATAAATACTGGAGGACATGCTTAGAACTTGCGTGATGAACTTCAAGGGAAATTGGGATGACAACCTACCCTTAGTCGAATTTATGTATAATAATAGTTACCATGCGAGTATCGGCATGCCACCGTACGAAGCTCTTTACGGAAGAAAGTGTAGAACGCCATTATGTTGGGACGAAGTCGGAGAGCGACGAATACTCGGACCAGAGTTAGTACAACAAACCGCAGACGTGATGACAGTGATAAAAGCCAGACTAGTAGCAGCTCAAGATCACCAGAAGAAGTACGCAGATTTGCATCGACAGGGCCGAGATTTTAAAGTCAACAGTTTCATATTCTTTAAGGTATTTCCATGGAAGGGAAAGATCCATTTTGGCAAGAAAGGAAAATTGAGTCCAAGATTTATAGGACCGTTCGAGATACTGAAGTAAGTAAGCGAAGTGGCATATAAAGTTGCATTACCGCCCGAGTTGGATCACATCCATAATGTGTTTCACATATCAGTGGTGTATCCATACAAAGCCGATTACAAGCACGTGATTTCTTATGAACCCATTCAAGTGGAAAAGAACTTAGCATATAAAGAAATTCCTATCCAAAATCTAGATAGGAAAGAGCAAACTTTAAGAAACAAAGTCATTTCTTCTGTAAAAGTACTTTGACATAACCACGATGTCAAGGAGGCTACATGGGAGTTAGAAGATCGGATGATGAGGGATTATCCCCATCTATTTGTGTAACCTTGTAGCAATTTCGGGACGGAATTTTTATAAGGGTGGGAGGATGTAATTACCCGAGAATTTCCACATCTTATTAAATGAATATATTAATGGAAATAAATATTTATTTGAAATAAATGTTGATGTATGGCAAGATAAGTGATTCAATTAGTGTAAAGTGAAGTGAAGTTATAAGTGTGAAGTTATGATGAGAATTGAGTAATGCCTTGTGTGGCATGAGAAGGGAAATTTAAGAGATTAAACCAAGAGGAAGATTAATTGTGTATGATTATGTGATTCCATATAAGGAATGAATACACTCTTAGATTAGTAATATCACTCATGTGGACGTTACTTCATGTCATGTAAAACTAGTATGGTGATAGAAGTTGAAACTGGCTTGAAGCTAAACCAGTTTAGCACTGCCATGGTCTGACATAGCTACGCCCTTCCAGCAGTACAAATTGGCGTAGCTGCACCAGTGATCAGTCTGAGATGGTTAGTTTCTACTACAGAAATGAAAGGGAACACTTTTTTAATATATGTGACATTAATAAAACCATATGATAGGAGTATATTTTAATGCCATGAGGTATCCAGCAGTACAATGAAATCCCATGTAATTGTAATACAAAAATAATTAAAATATATGTGTACTCTAAAAACTGAAAAAGAAATTAGATGTTTAAATAAACATTAATATTAAATAATGTTATAATGTGGTTATGTGGTTATGTGGTTATGTGAGTAGCAAAAATAATTATGGGGGATTCACAGACAATAATACCTAACTGCGTTATTTTATTGTGTATATTTAATGTACATGGATTATATGATGTGAGTATATAACTAATCCTTAATTTCTTAATATGGTAACAATTGTACATTAAGATTATATTATGGGAATTAAAGAAACCAAACCAAGCCTTAGATAACAAGTTGCTGAGATTTTTCTCTTGTCCCAAATTGAGTGGCACAAAAGTACAATGAACAGTGACCTAAGGCTAATTTACGTAACTTCCAAGTGGCTAAGCATATGTGATGATTGCAAAGCCAATGGCTGGTGGTGGGTTATTAAACCACTCTCAATTAAGCAATGTTTTCTTCGATTACACCATGAACTCCAACCCTAGTGTAATGCCAATGTCCAGTCCAAGTTTTCTTTATAACTAGAAGCTCCAATTTCAGTTTTTGTTGCTTGTAATTTTCTTAGTTTGAGAATTCTAAGTTGCTGAGCATTTGTAGAAGCATACTCAGTATGTGAGGAGTCCAATTCGAGCTTAAGGAGGTATAAACTCTAGTTGTGTTCTTGAAATGGGTCTTGTTTAGTTCTTGAAATTACTTGAATATTTATGTCAATTGAGATGAATTAACATGCTATAATGTGTTTAGGAAGTATGCTTAAATGTATGAACTCTTTAATGATGGTTTGGAACAAGTTTAAATCGATAGGAATCAAGTAGGTTGATACTCTGCAAAACAGAGTCTGTTACTACTTCTGCTCCCGACATGGCGCAGCTGCGCCCTGGTTATACTAGGGTGCAGTGCAGCTGCGCCGTACCTCAGAATCAGTTATTGATTTTTGTTAGACTATGTATATGATGCCCCAAAATTCGAGTTCCCTAACCTCGGGTTTGGTGCTCACGATCCATCATATATATCACATCTAACTACTCATTCATTAATGAAAAACATCATTCATAATATTCCTTAATACAACTTATAACAATATCCCAGGTTAACTAACCTTGACATAACTTACATACCCTTATATAACCAAAAGGTTTACATAATTAATTACATAATAAAACATAACCATTAAAAATTGATACTAACTACTCCTGAGCCTTGCCTTTGCCTTTGTCCCTGTTAGAACCTTCTGCTACATCGGCATTAGCTGAAATATTTTATTTAAGCAAGGGTGATCAACGAGTTTGCTCAGCAAGTTAAAATATACAATAAATGATATATATCATGAATAGAAGAGTCTAGCTTCTATAGAACTTCAGCAATAATCAAAAGATTTCGAAGTAGCGGAATAATAATTCAATGTCAATAATAAAACTTTCTCCCATTTCATACTGAATAACATATCAGAGATGAAAGAGTAAAATTCTTTCAAAGATTCAATAGTATTCAATTGGATAAGAAGAATTAACAATACTGCAACAATATTTAATAAAGTGGGATATACCCAGATTTCATGTTGAGTGATCACAAAAATATCATGAACTAATAAAGAAATCATTTAGTTATTAAAACTAAATTACCACAAGAATATAAATTAGTTATAAAAACTAAACTATACTCTTCTGCAAGTACCTAGAGTGGCCAACTCCTTTGTACCCTATATTATGCATAATATTCAATAATAGCGCATAGGTCGATTTACGACATTAAAATTTGTTCATTTCAGTCTTACGTCACGAGTTCGTACCACAACAATATGGTTTGAATTACTTTCAAAGAAATACTATGATTTCAATAATTAATATTAATAATAATACTAATCTAGCCGAAACCAATGGCATAGATCTTCCAATAACAATTCAGTTCATAATAGAACATTTCATGCTTTAAAAAATAGTAGTCTCGCCAAAACAATTAACTGAGACATGATTTATAAACAGTTCAAATAATAGAACAAGAATCAATTCCACTACGTGCGAATTACAACAATCATTATAGATGTGAATAACTATCAATAATTATTCACTACCATGCTTAAAAAATAGTAACTCAAGTTGAGTTAGGAAACTTGCCTGATTCGTTGACTACTGCTACACAATTTAAGTTAACTTCTTTTGTAAGACCTATCATTAATAAGATTGGTCTTTTAATCAGCATATCATACTTTGTATCATAGTATAATTACTTTATCAATCAATTATTTCTAACACTTAATCACATAATTAAATATTAGATAACACCTTACAATATTAGTATTATTATCATCCTTTGATAATTCTTTAATCACTATATCATATACATTATGAGTCAACACTCTAATCTTATATATTATAAGTTCTTCTTTAAACTCTAATAAGTCAAATACCAAACAAGCAACCTGGATTCCAAATCCAGCAACCTAGATTCCAAATTCAGCATCTAGATGGTCAATCTAGCAAACCAAACTACAATCCAGCAAACTGGATTCCAAATCCAGTAACCAAATTACAATCCAGCAAACTGGATTAAACATATTTTCAATTCAGTAAACTTCTTTTCAATCCAGCAAGCTGGATTCATTAGATTTTTCAATCCAGCAAACTAAATTCATTAATTATTCAATCCAGCAAGCTGGATTCCATATCATTTTCACGAAAATACCAAATCAGCTTATTATTTTTCTATCTCTTGTCCAAACACATATACATATATTTCATACACAAAAAGTATTTTTCCATAAGTTTCTAACTTCCTTTAGTATTTTTCAAAAATTATTTTTAGTTTGTAGTTTAAGAATTTAGCCCCATCATGCTCAACTACAGAAATTTCTATCTCTTGACACAATCTTATACGTGTTAACGTGAGCCTCCAGTTTAAATTTTGTGGCCATCGGAGTTATAGAACTTCGGTTATAGCAATTTTCGTCCGAAAAACCCAAATATTGAAATGGTCATAACTTGGTCATTTTAGGTCAGAATGAGCTCATTTTTGGACAGGAGGTACTTAATACCATATATTCTCATGTCCCAAAAGACTGGAATTTATTTCACAACTTAAGTGGCCGAAACAGTCCTTACAAAACCTTTGGCAGTTTACTTTTGTCATTTTTCTGTTTTTGACTCCTTTTCTAAAATCAGTCCACACAAAAATCTACAACACCTTTTCCAGTGATTCCACTTGGATATGTTAGAAAACTCATAGATATAACTCTAGGACTTGACCACATGCAAAAAATTAAAATATAATAGAAGATATGGTCATTTGAATTTCAAGTTTCGTTTTCACAAAAATCTAATTTTCAACCCTTTGTGGTTTCTAAGAAAACTTATGTGTTCTCACATAATAACCAACATAACTCATCATAATACCTACTAATACTTCATATACCCATTAATCTACCATGATGCATGATCTATTTCATCAAACAATCATTAAACACAAGGTTAAACACGATCAAGGTTACAAAAATTAGGTTTTCTACCTTTTGAAAAAAAAACCCTAGTTTCCATTTCATACTTTAGATCTAACTTTTAACACACAAGATGGATAGATACACACATAACAAACTATAGATCATGTAAATCTAGAGTTTTGAAGTTCAAGAATATAAATCCAAGTTTTGATTTTGAAAAGTCAACAATAAATTACATAATCTAGTTTAGGGTATACCTTTGCTTGATTTTCTTTTTTCTTCTTTCTAAGCTTTGATTATGGAGCAAGATGGCTTGCAAAAACTCTACTTCTCTCTCTATGGTTGACCAAAAATGGTCTTCCTCTTCTCTCTCTCTATTTGGTTTTCTTTGGGTTAGCTAATAAGAGATGAGAGAAAAATGGAATGGGTTTTGGGTGTTAGTAATTTGTGTAGATATATTTTGTATATCTAAGTTTTCTCCCACCATAATATACTTTCTCTCTCTCTTTCTCTCTCTCTCTCTCTCTCTCTCTCTCTCTCTCTTATCATCTCTAAGATTACTTGAAGACTTAGATTACATGTAACTTTGGTGAAAGATGGTAGCTTAAAGATAGCATGACACATATGGAGAGTTGGTGAAGAGTTGGTAAATTCCATCATTACATGCCTCCCCCCTTTTTCTCCTCACTAAATTTCAGCCAAGTGGCCTTTCTCTTGCCCAAAATTGGTTTCATTTTATGTTTTAATTAACTTACTTAATGTCCAACATGTATCCTCCCACTTGGGCTAAAGGTTGGGCCACTCCTTTAATTCTTTGGGCTAGCAATTTTAATTCTATGGACTTGCATATCAACATAGTTTCATACTCTTTAATTTTTAACTTATCCTAATCCTTTAGTTAGGGTTTCCATTTACTCAATTATAATCCAAATCCTTACCCATGTACATTTTATTTCTTAACCCAATTAGACTTACTATAATTAGGTTATAAAATTAATTAATGGAGATGTATAAAATAAATCTCTTGGGATTAGTATATCTTTTTAAATACTATCATTCTCTTAAATTATAACCCATTAGGTTATTTAATTATCATACCAAATATATGTATTAGGTTACATAAATTTATTCTTCATCTCTTTACAAAATAAATGTATACACATTATATAATACATATTTACTCAATCACGTACATAATTCACATATGTCCTAACATATTTCCCCTAGTTTATTGACTTATTAGCCCAAATTGACTTAATAAGTTATAAACACATACATACTCATATCAATAATCAATTACTGAAGGATTGTAAATCATTTTAATTTAATAATCAAGGCTAATATTTAAGCTATGTTAATTTCTTACAAACTTTCATTACTCTTCCTTGAAAATGATTAAGTATACTTCTTAGTTAATAAATTAACTATCTAGCTTAATTTTCATATACACTTATATGATTCAAGTACTTTCTTTTATTATTTTCTAAAAAAAAATTATTTGAAAATTTTTGAATTATGTGAAATTCTGGATTCTCACATTCTCCCCACTTTATAAGGATTCTGTCCTCAGAATTACCGCTTTCTTACTCTCTAATATCCTTTAAAGTTGTATCATCAATTCATTTATATCAACACAATATTAATTTGTGTTTTATAAACTAACTTGTGACTTGGAATCTATAACCGAAAACCATTCACAGCTATATCTACCCAATATTTCTCTCGTAATTTATTTACTCAACTAAATCATTACCTGTCACCACCTCATGGGTAGCTACTGCATCTTGCAATGTCATGTTGAACGTGCGCGCTGTCGTTCTTCCCGGCTGAGCAGGTCCTTTGATCGCCATTGTTCCACTGTTGTTTCCTCTATTGTTGCTTCCTCTTTCTACATTCTTCTTTGGATAGTTACGAATTTGATGTTCTACCGATCCACATGAAAAACAACCTGATATCATCTTTGGATTGGACAATTTGGAGAGATGTGTCCCTCTTGTCCACAGTTAATTCAAACTCCCTTTCCCTTCAAACATACTCCCGGATGCTTTTTACCGCAATTTGCACATGCCTCACCTCTCTTCCTATTATCTCCGGACTTGTCTCCAGATTCAATATTGTCCTTCCACTTACGCTTATTAGAGTTACTTACTCCACTGTTACCTCCTTCATTCGTCTTTTTCTTCTTCTCTTGATGATACCTTGACACAGCTTCACTTCTTCCTTCGGCGATCGTTGCTTTTTCCAACAGGGCCAAAAATGTCTTAATCTGCGACACAGCTACCTTGCTATATATCCCTGGCTTCAGTCCATTCTTAAACCCTCGAGCCTTTTGTACCTCAGTGTCCACATGATGCGGAGCAAATATCGCTAGTTCGTTGAATTTGGCGGCGTATTCTGCAATCAACATATTCTCCTACTTCAACTCCAAAAAGTTTACTTCCATTCTTTCTTACATACTTTTTGAGAAATAATTTTCAAAAAATAACTCCTTAAACCTTGTCCAGGTTACTACTGTTGTACCAGCTCTAGCTTTGATTGTCTCCCACCAGTAATTCGCCTCACCCTTCATCAAATAGGTAGCAAAATTTGTCTTTTGCTCCTCCGCTACTCTAGCAATAACAAAAGCTTTCTCCATCTCCTTTACCTATGTCTGGGCTTCTATAGGGTCAGTGGTTCCCTTGAATTCTGGCGGTCCTACGGCCTTAAAGTCTTTAAAGTTAGCCAATCGATTAGCTGGTCAATTTCTTACTGCTGGGGCACTAGTTTGCATAGCTTGAGCTAGCATGTCTGCGAAGTTCTACATTGGATCAGCTTGATCTCCTTCATTATTCTCCGACCACTCCTCCCTTTGGTTACGATTTTGTCGTCTTGGCGGCATTATCTGATGAAATAAAGACTTACATTAATACTATATCTTTATGCCACATCTTATTAGTAGTATACAAAATTTTAAACTTAAACCAATTTCAGCTTTCTGAATTATCTAATTTAGCTTACTAAATTATCAAATTCATCAAATAATCATCTTAATAATTTAATTCTCAGAATTTAATTACTTATTCAAACATATAATCATATCATTGCATTTATATTCATGCAAATAGTATATAGTACTTTTCAGTACGTAGCACATACTGCTACAAACGGTTACTATCCCTTTGTGACAAAAGTCGGGATTCATTACTACAAGTTTACACAAAAAGTTGAGACATAATAAAGTTATCTTGATATTCATACCAAAGCGAATATTATACTCCAAAAGATTATATTCCTCACACTTAATCTTTCTTCCGTCCACTTCCTCCACCTGTCTTCTTTTTAGGATAATTCTTAACCCTATGACACGTTCCACCACATGCAAAACATCCTCCTTTCTTTGGTTTAGGACAATTTGGTGATAGATGTTCTTCCTGATCACAATTGTAACACACATTCTTACCCCACCAACATTCCCCCGATTGGTTCTTTCCACACTTGCCACATGCTTGTTTCTTCTTTGAATGCGAATTCTCTGAGTTGTTGTCACTATCATTGTTCTTTTTCCTTTTATTATGCTTCTTTTTCTTACTTACATCTTTAGATGATACACTATACTTAACCCGCATTCTATCGACTTGTGCCTTCAGATTATTTCGTTCTTCTGTCATCTCACGTAATGCTCTTTCTGTCTTCCATAATTCCTCCAGGAGAAGTACTTTAGTCCTTAAATCTTGAACTTCCGCGGATGCTTGACCTTCTTCGATTGCTACTTTGCCTTCTTCCCCATCTTTGATATTTATTTCTGGCTCCACCTTAGTTTCTTTGGAATATACTTCTTCCTCTTCATCCAGCTCCATCTCGGGATACTCGTCATGATCTTTTGCTAGATTTACAGCAGGTTCGTCTCTTAAAACTTCCTCAACTGACTAACTCTGAGCTGGCACCTCAGCTAATGGCATTGGTGCAGCTACTAACATTTTCTTAACCATCTTATCATCTCCTGACATCCTGTCACCAGTTTTAAATAACTTCATTAGTACATCACTATCAAACATAATCCATAAACACTAAGTGTCCCCATACCTTACTATTAACGAATTTTCCTAATCCATCACTTAGAACTCTAAACGAGTTTTCTCTATATAGTTTATGGTTATATTCCTAAGGCTTTCCACCCCCCCCCCACCTAAGGTTTATAACCTACAGCTTTGATACCAACTTGTGACGCCCCCAAATTCGGTTTCCCTAACCTCGGGTTTGGTGCTCACTACTCATTCATTAATGAAAAACATCATTCATAATATTCCTTAATACAACTTATAACAATATCCCAGGTTAACTAATCTTGACATAACTTACATACCCTTATATAACCAAAAGGTTTACATAATTAATTACATAATAAAACATAACCATTAAAAGTTGACACTAACTACTCCTGAGCCTTGCCTTTGCCTTTGCCCCTGTTAAAACCCTCTACTACATTGGCATTAGCTGAAATATTTTATTTAAGCAAGGGTGAGCAACGAGTTTGCTCAGCAAGTTAAAATATACAATAATTGAAATATATCATGAATAGAAGAGTCTAGCTTCTATAGAACTTCAGCAATAATCAAAAGATTTTGAAGTAGCGGAATAATAATTCAATCTAAATAATAAACCTTTCTCTCATTTCATAATGAATAACATATCAGAGATGAAAGAGTAAAATTCTTTCAAATATTCAATAATATTCAATTGAATAAGAAGAATTAACAATACTGCAATAATATTCAATAAAGTAGGATATACCCAGATTTCAGGCTGAGTGATCACAAAAGGATCATGAACTAATAGAGGAATCAGTTAGTTATTAAAACTAAATTACCACAAGAATATAAATTAGTTATAAAAACTAAACTATACTCTTCTGCAAGTACCTGGAGTGGCCAACTCCTTTGTACCCTATATTATACATAATACTCAATAATAGCACATAGGTCGATTTACGACATTAAAATTTGTTCATCTCAGTCTTACGTCACGAGTTCGTACCACAACAATATGATTTGAATTACTTTCAAAGAAATACTATGATTTCAATAATTAATAACAATACTAATCTAGCCGAAACCAATGGCATAGATCTTCTAATAACAATTCAGTTCATAATAGAACATTTCATGCTTTAACGAATAGTAGTCTCGCCAAAACAATTAGCTGAGACATGATTTATAAACAATTCAAATAATAGAACAAGAATCAATTGCACTACGTGCAAATTACAACAATCATTATAGATGTGAATAACTATCAATAATTATTCACTACCATGCTTGAAAAATAGTAACTTAAGTTGAGTTAGGAAACTTGTCTGATTCGTTGACTACTGCTACACAATTTAAGTTAACTTCTTTTGTAAGACCTATCATTAATAAGATTGGTCTTTTAATCAGCATATCATATTTTGTATCATAGCACAATTACTTTATCAATCAAATATCTAACACTTAATCACATAATTAAATATTAGATAACACCTTACAACATTAGTATTATTATTATCCTTTGATAATTCTTTAATCACTATATCATATACATTATAATTCAACACTCTAATCTTAAATATTATAAGTTATTCTTTAAACTCTAATAAGTCAAATACCAAACGAGCAACCTGAATTCCAAATCCAGCAACCTGGATTCCAAATCCGACATCTAGATGGTCAATCTAGCAAACCAAACTACAATTTAGTAAACTGGATTCCAAATCCAGCAACCAGATTACAATCCATCAAACTGGATTTAACGTATTTTTAATTCAGTAAACTTCTTTTCAATCCAGCAAGTTGGATTCATCAGATTTTTTAATACAGCAAACTGGATTCATTAATTATTCAATCCAGCAAGCTGGATTCCATATCCTTTTCACGAAAACACCAAATCATCTTATTATTTTTCTATCCTTTGTCCAAACACATATACATATATTTCATACACAAAAAGTATTTTTCTATAATTTTCCAATTTCCTTTAGTATTTTTCAAAAATTATTTTTAGTGTGTAGCATAAGAATGTAGCCCCATCATGCTCAACTCCAGAAATTCTCGTCTCTTGACACAATCTTATACGTGTAAAAGTGAGCCTCCATTTTAAATTTCGTGGCCATCAGAATTATAGAACTCCGGTTATAGCGATTTTCATCCAAAAAATCCAAATATTGAAATGGTCATAACTTGGTCATTTTAAGTCGGAATGAGCTCATTTTTGGTCAGAAGGTACTTAATACCATATGTTTTCATGTCCCAAAACCTGAATTTATTTAACAATTTAAGTAGCCGAAACAGCCCTTACAAAAACTTTGGCAGTTTACTTTTGTCATTTTTCTGTTTTTGACTCCTTTGCTAAAATCAGTCCACACTCAAATCTACAACACCTTTTCCAGTGATCTTTTCCAGTGATTCCACTTGGATATGTTAGAAAACTTATAGATCTAACTCTAGGACTTGACCACACTCAAAAAATCAAAATATAATAGGAGATATGGTCATTTGAATTTCATATTTTGTTTTTACAAAAATCTAATTTTCAACCCTTTGTGGTTTCTAAGAAAACTTCTATGTTCTCACATAATAACCAACATAACTCATTATAATACCTACTAATACATCATTTACCCATGAATCTACCATGATGCATGATCTATTTCATCAAACAATCATCAAACATAAGGTTAAACACAATCAAGGCTAACAAAAATTAGGTTTTCTACCTTTTGAAAAAAAAAACCCTAGTTTTCATTTCATACTTTAGATCTAACTTTTAACATATAAGATGGATAGATACACACATAACACACTCTAGATCATGTAAATCTAGAGTTTTGAAGTTCAAAAACATAAATCCAAGTTTTGATTTTGAAAAGTCAATAATAAATTACTTAATCTAGTTTAGGGTATACCTTTGCTTGATTTTCTTTTACCTTCTTTCTAAGCTTTGATTATGGAGCAAGATGGCTTGCAAAAACTCTACTTCTCTCTCTATGGTTGACCAAAAATGGACTTCCTCTTCTCTCTCTCTATTTGGTTTTCTTTGGGTTAGCTAATAAGAGATGAGAGAAAAATGGAATGGGTTTTGGGTGTTAATAATTTGTGTAGATATATTTTGTATATCTAAGTTTTCTCCCACCATAATCTGCTTTCTCTCTCTCTCTCTCTCTCTCTCTCTCTCTCTCTCTCTTATCATCTCCAAGATTACTTGAAGACTTAGATTACATGTAACTTTGGTGAAAGATGGTGGCTTAAGGATAGCATGACACATATGGAGAATTGGTGAAGAGTTGGTAAATTCCATCATTACATGCCTCCCCCCTTTTTCTCCTCACTAAATTTCGGCCAAGTGACCTTTCTCTTGCCCAAAATTGGTTTCATTTTATGCTTTAATTAACTTACTTAATGTCCAACATGTACCCTCCCGCTTGGGCTAAAGGTTGGGCCACTCCTTTAATTCTTTGGGCTAGCAATTTTAATTCTATGGACTTGCAAATCAACATAGTTTCATATTCTTTAATTTTTATCCTATCCTAATCCTTTAGTTAGGGTTTCCATTTACTCAATTATAATCCAAATCCTTATCCATGTACATTTTATTTTTTAACCCGATTAGACTTACTATAATTAGGTTATAAAATTAATTAATGGAGATATATAAAATAAATCTCTTGGGATTAGTATATCATTTTAAATACTATCATTCTCTTAAATTATAACCCATTAGGTTATTTAATTATCATACTTAATATATGTATTAGGTTACATAACTTTATTCTTCATCTCTTTACAAAATAAATGTATACACATTATATAATACATATTTACTCAATCACATACATAATTCACATATGTCCTAACATATTTCCCCTAGTTTATTGACTTATTAGCCAAAATTGACTTAATAAGTTATAAACACATACATACTCATATCAATAATCAATTACTTAAGGATTGTAAATCCTTTTAATTTAATAATCAAGTCTAATATTCAATCTATGTTAATTTCTTACATAACTTTTATTAACTCTTCCTTGAAAATGATTAAGTATACTTCTTAGTTAATAAATTAACTATCTAGCTTAATTTTCATATACACTTATATGATTAAAGTACTTTCTTTTATTATTTTCTAAAAAAATTTATTCGAAAAATTTTGAATTATGTAAAATTTTGGGTTCTCACATTCTCCCCTCCTTATAAGGATTTCGTCCTCGGAATCACCGCTTTCATACTCTCTAATATCCTTTAAAGTTGTATCATCAATTCATTTATATCAACACAATATTAATTTGTGTTTTATAAACTAACTTGTGACCTGGAATCTATAACCGAAAACCATTCACAACTATATCTACCCAATATTTCTCACATAATTCATTTACTCAACTAAATCATTACATGTCACCACCTCATGGGTAGCTACTACATCTTGCAACGTCATGTTGAACGTGCGCGCTGTCGGTCTTCCCGGCTGAGCAGGTCCTTTGATCGCCAGTGATCCACTGCTGTTTCCTCTATTGTTGCTTCCTCTTTCTACAATCTTCTTTGGACAGTTACAAATTTGATGTTCTAGCTATCCACATGAAAAACAACCTGATATCTTCTTTGGACTTGGACAATTTGGAGAGATGTGTCCCTCTTGTCCATAGTTAATACACACTCCCTTTCCCTTAAAACATACTCCCGGATGCTTTTTACCGCAATTTGCACATGCCTCACCTCTCTTCCTATTATCTCCTGACTTGTCTCCAGATTCAGTATTGTCCTTCCACTTACACTTATTAGAGTTACTTCCTCCACTGCTACCTCCTTCATTCGTCTTTTTCTTCTTCTCTTGATGATACCTTAACACAGCTTCACTTCCTCCTTCGGCGATGATTATTTTTTCCAACAGGGCCGAAAATGTCTTAATCTGTAACACAGCTACCTTGCTATATATCCCTGGCTTCAGTCCATTCTTAAACCTTTGCGCCTTTCGTTCCTCAGTGTCCACCTGATGCAGAGCAAATCTCGCTAGTTCGTTGAATTTGGCGACGTATTCTGCAACCGACATATTCTTCTGCTTCAACTCCAAAAAGTTTACTTCTATTCTTGCTTGCATACTTTCTGAGAAATAATTTTCAAAAAATAACTTCTTAAACCTTGTCCAGGTTACTACTGTTGTACCAGCTCTAGCTTTGTTTGTCTCCCACCAGTAATTTGCCTCACCCTTCATCAAATAGGTAGCAAAATCTTTCTTTTGCTCCTCCGCTACTCTAGCAATAACAAAAGCTTTCTCTATCTCCTTTACCCATATCTGGGTTTCTATAGGGTCAGTGGTTCCCTTGAATTTCGGCGGTCATACGGCCTGAAAGTCTTTAAAGTTAGACAATCGATTAGTTGGTCGATTTCTTGCTGCTGGGGCTCTAGTTAGCATAGCTTGAGCTAGCATGTCTGCGAAGTTCTGCATTGGATCAGCTTGATCTCCTTCATTATTCACCGACCGCTCCTCCCTTTGGTTACTATTTTGTCGTCTTGGCGGCATTATCTGATTAAATAAAGACTTACAATAATATTATATCTTTATGCCACATCTTATTAGTAGTATACAAAATTTTAAACTTAAACAAATTTCAGCTTTCTGGATTATCTAATTCAGCTTACTAAATTATCAAATTCATCAGATAACCATCTTAATAATTTAATTCTCAAAATTTAATTACTTATTCAAACATATAATCATATCATTGCATTTATATTCATGCAAATAGTATATAGTACTTTTCAGTACGTAGCACATACTGCTACAAACGGTTACTATCCCTCTGTGACAAAAGTCGGGATTCATTACTACAACTTTACACAAAAAGTTGAGACATAATAAAGTTATCTTGATATTCATACCAAAGCGAATATTATACTCCAAAAGATTATATTCCTCACACTTAATCTTTCTTCCGTCCACTTCCTCCACCTGTCTTCTTTTTAGGATAATTCTTAACCCTATGACACGTTCCACCACATGCAAAACATCCTCCTTTCTTTGGTTTAGGACAATTTGGTGATAGATGTCCTTCCTGACCATAATTGTAACACACATTCTTACCCCACCTACATTCCCCCGAATAGTTCTTTCCACACTTTACACATTCTTGTTTCTTCTTTGAATGCGAATTCTTTGAGTTGTTGTCACTATCGTTGTTCTTTTTCCTTTTATTACCCTTCTTTTTCTTACTTACATCTTTAGATGATACACTACACTTAACCCTCATTCTATCGACTTGTGCCTTTAGATTATTTCGTTCTTCTGCCATCTCGCGTAATGCTCTTTCTCTCTTCCATAATTCCTCTAGGAGAAGTACTTTAGTCCTTAAATCTTGAACTTCCGCAGATGCTTGGCCTTCTTCGATTGCTACTTTGCCTTCTTCCCCATCTTTGATATTTATTTCTGGCACCACCTTAGTTTCTTTGGAATATACTTCTTCCTCTTCATCCAGCTCCATCTCGGGGTACTCGTTGTGATCGTGTGCTAGATTTATCGCAGGTTCGTCTCTTAAAACTTCCTCAACTAACTCACTCTGAGCTGGCACCTCGGCTAATGGCATTGGTGCAGCTGCTAACATTTTCGTAACCATCTTATCATCTCCTGACATCCTGTCACCAGTTTTAAATAACTTCATTAGTACATCACTATCAAACATAATCCATAAACACTAAGTGTCCCCATACCTTACTATTGATGAATTTTCCTAATCCATCACTTAGAACTCTATACGAGTTTTCTCTATCCAGTTTATGGTTATATTCCTATGGCTTCCCCCCCCCCCACCTAAGGTTTATAACCTACAGCTTTGATACTAACCTGTGAGGCCCCCAAATTCGGGTTCCCTAACCTCAGGTTTGGTTGCTCACGATCCATCATATATATCACATCTAACTACTCATTCATTAATGAAAAACATCATTCATAATATTCCTTAATACAACTTATAACAATATCCTAGGTTAACTAACCTTGACATAACTTACATACCCTTATATATCCAAAAGGTTTGTATAATTAATTACATAATAAAGCATAACCATTAAAAGTTGACACTAACTACTCCTGAGCCTTGCCTTTGCCTTTGTCCCTGTTAGAACCTTCTGCTACATCGGCATTAGCTGAAATATTTTATTTAAGCAAGGGTGAGCAACGAGTTTGCTCAACAAGTTAAAATATACAATAAATGATATATATCATGAATAGAAGAGTCTAGCTTCTATAGAACTTCATCAATAATCAAAAGATTTCGAAGTAGCGGAATAATAATTCAATCTCAATAATAAAACTTTCTACCATTTCATACTGAATAACATATCAGAGATGAAAGAGTAAAATTCTTTCAAAGATTCAATAATATTCAATTGAATAAGAAGAATTAACAATACTGTAACAATATTCAATAAAGTAGGATATACCCAGATTTCATGCTGAGTGATCACAAAAGGATCATAAACTAATAGAGGAATAATTTAGTTATTAAAACTAAATTACCATAAGAATATAAATTAGTTATAAAAACTAAACTATACTCTTCTGCAAGTACCTGGAGTGGCCAACTCCTTTGTACCCTATATTATGCACAATACTCAATAATAGCGCATAGGTCGATTTACGACATTAAAATTTGTTTATCTCAGTCTTACGTCACGAGTTCGTACCACAACAATATGATTTGAATTACTTTCAAATAAATACTATGATTTCAATAATTAATAACAATACTAATCTAGCCAAAACCAATGGTATAGATCTTCCAATAACAATTCAGTTCATAATAGAACATTTCATGCTTTAACAAATAGTAGTCTCGCCAAAATAATTAGCTGAGACATGATTTATAAACTGTGACACCCCAAAATCCCGGTACTTCATTACCTCAAGATTTGGTGTTCACGTAATCAAAATATTCATTTCTAACTACCCAATCATAATAGAATTGAATAATAAAAGAAAACCTGCCCATACAGTATTAAACTTAAATAAAAGAAATCTCCCAGGTTATCCAACCTTTAACAACAATCATTTAAATGCGGAAAATTAAATAACTTCATTACAATCTTTATATCAAATTCTGAAAGTAAACTATCAAAATTATTACAAGTCTTCAGTATTTATTCATCTTTCCTTTTCCCTTACTGGTACTAGGTATGTCACCCGTTTCAACTTTAGCTGTAAGAAATTTTACAGGCAAGAGTGAGCAAACAAGGCCCACTTGAAATAACAATAAGTAAATCTTTAAACTTTCACATCAATTTCCAATATTAGGCTCAATAGAACTGAACAATATATTCTATTAACTTTTTGAAAATTATAACATTCACTGAGGGTCTAATGACCACGAATCATGTCCACAGTTATAAGTAATCTTTCAACTTTAACTTTAACAGTCATAAGACTATAAGGACTCCACGTACTTAGGGGGATTAACCCTTCGTACAATGTATTGTGCACAACTATTTTAACGCTAAGCGTAAACCTCTATTAAAAGAGTTGTTCATCTCAGTATTTAGAATACAAGTCCGCACCAAAGTAAGTTTGATTTGGATAAGTTTTCAAGGTAATTTGGAGTTCAACGGACATCAACTAAGGATTAGTTGAATACAAGATAATAACACTATGTTATTGAATGATCATACTTAATAAATATTTCGTTCTAAGTTTATGCTTTAGGAATAATCTAATAGCATAACAATTGAATAACTTATCATACCTTGCTTTAAACAACGTTAAGCTAAGGTAACATCTTAGAATTTAATATCAAGCATGCACAACAAATAATAACTTGAACGATAAACTAAAGGTACTTGCATGCTAATATAACAAGTTTAGAGTTAAGAAAACTTGTACAATTATAAAAGTAGAGTTAGAGAACTTGCATAAGTGTAACATAACAGTGAAAAGTAACCTTGCTGAATAATAAAGTAGCAAAGGTTAGGGAACTTGCCTCGTGTGTAGGTTAAACAATTACTATTCACGTTCACCCCAAGTCCTACACATACCATATGCATTGACAATACACATTAGTTACACTAACATTACCTTTATGTGTTCCTTTATTACTCTTAGTATGGCTACTAACTAAGTTTAAGTTTAAACAACATCACATCTTTCATGAACATTACTTTTTAGCTTTATTACAACTACTTAAATGATCATGCCATTGCACCACATGTACATTAACAACTTGATATAACATCCTAATACATGTCCAACATGTTATCATTAAGTTATACTAATACCCAAAGGGTTGCACTTGCATTCGTGCATCCCGACGCCCTCCGATTGGCTCTAAATACACAACAGTCCTAAAGATGGCCATTTTAACTACTGTTAAAGACCTCAAATTAAAAAACTTAAATAATGAAAGTTGTAGGTCTACTCGTCCTCTTTCCGAATCATCTTGAATTACCTCAATCGGAGTTCTTATGAAAAAGTTATGGCTGTTTTACTACAGGAGGTCAAAACTGCCCAACTAGGACACTTTTCCGGCGCCGAGGCGCGGAACAGTGGCGCTGGGGCGCGAGCTACGGCACTGGGACGCGAGCTTCAGTGCTGGGGCGCAAGCTACAGCGCTGGAGCTAGAGCTACTGGCCCATTTTGGCGCTGGGGCGCGAAACTTGGCGCCAGGGCGCGAAATTTGGCGTTGGGGCGTGAATTTTGACGTTGGGGCGCCGAAACTCACAGAACCAACCCGAAAGACAGAGCAAAGCTACTGTCTAATTTATTTTTAACAACCAATGGCATCTAACACATATATAACTTCATGAAAATTACACATAAAAGTTAACAATCATCCATATACCAATTACCAACCACTAATTAACAATATCATAGGCTAATTCTTTGAAACACTGTTATTAGATCAAAACTCCATGGTTGACAAATAAAAAAAATACAGTGAACTGAAATTCTACTGTTATCAACCAAATTTGATTCCTTTGAAATACAAGTATGCCAACATATAAATCAATTCACATGTGTAGTTCAATTTCTCATTATTAGTTCACAATTTGCATAATCACATACCAATTTTGTTATTTTGCAAATATACGATTCATACATGTTTTTCATTGTGAAAATCAATTTCTTAGTTATGTAATTTAGCATACCATCATATTTATATATTAAACATACAATTATATATAAATACTGACAATTGAATAACGGTTTATATATAAACACGTAATTACCTAACCAATTATACCAACATAGCTTTTACATAAATTTTGGTAAAACTCTTATACACAGTGAAAAACCAGAAAACAGAGACTACCAAGTTCATTGGAAAATGGCTTAAAACATATCTACGTGCATACATTAAGGTTTTAGGAACCTACCTTTTTGTTGCTCTAGAAAACTTGTCAATCAAAACTTGTTTTGGACAATCTTGCACTTGGCTTCTTCTCAAACTCTCTGACCTTTTCCTTTCTCTTTTCTTACTTCTCTCAATAATAGACTAGGTACTAACAATGAGCGTAAACCAAAACTGATATACGTAGAATAAAACTGATATGGCAATAATAAGCCTACTTATTATTATCAGTTACCAAACATATAACGTATAATCTTATAAATATATATTTTATTTATATACTTGTTTTATTTATTTTATTAATAATTTAAAAATCAAAAGAAATCTAAAAGCCATAGGCTTTGTTTGGCAACCATTTATAAAATAAAAAATTAATATACTTACACCTTGTTTGGCAACACTAAATTAAAATTACTTTAATTTAATTTAATAACTCTTTATAACATAGTTATTTGTCAAACTTTATGTAATAACAATTAAATAAATTACTTAATCACATAACTCAATCCACGTAACACATTAATTATTTAACAAATAAATAATTAACTAATTACATTAATTATTTAGCAAATAAATAATTAACTAAATAAACTCAATCAAATTGAACAATTACTTATTCAATAATAAACATATCCAATAAATATTTATATAAATTAATAAATATTTATAACTTACATTTAAAAAATATGGAATGTTACATAAACAGTTCAAATAATAGAACAAGAATCAATTGCACTACGTGCGAATTACAACAATCATTATAGATGTGAATAACTATCAATAATTATTCATTACTATGCTTGAAAAATAGTAAATCAAGTTGAGTTAGGAAACTTGCCTGATTCGTTGACTACTGCTATACAATTTAAGTTAACTTCTTTTGTAAGACATATCATTAATAAGATTGGTCTTTTAATCATCATATCATACTTTGTATCATACTATAATTACTTTATCAATCAATTATCTAACACTTAATCACATAATTAAATATTAGATAACACCTTACAATATTAGTATTATTATCATCCTTTGATAATTTTTTAATCACTATATCATATACATTATGATTCAACACTCTAATCTTAAATGTTATAAGTTCTTCTTTAAACTCTAATAAGTCAAATTCCAAACCAGCAAACTGGATTCCAAATCCAGCAGCCTGGATTCCAAATCCAGCATCTAGATGGTCAATCTAGCAAACCAAACTACAATCCAGCAAATTGAATTCCAAATCTAACAACTAGATTACAATCCAGCAAACTGGATTCAACATATTTTCAATTCAGTAAACTTCTTTTCAATCCAGCATGCTGGATTCATCATATTTTTCAATCCAGCCATTTGGATTCATTAATTATTCAATCCAGCAAGCTGGATTCCATATCCTTTTCACGAAAATACCAAATCAGCTTATTATTTTTCTATCCATTGTCCAAACACATATACATATATTTCATACACAAAAAGTATTTTTCCATAATTTTCCTACTTTCTTTAGTATTTTTCAAAAATCATTTTTAGTGTGTAGCTTAAGAATGTAGCCACATCATGCTCAACTCCAAAAATTTCCATCTCTTGACACAATCTTATACGTGTGAACGTGAGCCTCCAGTTTAAATTTCGTGGCAATTGGAGTTATAGAACTCCGGTTATAGCGATTTTCGTCTGAAAACCCCCAAATATTGAAATGGTCATAACTTGGTCATTTTAAGTCGGAATGAGTTCATTTTTGGACAAGAGGTACTTAATACCATATATTTTTATGTCCCAAAAGACCGGAATTTATTTCGCAATTTAAGAGGCCGAAACAGCCCTTACAAAAACTTTGGCAGTTTACTTTTGTCATTTTTCTGTTTTTGACTCCTTTGCTAAAATCAATCCACACAAAAATCTACAACACCTTTTCTAGTGATTCCAATTGGATATGTTAGAAAACTCATAGATCTAACTCTAGGACTTGACCACACTCAAAAAATTGAAATATAATAGGAGATATGGTCATTTGAATTTCATGTTTCGTTTTCACAAAAATCTAATTTTCAACCCTTTGTGGTTTCTAAGAAAACTTCAGTGTTCTCACATAATAACCAACATAACTCATCATAATACCTACTAATACTTCATATACCCATTAATCTGCCATGATGCATGATCTATTTCATCAAATAATCATTAAACACAAGGTTAAACACAATCAAGGTTACAAAAATTAGGTTTTCTACCTTTTGAAAAAAAAACCTAGTTTCCATTTCATACTTTAGATCTAACTTTTAACACACAAGATGGATAGATACACACATAACAAACTATAGATCATGTAAATCTAGAGTTTTGAAGTTCAAGAATATAAATCCAAGTTTTGATTTTGAAAAGTCAACAATAAATTACATAATCTAGTTTAGGGTATACATTTGCTTGATTTTCTTTTTCCTTCTTTCTAAGCTTTGATTATGGAGCAAGATAGCTTGCAAAAACTCTACCTCTCTCTCTCTATGGTTGACCGAAAATGGTCTTCCTCTTCCCTCTCTCTATTTGGTTTTCTTTGGGGTAGCTAATAAGAGATAAGAGAAAAATGGAATGGGTTTTGGGTGTTAGTAATTTGTGTAGATATATTTTATATATCTAAGTTTTCTCCCACCATAATCTGTTTTCTTTCTCTCTCTTTCGCTCTCTCTTATCATCTCTAAGATTACTTGAAGACTTAGATTACATGTAACTTTGGTGAAAGATGGTGGCTTAAGGATAGCATGACACATATGGAGAGTTGGTGAAGAGTTGGTAAATTCCATCATTACATGCCTCCCCCCTTTTTCTCCTCACTAAATTTCGGCCAAGTGGCCTTTCTCTTGCCCAAAATTGGTTTCATTTTATGTTTTAATTAACTTACTTAATGTCCAACATGTACCCTCCCGCTTGGGCTAAAGGTTGGGCCACTCCTTTAATTCTTTGGGCTAGCAATTTTAATTTTATGGACTTGCAAATCAACATAGTTTCATATTCTTTAATTTTTATCTTATCCTAATCCTTTAGTTAGGGTTTCCATTTACTCAATTATAACTCAAATCCTTACCCATGTACATTTCATTTCTTAACCCAATTAGACTTGCTATAATTAGGTTATAAAATTAATTAATGGAGATATATAAAATAAATCTCTTGGGATTAGTATTTCTTTTTAAATACTATCATTCTCTTAAATTATAACCCATTAGGTTATTTAATTATCATAACTAATATATGTATTAGGTTACATAACTTTATTCTTCATCTCTTTACAAAATAAATGTATACACATTATATAATACATATTTACTCAATTACGTACATAATTCACATATGTCCTAACATATTTCCCCTAGTTTATTGACTTATTAGCCCAAATTGACTTAATAAGTTATAAACACATACATACTCATCAATAATCAATTACCTAAGGATTGTAAATCCTTTTAATTTAATAATCAAGTCTAATATTCAAGCTATGTTAATTTCTTACATAACTTTCATTACTCTTCCTTAAAAATGATTAAGTATATTTCTTAGTTAATAAATTAACTATCTAGCTTAATTTTCATATACACTTATATGATTCAAGTACTTTCTTTTATTATTTTCTAAAAAAAAATTATTCGAAAAAATTTGAATTATGTGAACTTTTGGGTTCTCACAATGTGTTGTGAACTTGGTATCATGACTTAGATATATACCTAAAAAGGGGTATATCATGATGTATAAAGCTTTCTTATGTAGTATGAAGTGATCAACATGTTTTAGTGAGAGATTTGTAATAAAAACTTAAGGTTTTGAAAACAAACTTTGAAGTAATTCATGTTCTACAAGTTTTGGACTTAATGGTTCATACACATGATTGATTTCAAATATATAAGTATATTAACCTAATGTGAGCATGTTTTACTAGATTAACATACATGATTAACGAAAGCATATAGTTTAAAATGAATTTAGCACTTTAGAAATGAACTTGATATGTATGTATGTCATGTTTATATACTGACTTTGCAAGCATGTTTGTATGGTTTAGAATTGCATGAATAACCCGTTAACTTGTGTTTATATGATTCGTAAGGAAGCATGAACATGTTGGACTTATTAGTAAGCTTTACTAATAAAAATACGAACTTTGAACGTGAATGTTAACATGCTACTTTGAGAGTTAGAATCTGACATTTATGAACATGTTTAATGATACTTTTAGACTTGCTAAATGTATCATACATATATGCCTACTATGTTAGGAGTTGTGAAATCAAGTTAAGACTAATAAAGCATGTTTTCAAAAGAATAACTAAAATAGTTACATGTATGCCATATGAATACTCTTAAGCATGCCTAATATGAGTTATATGACTACCTTATATGTTTAAAAAGCAAGCATGTTAGACTTTGTGGTTTCATGACCTTGAATGGCCTTAACTTGTTGAAATGTTCAACTTAGAACCATATTTTGAAAGAAGGGACCTAGATTAACTTAAGAGACACGAAAGGACCTTTGACATGATAATATATATTATGTGTGAAAGATGTGTTCATGCCGGACAGTAGGGGTGTAAACGAGTCGAATCTCAGCGAACACCTTCATGCTCAGATTCGGCTCGACTCGAAAAAATTGAGCTCGAATTCGACTCGGATTCAATAAGGGATTTATATTTTTGCGCCAGATTCGACTCGGATCATTACTCGGACCTACTCGGTTCGTAAGTACTCGACTCGTTTACAAAGCGAGTTACTCATGATCCTTCAAAATCGAGTTTCGAATATGAACCATTTCAGTTAAAACTGAACCACTGCATACTAAATTGGTTACTTAACTAATATTTATATATAAAAAAAATTCACTTTTATTTATGTATTGAAATTATAAAGAATGTAATAAAAATTGACATTCAATTCATTGATTTATTCAAGTACAAGTTTACACAATTTTATACTACACTTTATAAATTATAAAGATTGATACAAATATCACATATTTAGCTTAATAGAATGGATCAAACCAATATTCGAATATGATCCATCGAGCAGGTATCGAGTCTGGTTCGAGAAAAAATGAAATACTCGAACCCTAATCTGAACGAACACTGGTATGCTCGAATTCGACTCGTGTATCATTAAACAGAAACGAGTATGGATCAGATTCGACTCGGATCAACTTCGAATTCGAGCTTTGGATCATATTTTCGAGCCAATCTCGAATCGAGTACCGAACTACTTGGTTCGACTTACACCCCTACCGGACAGAAACCACAAGGCAACAGCTTAGCCTTGGCTTGGCCAAAGGGCTGCGCAGCTACGCCGGCCCTAGGCTTAGCCATGGCGCAGCTGCGCCGTCTTGGAATCAGAAGTCATGAAATTTGACAATCTGATTTTGAACAGTTAGCTTATATGATGCCTACATTGCTAGAAATGGTTTACACCCTACTGATATGTGTATATATGTGATGATTAAGTAATAAGATAGTGTTTGCCTTATATAATGAAAGTCTATGGATAAAAAGGTCTTAATCTTGAGCATTGTAAATTGCTTATGAAGTAACTAGGTACTTAATTTTGTGATAAACCTGTAAGCTGATTTTGTACCGTATGTGTATACTTGAATCATATGAAGCTTAAATAACGAATGTGTTAGCGAATGGGCAATGCAGTATAAATAGGATTCGATAGTGTTAATTTCTTAATGTGGATAAACTACGCTTAAGGCAATTATCCTAAACCCTTGCATTATTTTATTCAACGAATATCGTAAGGAAGTATCTAAACCTTATCTCTTTGAATGCAAGTTATCTTACTTTCTCGTTCGATTGAGCTAGTATGTTTAAACTCTTGTGAAAACTATTATTCATGTTGAACTTGCTATTGTTCTTGAATATTGTGAAAGTGTCTATGCCATTTGATTTGGCTAGACTATATGCATGTTTATAAAACTGTCCAAACCAATTGACTAAAATCTTGAAAACTGAGTTGAACAACCCTTATGGTAAGGGGAGTGTATATTGTTGGAAGCCCCAACACACGCGTGAATATTACCACTACTACAAAACAGTAAATAGATAACGCGTAAAAAACGTTGTGGTTGCTATACCAGAAACGTCGTGGTTAAGAGTATCATCTATTTGACACCCTTTATACAACGTTTTTAAAACGTTGTAGTTTGACACATTATATAACGTTTTTTTCTAAAAAAACGTTATAGATTTGTTGTCCAAAAATTATTAAATGGTTGAAAACGTTGTAGATGGTATAATTCCACAACGTTTTCTGACTAAAAATGTTGTAGTTTAATATATCAGACAACGTTTAGACACATTTACACAACGTTTAGAATGTGTCATCTATTTAGACAAATTTATATAACATTTTCAAAACGTTGTAGTGTGACATAAAAAAATTGTAATACATGCATATAACAAATTATAGCTAAAAATGTTGTAGTTCACCTATATTACCAGTGCACCTACAATCTGCTAATGTCATGATATATAGCTAAAAAAGGTCTAAATTCTCATTTAAATGTAAAGCCAAAATGTATCAATCATTCAAAATACATCCCAATAATACCATTCGTTTACAGTTTCAAATTACTACATCCACAAAATATATACCAAACTATCCATATATACATCTCAAATTCATTTTTCAATATAAATTACTACTATATTGAATTGTGAATTTGATTACATCCACAAAATAAACCAAACTATCCATAAAATTATGCTACTACCTAAGCATGTGCAAAAAAGCCTAGGTTCTCCCAAAATACGTACATTCATCTAACGCTGTACATATCCACCATTAACTCGAGGCTCTACATGTAGCTGCTCACATACGCTGAAAAATAAATCCACACAAACAAAACCATTATAAGATGCAGATCTTTGAAGAGAAACTGTAGCATTCATAAAAGTCAACAAAGACTTACAAAAATGTAAGTTGGGTCATGTTAGTCATTGATAAAGGAATTGCTCCAGAGAGACTGTTATGAGTATTCTTCTTCATATCCCATACTACATAATGTTGTGGGTAAATATGAGTATTCTTCTCTATAACGGATTTCTTTTGCCCACACCAAGTATGCTACAAGAAAATAACAAAAGAAAGAAACACATTCTTGGAGTCCAAATAGAATGCTATGCAAATAGGACTTCAAAAATAAATTGGGTCCTAGGAACACTGAAAATCTTGGGATCAAGGTAAATAGAACTTAAAATTTAATATACATGCTTGCAGCGCTTTGCACTGTGTTCTAAACCTCCACAAATATAGCAAGGTTTCTCCTTTCTCTCCATGGTACATTCTACTGCACTGTGATCATTTTTACCACAATTGTAGCATATTTGCCAACTTCTTGACGGGAAATCAAAATATCTTGGACTTCGCTGTAGAATAGATAAGCAATTACTGAAGGTCAGATAAGCACTTGATAATTTTGTAATTTTATTGTATATCCTGAAACTTACAAGAAGCTTTCGTAAAATAAAATTCTGCTTCCTCTCAACTGATTCTATTTTCAAAGGCATCATTGTTTCTGCATCTTTAGTTGAATCTACATGTTTCCCTACCTCCACCACAATATTTTAAAGCAAGAAAAATTGTTTCGAATTTTTTTTATAGTAGAATATATCATTGTACTATAATATCTGAAGGGAGATGGAAAACAATTAAGAAAAGATAATCAGAAAAAGGGTAATTAACTTACAGTATAATCTCGTTCTTCAAAGATCTTTTGCTCCTCGCTCACAAGTGCCTCTGTTTGCTCAGTTTCAACAAGTCCTCTCAAGTTTCCCAGACCTGCATTTTCTTCATGTCCTTCCGATCCTTCCAAAAATGGCAACTCATTATCGATCACTATAGCAGATCTTACGCGGTTATCCACATTAATTTCTTCAGTAGTTTCCAAAGATTTATGAGTTTTTCCCTGGTTGTTATCATCTCGACCATCAATCTAAAGAAATGTAAATATAAATATGCTTACTTTAGCATCATAATCAACTATTTTCAAATATCAGGTCTAAACCCGTTATCGATCACTATAGCAGGTCTTACGCCATTGTCCACATTAATTTCTTCAGTAGTTTACACAGCTTTAGGCCAGTACACTGCTTTTGAAGTAGGGGATGTTGCTCTCAAATGGAATTGTGGCGTCAGTGATCTCCTTGCCTTGGGACCGAGACCTCAAGTTCTTCAAGAGCTAAAGCATATTGAACCTCATCAACTGCCACAGGAAAGCTGTCATCAAGGTTAAAAAAAACTGAGTACTTTTGAATTTTAGCCACCATCTTTCTTGAAACTACATCAATGATAACCAGCTCCACCAAAATAAGAAAGGTCCTGAAATAAGTTAAGTAAATGCTAACCAATGAGAGGTAAGGTCAACATCTGAATATAATTTCTGTTCATTCAAATCAGGATCTTGCTCAAATAACTAAAATTTTACGATACGAGCCTCATACAATAGTTTCCATATGCCAGCTTGCTTAAAAAGCCTGATTTTGTTTTTTACAAGTTTTAATTTATTTTTTTGTGGCAATGTTGCTTATAAATCACAAGCAACATCTGTCAACTGTTGTCATTCACTTAAAAGAATGCCCAAAAATGCCACATCTGGGAAAATTATTTTACCACGTATATAAGGTCTAAATTTTGGCTTGACACAGGGTTCATGACATATCTAAGATTTCAAAATAGCAATAGCATAAAAGCGAAGCAATGGGTCAGTGATGCAGCCTAGATCAGGAAACGAAGCATTTTTAGAAGCTCCTACGATAAGAGCACAATTTAATTGGAAGATTGTTTTGTCTGTTTGACCATTAATTTAGACCATTTAATAACACTTACAGAGTTAAAATATAAAAAAAATATAGTAATGTGGAGAATGGGGATGATGCAAGAGCAAGTGAAATAAAAGGTTTACTTCAAATTATAGCAAATCATATGTTACCAGTAATAATAGCCTTAAGGAAATATGCTAGCAAGTCAAACCATGTTAGACATTCATAACCGCTATAAAATCTGAAGTTAAAATATTTTGGGGAGCTTGGGATTCAACACAAATTACCGAGTATGAGCTTTTTATTCCCTTGTACAAAATCATTTCCGGCTACATTGACTAAAGAAAATTTTAACTGCTTCCCAATCCAAATTACTTGGTTGCAATTCTCTACTTTTCTGAAAGGCATTTTAATAGGAGGCTTAGTCGCCTACTTCCAATTAACAAATCCAGGGGAAATCTTGTCTAGAACTTCCAGAAGTATCCATCTGCATAGTATTGTAGGTTTCAATGAGCTCCAAAAAGCTCCTGATGTCAATAGTAAGATATTCTGAAAGCATTCTAAAAGCATATCACAGATCACTAAATTCCACCACAATTTCCTGCTAAAGTTACTACTGTGATGTAACCACACATTCATAACACAGTAAAATTAAAGCAAATCCAAACTCCTAATCTTTAATGGCCAACACAGCTATAAAGCAAGTAGCAAGCAGTAAGTAGCAACCAAAGGAACGGCGTCGTATTACAGAAATCAACAGTTCAAAATCTGAATCTATTGAAATGAAACAATTTACCTTACCTTGATATTGGAGAAGAGAACCAGAGACTCGAGAAATGACGTCGGACTGAGACCTAGAGGTATGGTAATAGATGTGGACCTGGAGATCGGTCTACTCCGCTTACCCACTGGAGCTCCGTCCCTCTTCAATCGAACTCCGGAAGCTGGAAGGCCGGGGTTCCTCACAGGTGAGGCGGCTTGTGAGAAGTGGGTTTTTGACGAAGAAGATCTGAATCCAGGTGAATGGGGGTTTAGGGATTTAGAAGAAAGAATAGTTGGGACGAAACAGAATACAGTGGTAGCCGAAGGTTTCCAATCAAGGAAACACAATAATTGTGCCAGTTGTTTCAAATACTTGTTTTAATTTTAAATTTTCATTTTCGCATCTTTTTTTTTTGCTTCGTGTTTTTTTTTTTACATAGATAACATTTTTTTAAAAAAAATGTTATCTATTTAAAATTAAAAAATGCCCTTATAAATACATAACATTTTTTCATATGTATCTATAACGTTTTGTTAAAAAAACGTTGTATAAAAACCACAACGTTTTTTATAAAAACGTCATCTTTTAAGTATTGTATTTTTATGATTTTGTACTAGTGTACTGTGATGTTATGCATAACATAGAGTATTGTAGACTGATCATCTATCGTACTTAATTCTTTTGGGTTATCAGTTTAATATTGGTAATTCTAGTAGATGTTCAATAGTCCTTAGCGACAACTCAGTATAAATTGTTTTATCTAGTTGGATACGTTGATAGCTTTGAATTCATATATATCTGTTGATATATATTGAACTATCATTTTATATTCCAAAGATTTGATTCGAGAATTGTTGATACTCATTTTTCATGATATTATTCTAAGACTCTGAACTATCTTGGAGACGATACGTTGATATTTCAAACTCGTGATATTATACTCATCACCCTTGTCGTATATTATTTGCTGGACAATTTGTGCTCATTCTTATTTATTTAAAACCTTTCAGTTAAGGCGGAACATGGAAGTGTCTCTAGAAAAGATAAGGGAAAGGGCAAGGCTACCGACTAGCTTGTTCCTTTATGTTTAAAATTGTTATGTTGTATTAAGACTGTCTTCAGACTATGTTTAAGCTTAAGTAGGATTATGTAATAAGTCTTTATTTGATATTATTATGTAATCTATTAAGTAATGTAGGTTAAGAGATTCGGGGAATAATTATAATAAATTATTGTATATTATTCTATATTAGATCTTCCGCTGTGAATGTGTAATTTTAGTTACTATTGTATTACCACGAGCACGTGATAAACCCAATTCGAGTGACCAAGTGGCTGTCTGAATTTGGGGGCATCACAATCTCCCCCTATTTGATTACGACAAAAACAATTATAGCATATGCATGAGATGAATGAATCTTATATACAGTGAGCAGCTATATTTCTAAAACAGATAATCATGAATGTCATTGATAATAATATGGAATTACATAAACTATGACACTTTACATCCTGGATCCAGAACATACCTAACTAGATAGAGATGTATATTTTTGGCTCCTTACATGTTTTCAGGATGTCTGTTGATCAGCTACTTATCTGCTTAGTCTCTTTGCTCCTTCTTCCCCTGGATGGTGACTTCATTTCTTTTCTCTGCTACCCCTCAGACTCTGTGTTCGTGGGATCATCATCTTTTGGCTCCCCCTCAGATGATGATCCTATTTATGTTGCCTCTGCTGCTTATATCTTCTTCTTTGCCTTCCTTTTGACCTTCTTGTCTTCTTTTCTTCTATTCTGCCTGCTCTTCCTTAAGTGCCTTTTTCTATGCCTCTTTTTCTCCCCCTTTTTGTCATTCATCACTTGTGAAAGTTGCTCCATGTTGGACATAAGTTGCTCCATCAGGTAAGATGAGTTACCAACCTCAATCTTAAGTTCTTGTTGGCTCAGCTCAATTTGTAGGGAGAGAGACTGATTCAGATTATCAATCTTTTCATAAAGGGATAGGATTTGCTCTTCATTAGCCTTCTGTGCTCGTAGCAATTCTACCTTCTGATCATTTATAGCCTTCAGATAGATTTGATCTCTCTCTTTGATTTTGAGAGATATATCAGACATAGAGGCTTGGAGTTTGTTTTGAACCGTATTATCTCCTTGTGACGCCCCCAAAATTAGGTATACATCACCCATCTTGGGTCGTCAAATACATAGTACAGAATACAAATACAACTTACTAATACAACTGTCGTGTACAATACGACAAAACATAAACTGTGAGTTTGAATACAAATATTATCTTCTAGAGAGTATTCATACTCAAAAGGAGTCCTCGTTACATTTATTAATACACCATTACATAGAATAATGAGGACTACTAACTAATATTATCATTCGGACCATCACTCCATTCCCCGACTTGCCCCAGCTACGTTCTCATTTCCTGAAGAGAACAGTGAAAGAAAGGGTGAGCTCAACTAGCCCAGTAAGAAATATTATGACTAAGATAATGCAGAATAAATTATCATTAGCCTTCAACAATGTTAAACTGATAAAATATAATAGACATCAAGTTTAACTGCAGCGGAACAAGCAATCCATTAAAAGAGTCAAGTGGAAAATAAACTCTACTATCTTTTATGATTTAAAAGATTTTCCAACACTGTGATCGCTGAGACTCAGCTTAATAAAATAATTCACATCATCCCTGCACTACGGCCAAGGATATTCGTTAGGGTCACGACCACAATTCCATGCACTACGGGCCAAGGATATTTGTATTCATCAATGGTCATGATCATGCCAACAACTGTCCATCAATGCACTACGGGCTGATGAGGACTTTTACCACATCATTTGTAACATTACGGTCATGATTATACCGAATAATCCCTGGTCATAATCATACCAAGTCCATCTATGCACTACAGGCCACAGATGACTTTAACATTTTATAAACATGAGGATGATGACAATGATATAAGAATTCAATAAAACAAGTTCAAGAATTAATTTATTCAGGAATTAACAACGTCCAAATTGTCAACATGATACTGCTTTGTGGAGTAAAATTCAAGAATGCTTAGAAGAATATTTTCATGAAAAGATACTGGATGAAACGCAATTATCAAGGATATTCCACAAATTTTATGGAGTATAGAAGTCAAAACTTAACCAACTGAGTATAATAAAGAATGGAATAACAAAAGAAATCACCATGCATGCGATAGACCGCACAGACAGGTTATTCTTAACAGAATAATAAATAATGGAACCAGGTCCGGCGTAAACGCACAGACAGGATATTCCGACAGAATAATAAATAATAGAACCAGGTCCGGTGTAAAACACACAGACAGGATATTCCAACAGAATAATAACAAGACGGAACCAGGTCCGGTGTAAAACACACATACAGGATGTTCCAACAGAATAATAATAAAAACGGAACCAGGTCCGGTGTAAAACACACAGACAGGATGTTCCAACAGAATAATAATAAAAACGGAACTAGGTCCGGTGTAAAACACACAGACAGGATGTTCCAACAGAATAATAGAAGAATGTCACCAAGTATAGGGTAGATCCGCGTATACAGGTTATTCCAACAGAATAATAAGAAATGGAATAACAACAGTTCTCTTCATGAATAAGAAAGAATAACACCCCTTACCGTTTTAAAGAAGAGCTGAAATAAGGAAGTAGTTAAGTAGCAGAATACTCTTCTTCTCTCTCTCTATAGTTTCTCTCTATAGTTTCTCTCTCTAGAGTTCAGTGAATTCGTAAGAAATAATGAAAGAATGAGCTGCTATTTATAGAAAAATAGAATGCATAGTAACTAATCCATGAACGGTCCAGATTGATTACTTTAATCTGACGGTCCATATTTAAAGAAAAATCTTTTAAATAAAATATAATATATTCTATTTATAGAATAACTTTAATAAAGTATTCTGTTTTATTACGTTAATAATACGAATAAAACAAAACATCATTATCGCTAAATAATTCATATTATTAACTGACAATAATTGAATCAAACTGAGTGACTTCTCACATAAGCATTAATAATCAATACCGTGTGCTACTATGCAACCACACGTATTACTGTACTTTTACTACCGAGTAGTTTAACAGTAACAATGGTAAAACTTCCGCCGTTATTTTTAATAAACTATTTTTGTCGTTTTCTCAATCCGATAATAATTTTGTTGTGGGGTCCACCAATGATTGTGCCGTCGTATGAATATTCCCCGACAAAAAGAATATTCCCCGACCAAACGAATATTTTAAAACAACTTGCTTACTTTGTAAAATTTATAAATATTACCCACAACTATAACATTATATCAAATTAACTCCATAATATTTAAAAATGATATTTATAGAAAATTCATCTTTATTTATAAAAGTTGGGGTCTTACAACCTCCCCTTCTTATGAAATTTCGCCCTCGAAATTAGGGTACATACCTGGTATGTCGAAGAGGTAAGGATACCTTGATTTCATTTCAGATTCTAACTCCCAGATCATTTCCTCAACATCGTGGTTTCTCCACAAAACTTTGACTTGAGGTATAACCTTGGAGCGTAGAATATGTTCCTTCTTATCCAAGATTTGAACAGGAACTTCTTCATACGTCAAATCCTCCGCTATTTCGTCCGATTCTAACTCAATAATGTGGTTCGGGTCTTCCACATATTTGCGTAACATGGATATGTGAAAAACGTTATGAACACGAGACATACTTGGCGGTAAAGCGAGTCTATAAGCCACAGTTCCTACTCGATCGAGGATTAAAAATGGACCGATGAATCGAGGATTGAGCTTTCCTCTCTTTCCAAATCTCGTAACTCCTTTCCATGGAGCAACACGTAAGAACACATGATCTCCTACATCAAATTCCACGTCCTTTCGATGAAGATCAGCATAACTCTTTTGTCGATCTTGTGAGGTTTTTATACGTTGTCGGATCGTTTGAATCTTTTCTGTAGTCATACGTACCAACTCCGGTCTCAACAACGTTGCTTCACCCACCTCATCCCAGCATACTGGAGAACGACATTTTCTTCCATACAATGCTTCGAATGGAGCCATGCCAATACTTGCTTGATAACTGTTGTTGTAGGAAAACTCCACCAATGGCAAGAACTTGTCCCAACTTCCCTTGAAGTCAAAGACACAGAGTCTTAATAAATCTTCTAGAGTTTGAATAGTCCTCTCTGATTGTCCGTCCGTCTGAGGATGATATGCCGAACTAAATCGTAAATCTGTGCCCATAGCTTTTTGTAAACTAACCCAAAATCGTGAAGTGAATCTTGGGTCACGATCAGAAACTATGGATACTGGCATACCATGCAGTCTTACAATCTCATTTATGTACATACGAGCAAGACGTTCAAGTGTATAAGTTTCTCGTATCGGTAAGAAATGAGCAGACTTGGTCAATCTATCAACAATGACCCAAATCGCATCTATACCTTGAGAAACCTTAGGAAGACCGGTAACGAAATCCATGGTAATGTACTCCCACTTCCATTCTGGAATTTCAAGTGGTTGCAATGGATCTTTTGGTACTTGATGTTTCGCTTTGACTCGTTGACAAGTTAGACACCTTGAGATAAACAACGCTATCTCTCTCTTCATATTGCTCTACCAAAATGTATGACGAAGATCATGATACATTTTGGTACTTCCAGGATGGATTGCAAACGGTGTGTTGTGCGCCTCCATCATGATTTCATACTTTAAATCAGGGTTGTTAGGAACACAAAGTCTGGAGTTGACTCGAAGTATTCCTTCTTCATCGATTCTTGCTTCCGGCATAGCACCTTCTTGCACTTTCTTCCTCATACGCATCAGCTCCAGGTCTGTAGCTTGAGCAGCTTTAACCTTATCGATTAAAGTTGGTTCTACTCGTATATTCACCATCATCACATGGGTCCCTGGAGTCTTTAACTCTATCTCCATCCTTTGCAAATCACACAAAATGGGCCTTTGTGTTGACAATATCGCACTCGTACTTGCATATGGTCTTCTACTCAATGCGTCAGCTACCACGTTCACTTTTCCAGGATGGTATTGAATGGTATGATCATAATCTTTCAACAGTTCAAGCCAACGTCGTTGTCGCATGTTGAGCTCCTTTTGAGTGAAGAAATATTTAAGGCTTTTATGATCCGTAAAGATCTCCACCTTCTCCCCATACAAGTAATGCCTCCAAATTTTAAGTGCAAAGACAACAGCTGCCAACTCTAGATCATGAGTAGGATAATTCCTCTCATATTCCTTGAGTTGTCTTGATGCATAGGCTATGACTTTTCCATGTTGCATGAGAACGCATCCCAACCCTTTGCTCGAAACATCACTGTAGATGACAAATCCCTCCGAGCCAGATGGTATTGTTAGAACAGGTGCTGAAATGAGTCTCCTCTTGAGTTCTTGAAAACTCTGCTCACACTCTTCGCTCCAACCGAACTTTGTATCTTTCCGAGTCAGCTGAGTTAATGGAGTAGCGATTCGAGAAAATTCCTCCACGAATCTCCGATAATAACCAGCTAACCGAGAAAGCTACGTACTTCGTTACTGATTTAGGTTGCTCCCAGCTTTGAATTGCTTCAATCTTTGCCGGGTCAACAGATATTCCACGACTTGATACTACGTGCCCAAGGAATGCTACCTCTTCCAGCCAGAACTCGCATTTCTTTAACTTGGCATAAAGTTTGTATTCACGAAGCTTTTGGAGTACCAACCTCAAGTGTTGCTCATGATCTTCACGGCTTTTAGAATAAACAAGGATGTCATCGATAAAGACGACCACAAAGTGATCCAAATATTCCTTGAATACCCTGTTCATCATATCCATGAAGGCAGCAGGAGCATTAGTCAATCCAAAAGACATAACTAAGAATTCATAATGCCCATACCGAGTTCTGAAGGCAGTCTTTGGAATATCCTCAGTTCTAACCTTCAGCTGATGATATCCAGAACGAAGATCGATCTTTGAAAAGAATTGTGCTCCTTGCAACTGGTCAAACAGGTCATCAATACGTGGCAATGGGTACCTATTTTTGATGGTGACATAATTCAACTCCCGATAATCAATACAAAGTCGCATACTCCCATCTTTCTTCCTCACGAACAGAACAGGAGCACCCCAAGGAGAAGTACTAGGACGAATAAAACCAATGTCTAACAATTCCTGCAGTTGAGTCTTTAACTCCTGAAGTTCAATAGGAGCCATTCGATATGGGGCTTTGGAAATGGGTTTTGTACCGGATTCAAGGTCGATACAAAATTCAATTTCACGCTCTGGGGGTAGGCCAGGAAGTTCTTCGGGAAATACGTCAGGAAATTTATTAACAACAGAAATATCATTCAAAGCTGACGTATTTTTGTTTAGATCTGTGACATGAGCTAAGAAAGCTTGACATCCGTTTTTCAATAAACGAATAGCTTTATGGCTTGAGATGACAGCGATTGATTTTAATGGTTTGGTTGCTTAAATTCGCATAATAGGTCAATTAGGAATATGAAAGCTAACAACCTTACGAAAACAATCAATTTTTGCATGATGAGTAGTTAACCAATCAATCCCTAGAATCACGTCAAATGCAAGTATTTTTAATGAAATCAGATCGACAGGTAATGTGTGGGTACCAACTTGAACCAAACAAGACTTATAAACCGTGGATGTAATGAAGGTTTCTCCCAATAGAGTTTCAACTGCTAAGTCAAAATCTAATTTCTCCGGAATCAAATTTAATCGATGAGCGCAAGTAGGAGAAATAAAAGAATGGGTAGAACCAGTATCAAATAAAGTATAGACTTCGTTAGAGTTTATGATAAGCTTACCCGTGATGACCTCATTCGGGTTCCTTGCTCTCTGAGAGTTCACAACAAACGCTGTCCCTTGCACAACCGGTTTTGACTTTTCTGGGACGGCCTTTGGTGCCTCCATCTTAGCTGAATTTGTCTTCGGTAAACGACAAAATCGGGCTAAATGACCTTCTCTTCCACAATTATAACATGCTTTGGACGGCATCGTGCAGTTTGGACTGATGTGCCCTTCCCCTCCGCATTTGAAACATATGATAGGTGGTCGTTCTCCTTCCTTAACGACAGGTGCTGGTGCTGACGTCTTTCCATCATTGTTGAATCTCCTCTTCTTGAAATGCCCATTCTTATTGTTTTGGCCCTGATTACCACCGAAGTGGTTACCATTTCTGGCCTGTTGATTCCCTCCACGCTTGTTGTCACCGCTTCGATGACCGCTCTCACTGGTATTATCATTTTGCCGGCTTCTCTCTTTTGGTTGCGTTGTCTCGTTATCGCGCTCCACCAACTGAGCCCTATTTACAACATCTGAATACAAACACAGTTTATGAGAAACAAGATGTTGACGTATCTCCGGCTTCAAACCTCTTAAAAACATCCGCGTCATTCTTTCTTCATTATCCACCAGGTGGGACGCAAACCAGGATAACTCCGCAAATTTTGCCTCGTACTGCGACACGGTCATATTATTCTGCTCCAATTTGATGAACTCCACCTCCTTCATGTGACGAATACTCTCGGGAAAGTATTTGTCGTTAAACAGCTCTTGGAACTTCTCCCATCATCTTCAGTGCGGCAGGTTGAGTACGCTTTATCGATTCCCACCAGTAATCTGCCTCTCCTCGCAACATAAAGGCGGCAAAGGGAACCTTTTGCACCTCGGAGCAACCCAAGACATCAAATATCTTGGTGATCTGCTTTATCCATGTTTCAGCTACAAGTGGTTTGGGTTCTCCCTTAAACTCCGGTGGTCCCAGCTCCTTAAACTGTTTAGCGGTGACCGCCGAGAGTTTCCAGTATTTCCACCTACGTTGTGGACAGGAGCCGCTTTCACCTGTTGTTGCATGAATTGCATAAAGCCTCTGAACATTTGATCATTCATCATTTGGTCAGTGTTGTTGTTTGCATGAGGATTGTCACCTTCCTGATGCACATTATCCTGATTATTGATATGTGGTGAATCAACAGTCGCCTGTGCTCCATTGCTATTCTCAACATTCTCAGATGCCATTTTCAGATACTGCCACAAAATAAAATTAATTGATATGTCATATTTTATCCTTATATTATGACCGACCAAGTAAATACCATGCAAATAAACTTAGGTAGGTCATACTAGCGAAGGAATTCCCCGTCTCTCCCCTCCTAGTTCTATTCTCACATCTTAGCCAGGGATCATATCCCTAAGCTCTGATACAAACTGTGACGCCCCCAAAATTAGGTATACATCACCCATCTTGGGTCGTCAGATACATAGTACAGAATACAAATACAACTTACTAATACAACTGTCGTGTACAATACGACAAAACATAAACTGTGAGTTTGAATACAAATATTATCTTCTAGAGAGTATTCATACTCAAAAGGAGTCCTCGTTACATTTATTAACACACCATTACATAGAATAGTGAGGACTACTAACTAATACTATCATTCGGACCATCACTCCGTTCCCCGACTTGCCCCAGCTACGTTCTCATTTCCTGAAGACAACAATGAAAGAAAGGGTGAGCTCAACTAGCCCAGTAAGAAATATTATGACTAAGATAATGCAGAATAAATTATCATTAGCCTTCAACAATGTTAAACTGATAAAATATAATAGACATCAAGTTTAACTGCAGCGGAACAAGAAATCCATTAAAAGAGTCAAGTAGAAAATAAACTCTACTATCTTTTATGATTTAAAAGATTTTTCAACACTGTGATCGCTGAGACTCAGCTTAATAAAATAATTCACATCATCCCTGCACTAACGGCCAAGGATATTCGTTAGGGTCACGACCACAAATTTCATGCACTACGGGCCAAGGATATTTGTGTATTCATCAATGGTCATGATCATGCCAACAACTGTCCATCAATGCACTACGGGCTGATGAGGACTTTTACCACATCATTTGTAACATTACGGTCATGATTATACCGAATAATCCCTGGTCATAATCATACCAAGTCCATCTATGCACTACAGGCCACAGATGACTTTTAACATTTTATAAACATGAGGATGATGACAATGATATAAGAATTCAATAAAACAAGTTCAAGAATTAATTTATTCAGGAATTAACAACGTCCAAATTGTCAACATGATACTGCTTTGTGGAGTAAAATTCAAGAATGCTTAGAAGAATATTTTCATGAAAAGATACTGGATGAAACGCAATTATCAAGGATATTCCACAAATTTCATGGAGTATAGAAGTCAAAACTTAACCAACTGAGTATAATAAAGAATGGAATAACAAAAGAAATCACCATGCATGCGATAGACCGCACAGACAGGTTATTCTTAACAGAATAATAAATAATGGAACCAGGTCCGGCGTAAACGCACAGACAGGATATTCCGACAGAATAATAAATAATAGAACCAAGTCCGGTGTAAAACACACAGACAGGATATTCCAACAGAATAATAACAAGACGGAACCAGGTCCGGTGTAAAACACACATACAGGATGTTCCAACAGAATAATAATAAAAACGGAACTAGGTCCGGTGTAAAACACACAGACAGGATGTTCCAACAGAATAATAATAAAAACGGAACTAGGTCCGGTGTAAAACACACAGACAGGATGTTCCAACAGAATAATAGAAGAATGTCACCAAGTATAGGGTAGATCCGCGTATACAGGTTATTCCAACAGAATAATAAGAAATGGAATAACAACAGTTCTCTTCATGAATAAGAAAGAATAACACCCCTTACCGTTTTAAAGAAGAGCTGAAATAAGGAAGTAGTTAAGTAGCAGAATACTCTTCTTCTCTCTCTCTATAGTTTCTCTCTATAGTTTCTCTCTCTAGAGTTCAGTGAATTCGTAAGAAATAATGAAGGAATGAGCTGCTATTTATAGAAAAATAGAATGCATAGTAACTAATCCATGAACGGTCCAGATTGATTACTTTAATCTGACGGTCCATATTTAAAGAAAAATCTTTTAAATAAAATATAATATATTCTATTTATAGAATAACTTTAATAAAGTATTCTGTTTTATTACGTTAATAATACGAATAAAACAAAACATCATTATCGCTAAATAATTCATATTATTAACTGACAATAATTGAATCAAACTGAGTGACTTCTCACATAAGCATTAATAATTAATACCGTGTGCTACTATGCAACCACACGTATTACTGTACTTTTACTACCGAGTAGTTTAACAGTAACAATGGTAAAACTTCCACCGTTATTTTTAATAAACTATTTTTGTCGTTTTCTCAATCCGACAATAATTTCGTTGTGGGGTCCACCAATGATTGTGCCGTCGTATGAATATTCCCCGACAAAAAGAATATTTCCCGACCAAACGAATATTTTAAAACAACTTGCTTACTTTGCAAAATTTATAAATATTACCCACAACTATAACATTATATCAAATTAACTCCATAATATTCAAAAATGATATTTATAGAAAATTCATCTTTATTTATAAAAGTTGGGGTCTTGCACTCCTACTTCTGCCAACATCTTTGACTCTTCAGTGATGATAGATATCTTCTCAACCAACTCATCAGAATTCTTCAGTAACTCCTGCTCCGTAGGAATTTGGTCATTTGGTTGGGCAGATTCTTGTTGAACATCAGATTGAACTCTACGATTTTTATTTTTGGACAGATTTTCTAAAGCAGTGAGAATCTGATAAATCGTTGAGTGCCAATCACTGTTGGAGGATGAAGGAATATCAGACAATTATGTTTGGACAGAGGAAAGCTTTTCAAACTGAACTTGATCATCTTCAGTGGTAAAGAGAAGGGACTCTACGATCATCTTCTTGGGCATAATCCATTTGCTATCAGCACCCACTCTACAATCGTAGGGAATGTAGTGGTTACCAGTATGTCGGTAAACTTTGAAGTGAGACTAGTCTTTAATCATCTTGGTTGCAAACTTCTTTACCCTTGGAAAGTTCTGTGACACCAGCTCCAGGTTAGGAAATTGTGAGTAACACTAGCTGAAGTAACTTCCATCCTTTTCAGTATATGCCTTTAACCAGGGCATCCATGGGAAGAACCATCTGATCAGAAGATCATCAGGATTGTAGAGGATAGTAGTGCAGTCTAACTCCATGTTGTTCCAATTTTTAAACACATCATATGCAGTCATCCTTACAACCTTGAGTTGTTCATTGCCATAGCTTATCCATCTTTCTGCTGGTACATCTGGTGGTTCATCAAAAACTTCCACCACTATTCTTCTGCTGATTCTTGCTGGAGAGAGAACATGATAGTGTGTTGTTTCCTCTGATTCTTGATTTGCAGAACTAGAATCTTTTTTCATTTCTTCACCTTTTGAGCTTGAATCATGCTGACTTCTTTCATCTAATTCATCAGTGAATCCTTTATGCTGATTTTTATCACTAGTACTTACTTCAGCATCTTCTCCCTTAGATTCAGACTTATCATCACTCAATTCAATGATTGTAGTAGAGGGTTCTCCTTGCTTCCTTGGGACAGATTTAGCAAGCAGTCTGTTGCTCTTTCTTCTCCTTGGAGGTTCAGCTATAGGAGCTTCAGACTCCTCTTCTTCTTCAGAATCCGAAGCTTCTGTTAGCCCAGCAGGCTTCCTTGATGTTCAGCAACAATATGAGCAGGTCCTTCTTTTTCGAACTCAACATCTTTTAATTATTAACTTCGGTCATTAATAACACATCTACCTTCATATTTTACATCATTATTCGATGTTAAACTTTACAGAATGCAGAATAATTTAAACTTTTATGTCTTCTTACTTTAATTTCCTGAATCAAAACCTTTATCATCTACATGTCTTTGAATTAATCTTATTTTATAACTCACTTTATCACAGTCATTCTATAAAATTTTACATTTCAATCTGATAACCTTTGCATATCAGATAACTCTAACTTTAGCTTTACAACTCAACATAAAACTATACAACATATGAATCTTAATCATGGTATAAAGAAATAACAACTTTAGCTAAAATATTAATCTTCGTGTATTATTTCTGATCCACGTCATTCAAGTATCACATAGTGTTACCTTCAATCCTTAACCTACAAAAATGGTTATTTGCAAGGTTGAGCTCGACAGCCCAGTAAAATCTAATAGTTTTCATGCATCACGTAGCACATAATAACATGGTCAACATATATCTCATAAACATTGGACTAACATAACATACATGTTACAGTTCATATAACAAGTATAAAGATTGAGTTCCTTACTCAATCAGCATGCTTTACTCAATCAACGTAGTCATAAGTTGACTTTAACATTTCATACATTCAACATATATATAACACATCATGCTCTTTGCAATGAAGATTTAAAACAATCAAATTCACATAGCAAATAGAAATTGAAAGACTTGCCTTGATCGTTGTTTACCAATAACAGTTTAACAGCTTACAGTTATCTGTACTTCACGTGCCCTACACAATTATATAATCATTCACATCAACAATTAGTCACATAGCAACGCATAGTAGTTGTAATATAAACTTTAATTTACATTCTATAACTCTTCCTATTAATCAATACACAATGTTCAATTTGATTGTGTTAACTTTAGACTTATAACTCACTATATTTCATATTTGAAGTTCATTCAAATGTTTAAGTCTTGATAGGACTACTTATTGGTTTTATATTAACACTATTTAATATCTTATAATATTCATTTTATTTGATTTAAAACACTTTTTACGTTCATTATCACGGTGTTTCGACGTATATTCGTCACACGCCCGATTTATCTCTCTTGTGTATGCTTAGTATGCTTATACAACTTATCTAATACATTATTTATCAATGTTAAGTATCATTATATTTACTAACATTCATGTTTTATAACTTAGAACAACATCTTTTATCGTCAGAAGCACTACACTTGCATACGTGCATGCCCGACGCCCTCCGATTGCCTCCTAAAACACAATAGTCCTAAAGATGACCATTTTGGCCCATGTTCCCGACCTCAAATTGAAAAACTTAAAGAATAAAAGTTGTAGGTCTATTCGTCCTCGTTCTGGATCATCTTGAATCACTTCAATCGGAGTTCGTATGAAAAAGTTATAGCCGTTTTACCAAATTAGGTCAAAATAGTCACACCTTGCACAGTATGGACGCGCGCCCGCGCGACTTTCAGCGTGCCCGCGTGATCTCCCAGCCCCAACTGCGCACCGCGCGCACGGGCGGCGCGCACGCGCAAAGCTTCGCACAGATTATAGTTTTTTTGACGTAACTTTCTCGTTTTAAGTCTGAATTAGTTGGTTTTCAATTCGTTGGACTCGTTAAACTCTTAGCTACTCATCTAGAGAATAATTATAACACTTCAAACATATTAACAAATCATTTTAAGGGTTCCAATTCAGTGTTCATGCTATATTTTTATGTTTTAAACACAATTAGCGAATTCAATCGCCACGGCTTCGTTTCTTAACCAATTGACATGATTCAAACTATGTCGTTTTCGTTTCTTCATATACTAACATAATCCAATACCAAATTACAGATTATAACACATATAGAGCATCAATTTTCATACTTAAACAAGCCATATTATAGGAACATATCATTGTTATATGAACTTTTTCTACTACAATCCAATTTCATGTTTTTAATCATCATATAACACCTACATATGATAGTTAACAGATTATAAATCATATATACATATATGTGTATCAATCTAACACCACTATCAATAGAAATTTAAAGAAAATAAGTGTTAAAAATTAGAATTGATTATACCTTATTCTTTGATTGTTGGTTAGCAAAAGATGATAAAAAGCCTTCCCAAAACCCTTCTTTTCCAACTCTCAAAATCACCGAGTTTTTTCCTCTCTTCTTCCAAGCTCTCTCTCTCTCTCTCTCTCTCTCTCTCTCTCTCTCTCTCTCTCTCTCTCAACTCTGCTCTTTCAGCCTTAGGAGAAAAATAAGACGCAAAAGAAAATAAACTGATATGGCTTAACTAAATAAAAGACGTCAGTTACATAAACCAAAGGCCACAAGGTCTTGTTTGGCTAAACACATAATTCCCATACTAGTTTATTTTTATAATATTTATACTATATAGCTTCATGTGTCACACCTTTTGTTAATTTAAATAACACATAATAATAGTAATTAATAATAATTATAATCTCATTATAATTATACTTATAATTAATAAATAATTATACATATCTAATTTAATTAATAAATTAGATTTAAACATTACTTTATTTAATTTATTTATTCCCTTTAATATTAAACAATTCATTTAATTTAATTAATTCATTAACTTAAATCTTCAAATAAAAATTACCATTATTCAATTTAACTAACATTAATCAATTTAGTTGCTAAATACTTGCATCACAATTCCATAAATTATTTTTTTTTCTCAATAAATAAATTATTTAAAATATTTATTTAATTTAATAAATATTTAAAATAATTACCAAATTTATTTAATTTTCTCAATAGTTAACTTAACTATTAAACCTCACTTTTCTAACATCTGAATATATATATATATATATATATATATATATATATATATATATATATATATATATCTTCTCACCAGATCACATATTTCAAAATATATAGCACGAATATATACATACTCAAACTCAAAACATCTCATAATAAGAATTTTAATTACTAAATTTCTATTTTAATAACTTACAAAAATTCGGGTTGTCACATGGCTGCTACAGATACAGAGTCATCAGAATGGGATGGCTTGCTTTCCACCTCTCGTGCCTTTCTCTTCTTTACCGAGACCTTGTTGCTGCTGCTAGAAGTTATTAGCCTCTTGTTTTCTTTAGGATTTTTCTTCCAGTTTTCAAATAGTTGTGGGGACATCACTTTGTGGATATTCAGTGGTTCTCCCTCATCATCCCTTATCTTGCTTTTCAGCTTCTTCTTTAGTACAATTCTCAAGAGTCTTCCATGAAAAATCTTTGTGAGTGGTTTATCTGTAGACTTTTTCATCTCGGCCTTTTTCAGTCATTTGGTCAACCAATCAATTAGGAGGGCTCCAAAGTTCATCTGTTGCTTCATGACGATTGCAGTCATAATTCTTAGTTGTAGATCACTTACAGTATCATGTGCGGTATCTTTGCACATGATGTATTTTCCTGTAATCTCAGCCATAAATTCAAACTCTTCAGGAAACTCCTTCTTCATATCCTTCATATTTACATTCCTCTTGTAACGCATTAACTTCTTGCCTTCTTCAATGTCGACGTCCTTAAGGTTTATTAAACCTTGATTGGGAAACCCTAGACATTAATTGATGTCTAATGCTTTTATTTTCAGGCCTACTCCTTTGACCTTTGTAGATAGAAGCCCAGATTCTATCATTACATTTGAGTAAAATTGCTTTACTAGCTCAGTATAGACCGGAGTGTTCGCTTCCAAGCATTCATAAAACCCAGCATTCTTTACAAGCTCAAGTATATCTCTGAACTTCCTTTCTGATCTTTCGAACTTCTTGAATCCAAGTTGGATTCCGGTTATAACATGTCATTCTTCCATTTTGAGGGTTCAAAATTTATGGGTATTTAGTTTTAGACCTTCTATGAGAGATAGTTGAATGCGATTTGGGCGAATCTAGAGGTTTGATATATTCAGGCTTTGAATAGGATTTTAGGGTTTGAAAAAGAAAGGGAGAGAGGTTCGATAGCTTATGATAACTATTTGGAGATTTTGAATTTGTCTTTATGACAGTTCCTTCTGACTTTGTATAAGTTGTGATGTGTCAACCAGTCATTGGTTGCACGATGCCCAGTAAGAAACTGTAACTCCCCATAAACTGAATAGTTTTTTCAGTTTTAATTTCCTTTTAAGAAAATAAGCATTTCTGACGTAGATTGATCGTTGACCTTTTCAGTATGTAGAGTAGCTTGGTGAGGTAGCTATGGACTCTACGTCTTTCTTTGTCGACTCAATGATCATCTTCTGAGAGATGCTTTAGTGGATGTTTTGACACTAATCCTCATCTTGAAGTTGCATAGCTTAACCACTGATGTACCTCATGATAGTTTGGGCACTGAACTTCTGAGGTGAGTCTGCAGGGCATCTTTCCAAACTGTATTCGAACTTATCTCCACACGATCTGAATAGTTAAGCATGTGTCTAGTTCTTCTCATCTCCTCATGAGCTAGTGTATCCTCTAGGAAGACTGCGATCGTCGAGCCCACTCTACGATCGTTGAGGTTGTACTACGATCGTCGAGTTCACTTCAGAATTTATTTTACGATCGTTGTCTGTCCTGGTCCTTGAGATGAACTTGACTAAGCATTTCTCCTGGGTTAAGGTAGCTCAGGAAGGGCCAACCTCTTAGAGTGAACTAAGGGTCAGGTTTGTCCCTAAGGTGCTTTCCAGATGAAAAACTTTAGAAGTGATTAGCACTGATATCTCATTTAACTTTTTTCTGCTGAGAAGTTCATCTGCCAACTTTAGACATTTGCATTGGTTGTAATCGTGTTGTCAACCTACTCTTATAGTACGATCAGATGTTTGATCGTTGGCGCTCCACAATTTTGAGTTAGGTGGTTGACAAGGTTATTAGTAGTATGTTTTGAGACGTTCCTACTGACTATAGATCTTCGTTTGGTTCATCAGCTACAAAGTTTTGGGACTTTGTAACTGGTACATTACTTCATAGTGTATTTATGATACTTTCAGTGTTGTTTTTCTTTAACAGATCACTGCTCCCCCATAGTTAATACTATCTTCTCAGAGAGGTGTGAGTTCTTCTTCTTCATGTGCATCTGAAGGTAGCCTTGCATATCTCCTTCTGACTGAAGTCATCATAATCATTTAAACCTCCTTAGATCATAGAAATAGATATCTTCAGGACTGATCACTCTACGATAGTTTGACAAAACTACGAACGTAGTCTTCTTTGACAGTTTGTACTTGTGGAGTTCTGCCTCTAAATGAGTTTCTCGAGGGTTCTTCTCAGATGATATGCTTTGGATGGTTGAGCATGCAAGACCCTTTTTATCTTAGGGTGAATGGTCTGCTTCCATATGGAGATCAGCAACTATGTGAGCTTTATTCATGTTAGCTCAACAAGTCTTCAAGGACAGGCTTTGACAAATAAGGATTTTGACAGAAATATTTCTGATATGTCTTTAGCCTCCAGCTGGTTGAATCTTCTTGTCTGAAGTCATCTGCTTCAGCATTCCTTAGTGTGGTCAGATAGACCAAGTACCTACAAGTTAGATAAATTTTTATTTTTGGTACCCTTGATTAAATGGGTCCTGCCAAGTTAGTTTTCAAAATCCCTATTCCTTATATACTTGAATTTTCATCATGTTTATCACCAATAGTCATATTCATGCATATCTCCAAATTGGATATGACAATTTAAGATGCATGATGATGAGTGTGTGTAAGATTAATCACTTTAATAAAATACTCTTTTTCTTTGATGGTTTCATCATTTACTTGGTTATGTTCACAGTTTTTAAATGTTCACAGAGTGAGAATCAACTCTATCACTTATTTGCATCTAGTTGATTCATGGAGGTGATCAGTTTCTACGAATCTCCAAGATACTCTTGTAGAACTGATCATACTCTATATGTTATCAAAAACCTAGAGCATAGGTTTGTACATACATACTAACCCATCAGCAAAGATTACTCCACTTAAGATAAATTAAATCATGATATGCTTTTGACCTATTTCAGACTTCTTTCAAGATGTTATCTTTAACCTAAAACTTGGATGGAGAGAAAATTTGTTAGCATTTGAGTTTCCAACCTTAGTGTACTTTCTCTCTTCCCCTTTTTAGGTAGAGTATGGTCTCTTGATAGAATACAATTACAGTGCGGTAGTGCAACATGATGTACACATTTATATTAATGAGGAACCGTACCTTTTCACTGTCAGTTTCTTGACAGTCATTTATCTTGATATAATGTGGTTAGGCATTGATGTGCATAATTTTTCATTCACTTCTGACAGCTTGTTGCTCCAGTTGTCCTTCGATCAATCAGTTATAGTCTTGAAGATGTAAGCTAAGAGAATCTTGGCATCTTTAGTTCTTTGACAACTTTGAACCTCAAGGTTCACATCCAGCTGCTTGTTAGCCAAATACATATTTGAGAAATTCTTCTTTCTTCTCTGGATAAGTGCTTCTTAGCATATATGGCCATCTCATCTTTCAGACTGGTGGATGCTTGACTCTTTGTTGTTGATGCCTCTTGAGTTTCCTTGCCTGGTCTTCAGACTACAATATTAACTGTGGCCAAGGATTGGTCTTGTTGTTATGGCATTTAAGAACATGGACCAATCTAAGAAGCTTCAGGTGTATATACACATTTACCTATACACAATATTTCCAACGTGTGAGCTCATCTGCATTTACAAGTGACTTACTACTAAACTAAGTTTAGAACAATGTTTGTGGCTAGGATCAGACTCAAAGAGATTAGCTTTTGAATATAACATGAGAACCTGCTTTGATGCCAATTGTTAGTTCCTAGTAGGCACACAATAGATCTAGAAGGGGGGGGGTTGAATAGATCCTTTTTAATTTTAAATACTTTTCTCATTTATTTTGTATAGCTAATGAATTAGCATATGACAAACATAAGAATCTTTTCAAGTACAGCGGAATAAGTAAAGGATTCCCTTCATTGATATATTCATAATCATACATACATTGTCCTTAGAGTTAGTTAAGTTGTAAGTAGTTAATACATACATAGCAGTTATAGCAGTTAGGTACATAATGTAAATGACAGTAAGTAAATAACATAAGGGATTTTAAGTGGTTCAGAGACTCAAACTCCTAATCCACTCTTCTGCTTTAACTCGCAGGATTTCCACTAAGGAAGGGCAGCACCCTGAATCACTAAGATTCCTTAAAGGCCAGCAACCTTGGAACTTTAATTCACTAGGAACTCTTCAAGCCCAGCAGGCTTGGAACTCCTCTAGTTCCCTAGGATCTCTTCAAGCCCAGCAAGCTTGGAACTTCATTTAGTCCCTTGGGACAAGGACCCCTCAGGCACTGGCTACTTGTTGTTGTTATTGGTGCCTTGCTGCTAAGATGTCATTAAGCTTGACCATCTTCTGTACTTAGCATCTTGGCGTGGTCCTTTTTGCATTCTGCGTAGAGTCTGGACCACATCTTCTCTGGTGCAGCTAATTTTCATTATGTTCTGCTCATCTTCATCCAAGGTCAGCTGTGCACCATCACCATTTGGATTTGCTAAGTGTTTGAGCTTTTGGTAGACTTCGTCTGGCACTTAGCATTCCCTAAACCCTTCTTGAGTGGTTTGCAGACATGGTTCTACATCTGTTCTGTTTCAGCTTTTGGTTCTTGCTAATTCGTAGAGTGGCTCTCTGGATCTTCTTTGTGCTCTACCACTTTTCTGAATGATATCTCCTTGTCCTTCTTGGCTCTCAGCTTAGCTGCCATCTTCAATGGCATTCTCAACTTTGTTGAGTGAAGCTTTAGTCTGTTTGAGTCCTTCTTTAAATCTGCTTCACTTCCACCTTCGTAGTCTCACTGTCATTGAGACTTGTTCTGTTAAGCTCTGGTGGAACTCGTAGAGTCAATAATATAGTATTCCAACAACTTAACGATTCTGCAACTTCAGCAACTCTTGATCTTTGAAGCTCTTGTTGATTTATACTCCTTCACAACCTTCCCGTTGGAATGTAGCTGTTGGGAGCTATTTGAATTGCTTCACAGATCTCGAGTTATTTGATGTAGATTGCTCCTTTATGACTTTCTGACACTGCAGTCTACTGTTTCACCTACCTCATCAGAGATGTCACTTTGATGTCTCGAGTAAGTAGTCATCTTTATTTCTTCTTTATGACTTCTCGATTAGAACGTCAGGATCTATCCTTTTGCATCGATGCTCTTAACTAGCAATGTTCGAATATCAGTCTTCAGGTTGAACCGTTACCAATGCTTAAATCTTCAAATGACCGAACTCTACGATTCTGATGCAGATGTTCTTGGACCTGATTGTAGTGTGTCTTGTTAAATGTTGCTCATTGACAGGTTGAGACAACACTATGATCATGAAGATTGTTCATTGTATCTTCAATGTAGAGCACCTCTTCCTTCTCTTGTGTATTGCTTTAACACTTCTGTTTGCCTCGATTGATCTCAGGAACTGATAGCTTAACTCCTTGTTCTGGCCTCTTCTGAATAGCAAGACACTTCAGATTTATGGCATGCCCAGCATGCTTTCTCCTTGTGATCTCCCGTTCACTTATCATCAATGGACTGACCCAATGCTTAATCATTTTAGCCTTGTTCTTCATAAGCTGACCAATATCTCTGTGTACACTTCATCAGTTCTTTCTTTGTTTGGCAAGCACTACAATCCTGGTTACTTCCAAGATCGTTGTCTTCTGTTCACTTGACAGCTATTGCACTTGCTGACTTTCCTTAGTCAGTTACTATGACTGAAGTCTTCTTCTGATCAACTTGTGGAAGACTTCATCTTGAATGGCTTCATAACTCAATCTGGATGTTGATTGGGCTGGTGCTTAGATCTTCGTTAGCTTGCATGCCATTCGTTGAGTGCTCTCAGGTTTTCTTCAGGTGAGATGTATCTTTGCAGCTCAGACCAGAGGCTTCATACTTTGAATATTCTGGGAGTGCTCATTTGTTGAGAATCGTGTTTACTCTAAGATTCTGCCTTGGCGTTGTGAGCACCTCTGATGAAGCCTTAGTTCTGCACTCTACGATTTAGCTTTGGTTGTGCAGACACTACGACTTCGAGATCAGATGTCGACATTCTACGATCTCTGACCTTAAGCTTGATGTCTTCATCTGATATGACTCGACTACGATCTCTGCCTCTTGTATGATCAGTAGACTCTACGACTTAGAGTGTGGTCTACGATTCTTGACTTGGCTTTGGCAAATGCTCATTCGGCTCTTAGACAGGCTGTCTCTACGATTCTGAATGTGACTTTCTCAGTAGACTACGGCTCCGAGGAAGTTCTTCTCGACACACTACGATCCTTCCTCGTCTATCCTGGCAGTCTACGAACTTCGAGATCTACTATCTTGCAGACTACAATTTTGCATTGATAGTTCTCGAGTTTTCCTTGACTCTCCTGGCAGACTACGATTTCTGGTGCAGTGCTTGACGATCAGACAAGCCTATCTATTACATTATAAGATCAACCTAACAAGCTTGATCTTTCTATATTTATAGTCATTGTACATCATTTCTTTTTAAGGACTTTACAAAGCTATTTTGCTTATGTAGGATCAACCTAACATATTTGATCAATTCATTCTAAGTCTTTGTACATATATTCCTATTATAATCAAATCATATATAAATAGAAATATCACTCACATGCTTATTCCTAACAAATATAACCGAGGTAGATGATGAAATAAGGACCGAGGTAAGTTTTTCAATTTTGTTATGTTTGTGGATTATATGTATAATGCATGAATATATGCATTGCAAAGAATTGTTGATGCATGTAGAATATACACAGTAAAAGAAATATGTTACATATGGTGAATATAGAGTGTGTGCTATGTGAAACATGATAGACTGGTAGATTTGCTAGGCTGTCAAACTCAGTCTTGCAAAAAAAAATTGCAGGTTAACGATACAAAGCAATATTATATGCTATCTGGACAATAAAGATTGAAGGATATTCGAAGGAACACATTATCTTAAACTAGATATTGTATAAAATTATGTTGATAGCTTTGAATATAGGTGTAACTGGCAGTTATATACAATTTGAAATGTTCAATGGATAATGAATGTTTATTTTGAAATAAGAACGTATTGTGGTGATTATTTTGAATATAAAGGAATATATGGAACAAGGAGGTTCAATATTAAGACTTGAGTTCTTATACATCTACTCTAATAAGATGAATCATGAAATAAATATGATTTTAAAATTTAGGGAACCATAAAGGTTGCGATTCAGTGAATGAAAGAAATACAGAAGGTTAGAAATTTTTTAAATTATCCACAATTTTATCAAATATAATATTGATAACTAGAACAAGATTGTTGTTAACACACAAAGTCAAGATTGTTGAACGCAGGGGCTACTTATTAGAGGATGATGAATTATGTGTTCACAAGGCAGTTGGGTCGAAGTATGGAGGTTTACGTAGATAACATGATTGTCAAAAGTATGTCGGTTCGGGGTCATTTGGATGATTTGGAGGATTGCTTCCAGACTATTCGATATTATAATTTGAGGTTGAATCTGACTAAGTGTACCTTCGGACTGGGTACAGGGAAGTTCTTGGGTAATTAGGTTAGCAATAGGGGGATTGAGGCTAATCCTTAGAAAATTCAAGCAATTCTGGATATGAAGTCCCCACAATCTTATAAGGATGTTCAGCGTTTGACAGGTCGGATTGCGGCTTTGAGGAGGTTCATGTCCAAGCCGGGAGAAAGGCGCTTACCATTCTTTGATACGTTGAAAGGGCCGAAGAATGCAAAGAGTTTTCAGTGGACTTCGGAGTATGAAGATGTCTTCCAGGGGATAAAAAGGTATTTGTCTGCGGCTCCTTTGTTGGTAAAACCAGTTCCTGCTGAACCGTTGGCTATGGGAGAAGTTTTGGTGGAGATTGGGGGTAAACAACACCCAGTTTATTATGTGAACCATGCCCTGAGGGATGCAGAAACAAGGTATCTGAACCTTGAGAAGTTCGCCTTCACCCTGATAATAGCTAGTCAAAAGCTTCAGCAGTACTTCTAAGGTCGGTTAATAGTGGTTTATACAGATCAGTCATTAAAGAAGGTGATGGGTAGACTAGAGCTTTCGGGAAGGCTTACTGCGTGGACAATGGAGTTGTCATAGTTTATTCTAGAATATCATTCTCGGACGGCGATTAAGGGGAAAACGTTGGCTGATTTTGTGGTAGAGTGTTCATTTTATGAAGTGGATGATAGTTTGGATCAGGTTGCAGGAACCGAACAGCTTTTTGTAATGCTTTAACCAGCACAGAGTTCATGGACAGTGTATGCGGATGGGTCATCCACTTCGAACGTCAGTGGAGCTGGGGTAATCTTGACTAATCCGAAAGGGTTTAAAGTGCAACAGGCGATCAGGTTCGGGTTCAAGGTGACAAATAACAAAGCCGAATACGAAGCAATATTAGTAGGATTACGATTGGCAAAGAGTCTTGAGGTTCAGAAGTTGGTTATTTTTAGTGACTCTCAGTTGGTCGTCAAGCAGGTTTTGGGAGATTACGAGGCTCGAGGTTTGAGAATGGTGAAATATCTGGTAGAGTTAAAAGATCGGCTTCAGTGTTTTGATTCTTATGTGTTTCAAGGGATAGACAGATCAGATAATTTAATAGCTGATGCATTGGCGAAATTTGGCTACAACTGAAGCGAGTACATTCAAAGGGTCAGTTTATTTAGAGGTTTTGAATCAACTGAGTGTTCAGCATGTGGAGGTGATGTGTGTGGAGCGATCTAATTGTTGGATGTCTCCTTATCTAGATTATTTAGCAAATGGAATACTGCCTTTGGATTGGATGCTAGCAAAGAAAGTTAAGTACAAAAGCTCGAATTTCGTGCTTATTGATGGAGATCTTTATCGTAGGGCTTATTCATCTCCATTGCTGAAGTGTTTGGTTCCATCTGAAGCTAAGTATGTTCTTTAACAGATTTATGAGGGGATTTGTGGTGGTCATATGACGGCGAAGTCGTTAGCCTATAAGGTGCTTCGATAGGGGTATTACTGGCCGACGATTTTCAAAGAAGTAACCGATTATGTGAAGAAGTGTTCGAAGTGCCAGTTGAATAGTCCGATCCCACATCAGCCGCCGAAAGAATTATTTTCAGTTTTATCTCCCAAACCTTTTGTTGTTTGTGGGGTGGATATACTAGGTCCGTTGCCGAAGGCTAAGGGGCAGGTCAATTTTGTTATAGTAGCAATCAATTATATGACTAAATGGGTGGAGGCTAAACCTCTTCGGATGATTACGGAGCAGGAATGTTTGAAGTTTCTAAAGGAATGTGTGGTGTTCCGATTTGGCATTCCCATGGTGGTAGTTTCGGATAAGGGACGTCAATTCGTGAGATCGAAGTCTGAGGCGTTCTTAAAGGAGTTGGGAATTCAGCATCGGAAGACTTCGGTCGCGCATCCATAGTCGAATGGGCAGGTTGAGGTGACCAATAGAACCCTCCTAAATGGTATTAAAAGAAGAGTTGATGAGGCAAAAGGAAGGTGGACTAAAGAGTTACTTAGTGTATTATGGGCTTATCGAACCATGCCGAGAACTACTATGGGAGATTCGCCTTTTAGATTGGCTTATGGTACTGATGCTTTGGTTCGTATGGAAGTTGGCCCCCCGTCTCTTCGGGTCAGTCAGTTTTGAGAAATATATAATGAGGAAGGACTTCGGGTCAATTTGGATTTGTTAGAGGAGGTTAGAGAAGCTGCCTTGGTGAAGCTTGCAGCATATCAGCGTCGAGTGGCCAGGTATTATAACAAAGGGGTGAAGCCCCAAAGGTTTGAAGTAGGTGATCTGGTTCTTCGAGAGGTGGAAGATTCTATACCTTAGAATGTGGGAAAGTTGATGCCAAATTGGGAAGGTTATCGAAGTACCAAAACCAGGAACTTATCGGTTACGAGCAATGGATGGGTCTGAGATAAAGAACACTTGGCATGTGGACTTCAAAAATATTTTCACTAGAGTCGATGTCAGAACTTTTGAGTTTGTAATTCTTTCAACAATTATCAATAAAAGAAGCGTTTTTCTCTCTAGTGTTATTTTGTTTATTTCATCTAATTGTGGTTTAGAGGGATCTGTTCAACCCTATGATGGTGAATAGGATCGTTGGGAGGTTCAGTGGGATCTGTTCCACCTTATGATGGTGAACATAATCGTTTTTCGGTGGGATCTGTTCAACCCTATGTTGGTGAACAAGATTATTTTTTGATGGGATCTGTTCAACCCTATGATGGTGAATAGGATCATTTTTTGATGGGATCTGTTCAACCCTATGATGGTGAACAAGATCATTTTTTGGTGGGATCTATTCAACCCTATGATGGTGAATAAGATCGCTTTTCGGTGGGATATGTTCAACCCTATGATGGTGAACAGGATCATTTTTCAGAGGGATCTGTTCGACCCTATGATGGTGAACATGATTATTTTTCGGTGGGATCTGTTCGACCCTATGATGGTGAACATGATCATTGGGAGGTTCAGTGGGATCTATTCAACTCTATGATGGTGAACATGATCATTTTTTGGTGGGATCTGTTCTACCCTATGATGGTGAACAGGATCATTGGGAGGTTCGGTAGGATCTGTTTAACCATCTGATGGTGAACAAGATCATTTTTCGGTGGGATCTATTCAACCCTATAATGGTGAACAAGATCGTTTTTCGGTGGGATCTGTTCGACCCTATGATGGTGAACAGGATCATTGGGAGGTTCGGTGGGATCTATTCAACCCTGTGATGGTGAACAAGATCGTTTTTTGGTGGGATCTGTTCGACCCTATGATGGTGAACATGATCGTTGGGAGGTTTGGTGGGATCTGTTCAACCATGTGATGGTGAATAGGATCACTTTTCTATGGGATCTGTTCAACCCTATGATGGTGAACATAATCGTTTTTCGGTAGGATCTGTTCGACCCTATGATGGTGAACAAGATCGTTGGGAGGTTTGATATGTTTGAGCCTATGATGGTGAACAGGATCGTTTGGTGGTGCGGTGTGATCTGTTCGACCCTATGATGGTGAACATGATCGTTTGATGTTTGATAAGATCTGTTAGACCCTTTGATGGTGAACAGAGTTGTTTAATAGTATTTATTTAATTTGTGTTAAGTGTTGAGTTCAGATTTTTTGATTATTGTTAATAATTATTTGACAAAGTAATTGTGTGTAATTGTTGTAAGAGGAGTGAAAAGGAAAGTTTGTATTTCATTGAAATATGGAAGAGATTACAATATTGCATGTTTACAAGTATGAAATTAAGAATTTAGGGGGTCATCTTCAGCATTATCCTCGTCTTCGTCTTCAGAAGAATCGAGAAGTAGGGGGTTCAGCGCGGCAGCATCAAGTTTTGATTTTCCTTTGCTTCGGGCTACTTGTAGCCTTCGGCGTACATTTGTATGATCTCATTGGTAAGTTTGGGAGATTTTCGATACTCACTTCAGATTTTGTTTTGTAGTTTGTCAGTTAAAGGAGGGCCAAGGGCTTTGAGTTCTCGAAGTTCTTTTTCTACTTTGGCTCGATGTTGAAGGTGTATTTGCTTTTTTCTTTTTGTGTCGTTGATTTTGTGGGTGAGGGTTTAGTTGTTCTGTTTCAGTACTTCATTTTCTGTTGAGAGTTCGTAATTCTTTTTGGAGGTGGATTGTTGAAGTACTTTAGCTGCTGCCAGTTGATCTTTTAATTTGGCGTTATCTTTCTTGAGGCCTTCGCAGTAAATAGAAGCGTGATTGTGTAAGTTCTGCTCCTTTGCTAGGGCAGCTTTCAAGAATTCATTTTCTTTTCGGGCAGCCTTCTCTTCGGCTTCAACTTCTTTATATCTTTGGTTGAGCCGCCGGGAAATCCCAGCAGCCTGCAGATGTTTAGTGGTTAGTATGTGCAGATGTTCATAAACAAAAAGGCTTTATTGTTATTCTTTGAGTAACTTACGTGGGCTTAATGGATCATGCCGGTGCGAACAAGTTCAGATGTTTAAATATCCCCAAAGTGGTGGTCGTCGGTTCCGAGGATGAAGTGGTCGAATAGATGAAGTGGGAATTCTTCGTTGTTGTCCGGCCATAGGGTTGGGGAGCAAACAACTTCAGATGTGTGTGTAGTGGGTTCTTGGATAATTGGTTCTTGGGTAGGTGATGTTGGGTGTTCGGATGGAGTAGGGATGTGGGTTTCTGTTGGTGGGGTTGGATGGTTATTAAAGGTGTGTTTTCGTTTTTTGATGAGTTGAGGGATTGGTTCAGTTGGTTCGTCGGCTTCGTCAATTTCGATGGGCACGTTCTGGGATTGGCTGGCTTCGATCAAAGGAACCTTCAGCTCTTCGGCTGTGAAGGGGGGTGATCTTGGCACATTTCTTTTTAGTTCAGAGGATCTGGGTTCTTTCAGAGATTGTCAGGTCGAGGAGGCTTTTTGTAAGAGTGGGAATAGGGATGTTTTTGGGTTTTTTAGTTGCTCTTCTTTTCAGCCGAGGGTGATTTGGTTCTTCGGCAGTGGTCGGTTCAGGTTCGGTGTTTTGGGGTTGAGCAGATGTTTTGGTTGTGTTTTCGAAGAGAAATTCTTCAAGGTCTCTTCGGTGAGTTGAAGTTGGTTTGATGAAAGATACTATAGAAGAGAAGAAATGATTTCTCAGAATAATTACTAGAAGGAATATAAAGGTTATGCAAGTAACGAGTTTAGAACTTACGTTTATGATCATACAACCATGCATGTTTGCTCAAGAGGCCAAAGCTCCATTCCTTCAAGGGAAGTTTCTCATGTAGCTTCGCCATCTCCATCACTCGTTCGGGTGAGGTGTCGCAGAAGTCTAGAGAGGGGCGTTTGTGGGAGGTCCAGTCTGGGATCTTGTGAAATTTTGGTCCTGTGAAAGCCCCAAATCCGGGTCCTAATCACCACAGATTTGGTATACTAATACTATAACTATTGCGGAAGATATAAACATAAATTGTTTATACATTAAACTTTACACATTAATCCCTAAAGTCGAGTAACCTTAACTTATACATATTTCATAACTTATTTGACATACAATGTCATTAATATACAATACCGTTACAAACTTTATCTTCACATACAATCCAAAGCTGGACTTATCTTTATCTTTATCTGTAGCCAACATATTCGTCTTAATCTGCAATGTTTATCATGATATAGTAAGGGTGAGCAATAAGTTTGCCCAGCAAGTTTGAGTTCAACAAATTAAGGATATATCATGATTGAAAGAATTGAACAAAAGTTGGCTACAGTTCTACAATATAATTGTGAACTAGCATGAACAAATTTTCATAACTGAACAACCAAATCAATAGGAATTGAATGGTCAAGAAAGAACATGAACAATTGTAACTGGACTAGATGGTAATGAATGTGATTCGCCTTTCATACCTGATGAATATATGCATTATTTGCACAGAAAGCTATTCAACAATTCATAGACATGGTAATCAGCAATGATTAGCCATAAGCATATTCAAATGAAACAACTCGAGGTCGAGTTTAAGAAAACTTGCACAATAATTAGAAGTTCAAGGTTAGGAACTTGCTCAATAAATGAGTATAGTTCAAGGAACTTGCCTGTATCACCAACTACTGATACACAGTTTATATCGCTTTATCCGAAGACCTATTGTTGATAATATAGATCTCCACATTAGAATAATATCATCACAGTATAATATTGTTATAAATATATTTATAAAATAATCCTAAACACATAACCCTATCAGTCCACAAACTACTTAAGACTCGGTATCAAGTCAAACTATTTCAGTCTGAGTTGAACCTGACACAATTCTAACATTTCGTCGGTCTAGTCGGATAATTCTCAAGTCTAATATCACTAAGACTCGGTCTAAACGCTTCACAAATAACTTAGATAATTCCATTATCAATTAAAATATTTTTCATAAGCTCGTAATAATTTTTAAATAATTATTACCATTTATCATAATATTTCAATCACTTATATCGTATTTATTTTATATAAATTTCACATTATTCTCTTATCATTAATATTTATTTACTATTATATATTAATGAAAATCATTACATAATATTATAATATATTTATAATATCTCAAAGTATTTTTCATACTTTAATTTCTCACTTAAATGAATTTTTAAACATTTAAATCCATTATCCAGTAATTGACATTAATATTAAAATATTAATATTTTCATCACAAAATATCAAAAGTAACATTTTATAACTTAAAATATTTTTATAACCCTTAAATCATTTTTATATGATTTTTAAATTATTAATTCTAATTTTCCATCATTTATTTAATATATTCATTAAATAAATCAATTACCATTAATATTAATTTATTAATAAAATTCATCACAAAATATCAAAAGTTATTAAAAATAACTTAAAATATTTTCTAACACCATAATATAATTTTTCATTATTTTTCAAGTATTAAAATTATTTTTAAGTAATTTATTTAATATTATAATTAAATAAATTAAATATCATTAATATTCCAAAAATATTAAATATTTATAAAATATACTCAAAATTATTAAAACCCCATTTTTAGGAATTTATTTTGTATTTTTAATAATTAAAAACTATTTTTCTCTATTTATTTAATAAAATAATTCATTTTTCGAAATTAAATGTCGCTAAAGGCTGCCTATAGCGACAAAACCGTCGCTATAGGTGTTCTTCGTGTTCTTGAGTCAAACCCAGAAACTCGTGTCAGTTTATCGGGTGCCTACTTTGACCACATGTAGATTCTTGGTCAAACGGATTCTGGGCTTGCTAAGGTGTTAGGGATGTAATATTCATGTCATACTACACACCCAAACTGATTTCATGGTCATTCAACAACATATCAGAGAGTTATTAGCCCTCAAAAATCATGTCAAAAGCTGTTCTTCATTTTTGGGTTACCCAGAAATAAAGAACAGTTCGGATTGGCTACTTTTGATCTTCATATCTTTCATTCTGGGTTCACTTTGTATGATCTAATGGTCATATATTGTAGAACACATGTCAGGGTACATTTCTATATCATCAAATCAACCTAACAACATCACAAGTGAGAGATCAAGGTCGGTCAAACCTTGTCAGAATGACTGTTCTTCACGATTTCTGGGTTTTTCAGATTTCGTCCTAGGCAGTTGGTCAACGCTTGTTTGACCAAGAATATCTTTGATCCTGTTATGGATCTAAGTGTTCTAATGACTTTAATATGTAGCCTACATGTCAGACAATAGCCCTAATACAACAACATGGTCCAAAACATAAACATCAGCAAGATCTAGAGCTTTGAAAAGCTTGTCAGAGCTTTTTGGGCAAATCTGGGTTTTCCAGAACAGTTTGGTCATGGTCAGTCAACCGACTTTGACCACTTATATATTGCAATCTAGACCTGATCTGACCTTGTTTACAGTTCCAAATCATAGTCCACCTGACATACTACAAATCTATAACTTAAAACACCATAAATCATTAACACAAAAGAATCTAGAGGCCCTGACATTAGGCTGTCAGACCTTAAAATTAGGGTTCCAAGTCAATTTGAAAACTTAATTTTCTGGCTTCTAGATGTTATGGATCCTTGATGTTATACCTTGGATCACTCAATAACATCCCTTAACACAACTTTAAACAATAACTAACAACATCTAACATCAAATACATAGGTTTTCAAGTTAGGGTTTTTATACCTTTTAAACTTTGATTCTTGAACTTTTGATCCTTGATCTGTTCTTGGCATACTATGAACTGATCCTAGCTTTGTTTCTCACTCTCTCTCACTCTAGATTTCAAAAATTATAGAGAGAGAAGGTCTTGGCTAACTTTAGAAAGTAAAGTTACTTTACTTAATTCTTAAGTTTGTTTTTGATTCAATGAATCCAAACCTTGCAAGGTGGCAAGATATATCAGATTTGGTGAGATAAAGATCACATGGGATAAGTCTTGGAGTGATGACTCACAAGAGTTGCAAAATCTTTTACTTAACTTTCAAGTAAAAGGGTATTTCGGTCATTTTGCATTCACTAATGGCAATTTGGTCTTTTCCCCTATAATTTGAAGGGCAATTTGGACATTTCCTTTTTATTCCATAACTTATAACACTTAGCCATTTATACTTAGCTTTTGAATTCCACTACAAGAAAAAGGTTTATCAGCGACCGCCTATCAGCGACCGTGTATAGTCGCAAATAGCCATCAGCGACCGCATGCGGTCGCTAATGGGCGTCGCACAAAATCTGGTCGCTAAGGTGCACATCCGATACCACTATTAGCGACCGGAATATCTGCGACCGATAAGAGCGACCGAAATGACAAATTCGGTCGCTGAGCTGAGTCAGCATAGACCAAGAGCAAAGGTGATGTGGTCCACGTGTCAGCGACCGTTATCCACGATCGAATGTGGTCGCGGATAGTCTCAAATATAAATTCGGTCTCTAATAAGTATCAGCGACCGCATGCGGTCGCTGATATGAAAAAAATATAAACAGATTTTCACTGTTTTGCAGAATTCCCAAAAACCTGTACCTGTTTTGTACCTGCTTTATCCCAACACACATACACAACAAGATAAACAGCATACACAATAATATAAACATCCATTGTATACCCACCAACACATACACCAAACTAGTTTCAAAACTAGTTTAAATAACATAACTGAATATACAAGTTATGAGCATTCACATGCAATAATAACATTTCAAAACTTGTTTAAGTAACATACATACATCTAAAGAAAAACTTGTAAAAGTACAAGCTTATACTATAACTACAAAAGTGATATATATATATATATATATATATATATATATATATATATAAAAGCAGGTACGTCAAGCATCATCGCCTCCTTGATCACCCCGTAATTAACAAAATAATAAAATAAGTTACAAATATATACTAACTATGTTAATATTGGTATATTACGACAATATATACAAAAAATTGATTTTATACCTCGTCGCTATCCCCATGCTATGATGTTGCTGCTGCCGCCACTACTTTAGCTAACTCCTCAGGATCCAGAGCCCCCAGATGCCTGCCCAGTATCGTCAGAAGATTTCGATCTTGACATATAGCTCTAACACAGTCAGCCGGAGTATGAACAGTTGGATGGCTCGATGACTATGTAGACTGGGTAGAAGAGCAGCCTGAGCCACTGAAGGATGGGCGTCGTCGTTGTCCTTGACCTTTAATGTAGTTCTTCTTCACAACAGACGCCCTCTCCCACAAATCTTGATCAATAGACGGATGTGGAGTGCCTTCAGGATAGCGTTCATTCAATAAACGCTTATAAGTGTCCTGTCATCATATTAACAATTAAATAGTAAAAAATAAATTAATTCTGTAAGCATTGATAAACAAGATCAAGTTGTTAAAATTTATTACCGCTATCTCGATAGCCTCAAGCAGACCATCACGGGTGGCCACGTACACATCCAGCCAATGGATAGGTGTACCTTGAGACTGAGACTCTTATACAAAAAAAAGCATAATATTACTAAGTAAAAATGTGATATATTTTCTACAATTTATGATTTTAAACATATTAAAACTTGTAATTAAATACGTACCCTGGTAGTGATATGCTGCAACTGTGAAATACTACCGCCCTTGTATGTCCCTTTAGCCTTTTCGCCTTCGGGTACACCTGAGGATCTGTTGCTTGCGGCAGTCTTTCGTCTTTTCACCCAGCTCTCAGCCCTCCATTGGGCACACATCTCAGCCCATATGGCCTGGGTGCACCACCAAGGACTATGCTCGTGCATGTAATCTTCTCCCTGGCCTGGATGGTCGATCTCTGCATTGTGAAGGGCTTTTTGTCTTTCTTTATTCAAATTATCTTTGGTTCGGACCGCGCACTTCTGCCAGAATAATGTCTGTATCACTGAAGCCTGCGCGTCCTCCCATCTATACCGTTTCTGCAAATAAAACAACAATAAAAACATTACTAAATAATTATCCTTCGAATACTAAATAATTATCCTTTGTCATAATTAAAAAAACATACCTGAAATTCTGCCCAAACAGCATCCTTGTGGGCGATAGGTGTGCTCGCCCACGTAATCACAGGTGTACGCCAATTCTGTAAACACAGCTGTGATATACACTTGACGATCTTATTATCTAAAAAATCACTATAATATACAACATCAATTAACATATATTAAAGCAAATTATATCTAAGTTATAATACTTATGAACATTTTTCAAACTTATACTTATAATACTTAAAAAAAATTCGCCAGAGTCTCCCCTACAATATAGACTAGCCACATGCACGACGACATGCATATATGGACATTTCTAGGCACCCAATACACAAACCAAGAGAAATATATAAATTTTTAATACAATATATAAGACACGAAGAATAACGATTGAATGGAATCTTAAATGCTTATATATAAATGATATATGCGGGACGTACGTGCTATTCGGAGGAGGGCGAATCTGAATAAGAATCCGATCATCTGGATTACTAGGGGCCTTGGGCACATGATTAGGCCCCCTACCCAAGCCGCACTTTTTCTGCGCTGCTTCAGAAGCCATCTATATATTATAAATTTCAAGATGTTATTATGAGTCATGCTTGATTACATGTATATATGACAATAAACATGACAGTGATATAAACATGTATATATATGAATATAAAATAACAATCTTACCATTAGGAGATTCATAAAGTTCTAATCCGGGACGCTTACAAATATCTTTCATGTCCAAACGTGCCTTATCGTTATCTTTTGTCTTTCCCGTAACATTCATCACAGTGTTAAACACATTGTCAAACACATTCTTCTCAATATGCATCACATCTAGATTATGACGAATCAAATTTGTAGACCAATAAGGCAGTTCCCAAAAGATGCTTCTCCGAACCCAGTTATGAGATTCGCCAAACCCATTGATTATGTTTGTGGCATCAACCTTACCAAATGGGATAACCGGCAATCTCATCACACGATCTCGCATCTCCGTTCCCGACAATCGCGGTGCAGGCATATCATTGTCTACTTTCCCTTTCCTGAAGTGTTCTCTATTTCTTCGAAACGGGTGATCTACCGGTAAGAACCAACGATGACAGTCAAACCAACAAGGCTTTCGACCTTTTGATAGATTAAACGACTTTGTATGCTCCATACAATACGGACAAGCCAACTTCCCGTGTGTACTCCATCCAGCTAACATACCATAAGCTGGGAAGTCACTTATAGTCCACATAACCGCTGCCCTAAGGTTGAAATTTGTTTTCGTTGCAACATCCCAAGTCTGTACTCCATCCTCTCACAATACCTTCAACTCGTCTATAAGAGGTCTCAAGTAAACATCTAAGTTCTTTCCAGGACTCTTAGGACCAGGAACCACGAGTGAAAGAAACAAGTATGGATGTTTCATACACATCCAAGGAGGCAAGTTGTACGGAGTAACAATCACAGGCCAACATGAGTACAAAACAGCTGAGTGGCCAAACGGATTGAAACCATCGGTGGACAATCCAAGTCTCACATTTCTAGGTTCCAATGCAAACCCAGGATGTGCTATGTTGAAATCTTTCCAAGCCTGTCCATCTGCGGGATTATTTAGTTCTCCATCTTTAGCTGGAGATTTCGCATGCCAACTCATATGTTAAGCTGTTCTTGAAGACATGTACAATCTTTTTAGCCGATCTGTTATTGAAAAATACCTTAGAATCTTAAACGGTATACTTGATTTTTTTGTAGTCACACCCTCTTTATTAGGCCTAAACCGATCATGACTGCAAAACGTGCACCTTGTCATCTATTCATTTTCCTTATAAAATAACATGCAATTGTAAGACCCCAGCTTATTAATGAATAAAATCAAATTTTTTCTAAATATTATTGTGAATAATAAGGGGTTAATTTGATATAATACTTTGGTTGTAAGTGAAATGTGCAAATTTTGCAAAATAAACAAGTGGTTATAAAATATTCATTTTGTCGGGGAATATTCGTTTGGTCGTGGAATATTCTTGCTGTCGGGGAATATTCGTACGACGGCGCAGCCTTGTGTGGGCCCCATAACGGAAAGAGATTGGATGAAGAAAACGACAAGTATAAGTTGTTTATAAATAACGGCGTAGTTATTACCGTTAATACTGTTGGAATACCCAGTGGTTAAAATACAGTAGCACACGGTATTGCACCAATTATTGATTCTTACGTAAGAAGGCACTACTCAATAATTGTTACAGTAGTTATTATTCAATATTTTATTTTATTGATTCAATAATTGTTGCGTTGATATTTTATATTATTGTTGTTTCAATAATTATTGCTGCACGGTATTTTTCTTTATCAAATCAATAATTCATATTATTTGAATAATATTATTAGATAACATTATTGACAATGTCTAGAAAGTTCTGTCTAAGGAGAGGTTTGGTCATCTAATTGCGCTCCAGTAAGGAGAAATCCTTATTGGAAAGCCCCCTCTTTCCTGGAAACGGCATAGGTTGTCATAAATGTGATTCTGTAATATTATTTGTGAATAATTAATTATTGATTCATATGATAAGGAAATATTTATTTTATGTGGATATAAATGAGGGATATATTTTTGTGGTTAAAAATGAAGGACTTAATGTTGAGATTTTTATCAGTATTTTTGTCGGAATGGAAGTATTAAAAATCAGGGTTTTTGAGATATTTTGCGGGGGTTATAATTTTTAATCCGACCGTTGGATCGTGGTAATGTTTGGATATGTTATACATATATAAGTTGAGTATATGTCCACAAATTTTGAACCGTTAAAAATGAACGTATGATTTATTATGAATTTTACGAGATGACTGGTTCAGAAATTGTTGAATTTTCGGAGTTAATCATTTTGGTTGAAAATTCTAGAATTGGTGGGCCCCACTCTTGGTTGGTGAAGAAATGTGCTGAGATTTTTATTCAAATATGGTAGGTGGGAATAGTAGCAGGTAAAACCATCAGGTTGCAGGTTAAGTCTGCTTCGGCGTGCTAACATTTTTCTATAAATAGAGGGCTAAGTTAGAATTGAAAATCACACCAGAAACAAATTTTCTCTCTTTCTCTCTATAGATTATTGAGTGTATTTTGTGAGTATTTAGATACTTTGAGAGTTTCTATTCATCAGAGCAAGTTTTTTTCAGCCTTATACCGGTATTCCGACCAGAAGTACTGATATTTTGAGGTAAGAGATATTATTTTCTTCTTAAATGATATTATTTTCTTCAATATCATTATGCCGAAATATTGATATGAACTTTTTATCAAATTTGGAACTTTTTGTGTCGGGGTTACTATTCACGTATACGTTACTATTCACGTATACGGTACTATTCACGAATACGACACTATTCACCGAAAAATAAAAAATTTTCTTTTTGTCCAAGTTATCTATTATGGTTACTATCTTTGATTGTATCCATGTTTTGATCTTTATTTTTGAATTCTGCTTCACAATTGATTACTATGAAGTATTATTGCACTTGGATAAACTATAATACGAATCCCTAATATTTATCCTTTTGTCTCATTGGATTCGTTTTCTTTAAAATATTTTTCATCATCCTTAGTCCTAAATGATGATACTACTGAATATCTTTGGCCTGTAGTGCAAAGATGTATGATTACTTGATGAATATCTTTGGCCTGTAGTGCAAAGATGAACAGGTGTTGAGATGAACATGACTGACAGGTGATACAAATGAATATATTTGGCCTGTAGTGCAAAGATGAATATTTAGATAAAGATGATTATTAATTGATGTTACAGGGATAAAATATTGATGATGGACTTTTAAATCTTAGAAGATAGTAGAATTCATTCTCTACTTGACTCTTCTAATGGTTTGCTGTTTTCGCTGCAGTTGTTGATCTAAAACTTGTTGTCGATTATATTCTATCAGATTTTTTCCTGTTGAATACTAATGATAATTTGTTGTATATTATCTTAGTCATAATATTCTTTACTGGGCTAGTTGAGCTCACCTTTTTCCTTTTTGTTTCATTTTTCTTCTCAGGAGGTGAGAACATAGCAGGATCTAGTCGGGGTATGGAGTGATGGTTCTAAAAAGATGTTTTAGTAGTCCTCACTATTTCTGTAAAATAGTATTTGAATAATTGTATTGAGGGCTTATTTAAGTGTGGATATTGTCTAGAAGACAATATTTGTATTTAAACTCACAGTATGTGTTGTCGTATTTTGCACGACAATTGTATTATTGAAGTTGTTGTTTGCTTTCTGTACCATGTATTTGGCGACTCAGAATGGGTGTTGAATACCTATTTTGGGGGCGTCACAGTTGGTATCAGAGCTTAGGGATATGATCCCTGGCTGAGATGTGAGACAAGAACTAGGAGGGGAGAGACGGGGAATTCCTTCGCTAGTGTGACCTGACTAAGTTTATTTGGTGTTTATTTGGTCGGTCAGAGTATAGGGATAATATATGACATGACTATTAACCCTTGTTTTATGGCAGTATTTAAGAATGGCAGCTGAGAACGTTAATAATGGAGTAAATCAGACCGTGGAGACACCTTTGATCACCACCCAGGGGAACGTGCAACAGGAAGGTAATATTCCTCCTATAAACAACGTTACCGAGCAAATGATGAATGATGGAATGTTTAGGAGCTTTTTGCAGTTCATGCAAAATCAGACGAGGGAGACTCGTGTGCAGAATACAGGTGGAAATGATAACAACGCGCGGTTTGTCACAGCCAAGCAGTTCAAAGAATTGGGACCACCAGAATTTAAGAGAAAGCCGGATCCGATCATGGCGGAAATGCGGGTCAAGCAAATTACCAAGATATTCGATGTCTTGGGATGCACGGAGGAATAGAAGGTTCCATTCGCCACCTTTATGTTCCGCGGTGAGGCAGACTACTGGTGGGAGTCTGTGAAGCATACCCAGCCTGATGCACTCAACATGTCCTGTGAAACATTTCAAAAACTGTTCAATGACAAGTACTTTCCTGAAAGTATTCGTCATATGAAGGAGGTGGAGTTTATCAGACTGGAACAAAACAACATGACGGTGTCCCAGTACGAGGCGAAGTTTGCAGAGTTATCCAGGTTTGCACCTCATTTAGTCGAAAATGAGGAACGAATGACAAGGATGTTTCTGAGAGGTCTAAAACCCGAGATTCTACAATATCTTATCTCTCATAAATTTTCTTTATATTCAGATGTTGTAAACAGGGCTCAATTATTAGAGCGAGATAATAAGTATGTGCAACCGAGGGACCACAACCAGGGTCATACCGGTGGCGGCAGTCATCGAAGCAATGAAAACCAGCAGGGAGGAAAATATTCGGACAAAAGCGGAAACCACTCTGGTGGTAATCGTGGTCGTGATAATAAAAGGAAAGAGTCGGGAGGAGATTTCAAGAAGAGAAGGTACAACAATGATAATGTGAAGACGTCAGTACAAACATCAACTATTTTTAGGGGAGGAGAACGACCACCGGTCGTATGTTACAAATGTGGGAAAGAGGGACATATCAGCCCAAACTGCCCACAATAATCTAAGGTATGTTATAACTGTGGAAAGGAGGGTCATATAGCTCGAGAGTGTTCTGTAGCAAAACCAAGTTCAGCGGGGATGGTGACTCCAAAAGCTGTCCCGGATAAGTCAAAATCAGCGGTTCCTGGAAGAGCGTTTGTCGTGACTGGCCAAAACGCGAGAAACCCGAACGAGGTGATCACAGGTAAGCTAATCTTGAATTCTTGCGAAGTTTATACTTTACTAGATACCGGTTCTACCCATTCTTTTATCTCTCCTGCTTGTGCTCAACGTTTAAACTTGACTCCGGAGAAATTGGACTTTGACTTATCTGTTGAAACTCTATTGGGTGAAACCTTCGTTACTTCTACAGTTTTATAAATCTTGCATGATCCAAGTTGGCACTATCACATTACCTATTGATCTTATCTCTTTAAAGATACTTGCTTTTGATGTGATTTTAGGAATTGATTGGTTAACCACTCATCATGCTAAAATTGATTATTTTCATAAGGTTGTTAGTTTTCATATTCCTAACCAACCTGTCATACGAATTCAAACTACTAAACCACTAAAATCAGTCACTGTCATATCAAGTCACAAAGCTATTCGTTTAATGAAAAACGGATGTCAAGCTTTCTTAGCCCATGTTATGGATTTGAACAAAGACAAGTCAGATTTGAATAATATTTCTATTGTTAGAGAATTTCCCGATGTATTTCCTGAAGAACTTCCTGGTCTACCCCCAGAACGTGAAGTTGAATTCTTTATTGACCTTGAACCCGGTACAAAGCCCATTTCTAAAACCCCATATCGAATGGCTCCTATTGAACTTCAGGAGTTAAAAGTCCAACTACAGGAGTTGTTGGACATCGGTTTTATTCGTCCTAGTACATCTCCTTGGGGTGCTCCTGTGTTATTCGTAAAGAAGAAAGACGGGAGTATGCGACTTTGTATCGACTATAGAGAATTGAATCATGTCACTATCAAGAATAGGTATCCGCTACCTCGCATTGATGACCTGTTTGACCAGTTACAAGGAGCACAATTCTTTTCAAAGATCGATCTTCGTTCTGGATATCATCAGCTGAAGATTAAAACTGAGGATATTCCAAAGACTGCCTTCAGAACTCGGTACGGGCATTATGAATTCTTAGTCATGTCTTTTGGATTGACTAATGCTCCTGCTGCCTTCATGGATATGATGAACCGTGTATTCAAAGAATATTTAGATCAGTTCGTTGTTGTCTTTATTGATGACATCCTCATCTATTCCAAAAGCCGTGAAGATCATGAGCGCCATTTGAAGCTGATATTGCAAAGGCTTCGTGAAAACAAGCTATATGCCAAACTGAAGAAATGCGAGTTCGGGCTTAAGGAAGTAGCATTCCTTGGGCACGTGGTGTCAAAACATGGAGTATCTGTCGACCCGGCGAAGATTGAAGCCATACAAAGTTGGGAGCAACCGAAGTCGGTAACCGAAGTACGTAGCTTTCTGGGCTTAGCTGGTTAATATCGGAGATTTGTGGAAGGATTTTCTCGAATCGCTACTCCGTTAACTCAGCTGACTCGAAAAGATACAAAATTCATATGGAGTGAGGAATGCGAGAAGAGTTTCCAAGAACTCAAGAGGAGAATCATTTCGGCACCTGTTCTGACAATACCATCTGGATCGAATGGATTTGTTATCTACAGCGATGCTTCAGGCAAAGGGTTAGGATGTGTTCTCATGCAACATGGGAAAGTCATAGCCTATGCCTCACGACAACTGAAAGAATATGAGAGGAATTATCCTACTCATGATTTGGAGTTGGCAGCAGTCGTTTTCGCGTTGAAGATCTGGAGACACTACCTGTATGGGGAGAAAGTGGAGATCTATACAGATCATAAAAGCCTCAAATATTTCTTCACCCAAAAGGAACTCAACATGCGGCAGCGACGTTGGCTTGAGTTGTTGAAAGATTACAATCATAACATCCAATATCATCCTGGAAAAGCAAACGTAGTAGCTGACGCATTGAGTAGAAGATCATATGCTGGTACGAGTGCAATGTTGTTAACACAAAGGCCCATTTTGTATGACTTGCAAAGGATGGAGATAGAGATGAAGGCTCCAAGTACCCACATGATGATATCAAATATACGAGTAGAACCGACTTTAATCGATAAAGTTAAAGCTGCTCAAGCTACGGACATAGAGCTGATGCGTATGAAGAAGAAAGTGCAAGAAGGTGCTATTCCAGAAGCAAGAATCGATGAAGAAGGAATACTTCGAGTCAACTCCAGACTTTGTGTTCCTAACGATTTTGACTTGAAGTATAGAATAATGATGGAGGCACACAACACACCATTTGTAATCCATCTTGGGAGTACCAAAATGTATCACGATCTTCGACATACATTTTGGTGGAGCAATATGAAAAGAGAGATCGCGGAGTTTATCTCGAGGTGTTTAACTTGTCAACGTGTAAAGGCGGAGCATCAAGTGCCAAAGGATCCATTGCAACCACTTGAGATCCCGAAATGGAAGTGGGAACACATTACCATGGATTTCGTTACAGGTCTTCCCAAGGTTTCTCAAGGCATATATGCGATTTGGGTTATTATTGATAGATTAACCAAGTCTGCTCATTTCTTACCGATATGTGAGACTTATTCCTTTGAACATCTTGCTAGTATGTATGTGAACGAGATTGTGAGATTGCATGGCATGCCAGTATCCATAGTTTCGGATCGTGACCCAAGATTCACTTCACGATTTTGGGTTAGCTTGCAGAAAGCTATGGGCACGGATTTATGATTCAGTTCGGCATACCATCCTCAAACGGACGGACAATCAGAGAGGACTATTCAAACTCTTGAAGATCTATTAAGACTCTGTGTCCTAGATCTCAAAGGGAGTTGGGATAAGTACCTACCATTGGTGGAATTCTCCTACAACAACAGTTATCAGGCGAGCATAGGTGTGGCTCCATTCGAGGCGTTGTATGGAAGAAAATGTCGTTCTCCAGTATGCTGGGACGAGGTGGGTGAAGCAACATTGTTGGGACCAGAGTTGATACGCATGACTACAGAGAAGATCCAAACGATTCGACAACGTATACAAACGGCACATGATCGACAAAAGAGTTATGCGGATTTTCATCGGAAGGACGTGGAATTTAATATTGGGGATCATGTATTGTTACGTGTTGCACCATGGAAGGGAGTTACAAGATTTGGGAAGAGAGGAAAGCTAAATTCAAGATTTGTTGGTCCATTTGAGATTCTTGAGCGAATAGGAAATGTGGCATATAGACTCGCATTACCTCCAAGCATGTCTCGTGTTCATAATGTTATTCACATATCTATGCTTCGTAAATATGTTAAGGACCCGAACCACATTATTGAGTTAGAACGAGACGAGATAGCTGAAGATTTAACGTACGAGGAGGTACCTGTTAAGATCTTGGATAGGAAAGAGTATGTCCTACGCACAAAGGTTATACCACAAGTTAAGATTTTGTAGAGAAACCATGCTATTGAAGAAATGACCTGGGAGTTAGAATCAGAAATGAAAGCGAGGTATCCTCACCTTTTCGAAATATCAGGTACGTACGTCAATTTCGAGGACGAAATTTCATAAGGAGGGGAGGTTGTAAGACCCCAGCTTATTAATGAATAAAATCAAAATTTCTCTAAATATTATTGTGAATAATAAGGGGTTAATTTGATATAATACTTTGGTTATGGGTAAAATGTGCAAATTTTGCAAAATAAGCAAGTGCTTATAAAATATTCATTTTGTCGGGGAATATTCGTTTGGTCGTGGAATATTCTTGCTGTCGGGGAATATTCGTACGACGGCGCAGCCTTGTGTGGGCCCCATAACGGAAAGCGATTGGATGAAGAAAACGACAAGTATAAGTTGTTTATAAATAACGGCGTAGTTGTTACCGTTAATACTGTTGGAATACCCGGTGGTTAAAATACAGTAGCACACGGTATTGCACCAATTATTGATTCTTACGTAAGAAGGCACTACTCAATAATTGTTACAGTAGTTATTATTCAATATTTTATTTTATTGATTCAATAATTGTTGCGTTGATATTTTATATTATTGTTGTTTCAATAATTGTTGCTGCACAGTATTTTCCTTTATCAGATCAATAATTCATATTATTTGAATAATATTATTAGATAACATTATTGGCAATGTCTAGAAAGTTCTGTTTAAGGAGAGTTTTGGTCATCTAATTGCGCGCCAGTAAGGAGAAATCCTTATTGGAAAGCCCCCTCTTTCTTGGGAACGGCCTGGTTGTCATAAATGTGATTCTGTAATATTATTTATGAATAATTAATTATTGATTCATATGATAAGAAAATATTTATTTTATGTGGATATAAATGAGGGATATATTTTTGTGGTTAAAAATGAAGGAGTTAATGTTGAGATTTTTATCAGTATTTTTGTCGGAATGGAGGTATTAAAAATTAGAGTTTTTGAGATATTTTACGGGGGTTATAATTTTTAATCCGACCGTTGGATCGTGGTAATTTTTGGATATGTTATACATATATAAGTTGAGTATATGTCCACAAATTTTGAACCGTTAAAAATGAACGTATGATTTATTATGAATTTTACGCGATGACTGGTTCAGAAATTGTTAAATTTTCGGAGTTAATCATTTTGGTAGAAAATTCTAAAATTGGTGGGCCCCACTCTTGGTTGGTAAAGAAATGTGCTGAGATTTTTATTCAAATGTGGTGGGTGAGAATAGTAGCAGGTAAAGCCATCAGGTTGCAGGTTAAGTCTGCTTCGGCGTGCTAACATTTTTCTATAAATAGAGGGCTAAGTTAGAATTGAAAATCACACTAGAAACAAGTTTTCTCTCTTTCTCTCTATAGATTATTGAGTGTATTTTGTGAGTATTTAGATACTTTGAGAGTTTATATTCATCAGAGCAAGTTTCTTTCAGCCTTATACCGGTATTCTGACCAGAAGTACTGATATTTTGAGGTAAGGGATACTATTTTCTTCTTAAATGATATTATTTTCTTCAATATCATTATGCCGAAATATTGATACGAACTTTTTATCAAATTTGAAACTTTTTGTGTCGGGATTACTATTCACGTATACGTTACTATTCACGTATACGACATTATTCACGAATACGGCACTATTCACCGAAAAATAAAAATTTTTCTTTTTGTCCAAGTTGTCTATTATGGTTACTATCTTTGATTGTATCCATGTTTTGATCTTTATTTTTGAATTCTGCTTCACAATTGATTATTATGAAGTATTATTGCACTTGGATAAACTATATTACGAATCCCTAATATTTGTCCTTTTGTCTCATTGGATTCGTTTTCTTTAAAATATTTTTCATCATCCTCAGTCCTAAATGATGATACTACTGAATATCTTTGGCCTGTAGTGCAAAGATGTATGATTACTTGATGAATATCTTTGGCCTGTAGTGCAAAGATGAACAGGTGTTGAGATGAACATGACTGACAGGTGATACAAATGAATATCTTTGGCCTATAGTGCAAAGATGAATATTTGGATAAAGATGATTATTAATTGATGTTACAGGGATAAAATATTGATGATAGACTTTTAAATCTTAGAAGATAGTAGAATTCATTCTCTACTTGACTCTTCTAATGGTTTGCTGTTTCCGCTGCAGTTGTTGATCTAAAACTTGTTATCAATTATATTCTATCAGATTTTTCCCTGTTGAATACTAATGATAATTTGTTGTATATTATCTTAGTCATAATATTCTTTACTGGGCTAGTTGAGCTCACCCTTTTCCTTTTTGTTCCATTTTTCTTCTCAGGAGGTGAGAACATAGCAGGATCTAGTCGGGGTATAGAGTGATGGTTCTAGAAAGATGTTTTAGCAGTCCTCACTATTTCTGTAAAATAGTGTTTGAATAATTGTATTGAGGACTTATTTGAGTGTGGATATTGTCTAGAAGACAATATTTGTATTTAAACTCACAGTATGTGTTGTCGTATTTTGCACGACAATTGTATTATTGAAGTTATAGTTTGCTTTCTGTACCATGTATTTGGCGACTCAGAATGGGTGTTGTATACCTATTTTGGGGGCGTCACACAATCGTTGGGACATGCATCGATCTTTTGGTATCCAAGACCCAACTTCTTCACCATTTTCTTACAAAAGTAATAGTTATCAGGCAATTTCTCACCGTCAGGCAACATACTCTTAATGGCCTTCAAGAGCGACTCAAAACACTCATGGCTCATGTTGTGATCAGCCTTGATGTTAAGTAATGTCGCCACTGCAGACAATGTAGTGTGTTTGGTGCAACTATGCCACAAAGGCTCGCTACCCTCGTCTAACAACTTAAAGAAGTCTTTGGCATCAGAATTCATAGGTTTCTCTCTGCCTTGTTCCCAATCAAAATCTGGCCCTGCAATATCATGAACCATTTCATTCATACGATGAGTACTACTGCCTGAATTGTGTACTTCTGTGATGCCACCACCTCTTCTCTGTCCATGTGCCCACCAACATTCTTCGTAATTTCTCATGAACCCAGAAACAAGTAAATGATAGTTTATCACGTCTCTGTCCATATAATTTACATTCTTACACTTCAAACATGGACATCGTATCTGCGACTTACCATTCATACATTCCGAGTGACTATACGCATAATCTAAAAACACTTGGCAACCAGCTCTAAATTCAGCTGTAGCACCTATCTGGGCACTTGACTTTCGTCGTGCCATCCAACTACGGTCTGAATAGAGGTCTATGATTCCACGGTACCTACTACAGACAACATTATAAATGTTAACATATGACTTGAGCATACTTGTAAGCATGCATATGATTAACATTTAAGCATACTTGATGTTAACGAATGATTAACGAACGAATGGTTAACAGTCTCTTTATTGACCAAGTGTGTCTAGTTACCTTCTCTGTTGCACTAACAGTTTCCTAGCACTGCCTATTTTGGCTTAACAACCCCCTTATAGCTTACCATGCTAACAACCAAGCTTAGAGTGATAGTACAGTGTCGTATAATATGTGGGTTAATGAGACTAGTCCTAGCTAGGAAGTCAAATGAACAAGGGTAGTTTAGCTGTCTTCATCAACAATTTATTTCTTTTTGGAAGTCTACGGAGTGGAGTTATAAAACTAGCAACTTTATATTGGCCCCATTTGCATTGGCACAGCCCGAGAGTTCATAATTGTACATTTTATGTCTAAACAATCCAGTAGTCATCATTATTGTACCATCACTTGGGCTTATTTATCCATAGTCTTCATCCTCTTTCTTCCTTCCTTATATATATATATATATATATATATATATATATATATATATATATATATATATATATATATAGAATGTTCTTGAGGTTAGTGTCAAATTCAAGCATTTATTATACCAGAACAGCTGCTGGACTTTGAGATTGTTGGTTCCTGCATGCTGATTCTAAGCTAAGCTAAAAAAATAATATATGTTTTAACACACACTCCTATGTTATGGTGGTTTGTAGGTTGGAATCTTGTTTATGCTATAAACTCCACCAATTATGGGTAATATAATACCTCACATTTGAGCCTCTGTCGGGATGATAGTATTTTAGTATTAAACTTCACGCTAACATTGGTAATATTACTATTAATCATAAACCTCGCGGAACGTGAGAATCAACAGAATTAGTTATGCGTAATCTCAAGGACTGTTTCAAGACCTATTACTGTATTTGGAGAGGGAGGAAAATATGCTAATCCTTACATCTTGTCTTGGATAAAAGAGGTTATCCAATGAACTCTCCCAAACATACTGAATTTCTAATCGACTACAATTAAGTAACCCATAAATATAGCTCCTTATTAGGTGATACACAGACGCATAAGAAATCTTTGCTAAAATCAAGGTGAGTCTCAAGAAACAACCCAATTTTGAATAACACACAAGGTTGAATAACACATATTAAAACACATATTCAGTATATTCCCAATTTCAACACATATTAAAACACATATTCAGTATATTAAACACATATTAACCCTAAAAAAAATTTAACCTAAAAATTTCAGTAATCTCATAAAACTCTTTGCAACAATTTCAGTATATTCCCAATTTCAATAAGAAGCTATAAATTTCAATAATCCCAAATGCAATAATCCCAAATTCATACCACAATGAACTACTAGAATTCATACCCAAATTCATAGCTCTAAATTAACTCTTAAAATAAAAATCCAGTAGTAATATAAGATAATTTATTGTATGAACTAGCTTTTCCCCAAACTATTGTACAAGAAATTCAGTAGCAATATAAGATAGTGCTTTCATAGTTAGGTTACCTATGGGCGGCGGCAGCAGCGATGGCAGTGGCGGCGGCGGTGGGTGGCGTGCGTGCGTCTTCTCCTTCTTCTCCTTTTTCTTCTCTCCCTCTTCTCTCTATTCGATCTCCCTCTTTTTTTTCTTTCGTTTCTGTTTCTGCGAATGACTGAAACTGGGTAAATTAAGTTTGATCAGCGACCGTTATCTGCGATCGTATGCGGTCGCTGATATTAATTGGTCGCACATACCCTTGGCACCAACATTTCGTGCCAAATTTTACGAGGGAAATGTGTGTTAGCGACCACTCAGCGACCGCATGCGGTCGCTGAAATTAATTAGCGACTAGATTAATGTCGGGTCGCAGATATCGGTCGCTTCTAGTTATATCAGCGACCGGAAAGGCGGTCGCTGATATTGTTGGTCGCTGTTAGACATTTTTCTTGTAGTGTTCCCAAATTAGGGTTTTGGATTTCCGAAAATAAAATTAGGGTTTCCGAGTGTATCGTTAGAGCTTCTAAACAGTTGTTAGAGTTTTCTAACCTTAACCATGACGTTTTCAACATAACTTTAGGGTTTGTTAAAGTTATAATCTATCCGATCAATCCTTGATCCTTATTCACAAATGGTACACATAAAATCACTTATGTGACTTATCTGATCAATGTTTGATCTTTATCTACCATTCTACACACATAAAACCACATACACATATTCTTATGAACTCATACACTAAACATATACCTCATTACCAGACTAACACTACAGTCTATCAAATCATTCAAGTCCTTTTCCAAAAATTTTAAAATCCTTAAAATTTCTTCACAGAAATGTCAAATCCATTCACTTATTTTCAGTCTAGGTTTATTATATAACCTTTAATCCATCATTTAAGATTTAAATAAATTTTCTAAATTCTCGGGTTATCACAGGTCCTGTGACGAAGAACCAATCCTTATGCCACCCTTTGTTGCTCAAGGGGGTGTCCATCAAGGGGCTGTTGGTCGGAAAATCGATCACTAAACACGCGCAAGTATACGCGGTCTAACAAGTAATACAGTGATAAGGAGAGTGTCGTACCCACGAGGAACTATGACTAATATTTACTAAGTACCAATTGTTTATCGCTAAAGCCTTATTCGAACAGCAGTAAATGGAAGGGAGATTAATATAATTAAACTAATTAACAAAGCAAGTAAATGGATAATGAATGAAAATCTAAGGAAATACAAGCTAAGGTCACAACTTCACCCCCGCACAGGAATTCTGTCGAACACCTGACGTGTTATGTTTCATCAAACTAGCTACCCTATCTCTCTTTGGTCTTAATGGTCACGACAATTTGTCGACCGAGAACGCACAGGTGCTTATGCACCTCTGTCGAGGTATGCACAAACATAACCACTCCAGATCCACCCAAAAGGGAATAGAACAGAAAAGAACGTCCAAGCAAGATACAATCCTATATATGTTTATGCGAATCAATCATAACAAGGATTTAAGCATAAGTTCTCTATTAGGTCGCACATGGCACACAGAGATATGTCTATTCTACGCACAACTTATGTAGTCGAAACCCACAATCACAAGTCAATATATTTAGGTGTAAATCTACAATTCTTCTGTCGATATCATGTAGATTACCAAAATCATCACTAATGTCTTAGCAAGAATCATTAAGCACAAATATATCAATCTAAATCATATGGAGCCAACCAAAGAGATAAAGACAGTCAATTCAAATAACAAAGGGATCCATTATAACCTTAGAGCAAATATTCAGTTCATGGCTATTAAACCAAATACACGTAGCAAATACGACAACACTTATGGAATACAATAATAGAGGAAATAAATGGATAAGAAGGAACTCTGTCAAAGCCCTTCAATCACCAAGCAATCTGCTCCTTCCAAGCTTTCCCATCCGTGTCGCTCGTTGCTCATGTGCTCCAAAGAAATCACAAACTTCTCCCTAAACTAAACCTAATCTATATTTACAAACATGAGAAAGGAACTAGAGAGAGAAATACAGAAGAAAACTAACCTAAGCTAATCTATCCTATTCTAAGTTCTATGTTCTCTGCGATCTCGAAGGCAGGCGACTTCTCCTCGCTTATATACTGCTCCCCTCTTCTTTTAGGTCATTAAAAAGCTCTTTACTATTTGGGCACCGGAGATCGTGCTGCGGTACGAGCATAGGCTTAACAATCGGCGCTGGGGCACGAGTGGTGGCGCTGGGGCACCGTTAATGGCGCTGGGGCGCGAGTCTGGCGTCGGCCTTGGCGCTGGGGCGCTACACGTAGCTCAAGCGAGGCGCCAAAAGTCAGTATCTTTGCCTAGCATTAGCGTTGGGACGCGAGCTGGGGCGCCGGATGTGGTGCTGGGGCGCGAGCTCTAAGAGCAACCTTGGCGCTGCAGCGCCAGCAAGGTGAAAATGACCTGAAATGCCACAAACCACCTCCAAAGCATTGTATAATAGAACTTAGACATAATAACAATGAAAATATAAATAGAAGCTAACTAAGAGACTGAAAACAGGCAATAACTTAAGCCACAAAGGAACTGATTCGTAGGTATACATCCCACTCATCAAGGGCATTTGTCAAATTTGGAGTTGGCTTTTGGGGGTTGTTTTCTTAATACTTTGAAGCCCCGTTCGCCGGAGTTACCAATCTGGAACAGAGTAAAGAAGAAATTGATTGAAGGTGTAATTCCTATCTTATAGCAGAAGGTGATGAAGGCGATGATGTGGATGTAAGAATTGGGTACCAGTTGGGCTAGACTGATGCCCATAAACCCTAGAAGGGTGACGATGAATGCGTGGAGGGGTAGTTTGATTCCTTTCTCCAGAAGGGTGAGGGGCATGGCGGTCCAGCCATTGGGACGATGTTACATCCGGTCAGTGGGTGTGGGGGTTCTCAGATGATGGGTTTCTGGGATTTGATAATGTTCTTGAATTACTAGGAGGTCGGCTTTTGTGATTTGAGAGGGGGTGTTGACATGGGGGAATTGATTCTCATTAGCGTATTCGAGAGGTGTTTTTTGTGAATCGGTTCCTGATGGATTTTGGGAGGAGGTTGTGGCAGTGTTGGGGTTTGGTTCTGACATGGTGTTTGTGGTGGGGGAGTTGGAAGTGGTGTTTGGTGAAGCAGGGATGCTCGATAGGGGAGTTATGGAGATGTGGATGGAGTTTTCCGGCAGGGGGTTGTCAGTATGGTGGGGGGAGGCCATTGTTGTAGCTTGAAGGGAGAAAGCCGGGGAGTTGGAGAAAGAAAATATTTGATTTTGAAATGAGCAGGCGAAACTGTTTGAATTAGGGAAAATGAGTTTTTATAATGTTGTCCTTTCAATTGTTCCCAGATCTTGAGGGTGGCACATTAATGGGGGTTATGATGATATTTGGATGGTGGATCTAAAGGGTTGGTTTGATATCCGGTGTTGGGGTGCTTTGATGATTGGGCCTTGCTTGGTCTTGCTTGGGCGTCCTTGTTGCTGTTGGGTTTGGTCCTGAATACTCTTCCATCGAATATTCTATTTGGTGGAAGACTGGGGGCAATGTTGGGCCAAGGATATTTGGGCCTCTAGGATTGTAGTGGGCCGTTAATCCTGTGGTGTCATGTGGGCTTGGACCAAGGAGTGGTTTTGGTTGACAGGGGATTTGTGGATTGCGGTTTATAATTCTATTTGGTCCACTTCCTTAATTCTAGGACATTCGATACAATTCTATTAAGGAAAGGTCGTTTATTATTTTCCAGCACTAGAGCTTTAAGCCTCCCCTGTTAACCTTGTATCAGCCTGTATTTATTCTCACATCGAATCTATCCCCGCGGCCTAAACCGTCAAGCTTTCGGTGTTTATCCGTTTCTGTGTAGGATTGGACGCGCTTTGGTGATTGGGGCGCGTGTACGGATCTTGACGTTAAGAATTACAAAAAAAATCTTGCAAGTTTTTCTTTCTAATTTAAGTTTTTTATTATTTTATTTTCCATCCAAAATTCGTTAACCATTATTTCTTTTATGAAAAGTGATATATCTTGTAAATATTTTTGTTATGAATTATATGAATAACTATAAATAATAACTTTTTTTAATCATCATATTATCTGTGATATACTCTGAATCACCGTATAACAAAAAGGCACTCCTTAGCTCTCCCGAATACCTCCTTGGCTTCTTACAGGCTCTGAATCTCACATTGGCGATCCATGGAAGATGTATTCGACTGATTTTATTTTTTACCCATTTAGCACAGAGATACATATATTAAGGAGTAGTATAATTCTAAATATATAATGAAGCTACAATACTTGCAAAATCAGTCCCAAAGAGTAGCCTTCGCTGGGATTTTCATTGTTTTATTGCCAAATTTCTTCCCCAATCTCTTCGCTCCCTTGAGTTGCTCCTATCCCTCTATGTTCTCTGTAAGTTTCTCTCTCGTTTATCATTAATTGTTGTTTATAGCAGTCTGACTTCAGTTTCCATCTGTTTCGCTAAATACAAATTGTCATTTTTTTGCCTCTATCAACACTTTCCCAGTTAAAATTTCATCATTTGATGAATGGTTAATTAGATCCTTTAATTTATTTGTGTTGTTTGAAGGATTAAATCTGCTTATGACATACTAACCTTCATTATTGACTTTCGAAAGTCAATTTGATACATTTTAAAACTCAAAATTAGGATGATTTACTAAAAATTAAACAATAATATTACAATAACTAGTAATTTTTAACAGCCCTGTGGTCCTTGGACCATTTGAGCTGTAGAGGATCGTTGTTAGTCAATGTTCTTGACTGGGGTGGTCTTGCGGGTGTGTGACAGACTCAAATTCCCTTCTTTATTTAGCCAAAAAATATAAAAAAAATTAGATAGGTTACAATTGTCATCATTGTTTAGACTAAGATTAATAAAATCCATGTCAATTTTAAATTTGAAAATTTGTTAATGATCTTATATTTTGAAACAGATGGAGTATAATGGAAAAATTGAAAGAATTTAATGACTCCTAGAATTAGTTTGAGTTGGGGTGAGTGTTAAAATAAATTCGTAGAACTTATTTTGCCTTGGGTAAGAGAATTAGTGATAAACTCCATGACACGTTTGCGTGAGGTGGTCTGTCGCCCGGATCATTTCTAGCAAAATTGTTTGGTGAAACACTCACAACACTGCAACCATTCACTTATATTGAGACAAGAACCTTGATACAATCGCTTGTGTAATGAAATCTGCGTTGAATGGAACATCAACAAAACATTGACCCAATGCTTATATGTAAGCAAGAACATTGGTACTATAAGTGTTCCGAACTTTTAAGAATTTGTAATCCAACTTTATATAATAATAAAGATTGAATTATGCTTAAAAATTTTTTTATATGATTTTGTGTGTTTGATTTATGTTTTGGTTCAAGTATTCAGCCTTAACACTTGTTAAAACCTAAAATTGATTAAAAAGATAAATCTAAGGGTTAAAACCTAAACACGAAATCACTATTAACTAATAATATGCATATAGCTTATGTATGTATAGGCTTTTTTTTAATTAATTAGTTGGCAAATGAGACTTTGCTTCCTTGTTTTGTTGTAAGGAATTGTGTGGTGAGTTGTGGCATATAGGTGATTTGGCTTGGTGACTTACTAAGTGTGATGATGAAATTTGTGACTCACTATGGTGACTAGCCATGGTGGGGTAACTTAAGGTCTTAAATACCCTAACTTAGGAAGTCCTATAAATACAACTCTCATTTTTAATAAATACTCACCAATTCACAAAAACAAAGAGTAATTACTATAGTGAGATAATTAAGAAATGGAAAACTAAAGTCTTGCGTCTTTAAGAAACGTAAAGCTTGCACTCCAAGAGGTAAAATCTTAGTTGTTATTATGCTTAATTTCGATTCATATAGAGTAAAAATATGCATAATCATAGTAGTTATCATCCTCAATTCAATTTATGTGTAGAGTAAAGGTATGATGATCCTTAGTTATCATGCTCAACTCAAAACAAGTATAGAGTAGATAAAATCAAAAACACTAGTTATTACCATGTTTAAATTATCTCAAATATGATAGCCGAATAATCATTTTACAAGTAGTTATAATGCTCAATTTATTTTAAATATAGTTGATGAATATTCATTTTATAAGTAGTTATAATGCTAAAATTATTTCATGTTTAGTACAAAGAGTCTTATTTATAAGCGGTTATAATACCCGAAATAAAATTTAAAAGATTTAATCGTTAAACGTGTTGGGTAAAGTCTAGTTACGCACAACACGCAAGTATACATGGTCAAGAAGTAATAAAGTGCAAGTAGAATATCGTTCCCACGGGGAATTATTAATACAAATTACCAAATATTAACTCTTAACCAAACTAATTTTATTTAAACTATCAATTTAAGATTATGAATTAAATTATTTAATTAAACTAATTCTAATTACCACTAGTTAAAAATCAGATTATGGAGATTTAAGATCATAACTTCACTTATTACTTCACTTAAAGTAATACACTTCTTATCAATTATGCTCACTATTCTGAATTGTTAATCAAGAACACATAAGTAAATATGACCATTTCTTAATGCATCATACTCAAATCAACTTAAATCCACATATGATAGAATTAAGAAGAACACTCTAATTAACTAATTCACTATATCTCTATGTGAATTAGAATTAAAGAGGATTTAGAACACAAGTTCTCTATTAGATTACATGCGATGTAATGTATATTTCTATCTTAGACATAAATTATGAATTCCAACGCTATGCAGAAAACACAATCACATGCTATTATGATCCTAAATCTATAATCCATCTCTCGAGTTCATATAGATTATCACGGTAATTGTTAGCTAGACAATTAAGCATTTAACACAAACCATAATAGACAATCCAAGAATAATCAACAATAATTAATAGAGAATCATATTAAAATAAACTACGCAATAAGATCCATTGTAATTTTAAACAAGAATTTAGTTCATGATTATTGAATTAAAACCAAGAATCCATAATTGAATAAACATTAAAAGACAGATAGAAGTAGAGAAGAAGAAAGAATCTGTTGTCTGCAAATCTCATGCTCCCTCTTGCACCTGCTCTTGAACTTCAATGGTCTCCAAGTTGCTTCAATCTCCAAATCTAATAAAAACTAAGGTTTTATCCTAATCTAATAGAATCCTCACTTAATCCTTGTGATTCTCCTCCTTCTATATACCTCTTCATGTGTCTTTTAGAGTCCTTAAAGTTCTTGAAACAAACAGCTCAAACCAATCCTCCTTGAACTCAAATTCTAAAAACTCCTTTTTCTTCCCGACATGCCCGCTCTGGCAGGCTTTTTACACTAGGAAACCCCCGCTTCGACAGGGGTACTTTTCCAGAAATTACAGAAATGCCACTGAGCTCTATTTTTCTTGTTTTGACTTTTCGAAGCCGTTTCCCACAACACAAACACAAAAACAAATAAAATGACACTAAAAATACTTAAAGTTAACAAAGAATTAAGCCTTAACAATGTCCAATTAGTAGGTATAAAACTCACTCATCAAAACGCTTAATTAGTCTACATGAACCTATAATCGTGTAGGATTTACGACGAACGTTTAGACCGTTATATTTATCTGTAAAAGATATACGAGGCAAGTCTTCTACCTTAAGCTTTCGTTTACAAGCTTTCTATTTGATTTATACATTTTGTGTAACGTGTTATAAATCTTTGACATAAAAGTTATTGCTATTTGTTTCTGCATAACTTGCAAAATGAATATTTATTCGTGAAATATTGAATTGCTATAATTCTTAAGTCAAACCAAGTTGTCTTGGAGCGACCTCTACATGTAAAGTAAACTGAGATGAACATTCTTCTAAACACTGTCATGAGTAGTCAGTGTCGTGTATGTTATGTATAACATAGGATGTCGTGAGATTGATCCTTTATAGATATCCAATGTATGGTTCTAAGTCGAAAGACAAACGAACGGTTCTTGGTTTAATTATCACTCAGTTTTACTGTGTTAAAACAATTGTAACATCTTTTGTTAAAGCTATGATTCATTAAATCTATATTTGTGTGACTTCAATTATATGTTGTGTGTTTAGACCTGCTGAGCTTTTGTATGCTCACACTAGCGAATAAAACCTTATTTGCAGACAAACCTGAGAGCTCCGGCTATAAAAAGAAAGGAAAGAAGAAATACGTAGACTAGTTTATATACTTTATTAATTGCTTGTCCATTTTGTTATAGTCGTGACGACTATTGTAATACGAAGAAGCAAACCATGTAAGTATGTAACCGAATATTATATCAATATTATCATGTTTTCTCACACATTCTTGTCATGTATTTACTTTGATTAAACTTAGAATTGTTAAAACATAAACAATGTTGTTCAGGACTATATAACTAAATGAAGATATTGAATAACATTATGAGTGCTAAGAAGAAGAGATTTAGCACCGATGAAGAAACCAAATTCAACGTAAGGTTACTCTATTCCAAGTACAAATGTGTTATTAATATTGTGAATTTCAGATAGATAGAAATGACAATATAAAGAGATAACTTTATAAATTTATGTGTCTAAGTGAGGGTATTGAGTAATATTGGGAGTTTTGTAAACACTGAGGTTACACTAATGAGCGCCGATAAGATGTCAAAATTACCGGAATGCGCCCCTCAGTTCCAAGAACAATCTTATTATTAATACTGTGAATCTTGGATATGTAAAGTTATAGAATATCTAAATCTTAATGATTAAAATGATAGAAGTACTAAGTTCTTTGTATCATATACAAGGATTTGATATGAATTAATGAAAGATCTTTGGGAATTAAGATGAGAACTTTGTTTATAAAACTGTTGGACTGAATGAGGGCATTGATAATATGGACTGTTCATGTTATTGTTGATATCCTGAAATTCAGTTTGATAAGGTTTATAAATAAGGAAATCATCTCTAAACTTAACGATTTAACATTTTTTAGTGAGCATCAAATCAACTATTGTAAGTATAGTGATTTGGGGGCGTCACAGATACAATCGACGATTGATGCGGTAGAAGATGTCACACCCAACTATGTATTGTTAAATGATAAGTCAAAGTTGAATTTCAAAGAAAACTAAGAAAATACGTAGGAATTCTTGAAGAACCAAAAGAAGAGAATAATCTCACAATTATATTGATAATAATCTGAAGTTGTCTAATGAATTACATAAGTTTTGTCCCTTATTTATACTAGTAAAAGAACCCTAATTCCTATAAGGAATTGAACTTCTAAATAACAAACAATTTGGAATGGAAATCCTAGCTAAAAACATCCTAATTTCATTTGAATTGGAAAATATAACTTAAATCCCTAAAATATAGTAAAAAATCTTGGAAAATCTGGAAAAACGCGTTGCCTTTAAATCCGCTCCCTAGCGTGGCAGAGCCATTATTTGGCTTGCAACTGGAGCGGTAGCACTGTTGGTCCAGAGAACGTTCTGACTTTGCTGTTATGGCGTGACAACGCCATCCCCTTTACTAAATCCAGTGCGGCAGTGTCGGTAGTCTAGAATACCCACGTCGTTTTGCTTTGATTCTTGGCTTGGAGTAATCACGTGTGTCAAATTCATGAACTTGGAATTCAACTCAAATGCCTTCGAACTTGAACCCATATCATTCCGAACCTCTTGGATTAGTCCGTTAAGTTCTTTGAATTGTTTAGCTCGAACCTCGTCATGGGACCAATAGGAACTTGCACAAGATCTACACCATGGTGTTCGTCCTTGTCCACGCCAAACATGTCCTCATCATTCCTTCTCCTCTTAAAAATGATTTGTCCTCAAATCATCATCTGCATCAAACGGACTTAAATTAGTAACGTTAAATGTGACACTAACATTATACTCACCAGGTAAATCCAATTTGTAAGCATTGTCATTGATGCGTTCAAGAACTTGAAATGGACTATCTCCTCTCGGAAGTAACTTTGAACCCCTTTGAGCTGGAAACCTTTCTTTCCTTATGTGTAACCAAACCCAATCTCCTGGCTTAAAGATCACTTGACGTCGTCCTTTATTAGCTTGCTTGACATAATGCTCCGTATTCTTTCAATGTTGAGCCTTCCTCATGTATTTTCTTAGCAAAATCAGCCCTTTTCTTTTCATCCATGTTCAAAAACAAGTAATTGAGATAAATCCAATGGTGTTAAAGGATGAAAACCATAAACAATCTCGAATGGAGAAAAATTAGTAGGACAATGAATAGAACGATTATAAGCAAACTCAACATGAGGTAAACATTCTACCCAAAATTTGATATTCTTTTTAATGATAGCCCTTAACAAAACAGATAAAGTTTTATTTACTATCTCAGTTTGACCATCAGTTTGTAGATGACAAGTAGTTGAAAATAACAATTTAGTACCCAACTTACAACACAATGTCTTCCAAAAGTAACTTAAGAACTTAGTATCTCTATCAAAAACAATTGTCTTAGGCATACCATGCAAACGCACAATTTCCCTAAAGAATAAATCAGCTACATGGGAAGCATCATTAGTTTTGTGACATGGAATAAAATGTGCCATGTTATAGAATCTATCCACGACCACAAAATCGAATCATGACCACGCTTAGACGACCTAGGTAAACCCAGAAATATCAATATAAGGTTCATTAGGTATATGCAATGGTGTATACAATCCATGCAGTTGAACACGAGATTTATCTTAATGACAAGTATTGCACCCATCACATATTTGTTCTACATTCCGTTTCATGTGTGGCCAATAAAAATGTTATTTTAAAACTGACAAAGTTTTATCAACACCAAAATGACTCATTAAACCACCCCCATGTGATTCTTTTACCAACAACTCACGCAAAGAACAATTATGTATGCACAACTTATTTTCACGAAATAAAAACCCATCATGCTTAAAGTAATTACTTACTGCATTCTTTTCACAAGATTTAAACTCTTCACAAAAATCATAGTTTAAAGCATATAATTATATAATTTGTTCAAAACCAAGCAATTACGTATCAAGAGTTGACAACAACACATACCTCCTCGAAAGAGCATCTCGACGACGTTCTCTTTACCTTGTTTGTCGAATGACGTAAGGAAATGTCTCAATGAACTCCATTCATCGTATGTCTCTTGTTCAACTTATGCTGACCTTTCAAGTACTTCAAAGTTCAAAGATTCATGGTCAGTATGGTTCATGAACTCCGTAGGCCATAGGTAGTGTTGCCATGTTTCCAACACTCAGACCAATGTGTACATCTCCTTGTCATAAGTAAGATAGTTTAGAGCTGCCTCACTCAATATTTCGCTGAAATACACCATCAATTTTCTTTCGTGCATCAACACAGCTCCAATTACCAAACCTGAAGCCTCACACTCAATTTCAAAGGTTTTAGAAAAGTTAGGCAAAACAAGTAAAAGAATATTAGTCAATTTATTCTTAATCAACTAAAACGCCTTCTATTGCTCATCTCCCCATTTAAAACTCACACTAAAACAACCCGGGTCAAATTCCAAGTCCGAATCGAATCAAATCCATCCAAATAAGGCTTTAAACCACTGACCCAATGCTATCTTCTTGGGTCATCTTACCCCACCACAGGCTCACCAAAAAGATCATGACTGAAGATACTACTGTTAGTAATATAATTCCTTATACACAGACAAATTTTTTCCATATCTTTCGATGTGGGACTAGGGTGTTACAAAGACTCACTTAAATTTTTGACGTCCCCGTCATAACCGATCACACACGGTCCACAGATCTTTGTCTCTCTAACTATTGTGGGATAATACCGACTGGCTTCCTGTCCCCTCCTCCGGACCTACCTCTCTTCATTGTGGAATAATTCCGCCAGCCTTCATGTCCCCATCTCCGGCAACCTGATCGTATGACCTGACTCAAGCTTTCGAGAGTCGGCTTTGATACCATATGAAACAATCTGGGTCAAATTTCGAGTCCGAGAGTCCGAATCGAATCGAATCGAATCAAATCCATCCAAATAAGACTTTAAACCACTGACCTAATAGTATCTTCTTGAGTTATCTTAGCCCGTCACAGGCTCACCCAAAAGGTCATGACTGAATGTACTGTTAGTAATATAATTCCTTATACACAGACAAATTTTCCATATCTTTTGATGTGGAACTGGGGTATTACAAACTCTCCCACTTAAATTTCTGACGTTCCCGTCAAAACCGATCACACACACGGTTCATAGATCTTTGCCTCTAGCCATTGTGGAATACTATTGGCTTACTTCGTGTCCCCACCTCCGGACCTCCCTCTCTCCATTGTGGGAATACCACCAACTTTCGTGTCCCCACCTTCGGCAATTCGATCGGATGATCCGACCCGAACTTTCGAGAGTCGGCTTTGATACCATATGAAACAACTCGGGTTAAATCTCGAGTTCGAATCGAATCAAATCCATCTAAATAAGACTTTAAATCACTAGCCCAATAGTATCTTTTTGGGTCATTTTAGCCCACCATAGGCTCACCCAAAAGGTCATGACTGAAGATACTATTGCTAGTAATTTAATTCCTTATACACAAACAATTTTTTCTCATATCTTTTGATGTGGGACTGAGGTGTTACACTCTTTTTGATGACTTCCATAAGTGGTGCTGTGATTTCACTAAAGTTACTCACGAAATGTCGGTAAAAACTTGCGAGTCTATGAAAACTACGAACTTGGCTCACATTCGTAGGACTCGGCCATTCTTTTATCGCACGTATCTTCTCATCCACTTGTAGTCCCTGTGAACTAACAACAAAACCAAGGAACATAATTCTATCCGTGCAAAACGTGCATTTCTCCGTGTTAGCAAATAACTACTCTTTCTTAAGTACATCTAAAACATATTTTAAATGTAATGCATGTTCATCCAAATTTTTGGTATAAACCAAATATCATCAAAATAAACTATAACAAATTTATCAATGAATGGACGCAAAACATGATTCATTAATCACATGAAAGTACTAGGTGCATTAGTTAAACCAAAAGGTAACACTATCCACTCATATAAACTATATTTTGTTGTAAAAGCAGTTTTTCATCCATCTTATTCTTTTATTCTAATTTGATGATACCCACTTTTTAAATCAATTTTTGAAAACACACGACCCATGCAATTCATCTAATATATCAGAGGAATAGGATGTCGATACTTTACCGTAATATTATTTACCGCTCGACAATCAATGCACATGCGTCATTTCCCATCCTTCTTAGGTACTAAGATCACTGGAACTTCACACGAACTCGTGCTCTCTCTCACGAACCCTTTCTCCATTAGTTCACCGACTTGCTTTTGCAGCTCCTTTTCCTCGGGATTGCTCCGATAAGCGGGTCGGTTAGGAATGGTAGTACCGGGTACAAAGTCAATTTGATGCTCAATTCTCCGAATAGGTGGTAAACCTTGTGGAAACTCGTCGGGAAATATATCAGCATAATCCTGCAAAAGAGATGCAACAACACTAGACAAATAAGAGTTATTCTTGTTAGTATTTAAAAACGCCTCCGTATACATAATAAGTATAATCATCGGCTGTTTAGAAATCAAAGCGCTCCTCACATCACTCTTTTATGCAAAGACAATTGTTTTTCTCTCTTCATCTCTTTTTTCCCTCTTTTTTCTTTTTCTCTCTTATTTTTCCCCTCATTATTTTTTCCCTATTTATTTTTCTTTTACAAAATCTTTTTGTAAATGCAAACAATCTTGGAAAACCTAAAAAAACGCGTTGCCTTGAAATCCGCACCCTGGCGCGGCAGCGCCACAATTTGGCCTACAACCGGCGCGGCAGCGCTGTTGGTCTAGTGAGTGTTCTGCCTTTGCTGCGCCTTCCCCTTTACTAAAACCGGCGCGACAGCGTCTGTAGTCCAGAATACCCACGTCGTTTTTCTTTGATTCTTTGTTGGAAGTAATCACTTGTATCAAATTCATGAACTTGAAATTCAACTCAAATGCCTTCGAACTTGAACCCATATCATTCTAAATGTCTATTAGTCCGTTAAGTCTTATTTGAATTGTTTAGCTTGAGCTCTTGTCACGGGACCAATACGAACTTGCACCGGATCCACTCCATGGTGTCCGTCCTTGTCCATGCCAAGCATGTCCTTATCATTTAGTAAAACTATTTGCTTGCTTGTAGTAAAGATTAAAATTTTGAAATGCAAATAATGCCAAAAAATAAAAAATGGTTCGCATGTATCCCACCCTCCTAGAACCTTCTACTGGTTCGCGACCTGCTATGGGTAATAACCTTATTAAACAAGTACTATTATAAATAAAGGACATACACTATAATGATTGTTGGTGTGTTATTAATACGGGGTTAATTAAGAGACCAGAAACTCAAGATGAGGACTAAGGATAGCTATATCTTGTAGAAATTTTGAGCTTGCATAAAACATAATGCCTCAGTATAGTAATTTATTTATCACGCTTTCAAAGTCTTGTGTATCTTCTTGGAAAAACCTTTTCAATAATTACAAGAATGTGGAATCAATTATGCCATATGCAATGGCTTGAATCTGAAAGAAATTCTATCCCAGTACGTACTCTTTCCTTTCTTTTTATCCCTATAAATTTATGAGTTTAGATAGCACATTTGAGTGTCGCTCTGGTATGTGGGATGTAACGTTTGAAAGAGCTTTTTAATTGTCCAGAATTAGTTATTTCAGCTTGTGTTGTTGAATTAGGTGTTTCTCATATCTTGGACATGACAATTGTAAGGTTGAATTTGATCCAATACTGCTTGTAGAGTTGTCTCGTATATTTTGTTAAAGGTCACTTTAATATGATGATACATCAGCATCACGTATAGATAAATCCATCCTAGAGGAGTTGAATTCTATAAATTTCTACCCTTTTACAATGTATCTTTGTGTAAGAATCATGTTAGTCAAGCATGCAAATGCATTTACAAATGTGTTGACTTTATGCTTTTAATCTTTGTTGGTTTGCTTGACAAAGGTCCTTTTGGTTTGCAGGAATGGAATGCTCCAAAACCGAAGCACTTGCATTTATTGAAGGAAGCTTTACTACATGAAACTGTGAGTAGGTTTGAGCCTCTTCTTTCTTTGTTTGTAGTTGTTATTGAATTTTTAAGCACATTTTTCCTATATATGTTTTCTTATACTTTTTTGACCATTCAGTCTGAGAGGCAACAATCTGACCTGTGGTCTCCCTTGCCCAACCAAGTATGGAAACCCTGTGTTGTCTCTACCACTTCCCCTTGTGAGTGCCTTGAAATATGCTTAATCATAACTTATCTTGCTGTGATATTCTAGCATTTGATATAAATTATGCAGGAAACCTTGGAAATGTAGTATGGTTCCTTCATATAAGATTTTTTTTTTTTAATAAATGAATTCTCATATTTTCATTCTGTAGTTCTCCCAGAAAAACCCCAGGGGTATATTCAGGTGTTTCTTGATGGAGGATTAAACCAGCAGAGAATGGGGGTATGTATCTTTTATCATGGAATGGTTCTGTAGGAGCATACGGAGCTGAAGAATGTTAACTGCTCCACGTAAATAATGTATTTTGCAGTTAGTTGGTTAGTGCTTAACATCTTTCTGGTTTCTTCCTCTGCCATGATACATTTCTTTAAAGATTTGCGATGCAGTAGCTGTTGCTAAAATTTTAAATGCAACACTTGTGATCCCACACCTTGAAGTGAATCCTGTTTGGCAAGATTGCAGGTATTATATGAGTCAACCATCATGGTTTTCTTTCCTGCATTTTAGTTCCCAATTTTGAAAAGAAACCACTAAACTAAAGTCTTGTGTTTTGTTCAGTTCATTTGCTGAAATATTTGATGTTCATCACTTTATTGATATCCTGAAGAATGAAGTTTCCGTAGTTAAAGAGCTTCCCAGCAAATACTCATGGAGTACGAGGGAGTATTATGCTACAGGCATACGAGCTACTAGAATTAAAACAGCACCTGTCCATGCGTCTGCTAATTGGTATATCGAAAATGTTTTGCCTGTATTGCAGAGGTTCGTTTGAAGATCAGTTTATTCACATTATATAGTTGTTCTTCAGGCTATAATGTCCAAAATCACTTCTTTTTTTTATTTATTAGTTCTTTATATGGGTATGTAGTATTATTATCGTGTATCTTGAATGGAAACACCTTTTTAAATCCATCCCATAATAGCTTAAATCCATACTCCTATAGCAGACATATGAGATCTTACATTTTGTATATCTCTAAATTTAAGTAAAATAATCTTTATGACCACTGATTTCTATATATGGGTGTTTTTTCATTTGATTGATTTCAATTCATTTCTATTCTTTTGTTTTAAATTATTTACTTTATTCTTTTCTTTGTTAATTTGTTTTACATTTTAGTTTTCTTCTTGCATTTCGACTTTTACGCTTGCAAAGGGGATTCTTTGTCAGCCTACACCATCTAGTTTTGGATAAAAGATGTTGAGTTGAGTTACAAAATGTAAATGCTGCTTAGTTTTTTATTTTTGGATAAGTGTGTAGAATGTTGCTTAGTGAAATTCAGGTAGTTTCTATGAAGTTTAAGAACTGGCATGCATTTCTTCCACGGGTAGTTCATTACATTTCATCACTACTATCCTTTCCATTATTGTGATACAATACTGTCCTGTGCGTAAAACATGAATATGTTTGTTGGAGCAAATGCATAGAATGTTGTAATCCAGGCTTTGATGCTTTACTGCTGAACTTGGATAGAAGTCCCATCATGGCTTTGAAGTAAAACCATTATAACTATAGTCCAGATTAATCTGAAACAAATCATCTATGTGCAAGTTTAGCTTCCATTGATCAGTTCGATCTTACCGTATTGAAACTTGAAGCATACCTATATCTCAGATATGTTGGTTTGACGTAGAATGTTGTTTTGGACTGTTCCAGTTATGGGGTTGCTGCTATAGCCCCATTTTCTCACCGTTTGGCTTTCGACGATCTGCCTTCAGGCATCCAGCTTCTTCGTTGTCGGGTTAACTTTCAAGCATTAATATTCACTCCCCACATCAGGACGCTGGGGGAGGCCCTTGTCAATCGCCTCCGAGATCGTCCTACTGAAACTGGTGAAGTAGGTATCAAATACTTCAATGAGCAAAGAGATTTTACTGACAACCAGAGAACTAAGAAATTTGTTGTTTTACATCTTCGCTTTGATAAGGTATTTTGACTATTTTCCACATCTGCTTATTAGATGCACCAAGCATTTGAAGTTCAGATTTACGCCACCAAAGATATCGCTGTCCATGGAACCACCCCGTTCTTCCACTTACAATGTACATAAATATCTAGAGGGGCTGCACTCCTAGATTGTCTTCCTTCTTTAATATCTTTTTCGGCCGTAGCCTCTGATGTACCAATAAAGAAAAAAGTTAAAATTCTGCGGTGGCGTTTGCATACGACTTTTCAGGATGTAAAACTTCATCCTGACTCGTCTATACCTGATAATTGAAGGATTTAAGTTCTATCAATATAATATTTGGCGTATCTGCATTCAACATGTGGATTATAAGCACTATAGGAATGTAATGGCAATCTTACACCAAAATGTATTCCCAAATATAACAACCATTTTTCTAGAATTTTAGACAGAAGTATTCCCAAGCATGAAACCTGTCATGTTTTTGTTGATATAGATATACTTGACGAGTACATTCCGTCTCGCACATTGTCTTTGGTTGGTAGGGAGTCTGGGCTTTAATATTAAATTCTAGAGTGTGATTTCAGAATCTGTTCTTGCTCAGGATATGGCTGCCCATTCAGCTTGTGATTTCGCTGGGGGTAAAGCTGAAAAATTAGCTCTTGCAAAATACCGCCAAGTGATTTGGCAGGGAAGAGTCCTCAAGTCTCAGTTTACTGACGAGGAATTGAGAGGTCAAGGACGTTGCCCATTGACTCCTGAAGATATTGGACTGCTGTTGGCAGCTTTGGGATTCAACAATAGTACGCGCTTATATCTTGCTTCCCACAAGGTATGTCATATACTCTCAGTTGTACTTCTGTTTCCTTGCTTGGGTATTGAAAATCAAGATTTTTATGGTTTGTTGCTCAACTCTTGGAGCCCGTTTTGGTGGAGCAGTGGAAAGGACTAAAAGTACTTTCAAATTAGAAGTTTTTTAGCATTTGGTTGCACTTTTAGTGAGTAGGAAATTTGTGTTTTTAGAACTGCAGTAAGCCAAGAATTTTGAATATTTCACAAATGTACAAATGTCCTTAAATTGTTGAAGAAAAATGAAACAACCATACTACAAACTTGAAGTTTGTTCTTAATTTTTCTTAAAGGCATTTTTATTATTGTGTAAACAAATGTTATATTAACTTTCTCACGAAAGCACTGTGTCTAAATTTAAAAGTACTTCATATTACCGCACTGCTTCGCCAAGCAGGCACTTGTTGTAGGCATGAAGAGTTAGAAATTATGATTATGTTATTTTATATCATTATTTGTGGATAATTAGATCACTAATTGTAATCAAATTTTCCTCCTTTCATTCCAAATTTTATGGTCAACCTTTGAAATCAATTTGAGATATTTTCAAATTAAAAAAATCTAAAAATGAATCAAGTTAGTTATAGGCAATACAATTATGAAAATTGTAAACCATCTAAATAGTACTACTAATTACAGGATTTATTGTTTTCAAAAGCTAGATGAACCACATCGACCTTGAATTTGAAAAATATCTCAATTGACTTGTAAAAGTAACTTGATCTTATATTTAGGAATGGAGGGAGCATATTTTAATATGTTCAGTAGTAACTAGGAGTTTAGGGTAATTAGGTTGTTTAAGTATTTTACTTATCCGGAAAAAACAAGCACGTTCTAGTATTTTAGGTATCTACTTTCCTGAGTATAAATTGTGTAGATTACTTGAGCTATTACTTTAATAGGATACTTATTTTAATAGTTTTGTAGTCTTAGAGTTTTACTTGGTCTCTGTTATTAGAGTTTATTTGGTTTTTAATTTTTAGGTTTTTTATTCAAATATTGTAATAATCCCCAAAAGTTTAATGGTATTTTAGGTATCTACTTTCCTGAATATAAATTGTGTTGTAGATTAGTTGAGCTATTACTTTAATAGGATACTTGTCTTAATAGTTTTGTAGTTTTAGAGTTTTACTTGGTCTCTGTTAGAGTTTATTTGGTTTTTTATTCAAATATTGTAATAATTCCCACAAGTTTAATGGTAGAGAGGTTTAATGTACTTATTGAGATTAAGGGTTGTGTCCTTTTGTTTTTCTATTGATTCTTTGCGAGGATAGCTTCCCCCCCCCCCTCTCTCCTTTACCCTTTCATTCTTCTTCTTCCATCTCATCCCCCCGATCCTTCTAATTGCCCTGCATCACTTTATAAATTTTGAAAATTAAATAATATAGCTGGAGCTGCTGTTGGTATTGGAAACGTCTTCAGTATATATATAATGGTGTAGATTGGAGTCCCAGAAAATGCTGGAGAACCAGTTGAGTATCTAACTTGAGCTAAATTTCCCTGCTCAGGTTTATGGTGGAGAGGCAAGGATCTCAACATTGCGAGAGTTGTTTCCCCTAATGGAGGATAAGAAAAGCCTAGCCTCTGCCGAGGAACGAGCTGAGATTGAAGGGAAGGCTTCTTTATCAGCTGCCGTTGATTATTATGTCAGCATGCAGAGTGACATCTTCATTTCTGCTTCCCCAGGCAATATGCACAATGCACTGGTAATAATTTACAGTAGTTTTCTTTATTGTGTTTTTTTGTTGTGTGTGTGTGTGGATCTAGTAATCATCTTGAAAATCATGATCTGATCATTTCACACAATTTGCATTGGATGGTGGGTGGACTCAATGCAATGTTTTTCGGTTTGCTCAACCAAATAAAGCAGTAATAACTACTCCCTTCATCCCATAAAAGATGGCTTAAATACACTTACCACACAAAAAAAAGAAAAATAAAAGTAGAGAGGGTATAAATAAGTTTCTCATTTTAGTCATAATGGGCCCGCGTAAGTACACTGATGATTCTCTTTTTTGCCTAAAAGTTGTAGATTCTACTTTACTTTTGAGGGTAAAAAGACTAACATTTTACTCTTTTTTTTTGACGAGCTAAAAGAATTTTTTTATTAAAACCAAAAATCTTACGACTGTGGGAAGTCCAAAAGCTATGGACAGGGCCACAATGAAATACATAACACCATAAAATGAAATAGAAACCCGTAACATATTTGCAACTTGACATAAGATCAGTGATATCACAACTCCAAAATCCCATCTTGCATATGGCAAAACTTTACTGTTATCCACATTCCAAATTGTTACATCAAAACAACTCCAAAGCTATGTTGACATACCTGGAACATTCCCCGAGGAGGACTGCACCATGATGTCCCATACAACCTTAACAACACTCAGAATTGAGAAGATGTATCTGATATCTGAAATTGAAACTCTGCACTTACATCTGAATTGTGTACTTTAGACATATTTTATAGTACATTTTTTGTACTATAGTTATCTTTTGTGGGACAGAGAAGGTATACTTCAGTGTTTTACCTAACTCCCAAAATAAACGAGGCTTTCCAGTCATTCGTACATCGTGGATAAGAAAAAGATCTTCAATTCCACTTCTCTAAAAGCCTAATTGGTTGGATTTTGATTATTTCATCAGGTAGGACATCGGGCATACAATAACATGAAGACTATTAGGCCAAACATGGTGCTGTTGGGGCAGCTCTTCCTGAATAAAGGCATCGAGTGGCCAGAATTTCAGCAAGCAGTGCAGAATGCGCATAAAAATAGGCAAGGGCAGCTAAGGTTAAGAAAGGAGAAACAATCCGTATATACTTATCCTGCTCCTGATTGCTTGTGTCTAGCTTAATTTATAAGATCTACTCGATGTAAATAACTTGTTGGGATGTACTGGATACAGTCCTACTATATGTTTGTTGCTTTATAAGTTGGGTAATGTTCTAAAAGGCGCTAGGCGGGAGGTGGGTTGTAAGAACCGTGAATTTCATGAATAAATATTATTTTGAGTTAATGAGAAAAAGAAATACTTATTTGAAAATAAATATTGATGTGTTGTGAAACGAATAATTCAACTAATTTAAATTGAATTCATAAGAATGTGGATTTGTGATGAGAATTGTGAAAATGCCTTATGTGGCATGAGTATGGAGATTTAAGGAATTAATTTAATTAAGAAGTGAAAGATTAATTAATATTATATTATTAATTAATTGTTATTGTGAACAAAGTAAATTAAATAATTAGAATAATATCATTTAATTGATGTGTGTAAAATATGTGTTAGCATATGGTTCCTACATTAAAAAGAAAGTGTAGTGTGACACTTTAAGGTAATTATATAATAGAAACTATATAGTAAGATGAAAAGAATTATAAGTTACATAAATAATTGCTTATGTGACAATAAGTATGTGTGGGAACATTTAAGATGTACTATATCAAAGAATTACAGGATATTTCAATAAGTGAGTCTAATTGGGATAATAAAGTTTTAAGGAGATATTAAATTATTAATGTCCAATTATGTTGAGTCCACACGTGATAAATATTAAATTATGTGAATTAATGTACATGAATTATATGATGCGAGTACATAAATAATCTCTAATTTTTCATAATATAGTAATAATTGTACATTAAAATTATATTTTGGGAGTATAAGAGAACAAACTAAGCATTATAAACACAACTTGTAATGACCCCAAAATTTAAATAATTTAATTCTCGACTTCGGTCGTTAACAATACATTCAACCTCTAATTTTACATCCTTAAACGATAATACAATCATTGAAATTTGCGGAATAATTATAATTTTCTATTACAAACTATTCTCGTTTCCAAAACTTTAAACCTTTACATCTAAATATATCGGAATCATTTTAATATTACAAGAGTTTACATCGCAAAACGATATTACAATTCATCATTAATATATTATTCGGAACCTTAAACATAGTTCAGATAATAATAACTCAGCCAAAGTGTATAAATCTTCAAGCATCACATCTGATTCATGTCTTTCAAGTAGCACATAACTTTACCTTGAATCTTTAACCTGCAAAAGTGGTTATTTGCAAGGTTGAGCTCGACAACCCAGTAAAATCTAACAGTTTTCATGCATCACGTAGCACATAATAACATGCTTAACATATATCTCATAAACATTGAACTAAGATAACATACATGCTACAGTTCATGTAACAAGTATAAAGATTGAGTTTTTACTCAATCAGCATGCTTTACTAAATCAATGTAGTCATAAGTTGACTTTAACATTTCATACTTTCAACATATATATAACACGTCATGCTCTCTGCAATAAAGATTTAAAACAGTTAATCATCAAGTTCACATAGCAAATAGGAACTGAAAGCTTTGTCTTGATCATTGTTTACCAATAATAGTTTAACAGCTTACAGTTATCTGCACTTCACGTGCCCTACACAATTATATAATCATTCACATTAACTATTAGTCACATAGCAATGCATAGTAGTTGTAATATAAACTTTACTCTATATCTCATAACCCTTTCTATTATCAGTACAGAATGTTCAATTTGATTATGTTAACTTTTGACTTACATCTCACTGTATTTACTTCTTAGGTCGTACTCAAAGTTAATTCAAGTGTTTAAGTCTTGCTAGGAATCATTATTGGTTTTATATTAAACCCATTTCATATCTTATAATATTCATTTGATTTGACTTAAAACACTTTTTACGTTCATTAACATTTGTTACGGCATTTCGACGTTCATTCGTCACACGTCCGATTTGTCTCTCTTGTGTATGCTTAGTATGCTTATACAACTTATCTAATACATT